>CM041639.1:31599073-31622093 GCA_023333625.1 Bothriochloa decipiens | reverse complement strand
TCTTATCCTAGTGGTTGAAATGGTTTGCATACTCTAAATTTATTGTGACTCTGTGCCAATTGAAACTTCTTTGGTCACTGCAATGGAATTGTGCAAATGGGAGAGCATCAGGTTGTTTCCATATCAATAGTCTGCTCGTTGAAGTGCATGGAGCTGGACACAGCTAAAACTGTAGTTAGCTACTTACCGCTCTACGAGGAAGAGAGAGCCCTTCTATCCAACAGATTCCAGTGCATATTCAACTACAATCGCTTTAACAAAATTATTCAGCTTATGGCTGTTTTCACTTTTCTTGTCTTCCTTTTGCCTCAATATTTGGGTTTGGGTGGTGCACTGTGTTTGTTCACAAAAATAGGATTTGGACTTGATTAGGGGCTTCATTACGTTATAAATCATTCCCTCTTGTTGTCTGAGGAGGGGGGGAGGGGGCATTTTATCTAGTGGTGGAAATTGGGCAATTCCGTGGGGATCTTGAGAATGTCGAGTGACGACTTCTCTGTGATCTCAAGAGAATTGAAAAACCTCAGGCAATTTCTGTTGCAGTAGTAAGTACTTTTTTTCATGCATATCATGTTAGAAAACATAGTTAGATCTCTGAAACAACAAGACTGATGTTGCCAACACATCCCTAAATCCTCTGTACCACATAATAAACAAGACTGATGTTGCCAGTTTACCCTGAGATTGGATGTAATAGATCCTGTCAAGAGATGATATTCAGTCCTTGTACCATTATTGTGTATGTCTACAGATGCCCAGATGGGCCAGGCCAAATGGGTTGGCATGAGGCCCTGTTATTTTGGCCCGATCCAAGCATGGCCTGGCCCAGCCGACTTGTTGTGCCTGGACTGGCACGCCAGGCCGCCACATGCACGGTCCAATAACGAGCTGAAAAATCTCTCCCATATCAGTCTTCATATCGTTATCAAATACAACAAACACCAAACTCTAGGTCTCCAAGAGCCTCTCGTTTATCTTGCCTATCTCATTTTTATCTCCACTCCCACTCAAAGGATACAACCTGCACCATCTCCATGGCAAAGAAGGGGCCGAAGAGCGGCAGGGTGGAGAGGCGATGTCGAACACGACAGGGTGAAGAGGTGACGGGCTGTTGGAAGCGTTCCGGGTCGTGCACTTGGGCTGGTCTGGTACGGGTGTACGGCATATAGCTGGCCGTGCCATGCCCCATGCCTAGGCCGTCGGGTATGCCCATGGCGGGCACAGCAGGGCCCACCTCCTCCCTCATGACATTCCTATTCGGACTCAGGCTGGGCTAGGCTGTCTGTTTGGCCATTTATATGTATGTCTAGGGCTCTAGGAAGTATTAAATAGACAAGGCAAGAAACTGAATGAATAGTTCGTTTGACACTGATTCTGTTCTATCCCTTTCCTCTTCTTTTTCGACAAGCTCCCTAGCCCCTTTATATTCTTATAACCCTCTATTAGTAGCCAGAAGCTATTGTTATTTTTTTTTTGAAATTAGCCAGAAGCTATTGTTAGATAAGGGAAGAAGCACATAAATGCTATTAGTAGAAGCAGCATTTATCCAAAACATGGATGATCGTGCACTTGGTTTGTGATTTATTTTATGTGTCTTCTGCTGGTAAGATCTTGTGATGTCCTGTCGACCTCCCTTAACTTATTTTCCGTTGTAGCCAGTTTTGGGATGGAGCTCACTTTAATTGTTTGTTAGCATTGTCAATAATATAATACGTGATCACTGAATGAAATTGTTATGCGCATTTCTGCAGGGTATTGATCAACCTCAAACTTTTCTGGATGTTGATCAACCTCTTTCAAAAGCACAGAAGTACTGCTCTTTAGTTTCCTGTACAATGGGAACCAAGGCTTAATTGTTTTGCTTTGAAATATCAACAGCTCGGAATAATCTGTATGACTTCTGTTTAATTGAACAAAGCCAAATCCTTTTGTCAATTGTGTACCACATTTCTTTCCGCCTCTGGGGCAGATCCTTCCCTTACATTTTGTTAAATGGACCCTGTCCGCATTATTTCACACATCATTCGACTTTAGATTGGCGAGATGGATTAGGGCGTGTATTATCCGTGCAATGGGGTTGATTTTTGTAAGCGCCAAAAGATTCAGAGGTGGGGTTGAAAGTTGTTAAAGATGTGTTTTTTCTTTTCAATCTCGCCAAAATTCGTGGATCGGGATATTGTTTTGGGAGATGCTATAAATAAGCGAGAATCACTCATCCGAAAGGAAAAGGGTTGATTGGAACAGAATTATGCTAGTTTGAAAAAAAATACTATTATTATTCATGATATTGGAAGCGCATCGTTACAATTTCACAAGTCTTCAAAATATAATACCATTATTTACTCCCTTTGACTTAGTTGTCTGGATTTTTTACCAATTGCCCTGTCTTCCTCCTTGCTTACTCTCTTTTCTACGAGCTGGACACGGCCTGCATGCCCGGGACCGGGAGTGCCGCATCTCACTTGTGTGTGTAGGCCCACTGCTGCGGCCATGCTGCTCACCACTTCACCACCATCGTTTTTTTTATCAAACATACCTGTACAACAGAAACAGGTACACCATACAAGATACGAGAAACCCCAGACCCATCCATCTTAGGCAAAGGGTCTCTAGAAAAAAGAAATTACACATAGGTCCCTGAGCCCCTTGCTGGTCGAAGATGCTAGAAGTCCCTGCCACCTGAGACCGCCAACGCCGACCGTCACCCTCGAACTCCAGATCGGGGGAGCTCCATCGCACAAACGCTTTGTAGAGAGGTGCAGTTGAAGACACCGTTGGTCGCCCATCGGCCGGAGCCACGCCCCGAGTACCCGCGGATCAGGAACGAGACTCGCCGACGACGACAAGCGCCCTACTTGAAGCACGAGCTCGATCCACCCTCCTAGCTTCCGCATCACCCAAGGAATTCTCTGTATCTTGGAAGAAGAAGCTCGGCTCCAGCAATCGAACCAAAGAAGGTACAATCACCAAGCAGACAACTCCTAAACGGGGAACACCAAGATCTGGGTCGGCAACACTACCAAATCTAGAGCTCACCCTCATTCCACGCTCGCCACCAACAGAGAAGAGACGAGACTGGAGAAGCTTATTCCCGAGAAGTGGCTTCGACTCCTCCAAACGCAACCACGAGGAAAGACATATCTCGACTCCTCAACGACGAAGAAGCCAGGTAACACCACAGCCACCGCCGGCGAACACTCCACCGGTGGCAAGCAATACATCGGTTGCCTCAACCCCCGTTCCCCATCCTCTCCGACCCCAAAGTGGCACATGTCGGCCTTCCCTGGATGGTGTGCTCCAGCAAGGGCACCTACAGGCGATCGGTCAACATTTGTACTTTTACGTGTTGTCATAAAAAAAAAAATAATTAAAGCAAACTGCATATTGGCATATTGACAACAAAAATTAAGAGCTACATATTGAAGATAAATTAACAAAATGATAATTTGGCAGGTTCAGTCATTCTAAATACATATTGAAGATAAATAGTGGTATACGTATATAAATCTAATATTGATCTAACATGGGAAAATTAGGTTGTGGATTGTTGCACTAAAACTACTAAAAGCATATATAAGATTCAAATTTAAGTTAAGAAAATAACAAGACCAAATATACTACAATCATAGTTGATGTTAATCCAGATAAATGCACCATAATATAAATCTTGGGAATAATAATACCTAGGTTTTAACAATCGCTCAAAATTCTACATCTGGCGACAACTCCTGTTTAAAGGATATTTACGTTTAAATTTTTATTTTACTTGTTGGAGGCGACAACTCACCATTCTCTTTACAAGCTTACTGTTTTTATTATTTTTATTATTTCTTTCACTAGTAACACTCCTGCAAAACTCATCACTCTACTCTGTAAATATCAGATTTGCTGCATGGTTTTTCATTCTGTCTTGAAATTACTCAAGTGTGATATCCCAGCAGTGTCTTATGTATTAGAAATATCGATCTCACTTTTCTGTTTTTTCTTTTGCAATCTTGCAATTACCCCATATGCATCTAATTGTCCAGCACTCAAGGGCATATGCCCCCATGCGTGGAGGCCAGCCTCGACGTCAACACGTGGGCTTAGCCCAATGCGCATGTGTGGGTGTGGCCGGAGCTTGGATGTCGGTGAGTGGCAACGGACGCGGTGGCCAGTGTCATGGCTGGACGTGGGGGCTGCTTTACACTCTCTCCCTCACGACATGTCATTATCATCACACATAGGTACAGTTAAACGGGTAAAAGAGCGCACACATGCGCAATCTTGGACCGGGCATGGTGGCGTACGAGACAAGCGGATGACACAGCCACCTTGCTCGTAAGAAATGGAAGAGGGAGGGAGGAAGAAGACGTGGGTAATTTGGTCTGAAAATTTAGATAAATGAGTTGAAGGGGCGACGGTGGGAGGAAGAAGACGAGGACAATTTGGTCTAAAAATTTAGATAAATGAGTTGAAGGGGCGAGTAAGGGTATATTTTAAAGACTTGTGAAATTATAATGATGTAGTTCCACTATTATAAATAGTAATGTTATTTTTCAAACTTATAGACTTGCCGTTCGAATTAACAAAAAAAGAGTAAATTATACCCTGGGTACCTAAACTTATAGGCGTGTAACAAGTAGGTACTCAAACAAAAAAACGTAACTTGTGGGTACTTAAGTAACTTCTGGATACTTCGACTAAAAACCGTAACATTTAGGTACTGAAACTATACTTACGTAACTTCTGGATACTGTTTTTTTAAAACCCCCTTCCCAAATCTTTTCTTCTTCTTCTGCGCGGTTGAGCGAAGGGTTGGGGCGGGCATGCCCGTCGCGACGGCACCGGCGCTACGCCGCCACCTCGCCGCTGGCCGAGCTCGTTGCGCTCGCCCCCACGGCGCCCGGGTCGAGGCTGCCCTCCACGTGCACCCTCCACGCGCCCCCAACCGCATGCTGAGCACGGGCTCCTCCCCCCTCCGCGCGCCCGCCATTGCCGCCGCTGCGCCGCCGCCGGAGCAACTCCATCTCCACCGGGCCACCGCTCAATTGCTCGCACGCGTGGCCTCGCCTTGCCCTGCTCCACCTCCTCGACCAAGCCGTATCCTGAATTGCGCACAGGTAAAGGCCAATTGGCCATTTTCGTCTCTGCCGTCGGGCCGGCTGCCATGGCCGTTGCCGCGTCGAGCTCGCTGATGTGCGTCTCTACCGAGCCATCCCTCTCCACGGGCGGCGTCCCGGCCTCCGCAGGCAGCGCACGGGCGGCCTGCGCGGGCACCCCGTCCTCCCGCGCCGGTGAGCGCGCGAGAAGGCTCCGCGTCGAGGAGGAGGGGCGAGCAGGGGCGAGCGCCGCCACGCTGCACGAGCACGCGAGCAGGCCAGCGTGGAGCTCGCCGTGCGCCTCCAGCACAACTGCAAGGCTGAGGCGAAGAAGATGGCCCGAAACGAAGAGAGCCTGTTTGGTGAGGGGGTTATCGAAAAAACGCCAAGACTCCACGTCAGTTGAAGTACCTAGGTGTTACGTAAGTATAGTTCCAGTACACACAAGTTATGTTTTTTTGTTTGAGTACCTACTTATTACACGCCTAATAGTTTAGGTAGCCGTGTGCAATTTATAAAAAAAAATTAGTCATAAGCGAGAAAGCTACGATGAGACTGAATCGTAACTTATAAAAGAAAATATTTGATCAACAATAGTTTCTTTATTTCACCATGATCAGGTGAATTAGAATTTACATTCAACAAAATCCCAATGACAAATCCGAGACGAAATCCGTCAACCATCCCTCGTCGTTTCTGACGAAGAACCATCATCCTTGAAGCTCCCGGGCGACTCGTTTGTGTTGTCGCCGCTGTTTGTGCCCAGCATCCTAGGGGATTCGCTAGCAATTCCGACGCCGCCGTTTCTGTTCGTCATCCGAGGCGATTCTTGGCCAGGGGTACCGCCGCTGTTCGTGTTCATCATCCGCGGCGTTTCGCGGTCAGGGGTCCCGCCGCTGTCCGTGTTCAGAATCCGCGGCGATTCGTGGCCAGGGGTGCCGCCGCTGTCCGTGTTCAGCGTCCTCGGTGATTCGTGGCCAGGGGTGCCGCCGCTGTCCGTGTTCAGCGTCCTCGGCGATTCGCAGTCAGGGTTGCCGCCGCTGTTCGTGTTCAGCATCCTCGGCGTTTCGTGTTCAGGGTTGCCGCCGCTGTCCTTGTTCAGCATCCGCGGCGATTCGTGGCCAGGGTTGCCGCCGCTGTCCGTGTCCATCATCCTTGGCGATTCGTGTTCAGGGTTGCCGCCGCCGCCGCTGTTCGTGTTCAGCATCCGCCGTGATTCGTGGTCAGGGGTGCCGCCTCTGTTGGTGCTCAGCATTCGCGGCGACTCCGTGTGCCGAGAGGGTGACTGCGGTTCGGTGCCCGGATCGGCCGCCTGGTGCTCCTCTTCCTCCAGCACAAGCTGGGACGGCACGGACTCGCGGCGAGGGCGCTGCTCAGCCTCCAGCTCCGCATCCTCGTCATCGTCGGCGTCGACGTCGTAATCCTCATCTTCTTCCTCGATGATGTCGTCGTCTTCGTCAAGGTTGACGACGTCCTGCATGTTGAGCTGGTGGTACTCAACGATCTCCCGCAGGAACCGATTCTCTCGGGCGTACACCGTGTTCTCGTGCGCCAGCCGCGCCTTCTCCGCGAGCAGCGTCTCCAGCTGCTGCCGTATCTGGCAGTACCACAAGCGACAGCAGCAATGGGATGTGAGCATTTCACTTTCACCTCACCATTTGTCATTTGCATTGCCCATGGGTTGCACAGAGGCCGGCCGGTTGATCGGGCATGTACCAGGTCCTCGTCGGCGTCGGCGTCGTGATTGCCGTCCCGGAGCAGCCGGTTCTCCTCCTCCAGCTGCGCGCACCGCTCCTTGGAGAAGGCCAGGTCGGCCTTCAACGTCTTGAGCTCCCGCTGCAGAAGCTTCACCTTGGCGGCCATGGCGTTCGCTACCTGAGGACACATGCCATTGCCAATGTGGGAGCTCTTCTTTCATGTTCATAGGCAGCAGAAAATCTTTCGCGCTTCTAACGTCGCCGCGGCAAAGAAACTAAACTAGCGGCCGCCGCAGCATCCTCCTAACGGCTAACGCGCAAAACGGGAGGGCACCTTACGTCGCGAGAGGCCTTGATCTGAGGCGACTCCGTGTCGGCCAACATCGGCGACATGTCGGGGTCGGCCGGGGTCAGGTTCGCCGCCCGGAAGTCCATGCTGCACGCCTTCCTCCTTATATTCAGCTTCCGGGCAGCGACGATACCGCTGTGGGTGCTGGTGCCAGTGCCGGTGCCGGTGCCGCCGGACGTTGTGCTGCCGGCCACCGCCAGGCCCTCCTGCTGCAAGCAAAAGATATCTCATTCATCAGTCAAGAATTTTAGCAAATGAAATGTACGCGCTGATAGCCTAAAATTATGGAATTTATTATCTGTCAGTGAACTCACTTCAAGGACGTCCTTGATCTTCCCTCTAATGTCTAGCTTCCCACCTTCCAACGATCCTCCTCTCCGTGACGTGGGGCTCTGGCTCTCTGAGCTTCGGACCCGATCGTAGGACCAGCGAGATTCAGAGGTCTGGGAATTGCCATGGCAAAGTTGAAACTGAAGTGAACGAACACGCAGCATGTAATGGAATGAACTGTCAAAATGATCACGTGAACGCTTCGTCCCCTGTTGCTGTTGGTTTCAGACAGAGTTCTTACCAGAATCTGAGCGGCGCGTGGTGTGCCATTCTCGTCGAGCATGACTTTGGCTTTCTCAGCCACAAGCGCCCAGAAGCCATGCTTCGTGTCGTCTTTCCTGGATAGCTCAAGGTCGTACTTCGGACCCTCGTCGTTCAGGCTCGTTGTCGATGTGTAGAGCTGGGTGACAGGGTCCTACAATTATTGAACCAGCAGATCGTTCAGGGACAAGGTGCAGTGTATTCTTGTTTGCACAAGAACAATTAATTGGAATACGTGAGGTGATGCTAGGAGACGAGTGCAAGGAGGAGAGGGGAGAACGGAGCGCACCTGCACCGGGGTACTCGGCTCGGCGTCGCATTGGGACGCCGCCACCGGCGCGGCGGCGGGGAAGCGCTCGCCGAAGGAAGGCAGCGCTAGGTCGGCGGACGAGGACACCAAGGCCTGCTGCGCCGCCAGGCGAGAGGAGCGGTCGGGGCGGCGGCTGTCGTCCGCGAACCGCGTGGCGCGCGGGGACGCGATGGCCGGCGACGCGGAGCCGCCCGACGACGTCTGGCGGTGGTCCTCCACGAAGGTGGCCGACCGCTGGATGCCCTGCTTCCGACGGTACGCCATCGATCACCGAGGCGTCTCGCGTGGACGGGGAGGAGCCTGGCCTGGTGCTCTGCGCACCGTTTTGGGTGGAGCGAGCTCCTAGGCGACGACGAGCACTTTCCGGGGCTCCCGCTCCCGTTCCTCGGGAACTGTGGGTGTGTCATGGCCGTTATTTGCTAACGAACTCTGCCCGCGTTTTCAGGCGCGCGAGTTTCTGTAGCGTGGCATGGTGACCGGCAGGAGCTATGCCATCGTTGTTACTCTGTCACTTGAGCGGATGGCAGAGTTCTGAGTTCAATCTGCTAAAAAACGCTAAATAGATTTTTTTTTAAAGATAATGTTCAAAAAATTATTCAAGGTTCAGTCATCCCGTCGACGATAGCTTAGGTTTACAAGAAAACTTTCACCAAAGATAGACACTTGAGCGGATGGCAGAGTTCTGAGTTCTGAGTAGTCCGCATAGGTTTACAAGAAAACTTTCACCAAAGATAGATAGACACATATGACCTAAGAGTATATAGCCGTTGGATGATGAAATCACACACATATATATAAGGTGAAAACAATATGCTGGTCACGATCGTATTTTATTTCGTCCTAAAACTTACACCCTAGGGCGTATTTATAGTCCCCTGGCTTCGCCATTCGAGGAATCTTACAAACATAGTCATGACACTTTCTATACAATTAGCTAAAAAGCACATTGACAAAGTGGTAAAACACAATTCGCCCCTTTCCTTTTGTCTCCTTAAACAACTTTGGGCCTGATCATGATTTCTTGACTTAGCCGACAACCTCACTGTTTCTTCGTGCGAAGCTGCTACGACCGCTTCGCTGGTCATCAGGAGTTTAGCGAAGTCATCTTCGCCATATAACCTGAAACATGTGAAAGCATATGTGCGAAGTTTGAAATAGTCACAACGAAGTGGCCACGTCATTTTCGCTGAGCGCCTAAAATGCGGTGAAGTCATCTTCGCCAGTCAACCTAAAATATGCGAAAATATACAAACGAAGTCGAAAGCAGTCACAGCGAAGTGTCTTTATTATCTTCGCTGGACATGTTAGCATCTCAAATGTTCATAATGAAATGTTTGTCTCTAAAGTTTGGAAAGGATATTTGTATGTCAAAGTTGTTCCCCAACAGCAGCCCCTCGCGGGCGAAGGCCTACTCAAAAGGTCTGAATCCCGCGAAGTTTATATGAAACTTTGCCTAACAAACGCCGTCCAAACTTTGGAGTTGGCCTGTTTGAATTTTAAATTCAACGGCTAGTTTTGACCGTTGACCGGACTTTAGCTATAAATAGCGAGGCCCCCCTGAGGCTGTCGTTTTCAGAAGAAGGGAAACTCTGCCGAAATTTTTCTCGAACCCTAAAGTTTGAGATAGCTTTTCTTGACATTTTGTCGTTGTGTTCATCCGGTCTTGGATCTTGGATCGAAGTTTGTGTAATACCTTCGTCAAGGTTTGTTTCTTTAACTTTTAAATTTTTGTGATTTTTTCAAATAGTTTTTCTGATTTTGGTTTTCATAGATGTCTTCGTGGGACTTACAAGATCAAATTCAATCTCAAGAAAGCTCGAAGGTTGATGATATTGTAGATTTTAAAGAAGACAATCTCAAAGATGTTGATGCGTCTGTAGAAGACTTGGTTTTGGACGAAGAGGGTTTTACTTTGACTTTTGGTAAAACTTTATTTGAGAAAAGCCACCTTGATGAACTGGTCCGTTTGAAAATTGTGGAACGTGATCAAGCAAGAGTACCTGATCCATTAGAAACTAACCTGAAGCCATATCCTGATGAGTGCATTGTCTACAAGGATCTATTTACTGCTGGTCTTCGATTTCCTTGCCAAGATTTTGTTGAAGATATGTTGAAGGCTTTCAACATCCAGATGCATCACTTGACACCAAATGGTATAGTTAGGCTAGCGCAGTTTGTTTGGGCTGTGAAATCTCAGGAGGCTAATCCTGATATTACTACCTTTTGTGAGCTTTTTTGAGATGCATACTCAATTCAAGGATTTCATGCTTGATGGTCGAGTGGTTACTAAGTACTTCGCTTGCTCTAGTTTCAAGTCAGCTCGTAATGCTGTTCAAATTTCTCCAGCGACACAAAACAAGTGGGGAAAGGGTGAGTGGTCAAGGTACTGATTTTATCATAAGGTTCCTATGGTTGAAGAAAGGGATCCTGTTACTAAGAGGATGGTAAAAAGATATCCATTGGCTGCTAGGATGGAGATTGAGAAATTTAAGCTGTCTCCATCTTTTCCTTTTTCTATGATCTCAAAAACTGCAGTGAAAGTTTACAAGTCTGCTGTCTCGCTTCAATGTGCGAGGGATCTTGTTGAAGAATATGCTGCTGCCAGAATTTGTCTATTGAAGAAAGGATGGTCTATTCAACGATTTCACTTGAAGAAGGTCCGGGGAATCAATTACAAGTTTTCGGACAACGATTTTCATCGTCCTCAAAATTTTGCCACTGATGAAGACTTCGTGAAGTCTGTTGAAAGTCGGGCAGAAGATCTGCTTGGAAAATATGTGCTTAGTGAGAAGAACAATATCGATAAAATTCTTGGGGAATGAATATAAACATTTGAATAGAGTTTTTGAGGTTACACGGATTGAGTATGGTGAACGGCCTCCTCCTGCTTATCATCGTGAGAAGAAACAAGGCCAGAAGAAGGAGACTACTAAAGGTACTAAACGCAAGGCCGGTCCTAGCAAGGCTATTGCTAAGAAATTGAAGAAGAATCAAAGTCCTTCTGTCTTGCTTGATGCTGAAGAGCTTGACGCTGTGCTGGAGCGGAGCTTGGATATGGAGGGAAATTTGGCTGTTGGTTTGGGTGGTTCTGGGGAAGAAGATGTTGGTACTTCCAAGGTTGTTGGTGATGTTGGTGTTTCTGAGTCTCAACATGTTGAAGAGGAGGTGAGAAAAATTACTATGGTTTTTTCTTCAAGTGGTTTTACTCCGTCGTTGCTTACTCCGCTGAGTGATGTATTGTAGAATATGCAGGGTCAATTTGCCTGCCAAGGATTCTGCTGTAATTGCTAATGTCGAAAGTTTGGTAACTAAAAAATAAACTTCTGAAAAGGAAACTTTTGTTGAGGGTTTTCGAAGAGCTATCGATCCTATTTTTCCAAGACTTGATATTGAGGCTCCTGTCATTGGGTCTCATGATGAAAATGTTGATGCTGGGAAGACTGCTTCGCTTGAAGACCATGCAACAGTTGTGGTTGGCGAAGTTGGTGTTCCGAATGTTGCGCAAAAAGTTGGTGGCTCTAGAGTTTATTCTCTTAATATTGAAGATAGTGATGACGAAGTTTTTGATGAAGAGGCTAATGATGAACGGTTGATGCGTTTGTCGAGCTCCACTATTCATGTTGAATCTGGCAAAAAGGTTGACTGTAGCTTGGGAGAACGCGTTTCTACTAGTAAGTATTCTTTCTGCGCGTTTCCTTTTGTCTTACTTTTGTTTTCTTTTTCTAATTATTTGGTTTTTATTTTTGCAGAGATAATTTTCCCTCATGCACCGTCTTCTCCCTAAAAGAATGTTGACTTTAGCAAGATGAAGAATGTTCAGCAGGACCCTGCAACTCCTGTTGCTCCTGCTGTTGGGGAAGGGGAAGTTTCTCACACGCTGAGGCGGGGTTTAGAGTTTTGTCAGGAGAAAGGTTTGGGTCTTGACTACTACAAGTTTATAGGTATCGGGGCTGATAAACTTTGAATGATGTCTCGCACTTCTGAGGTTCAGTTGTCAAAGTGCATAGATGAGGCTTTTAGTGTCCCTGATGCGGAGCTTGAAATATCAAAGAAGCCTTTGCTCGAAGTTGCTGATGCTGGCTTATCAATAATGTACAAGGGTTCTCTCTTGATGAGAGGTTTGCGAGCAGGGTTAGAGAAAAAAGAGAAAAATTTTGCCCTTCACGAGCGCGATTATCAGGTTGAGATCCAGAGTCTGAAAAAGCTATGATAAGTTGAAAGAAGGTATGCAATGTATTGAAAGAAAATTAAAGGAGTAGGACAAGTCTTTCTTTGATAACTGCAATCGTATTTGGGAATTGTGCTTTGAAAGCTATGATAAGTTTGGGGCTAGGCCTAGTGAAAAATGTTGGGATCTAGGTGACCGTGACAGTTTCTTCAGTTGGCTTTGCCGTCAGTATGAAGACTTGTCTCGTGTTATGGAGACCACAGTTGACATTGGGGTTTACTATTCTATTCGTGCATTGTTTCACTTGATAAAACAGAGCCAAGATCCTTTGTTTGCGTAGCTTTGTGATGACAATTACAAGTTTCCCCCTGTAAGTGATTTGGTTAATGTTGCAAAGTCTACACAAGTGTTGTGCAACAAGTATCTTGAGCAATATTGGAGGTCTGGTGGCCGAACTCATTGTTTTGATAAGGCTAAAGAGAAGTTGCAGAAGGTATGTGTTGCATTTATCTTTTGTGGTTTTTCTATTTGGTGGCTAACTTTTATTTTTTGTATGTTAGCAAATTGCGAAGGAAGCGGAAGCTGCCCAGAAGGAGGCAGAGGAGATTGCGAAGAGGGATGCTGGAGCTAGGGGTCAAAGTGGTGCTGGATTGAGCAATGTTAGTGGTGGCCATCCTTAGGCTTTAGTTGTCCTTTTCTTTTGTGAGATGAGGAAAATTAAGATACGATGGTATTAAATTATCGTCTTTGTAAAATATACGCTTGGAGGATGTTTGACTATTTGCCTATCCTGTGCAGGTTCCTCGTGCTGAGCCTGTGCAGGATGTCGAAGATGTTATCCCGTTGCTAGTGTGTAAAGATAACTTCGTTGTCGAGCCTAGCGAGTTCTATGGTTTTGTGCGAAGTATGATGGTTGTGATGTCGATGATTTTCTTACTCGTAAGTTTTGCTCTCGTTATTTTAAACTTGAAATTTTTTTGTGATTCTGTCTTACAAATCTTTATAGATGTGAAAAAATGATGATGTAATATTAGGCCTCCCAACTGTCGAGTTTTTGACTTCACGGACTTTACGCAGGTAAAAATTTGACGTGTAATATTTACTTTTTGTGGTTGGACTTTTGTTTTCTAATCTCTTCTTCTTATAGTCATCTGAGTCGAGTACTTCGCCGGCGAACGTTTGTGAAGACTATTTACGCCATGAAGCGGATGATATTATTAATGAAGTTGTGAGCAACATACTTGGTGATGTTATCGAAGTAGTTAGTTCTCAAGATGACTGATTTTGTAAACATATTTTTGTAAATAGGTGAGTTGTTTTGCAAGACATCTTATTGTACTGTGAAGTGTGTGAGTTTACCTTCGCTTGTAAATGAGTATTGTATAATCGATTTGAATTTTATCATCTTTCTTTTTTGAAGATCCTGTTTTTTGTTTGAGGTGATTGTCTGGGCTTCGCTTAAGGACTGGTAATGTTTTTGCTCTAATGAGACCGATTTTGAAGAATTTAATAAATTTTAAAACGTCGTTCCTTCTTTTCGTTCGAGGTAGACGCGTATACTTCACTTAGAGACTAAAAATATTTTCTTCTCAATGGAATAAGTTCAAAAAATTTGCCTTGGCGAATTTTGAAACAACGTCCCTTCTTTTTCGTTCGAAGTGGACGTGTGCGCTTCCTTAGAAGCCGAAAACATTTTTACCTTAGTGAAATGAAGTCAAAAAATTTGCCTTAGCAAATTTTGAAATGCCGTCCTTCCTTTTCTTGCGAAGTGGACGCGTACACTTCCTTAGAAGCTGAAAATATTTTCACCTTAATGAAATAAAGTCAAAAAATTTTCCTTGGACTTATTTGAGTTGGATAAGTTAGTATTTTTTAGATTTAATAAAATATTGATGCTAACTTAGTTTTTGCAAAATTTGTGCCGATATGGGAGTATATGTTGGATATACTCTTCGGTATTTTGTACTTTTAGTTGTGCAATGTAAAGACATATCTTTGGGAAAACTATTTTCTCATTTATATTTCATGAGATTTACAAAGAGACTGCCTCATTAAAAAACCACTCGCCCTGCGAAGGGTTTCCCCTGAGTGGAAAAAGAGTGCAGCTCGATTATATTTTGAATTGTAAATTTGCTTAGAATGAAACTTCTGCTTCTACTTTGCCAAAAAAAAACTATTCTTCTAGTTTGGCTATGGGTAGTATTTGCGAAGTGCTTCTATATTTTAAGTGTGACTGAGTTCTTTACCTTTCAGATTTGCTAGATGATATACACCTTCTTTGCTTGTTCTTGTGATGATAAAAGGCCCTTCCTATTTTTGTTGGAACTTTCCCACTGTGTCTTCGTCTCTTTTTCTTTTGAGGACAAAATCTCCTGGTGCTAACTTCCTTGGCTTGACTTTTTTGTTTTACCACTTCTTTGTTTCAAGTTGGTACTTCTTGATATTTTCAAGTGCTTCGTTTCTTTCTTCTTCGAGCAAATCTTTGCTTGTTGCTTGGTCTTCTTCTGTGATCATTTGAATATTTGTTCTTGGACCTTCATATTTTATTTCTTCGGGAGTCATTGCTTCATCTCCATAAAGTAACTTGAATGGAGAAAAATCTATTGGCCTTGGTTTTGAAGTGTTGTGAGACCAGATTACTCTTGGTAATTCGTCGACCCATTTTCCTTTTTTAGGTCTGTTAAGCACTTTAAAATTCCAGTGCAAATTATCCCATTTGCTCTTTCGACTGCTCCACTGGACTGTGGGTGTCTTACTGATGCGAAGCAGAGTTTGATTCCCATTGACTGACAATATTCCCTCAAGTCTTCACTGTCAAATTGCATTCCATTATCTACTATGATGTGTCTTGGGACTCCAAATCTGCATATGATGTTTTGCCATAGGAATTTTTTCATTGTGTGAGAGGATATGTTGGTGATTGGCTTCGCCTCAATCCACTTGGTGAAATATTCGACTGCAACTATTGCGTATTAGTAGTTGCCTTGAGCCGGAGGTAACTTTCCAACTATGTCAATTTCCCATCTTGCATGTGGCCAAGTTGGTTCAATTGGTTGTACGTTTGTTCCTGGTGCATTGACTTTACTTCCTGCCATTTGACAATTGTGACAAGTCCGAATGATTTCTTTGCTGTCACATTGGGCAGTTGGATAGAAAAACCCTTGTCTGAAGGCTTTCCCAACTATTGATCTTGCCCCGGCGTGACATCCGCAGATTCCCTCATGTCTTTCTTTCAGGAGATTTTTTCATCTTTACTTGAAATACATTTTAGAAGTGGTTGGCAAACTCCTTCCTTGTACAGTTCTTCGTTGATAATTTTGTAGCTTCTGGTCTTTTGCTTCATTCTTATTTCATCAACTTCGTTTTCTGGCTCATAAAATCCTTTGAGGAATGCCATAATTGGAGCTATCTAGTCTTCACTTTCTATGATGTCTACTTTTTTTAGTTGTTCAACTTTTATTTTTGTTGAGGCTTCGATGATAGTTTGGAAGAATACTTCTGGCGGTAATTCTAACTTTTGGGCGACAGCTTTTGCAATTTCGTCTGCATCTGTGTTGTCATTTCTTGAGATACTTTTCACTATGAATCCAGTGAAGTGTTTTTCTTGATCCCTCAATAATTGGAGATACTTTGCTAGCTTTGGATCTCTTGCTTTATAATTTTTCTCTATATGCCCTGTTACAACTTGAAAATCTATCTTGATTATTAGCTTTTGAATTCCCATTTCTCTTGCTTTGTGAAGTCCCAACAATACTGCCTCATATTCTGCGATGTTGCTGGTGCATTGAAAGTTTAGTCTTGCTGCGTATTTGAGTTTGATTCTAGAAGGTGAGGTTATGATTGCTGCTGCTCCTGCACCGGCAAAGCCCAAGTGCTGTCACAATAGATTATCCATTCTGGTTGCTCTATTCTTTCTTGATTGTACTTTGAGGGTGTCCAATCTACTACGAAGTCAGCCAACACTTGAGATTTGATTGCTGTTCTTTTCTCAAATTTGATGAAGTATTGAGAAAATTCTACAGCCTATTTTCCCAATCTCCCTGAGGACTTATAGCATTGTAGCACTTCTTTGAGGGGTTGATTTGTTGGTACTCTTATTTTGTGTGTTTGAAAGTAGTGTTTTAACTTTCTGGATGCCATAAGTACTGCATATGCGATTTTCTCAATTTCTGAATTGAAAATTTTTGATCCAGACAAAGCTTCGGATGCGAAGTATACTGGAACTTGTCTTGTTGAGTGCTCATTTTCTTCTTGTTGTATTAGTATTGCACTAACTCTACTTTCATTTGCTGATACATATAGTAGCCAATCTGCTGTTGGGTCAGGTGTTACTAAAGTTATTGGGTTGGATAGATACTTCTTTATTTCTTTGAAAGATTCTTGTTGTGCTTGACCCCAGTTGAATTTTTTCTTTTTTCCCTTTTAGTGCTTGAAATATTGGGAGGCTTCGCTCAGCTGATTTGGATATAAATCTGTTCAGCGAAGCTAATTTTCCAGTCAGCTTTTGGATGTCCTTGATGTTTCTTGGCACTTGCATATTCAGTATTGCCTTCACCTTCTCTGGATTTGGGTCAATCCCTTTTGCGGATATGATGCACCTCAAAATTTTGCCTGTTTGAACTACAAATGTGCATTTTTCTGGGTTTAACTTTAGATTTGCTTTTTTGAGGTTTGAGAAGGTTTCTTGTAAGTCTTCGACATGGTCTTCTCTTTTCTTGCTTTTGATTACCAAGTCATCAACATACGCAAGCAAGTCTCTTGGTATTTGATCTTTGAGGACTGTGGATGTCATTCTGATGAAAGTTGTTCCTGTATTGCGAAGCCCCTCGGCCATTCTTTAGAAACAGTAAGTTCCAAATGGTGTAATGAAACTTGTGTATTCTTCATCTTCTTTTTTCATCCAAATTTGATGGTAACCTGAATAGCAATCGAGGAAACTGAGCATTTCACTTTCTGCTGCTTGGTCTACTAGAGTATCTATTTTTGGTAGAGGAAAGTTGTCTTTTGGACATGCCTTGTTGAGATCTGTGAAGTCTATACATATTCTCATTTTTTGTTTTTCTTCTGCACCATGACTATGTTTGCGAGCCAAGTTGTGAATTGTACTTCTCTTATGACTTTTGCATCTAGCAATCTCTGGACTTCGGCTTTCGCAGCTTGTGTTCTGTCTTCGGACAACTTTCTGAGTTTTTGCTTTTTTGGCCTGAAGTTTGGGTCGATGTTTAACTTGTGTTCTATGACATCCCTGCTTACTCCTCCTAAGTCTTGTGCAGACCAGGCGAAGATATCCCTGTTACTTCGCAAAACTTGTATTATCTTTTCTTCTTCTTCTTTTGATAAATTTGTTGAAAGTCCTTGGTTTGGTTTTGGATAATTGATGAAACCTAAGGACTAACCTTGTTTCTAAGTGGATGATTTAGAGAAAGGTAGTCCATGCCAAGTGAAGCTCGATGATGAGTCATGACATGAAGTTATGTAATCTAAGCATGGTGAAGATCAAGATGGGCTTGGCTCGATGGACCGGTTGGAAGTGTGAAGGGCAAGTTGAGGCTTTGAAGCAAAAGTTGAGGCTTTGAAGCAAAGGACCATGTGACGATGAAGCTTGGGCAAGACTTGGCATCGATGGATTGATCAACGGTGAAGAGCAAGTAATATCGAAATCGATGGACCAAGACGGTTACATGATGACATGGAGTGTCACATGTCATGTAAAGGCTTGGCGGTTGGAGGATCGACAAAATGGGCTCAAGGCAAAGGTATAACCTATAGGGCCATTTTGTTTCGCACTCAAGACACCGTAGAGGGTGTGAGTGGTTTAGGATCGATAACCAAACTATGAAGAGGGGAGATCTTTGGTAATTCGGTTCATGAGTGCCACTAGGTCCATCATTTTATGTGATTGCATTTAGGATCTAGTGCGCTTTGAAAATCCTTTGAAAATGCTTTGAAAAATGCTAACTCACTTGCACATGGAGATGTCACATGATGGAGTTTAGCACATTTGCAAAGGAGATAGTGTTTGCAGGGTTGAGTTAGGTTTGGTAATCGCCGGGGGATTCGACGTTTTTGAGAAAATGAGATGCATATTTTCTATTGTGCCAGATGTAAAATGTTGATGAAAACATGCTTACTCTCGGCTTCAAGTTGGTATACTTGTTGGGTAGCATGTTGGATGAGTTAACGCATCGCGGCATGTTGAAAACGTGGTTTTCTGTTGGCCGGACACGGCGCACAGGAGTGCGGACGCTGTCCTGGCGCGTGAAGCCGGAGCGCCAGACGCTGTCCTGGCACGTCCGGTGCATGGAGGTTGAGGCAGGCTGGCCGGAGCACTGGCCGGACGCGGGAGTGCGTCCGGCGGATGGCCCCGTGCGCGGTCGGTTCTGAGTAGCGTCCGGTGTGCGGCGGATGCGTCCGGTGGTTCCATCTGGCACGTCCGGCGCGTGGTTCTCGTGTGTCCCGAGGGGGCAATGGCTAGTTTGATGGATGGGGGTTATAAATAGTTGTTGGTCGGCCTTGGGCTGTATCTCTTGACTCTCTAACTCATTCATCATTTCCTTGAGCTGAAAAATAGCCCTCCTCTCATCCTCTCTTGCTTGGTTGCACATCATAAGTGAGGATTGAGTGATTCGAAATGCATTGCATGAGTTGATTCATCTAGTGGCACTTGCGAGTCGTTTGGCCGGTGATTTCTTGTTACTCTTGGTGAGCACCGTCACCTAGCCGGCTTGGAGATTGTTGGAGGCATTGGAAAGAGTTGGTGATTGTTCTTACCCATCTCTAGTGTTGATTTGTAAGAGGTTCTTGTGCTTTTTCTCGGCAGAGTGCCAAAAGCAACTTTAGTAAATTGCTTGTGTCATTGAGTTACCTCGCTTGAGAGTGGAGTCTTGCGGTTCCTTTGCGGGGGAGTGCCTTGCGGGGAAAGTGGCTTGAGGGTCACACCGAGGAACCATCTAGGTGGAGGTCGACACAACGGGGACTAGCTTGTCGGTGTACAAGTGAACCTCGGGAGAAAAGTCATTGTGTCATCTCTTGTCTCTCGGTGATTAGTTCTTCATCGATAAATTTATATTATTATCATTGTGATCGATTGAATATCATCTTGGTGATTGGCAACAACTTCACTCCACCGTCGGTATTGAAATTGCTATCCTACCCCTTGTATTTACTTTATTATATATATTCATATTGTATAGCTTGTGTAGAATAGATTATCTTGATAGCTCAATAGATTAGAAGGTAGTGACATAGTTTTTGCGTGACATAGATATCATAATATATATATTAAAATTATCACTAGGAGGCTTGCTCTCAATATAGGCTAGGAAAAACCGTGTTTACGCCATTTGTTATACTAATCAAGTTTTATCTAGTGGTTTATAGAATTTTTAATAGGCTATTCCCCCCTCAAGCCATCTAGGACCTTGCATTTGTGCCGATGATAACTTGTCTTTCTGGCACATTGGGTCGAGTGGTACTTTCTTTGTGTCTTCGCAAGGCTTCCCTTTTTCTTGTGTCTTCGCGTTTTCAGTTTCAAGCTCATCGTCTTCTTCTTCTTCTTGTATCACGTGTATATTTTTGAAAGCTGGGCTTGCATCTCTCTATATGTTTTTTGCCTTTGTTTGGTCTCCGAAGATAGTTATGATGCTATTGACTGCTGGCATCTTCATGTATAAGTAAGGGTAGCTTACTATGGCTTCAAAGGCATTTAAACTACCCATCCCAAAGATTGCGTTGTATTGGCTGTGCATTTCAACAACATCAAATGCTATTTGCTCTGTTCTCGCATTGTTCACTATTCTGAATGAGACTGGTAAGACAATTCTACCGACAGAGTTTATTTTCTTTCCGTCGAAGCCAACCAATGGGTGCTCGGCTCTTCCCAAGATTTTCTTGTCAATTTGCATTGCATCTAGAGTTCTTTGTGAATATGATATCTGCTGAACTGCCACCATCTATTAGAATTTTTGATACTGCTCAACCTTCAATGTTTGCTTCTATGACCATTGCGTCCATATGAGGGTAATCTTTGAGCTTAAGATCTTGTTCTGAGAATGTGATTGGTATGTAGGACCATCTTGTTTTCTTGAATGAACCTTCGACTGCTATGGAGTTTACTCTTCTGAAATAATTTCTTCTTTCATTTGTTGTATCGAGCTCCATGTTGTTTCCTCCGAAGATTGTCATAATTCTGCCTTTGCTTGGGATGATTGCATTCCCATTGCTTATTGCCGCTTCGGGCATGTTGTTGTTGTGTTGAACTTGGTGGTTGCTATTTACCACTGAGCTTTCAGGGTAAAAACTTTGCTGCTGACTTGGGTCCCATTGATTTTGTGAGCACACTGCTAGTGGCTGGCAATTGTAGATTGGCGGAGGTGGTGGCAACATGTGCTGAAGATAAGTTATTGGCAGGTAACTTGTTCTTTGGGGAGCTAGATGATTGATAGCTTTCAGCTACGAAGTTGCTCTATTCTCTTCTTGCATTTCTTCAATGCTTTTCTTTACTCTTGGGCACATCTTTGATGTGTGACCAGCCCCTTTGCCATGTATGATACAGTATATTTCTTCGGGCCTCAAAATTTTTCTTTCAAAGTTTCTGCTTTGGTTGTTATAGTTTGGCCTTTGTTGGAAATTTTCCTTGTAATTTCTGTTGCTTTGGAAATATCTTTGATTGCTTGAGCTTGGAGCTTGGCTGTTGACTTTGCTTGTGTTGTTGATATGGTTTATTCTCTGAAATGGTCTTCGCTCTGTGTTTGTCACTCTTGAGTGTTGGAAGTTGTTGTTTGCTCTTGACATGTTTCTTTCTCTGCTTTCTTCTTCTATTCTTTTTCTATAGTCTTCATCAGATTTATAGTACTTTCTCATTTCTTCGTATAGTTTTTCAACTATGGTTGGTCTTTTCCTTTTGAAGTGTGAGGAAAGTTGGCCTGCTCGCAGTCCTTTAATTGCTGCTATGATGACGACTTCGTCTGGTATGTTTGGTATTTGAGCTTTTGCTTGTACCAATCTTTTGTAATATTGGCTCAATGGTTCTTTTGGTTGCTGCTTGATGTTGAAAAGATCATCGCTGGTGAGTTCAACTCTTTGTAAGCCCTGGAAATCTAGGAGCAAAGTTGTGCGAAGTTGATCCCAAGATTTGATTGACCTTGGTTTTAGCGAAGAGTACCAATGCTGCACTGGTCCTCTTACTACCATGATGAGCGACTTCGCTAGGGTGTTCGCATCTCCCCAGCTTGATGCTACTGCTGCTTCGAAGCTCATAAGGAATTGTCTTGGGTCAGACATGCCATTGTAGGTTGGGATGATGTTGAATTTAAAACCTGGGCCATTTCGCTAGCTGAATGTCAATTGACAAGGGCGACTCTGTGTCAATTATTGCTATTTGACTTTGGTTCTCTTTGCTGTTAGTGTTCTTGCTTGCTGAGTTTGAATCTTGAATCATGACTTCGCTCTCATTTTCTATTTTATCATTGAGCTTTCTTAGTTCAGCCTCTGCTTCTGTGATTTTTTGCTTTAAAGACTTTTCTCTTGTTTTCGCTCTTGCTTCCTCCAGCTGTTTTTTCTTGACGATGAGTTGATCTTCGAGTTCTTTGAGTCTTCTTTCTTCGTTCTGAGTTTCTTCATCTTCTTGTAAGCATCTATTTTCTGTTTGTCTCATCTTTCAAAAGTGGGTCTTTGTCTTGGTTTGAATTATCTCCAGCTGAAGCTGCCTTTTTGCTGGGTCTTGCCATTTTACGTCCGCGTGGTGGTCGTGAGTGTCTTCGATCACACAAACGGACGGCGCCAGATGTTGGGTGATGAAATCACATACATATATGTAAGGTGAAAACAATATGCTGGTCGCGATCGTATTTCATTCCGTCCTAAAACTTACACCCCAGGGGGTATTTATAGTCCCCCTGGCTTCACCATTCAAGGAATCTTACAAACATAGTCATGGCACTTCCTATACATTTAGCTAAAAAGCACATCGGCGAAGTGGTGAAATACACTTTGCTCCTTTCCTTTTATCTCCTTAAGCAACTTTGGGCCTGATCATGATTTCTTGACTTAGCTGACAACCTCACCGTTTCTTCGTGCGAAGCTGCTACGACCGCTTCGCTGGTCATCAGGAGTTTAGCAAAGTCATCTTCGCCATATAACCTGAAACATGTGAAAGCATATATGCGAAGTTTGAAATAGTCACAATGAAGTGGCCACGTCATCTTCGCTGAGCGCCTAAAATGCGGTGAAGTCATCTTCGCCAGTCAACCTAAAACATGCAAAAATATACAAATGAAGTCAAAAGCAGTCACAACGAAGTGTCTTTGTTATCTTCGCTGGACATGTTAGCATCTCAAATGTTCGTAATGAAATGTTTGTCTTCAAAGTTTAGAAATGATGTTTGTATGTCAAAGTTGTTCCCCAACAATAGCTAATACATCTACTCTAAAAGATGTAGCAACCAAAACAATATGCAGAGGCTGCGGCAGAGCAAGAACAAATTTAAGAGGGATGCATTTGCCTTGGTGGGTGTAATAGTTTGCAATATGTGGGTGCATATATGGGGAAAATTTGAGTGCTAGCATTGTATTTCAAATTTTTTGTGGTGCGGCTACACCCACTAGGCACAACGTAGCTCCGCCCCTGTGCAGAGGCTAAGATATTAATATATTCTATTTCTAAAAAGTTAACAACCAAAACATCAACATTACAAGAACTGACAACAACAATAATCTTCAATATGCCTTCATATAGTTCTTACATCTTTTGTTTACAACATCTCCTCCAAAAGACTCAATGTAACACTCAGGTGTTAAGCAAGCATAATCATTTGCATTCTTAAGC
>CM041639.1:31571396-31584073 GCA_023333625.1 Bothriochloa decipiens | reverse complement strand
GGCGGATTATGTGCTTGTGCTCTAATAAATTGGTCGGTTCTGTTACACTCAATCTCACCAAAAATACATATGAAAGTAGAAGCTAAGCTTGAGCAAGATGAACAACATCTCCAAATGTCAATTGATCTATGACAAAGCTGAGAAACCAACACCACATCCCCCACAAAAAGGGCACCGTAAATCCAATAGAGACACTAACCATAATTGGAGACACTAAATAATGGAATATGGCAATAGCAAGTTCATTTTCCGTGGTTGAAGACGATAGTGTAATTATAATTCCTTATCTCTATACTTTAAACTAGTTTGTGATAATGTGCCACATGAACTCTAAACATCTCTGCTTCACATCCTCCAACATGTGAGTAAAAATTGTGAAAACATACAAGCCTGTTTAGATATCCATATCTGATCGAAGCAAAAATTGCTAGAATGTTTCATACTAAACGGAAAAATTATGGTCAACCTTAGTTGACCAAATTTTAAGGTAATTATACTTTTTTCTAAGCCAAACAATCTTAAATTTGACTACCAAATAGACAACATTAGATTTATTATGAAATACAGTTTTATGATGCACCTATTTGAGTCATACTCCCTCCATCTCTCAAAAAAATGCAATTCAAGGGCTAGGCACGAGTACCAATGCATATTGTGAAATTACCAAAATGCCCTTATATTCAGTTGGAGGCAGCCAATTTGCAGCAGCAGGCCTGCACGGCAGTAAGACACGTGTCCACTTGCAAGCGCATGGCGCAACACCACCTGCCTTCATGTTTCAAATGAGTGGTGAAGAAAGGTCCACGTGCAATCCTCTTTGTTTTTTTTTGCCTGCCGTGACTGCAGCCTGACCTGTCGGACCCGACAACCTTGGTACAGTGCAGCAACTTTAGCATTTATTTGTGAGAAAATTTTTGAATGCCACGATTGTATTTTTTGGAGAAACAGGAGGAGTACATGCCAATAACATTCTTTACAAACTTTTAAAATAATTTGATTTAGAATAAAACTCGAGCATCATTTTTGGAGGGAGTACTATTAAAGGCTATATGAGTATAGTTTTTTTTACATTTTTAAAAGAAAAATACGACTATGCTTGTACTCGACCCCCGCGGGTAACCACTCACCAACGTTGTCACTTGTCACGTCCCAGCCCTGCGGTCTCACGCCCACACACCTACATCACGCCACGTTTACGAGCCTTTCCGTTCCGCCGCCCCCCGTGCCTCGGCGGCATTTCCTCGAACACCTGACTAGCGTCGCGTGGCCGCGCTCCCCCAAACCCCGATAAACCCCAGAGCAGAGAGCACCGCGGATGCCCTCCCGCTGCCCGTCCGATGGCCTCGGCGGCGCTAGGTAGAGAGGGCCCCGCCCGTGTCCTCTTTTTTCCACTCAGATGTGGCGGCTCCCTCCGGCCGCGGCGCTCCTCCGACGCTCTGTCGCCGCCACCGCGCGCCTCTCCGCTCCGGTACCGCCCTTCCCCGCTTCCTTTAATTTTTCTGATTTCTGCAAAAGAAATTCCGTCCCGGTGGACCGGTGGTTGGTTTAGCGCGGACTTGTCACGAATTCGAAAATCAAGTACAGCCGAGCGCTTGCTGGTCGCTAGATTACTAACGCGGCGAGTGGGGTTGAGCGCTAGATTATTAACGCAGCGAGGGGGTTGATTGGTTCCTTGCAATTTGAACTTAGCGCGAATTAAGATCCCATTGCTGATTATCTAGTAGGCCGATTTTCTAAGGCAAAAACTGTGGGGGGAGATCCCCCACAACACTTCATTTTTCATTATAGAGAGAGAATTACACAATGCATGAGAGAGTTACACAAGGCAAAAATGAAAATACACTTCATTTTTCTAGCAGGCGGTTACTGCCCCGTCTCAGTTAATTAATGTTTATGCTTAGCAATCACTCCATTCAGGACTTAATCCTTGGTTCGGTTGAACTTTTTTTTAAAAAAATAATGGCAGGAGCTCTGCCCTTCAATTAAGATAGGAAATAGAGGTTTTTATGTACAAATTATCATTCCGAGAATCCGAGGCACAGCCGGAAAAATGATGGAAACACAACAAAACTCACTGAGGAGTTGCTAAGCCAGTCTATCTGTGGCCCTCTTTCTTAACATAGTATGTTCCCTCACTCTTGGGCGGTCTGTAATGCCGCTTCTGACACATTGTTAAAAATCCGTCTGTTCCGTTCTTTCCATATGGTCCAGAAGTTGTAGATTGCCATTCCATTAAAGCGCCTTCGCTCTTCCTTGGGTACCTTCTTTGCGGCCTCCTCCCACCAATCGTGAATGTGCAAGGGGTCATGTTGTGGCTGTGGGAGATGAACATCAAAGTGTTCCCAGTCCAAGATTTGGTTCCACACCGCTTTGGCGTATGGGCATAGAAGTGACAGGTGCAGTCCAGTCTCCATGGGTCCATCAGAGAACACAGCGTTCCTGATGTGGCCATCCTCTTCTTTGCAAGTTGTCTGCTGTTAGGATTTTTTCTTGAATGAGAATCCACGCAAAGACTTTGCATTTATTTTCAGTATGTGCCTTCCAAATTTGGTTGTGCCTGAATCTCCCGTAGGTGCCGCTGAATTGAATACGGTAAGCTGATCGTGTGGAATAGCAGCCATCTGACGTTCATTTCCAGGTGATCGAGTCACGTACGCCTGGGAGCAGCTGTACATTTAGGATTCTTATCCATAGAGAGATGAACTCTTCTATCTGAGTAGCAGTGGTGATCTTTCCCCTTAGTGAGCGTATCCAATTATTGTTTTGAAGCTCCTGCTGTACCGTCTTTTTTTTCTGGTGACTATGAAGAACAAGTGTGGCGCCAAGTTTCTGATCGGTTGAACATTTTAGTCTGTTCTTTTATTGTTTCTTTTCATCTGTGCTGTTTGAATTGTGTAGCCAGTACTCAAAATGGTGAAATGATCTCACTAGTTTCTTCCATTTTTACATCCAGGGGTATTTGATGTGTGCCTTGCTTGCAGAACAGCCCACTGCACACACTAATTCAACCATGACTGTGCGTTGCCTCCAACAGTGTGGTTCAGATAACACGGATGATGATAGGGTCAGTCAGGCATTTAAGCGGTGCTGCTCAACCAGTGCAAGTAGTGGTGCTTCAGATGCATCACCGTCTACTTCTTATGTTGATAACCTCTGCAGATCTGGCAATCTTGCCGATGCTGTTCGTGTTCTTCGACAACTGCATGACGAGCAGGTCCATGTTGGCCTGCACACCTTTAATATGTTGCTGCAACACACAGCTGATTCAAACAGCTTTACCCTTTTCGCCAAGGTATTCAGGTACCTGCTGCTTTCAAAACTCGCTCCTGATTCAACTTCATACATGAATGTTGCAAAGGCTCTCCAGAAGTTGGATGACTGTGAATTGATACTCAAATTTGTAAGAGAAATTTTGGAAATCACACACCATAGAGATCCTACAGTTATGAATCGCATTATCTTTGCCACAGCTCAATACGGACACATTGATAAAAGTTTGGTTATTTTCGAAGAGTTGAAGAAATATCAGAACAGCTTGGATATCGTCACGTTCAACACTGTTTTGGACATGCTAGGGAAAGCTGGTCGGGTGGACGAAATGCTTCATGAGGTGAAGCTAATGGAAGAACTTGGGCATTTTCCTGACATTGTGACATATAATACACTAATAAACTGCCTGCGAAGGCTTGGTAGACTAGATTTGTGCAAAACTTTTGCTGAGGAAATGTTAGGGAGAGGCATCACTCCAGATTTGAGAACATACACTGCACTAATTGATAGTTTTGGACGGTCTGGCCATATTACTGAAGCCCTGGAAATGTTTCAGAAGATGAAAAAGTCATACCGACCTTCAGTTTATGTCTACCGTGCATTGATCAGCAACTTGAAAAAGGCTGGACAATTTGAACTAGCACAAAAGCTCACTGAAGATATGAATTCAAGTGCTTCAGAGTTAATAGGCCCAGAAGATTTCAAGCCAAAGAATAAGGGAAGAAGGTTTAGAAAAAATGGCTAAGAGGCCATTGATTGATATTTGAGGCCCGGATCCTTTTTATCTCTGCTATGTGCACATCCGTAGTCCCATACTGCTAGAGTTTTTGGAATTGGTTGAAATGATTTGGAGAATGAAGCTCACAGAGTTATAGAGAAATACAAAGCTTTAAGATGACAGAAGCATGATGGTTAGATAGACATGCAATGATACTGGGTCGAGGACCTACTGACCTGAATGGGTCATTTTGGCTGCGTGATTTTAAGCAGCTCACAAGTCACACTAAATTATAAAATTCAACAAATTAGAAGACCTGGAAGCTGCATTTGTTATTCATTAATCAGGTTTATGTAACATGGGCACACTGCAGGATCTGGCTTGAGACATAGGTGAGTATCATGCGAGGCAGAAACATGTAACATTACAGCTTCTGCAATTAGTTTTTTTTTCTTGTGGTTCTTAGGCATGAATAGAGACAGATTCCTTGTTTTCTCTATTTCTCTTCCCTTGTAATCTGAAATGTATAATGTACTAATGTGAGTTGATTAAATTCAATTTATTATCTTAGCTATTTGATCATCTACACACTCCCCCCTTTCCAAATTACAGCATGACTATATGGATTTATAGAATCAAAGTGATTTACCACTTTGATTCATTCTCTTTGATCTCGAATCTCAACTGTGCAAGTAGATTGGGTCTAAATGTCAGTGATGGCAATCGGCTGGAATGTGGGACATCAGAATGTCCTGTGCTGTCTGAGTGGTCATAGATCATCGATACAACCTTGAGAAGGAACACCAGAGTAATCTATGAGCTCCTCTGCTGATGTTTCTATTTTTCTTTCTGAATGACTGGAAGAAATCTTGGTCTGTACATTAGGTGAAACTTGTCAGATTTGATGCCAAAAGTATGTTATAATTGTGGAATTCCTTGCTGCATATAGTTTTTGATAGTAATCTTGTCAGAAATTTCCCCTCAGAACCTCAGCTAATATACTGCAGTGATGTCAGGTGCTTCGGCAATTCCCCTGTTATCTGGCACTTAAAAATTTGTGTTGCTTTGTTCTTGGTTTTAAGCTTGTTATGTGATATTTTTCCACCAGGGGCTGTGGGATATGATTCTGTTTTAGGAGGAGATCTCGAAACTGATTCAGAGGAACCTATCACAATTTTTAACTATGTGTGCCCTCTTTGGTTTGTATCACTAACTTTGTGACATGTACTGTATATTCATGGACTCATGGTGCATTCTTGTATACTTGTTTTTGTACTGTATATTCATGGACTCATGGTGCATTCTTGTACACTTGTTTTTGAATTGGGTACTTCTGAATTCTATTCGCATAATCACTAGCTGCATATCTACATAGCGGTGTCATAGTAATCTGGTTTCTATGATTGTTCTTGTTTGTTTGTCAATTGCTAATGTATCTACTATATGTACTGGTTTTCTGAAATTTGGAGTTACCACTTTCAGTTGTCTTTAGAAATTTCTATTGATGAAAGGTGTATGTGCATAGTATAGAGTGGTGCTGATCCTCTTACCAATGACAGTGTTATTGTGCTGAAACTTTTTATTCAAGGTCTGTGCCATGTAGCTTGGTGATTAATATTACTTCAAATGCAAACATTTTATCTCTTTTTACATTGTTATGCCATCATTTGTATGTAATTATCTGTTAGTTGGGTGCCTCACCAACTTTACTGTATTTTAATTCGATATAATATGTCATGGCCTGATGGTGGAGCAAACAGCAGACAGCAGACACTTGATTTTTATAGTCGGATTCTCAAGAAATGAACCAGTACTGAACAATAGTTTTGCTTTTGCAGAATCCATGTGGATGTCTTGGACCTGCAGTACCTTTGGGCAAGGTTTCTGTCATGCTCGTTACGTGCTATTATTTGATGAAAACTTGGAGGATGGTCCATATTGCTGCGGCGGGCAGTGTGGATGACAATGTCCTGAACGGAAATTGGACGGCCTGTATAATAATTGGCTTATATATAGCTGATTAGTATGATTATATGCAGATAGATTATTATTATTATCATCTTAAATGAATGTTAGTGGATGACGTGTGGCTCATTTATAGATGCGGATAACTAAATGTGTATATATGTTGGTGGATGATGTTTCTAACCGATGTGGATAGCTTAGCTTGCATGAAGAGATAGATTATCAAAATGTTAGTAGATGATGTAGCTCGCTGGTATAGACAGCCAGATGACTAGTAATAAAATAATATATATAATTGTATGATAGAAGGTTAGCAAAATCTCCTACGATTATTTGACTATGACTCTATGTTAGTCACCTTCAAATGTGCAAACCGATGGAATTTTCAGGATTTTACTTGTGGGTTCGTCTCATCTGCTACTGGAAAAATGCATTCCGAAAGTGATATCCTCCGTGCAGTTTCCGCTGCCGAAACTTCCTCCGATGGGTACAAGTTTCAGTAGCAGGAGGCCAGACTTTGCGTATAGAGCAGACATCGTCGTGTTCAATTCAACGACGTGACGTGAAATTGATGGACTCGCGACAGGAACATCGTCCATCTGGGTTGGTTTGATTTGGACGTCAACCCAGCGTCAATGAGTACGATTGGCCGATGCTTACAGTGGAAACTATAAAGGAAAATGACGACTCGACCATGGTGGACCGATGGAGAGCTAGCTGCTGAAGTGAAGCCACCGGGGGTGAGCACCCGATAGCACCCGGGTTTCTCCGAGACGACGGCGATATGGTCGTACTCGTACCGGCCGATCAGCTAAGGACGCCACCGCAACCGCATCACATCGCGTGCCGGTGCCTGATGGTGCCTACGTGTACTGTACGCGCGGCCGGGAGGAGGGAGACGTGTGACATGGAGACGACAGCGGAGTATCTCGAATACGCAAAAGACTTACGAATCTTTGTACTTAAGAAGAAAAATTTTTACACCCGCGCGGAGTCGAAAGCTGCCGGAGGAATTGAAGATGGCAGCTGCGGAGTGACCAGCCCAGCCGAAATCAGTGGCACCATTTGTATACCGTCGGCCGTCCGGTCAGGCCGTCACCTTCTCCGATCCTGTTGCCGCTGCGGCGTGGATGGACAAGTTCGTTGATCTGGTGGCTGAGCAAGGTTGCCTGGATGGATGGATTGTGGCTGCCTGCGATTGCAAAGAGAGATGGTTGAGTTTGGTTCCCATACGTGTGGTAAGAGCTTTGTTGTAGATTTTTATTAGACGAGAAAAAAATAAAAAAATACAAGTGTCACAGAATCTTACTTCTAAAAAAATTAATTTGTTTATCTAGTAGGACATTTGAACGGAGAGTACAATTTAGAGTGGACGAAATACGTGTGCATGTCACATCAAAAACGAAATACTTCTTCCATATAGTAAAGTAAGTCGTTTAGGACAGTGACATGATCTTTAAAACACGACTTTAACCTCATGTTTTTATAAAAATATTTATAGAAAAATGATATAGGCATATTTTTATAGAAATATTTTTTCAAAACAAATTTATTCATATAATTTTTATATTTTTAAACTCAACAACTTAAAATTATTAATAATTTATATTTCCAATATTTGACCTAAATTCTTTCCAAAACGATTTCGTTTACAATAAGGAGAGAGTACATGTGGATATCTCATTGTCTATATCACGTAACCACACCTGCTGGATAGCCAAGTAAAGTCAACACATTTTCTTTTTGACATTTTCTTGGAATACATGTGACTCACGATCTATATCACGTAACCACACCTGCTAGCCAAATAAAGGCCACACATTTTTTGACATTTTCTTGTGACTGTGCCGTTGCATTTTTTATTAAAAGAAGAGAAATCAATAGTAATAAGCCATGTTTATCACGAAAGCACCAACAAATCGAGTCTAAAGACTACAGGGACCAATTGACTTCTTAGCAACTCCAACAGTTAGGCATTTGCGTTTGACATTCTTGTTTTTGTCAAAATTTTTAAAATCATGTATCCGACAGTTTTATAATTTGGATTAGTATTCTGGATAAGTTGCCAATTTCCTGGTGAAACTTGGCATATATGCAAGCCTGCGGTGGACTTAGCAAACTTGATCGTGCGCATGCATCCACTGGATAGAAGGAAGCGCGCGACACGAAAAGGAAAAATATGTGATAGGTCCATAATTTTCATTTTTACCAAGTGAAAAATGAAAAACTACTGGAGATTGACTATTTTTAACTTTACTGTTTTTATTTAGTAGTTGGCAAACTTTATATCTTGCCAAACAAAATATGTAAAATTGTTGGAGTTGCTCGCAATACCGTTGCCTCTCTGTTCGAGTATATGGAGCGAACTTATCTATTCGCGCGGATACCTAGTCAGTGTCTCACGATCTGTGCACGCAAGATTTTCCTTGTCCTTGTGAGGAATGTGAGCCGCGGGAGACGAGAGGAGCCAGAGCCGGTCGCCGGATGCGTCGATCATCTCATTTTCTCCTATTTTATCTCCCTTCCATCTAAAACTTTTGCTGAGCTATATAACTCTATTATATAAATTGACATAACTTATTGTACCTGCTCTAACAGCTTGTGACCAGCTCAAGCTACTAAACACTTATTTGCACGTCGATCGTCAAGTGTGGCTTTTCATGCACCACTTAGCGGTGCTGGCTTACCGGCCAAATCGTGCTGTCTTTCCATGTTTTTTGATCTGTCGTCACACTGTGCGCCGCGCGATGGCAACGTCGGCACGCCCGACCCGAAAGCTCCGTGGCCAGGCCGCGGGACGGCGCGCGCTGGTCCTCGCTCAGATCAGATCCCAGACCGGTAATGCGCGCTCGTGCACGCCCCGACCTCGCAAGCCGCCACGGCCATGGCTACGTACGGGCGACGGCGTGCCCACCCGGCCGTGCGAACGCAGCAGGGCCGCGGGCGGCGCTCGACACGTCGACAAGCAGGGAGCAGGCGGCACCACAGGCGCATGGGCAAGGGGAGACAGCGGCAGGCATTTAGGCTGGTCCCGATCGGTCGATGGGCAGCGATCGAGCGGTGGCACCACGCAAAGCACCAGATCATCCAATGACCTGTGGATTCCTTGGTCGCATAATAGAGACGTACAGCATGGAATCGAGAGACACGTACAGCCGGACAGCAGGGTCGTCCACCTTGTGCTCGATCGAGCGATCCGCCGGTGCAGTCGCGTCGTCGATCTACCACCATCCTCCGCCAGCCAGCTAGCTAGCTTTCTCGATCGACGCCATTAGGATGCATCCATGGAGATTCTTCACACATCACACACGAGCATACAATGGTGAAGGCGATGATGTGTGTACATTTTTTTACTCCTAGGCAGCTAGGTTGCTGTCATCATCATAAAATGAAAGGAAAGGAAAAGGGGGTACACCGCACTACCGGAGTCGTCTTCTTTGTCGACGGGCATACGCCGTCGGCAAAGCTCCTTTTACCGTCGGCAAAGCCTTTGCTAACGGGCTGCCACGTCGGCCGTCGGCGAAGAGCCGTGGCAAAGAAAGGGTCGGCAAAGGTCCCTTTGCCGACGGCCCAGTGCCAGGCCGTCGGCAAAGGAGCCACGTCAACCGTTGCGGCGGCACGATGACGGCGGCCTCTGCCGACGGCTGACGTGTCCAACCGTCGGCAAAGTAGGTGACGTGGCGTATTTTTATTTTTTATAAAAAATGTTTAAAAAAGTCTTTGCCGACGGCCGACCGTCGGCAAATGTTTGGTCACTTTGCCGATGGCCGACCGTCGGCAAATTTAGGGTCCTTTTGCCGACGGCCAGGCCTAGCCGTCGGCAAAGCTGAGAATTTTTTACCTCATTTCATCACATATATATCATATAACCCACATTTCATCATATATAAACCACATTTGAGCATCAAATTCAGTTTCAACAAGAATCCATACATGAAGGTCCTCAAATCCATAGATACAACTCCACAATACACATAACATGGCCATAAGAATTCATACAAGTCCAACATACGCTAAACATGTCCAACGTGCAACAACCTCATCGATTAAGGTCCAAAAGCGAGAAGTAAAGGCATCTAGCTCTGTGCGTCGTCCCCAGGGGTCCCAGAGCCCCCAGCTTGCTCGTAAGGAGGCCAACCTGACTGCGGGGACATACTGTAGTGCCATTGCTGCTGCGTAGGTCTGAAAACGCTTACCTGCCCGGAGTGCCCCTGCTGCGTCGGCGCCTGCGGCCACGAGGAGTACCCCTGCCCTGACGCTGGAGGAGGCCACAGGTATTGCTGCGTGGGGTAGTAGGTCAGGTAGCCCTGCGGTGGAGAAGGACCCAGTGGAGGGCTTCCACCTGGAGTCGGGTTCGAACCCGCCGACGGTGCCTGCACAAAGGCCAAGTGATGTAATTAGTACCTGCAGGATGCCTGCACAAGCTAAAGCAACAGGCAATATACTCACCAGAACATGTACAGGAGCAGGCACTGGAACTGGAACTAGAAGTGGTGGTGGAGCGAAGATCGAGGGAGGAGGCTCCTGCGTTCCCGGGATCTGGGACCGAAAGTAGCAGGTCAGGTCCGATAGAGCACGCTGGTAGTGTTGCGAAAGTGCCGCCAACTGCTGCTGATGGGCCTCCTCCTGCTGCTGATGCAACATCTCCTGGGTGACCTGGTTGGCCTGCAGCCTTTTGACTGTAGCCTGAATATTACACCCGCAAGGTTGATGGTATGTGAAGGTAAGGTACATCATGTGTGAAACGAGTGAACAACGAATGAAACTGCACTTACCTGAAGTGCCGTCATCATCTGTGCATTGCTCGGCTGCCGAGGGGCTATGGGGATTTGTGATCCACCCTTTTCCGCATCGCCTCTTCAGATCTGGCTCAGTGTCTGAATAGAGGACGGGTCGATGGCGCTGTCGGCAATAGCATACCGGTCGTGCTGCTTCTCTCCTTCCGTCCTCATCACGAGGTCAGTATCCAGGTCGGCTCTGGTAGGGTCGAACGTCGGCCCATGGCGCTCGAGACCTGTGGCGGTGTACTTGGCGAGCTTGTTATAGACGTTCAGGTTGGTGTAGGCCTCGGGCCCGTCCTCTGAGTTGTAGATGGTGGACGCCGCTGACGCTTTGCCCTTGTGAGCAAGGGCGTACCCCGTGACTCGTTGATTTCCTGCCCATCATGCGTCTCCCTCTGCGAGGAAAACACAAATATGGTTACAAGTAGTGACAATTGAGAGCTATAATAAATGGATCAACAGAAGCATACCCATGTGTCCATGTACCCGTGGAGACACTGGTTCCCTTGGTGGTGTGATACCGGAGGATTTTATAGGCGAAGTTGCCAACGCTCTTTGCGCTTCTCGTACGCCGTATCCGTACGCCACCCACGCACAATTTGGCACCAGCAATCCTCGTACTTATCACACCAGCTTGGACACCACGGCATGACATTCAAGTATTTGATATTCTATAAGATGAATTGAATGTGTCACGTAAGGAATCATAACAGATGTTTCCTACTTAATTACCTGCATGTACTGCTCCTCGGTGAGGTCGGTCTCCTTGTCCAGTATCATCTCCCTGACTCGTTCCTTCTTTACCACCTTGAGCTCCACGTTGGCGTAGTAGCTGATGACGGCCTGGAGACGCGCCTCGTGGTACATGTCCTTGAGATGGTTGTGGCAGACCGCCTCCTGCTGCCGCACCGCCCGCTGCTCGTCCTGCCCCTCCTCCAACTTGAAGTACAACTACACACAGACATCAAACATCATTTTATTGTTTGAAGAAAGTCCAACGAATGCGTAGTATTGAGATATGCGGTGCGATGCAGAGATTCATCCAGAACTCCCTCTTGATCTTGTGAGCAAGGACTTCGCCATGCTTGTCCTTAACCTTGTACAAGTGGTCCCATTTGTCGGGCACAATTCGCTTACCCTCGATGGTGACCAAGCCAGGGTAGTGTTTTCTAATCAGGAGGCCCTGGATGCCATTGACATGGCGTGAACTCTTCCTATCAGTCACCTTTTCCCAGCCCCTGCACGAGTCATTAACAACAATTGTTAGTCTGCAGTTCGAATTTCAACATGTCATATGAACAACAAGTGAAATCAATAATGGTTACTTACATCTTGCCCACGGGTCAAATCACCGCGCGACGGCTGAGGAGCGGTGGGTCAGGGAGTGACGAGGCCCCGCGCACGTAGGGCTTGCTCGAAGCTGAGGAAGTCGAGGCATCTGGTGTATGCTCGTCGTCCCTATCATCTCCGCAGAGGTCGTCGTCGTCACCGTCATCGTCACCGTCACCGTCACCATCACCGGTCGTTGTTGTCGTCCCCTGCTGGGCGTCCTAGAATAGCCTCCTCGATGACGTGCAACGACGGGTGCTCCTCTCCACGTCGAGCTCCTCACCGACGACCGCCTCATCCTCGGCGGCGGCGGCCACGGGCTCCGCGTTGGTGACCATGTACCGCGAGTGGATCCCTGTTCGCTACAGCCGCCTTCCGCCCGGCATCATGTCGAGTGCCTGCAATGACAAAGATTAAAGTAGTTAGCATAAATAAATGACAAGTACTTGTAAAGAAACATAATTGCAAGGTAATAATATTAACACTATAGTATTACATGAATTAGAAATTATCTCCGCAAACGGCAATATGGCTGGCGTGTACTCGTCATCACTACTGTCGTCATCACTATCAATATTGTCGAGCTCTCTTAAGTGTCGGGCTTCATCTCCATC
>CM041639.1:31515596-31556396 GCA_023333625.1 Bothriochloa decipiens | reverse complement strand
ACTGACTTGCTGACCCTTCTTCCCTTTGAAACGTGCAGATGACAAGCGAGATCTAATTAAAAATACAATATAATATGCATTTCTTCCTTTGGGTTCATGGTTTTTTAGAGCTACAAATAAATACAATATAATATATATGTACCGTACCTATCTCTAGTAGATTTTTGGAAGTTGGAACTTCGGTCAAACGAGATCTAATTAAAAATTAAGTCTAGGAGTAACAAGCCGTGTTAATAACATTCGGTCTAAATAATGGAATTGATAGAAGATCGAGACATATGATACTCTAGTTAAATTTGACCATGCTAAAAGTAGCATCACCAGTTCACCACCCAATACAATGATTTCCGCGGTTGTTATATATATTTGTCGAGTGACACGGACAGACATAAAAGTTTCTCATTAGTCGCAGCAACTTATACAAGCCAAGCACTCTAAGAGACTTCTTAACTCGATATAAAAAGGGTAATGGGAGTCACACAACATGCTCATAGTTTATGAAATTGGAGGAGGACTAATTATGCATGCCACCTATTCCACATTATGTGAACATTATATAGCACGTCCACTGCTACGAATTTGGTGGTCCTTGTCGAGCTACCACCTCCAGTTGCTTCGAACCAGTAGTGATAATGTATTACATATTTTCAGTTCATTGACCGACAATGATATATAGAGTAACTGGTTACTAGTTGTAGCAACAATGAACCAGCAATGGAGACTTACCAATCGATGTCAGTTCGTGGCAATGAAAACTACCAATTGATGTCGGTTTGTGGCTACAACTGACAATGTTAAGTTACTTCAAAAAATCATAAATTTTCTCATAAAGTTGAATCACGACAGTCTATATACCAAAATTGACAACTTTTAAATTTGAGAAGCTTTATATATGTAATTAATTAATGTAAGTTCTCAAATCAGATTTGAAATGGTTGACAATGTTGAATGCGCACAAGATCAACATCAAAGTTGTAATACGTAATAAAATCTGCAATCTTGCAATTAACAACCTTTTCATTTGACATCATTTAGAGTGTCAAATATACAATATAAGATTTATAAATATGAAGTTAAAACAATATAAATTTTAATGAATTTGTAACAGGATTATTTAGATTCTATTACATTCTTTGGACAGTATTTTTTTAGTGGAACATTCTTTGGATAGTAGAGATGTCTCTCCGTGGACAACAAGTTTTTTTAAAAAAAATAGTTAAGGCAGGTGTCAATCAATTCAAAAGGCCAGGTTAATAATCTGTATCACCTCCTACTTGGTGATTTTCTATTGTTTTTACTCTTCATAATGACTCATGTACTCAGACGACTCATCTACGACAACTTGTACGTAGTATTCCATCTTATAACAAGTACAACCCCGGCATACTCGAAAGACAGAATAAACAAACCAGTTATGGCCGAAAAGGAGAATAGCCCAACCAACTAGGCAAGAGCCTGCATAGAAACCCTAAAGGAGAGAGGAGCAGGGCGCATTGGTGCCGCCGCCGCCATCCCAGTCCCGCTGTCGTTGTGTCTGCAAGACCGCCACGTCACCGAGATGAATTAGGAAAATAAAATCAAATAAAATAGAAATTGAGGATCTGCAGGATGGGAGCACTGGTGCCGCCGCCGCCCATCCCGGTCCCGCTGTCGTTGTGTCTGCAAGACCGCCACGTCACCGAGATGAATTAGGAAAATAAAATCAAATAAAATAGAAATTGAGGATCCGCAGGATCTCTTGATTGCTTAGGACTCAAGTCCAGTCGGGATTATAAATATTTAGGAGTTATAATCAGTTAAGGGCAATAAAAAAAAGGGTTATCCCTATCTTTCTCTCCTCCTCCCTCTCCCTACCGCCGCCGCCCCTTCTCTCCCTCCCCATGTGTGTCGGGCCGCCGCTGCCCAAGCGCCGCCACCTTTGCCGCCCCCTCCTCGAGCCACGCCAGGGCTGCCACGTGCTCCCCTGTGCACGGTTTGTTATACATCTATTTTAAACTTCTAGGCGCATTTGTTTTAGGAGAAAATGTTCTTACCATTACTCCTTTTTGTTAAAATTTATAAGCTATTTGGACTTTTTAAGATTAAGATACATACAAAGATTTTTTTTACTACTATATATATGTTTAGTTATAGCACATATTAAGAGTTACTTTGAAAGTGCTTGGACTCATGTTTTAGATGCATGCTTATTCTCTTCCATGCATGAGGCTATTTTTAGAAAGAATAAAAAAACAGAGGGAAAAATTTAGGCGGGCCGGAGAGATGATTTTACCAAGATACAGGGTAGTCGGCAAATCCCCATTATATTAGTTTGGCATCGAACATTTGATTGTGATCTTCTATCCCGGATCAAAGTCCAGTCCTTCGAAAACGAAACACATACTACTAAATTTGAACAGAGGCAATATTATATACCGTCACTTGTTGCTAGGTTGATTGGCTCCATCACATTTACATATAATTAACAATTACTGATAAATCAGCCGTACGTCTCAGTCGGGCGGTGCCTGTCCAATCATGCACATTTGTGACGCCAAGGCCAATAGAATACCTTCAGGAAGGAATCAAATTTAATGCAGGAAACCGCAAAACCTAATCGGTTGACACACCTACAAGCAGGCGTTAACGAACACAAAGTCGTCCCGATATGCTTTGCCGCGCGTAGTTATTGTCTACTAGTAGGACCAAATAGAAAGCCATCCCTTGTGTTCCTATATGTATGGACATGTGGGGCCACTTTGTTTCCCAAACCATTTTTCATTGCTAATGTGAGAGAGGTCATATACTGCGTCGTCCCTTAAAGATAATAAGGCCCTCTTTTTTCTGAAAAAATCAAAAAAAGAAATTGAAATAGATAACGCCCTCTTTGATGCCCTTTGATTACGATAATTATATTAATTAAATTATGACCTAGATATGATTGATTATATGATATAGAGATGACCGTAAGGATGTCAAATATATAAATGCCCCTATTATGACAACCTAACCCAGGTTAGACATGATTTTGAAGGATTATGGAGTGCTAAAAGTGTAACTCGCTCCCCAACCACCTGTCTAACTAGCCAAAACTAAAAAATAATATAGACAATTTGTTTTATCTCGTTTTTTACTTCCAAACTGTACTCATCCTTTTTTGTCTCGTCTATGACCCGAATTTATGACCCCTACATTTATGGTATGTAGCTTTGGACTCATGGCCCATGTTCATATGAGTTATTAGAACAAGTGTCCAGTGGTGAAATGAAGTCCGATTTATATATGTATTCAGTCTTGTTGCAACGTACGAATATATTTACCAGGAATATATAATATTAAGATTAAGAATATATTTCTATGACGTGCCATATTTGTGTACTAATTATGCATTACCTCTTTTTCTCTAGAACATTTTTGTGAAATTTATGTGTAAGTTGCTACCTACGCCCCCAATAGGCCTAGAGATATGTGTAGTTTATGTGCACTAACTATGCGTTACTTCCTTCGGGCTCGTTCGCTTGGCCTGGGTTAAGCCGATGAACCATTCTAGCCGATTAAAAAAATTAAAGCGGCTAATAGTTTGGAATGAAGAAAGTATAAATTAGCGCATCATTTCGACTAACCGTTGTTGGAAGGGAACCGAACGAGCCATACGGGAAAACGGATCTTTGCCAAGTGTTAAATCTTAGGCACTCAGTAAAGAAAACCACTTGACAAAGAAGGCTTTGCTGAGTACCAAATCTGGCACTCGGCAAAGAACCTCGTTGCCAAGAATTTACCTTTTAGCATTTGGCAAAGAAATTTTACAAAATATATTTTAAGATACTAAATTAACTAATAAAATTTAACTATAAAGTTGTTTAACTCATCAAGATGTATACATACATACTTTGAGCATTTTTTTTAAAAAAAGCATCTTAGAATTAACGCGTGCCTCACTCATACTTTACCGCATGTTTTCTATTATAAAAGCGGACCATCGGGAGGAGCCGCCGTGGGAAGGGAACACGGAGAACACACACGACACACACAAAGAAGTTTCTTCCTAGAGAGAGAGACTTGAGGCAGCGCGCTCGCGCATGGCCGCCATGGAGTACAACAGCCTCATGCCACTGGCGATGTTGGTAGGGTGCTGGTGCGCCCTCGCGGCGGCGCTAGTCTTGGCCATTTCCGCGTGGCTGCAGCGTCCGCGCCGCGTCGCGGAGGCCTTCCGTCGGCAGGGCATCGACGGCCCGCCGCCGTCGTCGTTCCTGTCGGGTAACCTGCCGGAGATGCAGGCGAGGGCGGCCGCCGCGGCGGTGGCGGAGGCCGGCGGCCGGGACTTCCAGAAGGAAGGCTTCGACGACTACTGCAAGAAGATCTTCCCCTACTTCGAGAAGTGGAGGAAAGCCTACGGTACGTCTCCGTCAAATCCTGCGGCTTGTTTATATAGTTCTTCGTGCTTAATACTCGCTAGTAGTTTCTTGATTATGATGAGGTCATCGTCGTTGTTCTCTCATGCAAAGGTATGCATAGGTTCTTGCGCCATAGAGACAGTCAGAGAGAGGAAAAAAACAATTTTAGTAGAAAGTTCTAGCTTGTTGCCACCTTCAGCATGGGTATACATACTGCTACCCCATGTTAAAGGTCTGGCATGATGGTTTTTTTTACTAGTAGAAAAGATTAAGGTTTTTATGACAAACAGGATAGATTTTGTGCCTTGTTAAATTAAACCCAAGCAACTCGTAGAGATAGAAATGACAACATCTCAACTCAAGTTTACATGCATGAGCTAGCAACATGCTGTATATGTTTAGATCCATATATGTGGGTTGTACTGATACTGCTATAGCCCCCAACCAAGTTGACCATATTAACCAGTTGCAGTTTACCAATTACTGCTAGTACGAAAAACTTGCAAAGTCACTGCTGCTTACAACACAAGTGGGCGAAAATAACACTGCACAACACCCCCCCCCCCCCCCCACCCACAACCCACCCACACCCAAAGAAGGGGTCTGAGTTGTCAATGAAGTCAACATCACAGAGTTAGCAAGCAGGTTAAGAAAACCAGGGAGAGAATGACCAAACAAATGCAAGATATGATAGAAACCGGCGCAGTCAACTACCGGGTGTCCAGGTTCCTGGATCACCAAGTATCATACTACTACAATGCAATTAAGAAGTAGAAAATTCGTCTGACTCTAGTATAAGTAAGGACTCTAGTTACAAGTAATTGCAGACAACACACAATACCGCCTAGCTACACCTATAGCAAGCTAGGCATGGTAGCTGCGGGTGGCCATGTGGTCAAACTGTCCTGGGCTGCACCCCAGCTCTCGCGCGGCCGGCCGACCTGCGCATATGCATTGCACGTATTAATTAATTGCCGGAGAGGTGAAGGAATGAATCAGCATGCCTCGGTTTTTTGGGACCGTCCCGGTTTGACCTATGGGGTTGCGCGATGCATGGCTACCATGACTAGTCGTCACTAGCTGCTGGTCCATTGTTCATGGGCTGCACCGGCACCTGCACGGCTCGATCAGCTCAGCACTGCCGGTTAGATCGTGCGTGCGCAGCAAACTACTGTTAGGACCAAAGTTTTGCTATATGGTTCGAACAGTAGTGTCATGCTGTAAAAAAATAAAAAGAAAGAAATTAGAAAAAAAAGATAGATATATTATTCATTGGATCTTATAGCTATATATATTAGGCACAGCCAGCCGAATGATGACTGACAAGCACTACTGAATAAGTCATTGCCTTGGCTGGCAGAATCGTACGTCTGATCTAACTATAGTAGTAGTATTATATATAGTCGCGTAATCAGGTAGGATTTCCGTAAACGGGCACTTGCCCTTAGCTGTCGAAGCACGCACACCGTAGCGATCGATGATCAAAGGCTCCATTTGGATCGTGCTCTCCTCTGAATCTTGACGTCGTCGTCGCCCATGCTTATCCATTGCCTGCCAAAGAGATGGTCAGATCGATTGAGTCGACCGGTACGTGGTGCTTGCTGTCATATAGAAACATTATGCAGCATGATGTGGCCAGAGCTATATATACACTGACCACATCGATGTGTGTGAACATGTATATTGTACCATACGGCAACCGCATGTAGCGATATGCATCTGATGTAATTATATATATATATATATATATATAGTTGCATATATATCATATATATAGTATAGGAATATGTATGAGAATATACTTAAATGAGAGAGATTCCACTAGTTTCGGTGTTCGGCACCCTGCATATGCTCGTGTACGTTGAACAAGAGGACTAGAATACTATGGCTGATGTAGTTTTTCCTGCTCTCCATCATAGAGAAAAATTCAGAATATATATATCTATTTGCAGTTGGAAATTCAGTGCATGCATGATAGCTAGCTAAGCTGACTTGTGCGATAAACATAATAATGGCTCCTCCTATGTACTGGATATATATATATATATATATATATATACAACGGGAACCTAAATAATCATCACAAGTTTTTAGTTGACGTAGTTTGTTCAATGCCTATTGATGGAACCTTGAAGAAAAATATATGTATCTGAAGACTTGCTTACATCTTTGCATTCATACGTGGTGCTATCAATCTATCTTGTTATCTAGGACTCTTTTATATTTCCTTTTCATGCATGTCAAACCCATGCATTTTAATTATGGAAGTTGATTGTGAGCTCTATTCTTCGTCATCACAACACGATCGATGTGGACTAGAAACATTGATTTTATGATGTGGCGAGGCGCGTACGTAGGATGTGATAGCAATATATACATAGCATTATTTTGGAAAGATGATTTCAATTCAATTTAAATAACAATGGTCGTAGTAGATAGTGCTATTTGTTTTAACTTGTGTGCGCTTCTTTCTGACCCTGATTCAAGTGTTTGACCAACACATGCAGAGTACCGTATCCTTTAAGTCAGTAGTACGTCTTAAACTATATATATATATGTGAACTTCCGTCCACGACTAATCAAACTTTACATACATACATACATACATACATGCACACACTTGCCTGTATATATTCATTCCTTCTTTCTCAAGACACCAAATGATGCAATAATTTAATATCAACGACGATGACACCATATTATTAATCAGCCAATGGACTTGTGGTTATGAACATATTATGAATATATATATATATATATATATATAGTAGTAGTATTATTTTAATACGGTACTACAGGAGATGGCATATGCATGATTTGCCAACGGCTTCAAATAATTCAACCACTAATTAATCCAGCGTCTAGAGGTACTATCCTGTACGTACCCCTAGGGGGTGCGCTGTCTATATGCTGCTGCTGCTGCCTCCCCTACAGTGGCAGGGCTCAATGGCTCATAGCTAGTAGCTAGCATCATATCATATTCCTCGTCGTCCTTGCAGATCATGCCCATGCATGCACACACATACAGACACAACACTGTGTTATTGGTACGTACTGCAACAACCGTGCATCATCGTCCGGTCCTCGCTCTCGTCACCTTGCTTTTAAGGACGACGTGCGTGGGACTGCGAAAGCCCTGGTGCATGAACATTTCTTTGCATGCGTCCATGCATGGTCCTCTCCGATCCAAACCAAAGGACTCCACATGGATATCTGATGCACGTATCGTGGCTACGCCCTGATCACCCCGCCGGCCGCCTAGGGGTGCGTCTAGCTAGCACGCAGGTTGTTGATCTCGATCGATCGAGGGATCTAGCTAGCTAGCTAGCTATTTGGTGGAGCTAAAGCTATTCTGTCCTATTATTATTGACGTTCTGGTATTGGTTTTGAATGTGAGGAGAGGGCAAGCACCTGGACAACACACAAGTCCACATTCAAGTAATAAATAGTGAACCTCATCATATGTGCCAGGACGTCAAAAGAAATAGGACGGAGGGAGTACGATACATAGTATATATGATGCAGATCAAAGCTCTCTTTAATTTCATCGTTTCATTAGCTTTGTTTGCCAATATAGCTAGCTAGTTGAACATGCGGGTCTGCCTAGGTAGTTGGCCAGAGTGTGATGTTGTACGTACGTGCATGCCTATCGATGCTGTACGGGTAATGTGTCGCCATTTGCGCGATCACACACACATACATATACATTAATACATAGATAGAATAGATACATGGTGGCATGCGTAGACGAGATCCGTCGTGCATGTGTTTATTCGCATTTCATTTTGTGTGTAGCTAATGTATATAATCAGAACGTAACAGTAGCGTGTAGTGCTATCTACAAGTGTCCCCGGGGTACATAGCACGACGCCAAATGATTCAGTTTTTAGGAAACATGCTGCCACAAGTTGTGGCGTGTTGGTGGTGCGTGCATGACTGCATACTAGTTGCTGTCTTTGTTGGGTGCATGGATGGCTTGCCATCGACAGGCAACTGTATTTCCTTTGTCATGCTGCCGACGTGTGTGTGCAAGCGCTGACGACGACGTGATGCGCGCCAAGGACAAGGACGATGCCGCTAGCTAGCTGCAACGGCCTCCTGCTACGTCGAGGCCCGACCGGCCGCCGTCCCTGTTGGATCGGTGGCATGCCAAAGTGGCCTCCTCCGATCATCCGTTGCGGGCTGCTAATGCTAGTAGGTGTGTGGCCGCGTACTATATATATGCTGTGGTCCAGAGGCGCATTCACGCCACGCCACACAACGATAGATGTCTGACGAGGATGAATCATCCATTGATCACTTCGTCGCTAAGCAAAAATTAAAGCAACGACGACCTCTGATCCTGACGGCCGGTATGTCGTACGTACTATATATACTGTGCACGTAGATAGACATATGCTCCTAGTCCTAGCGTGTATAAAAAAAAATATGATTAGATTTAGAGAAATGCTCCGGTACTCCTCTCCCTAAAATTTTGCACGTATCTTGAAGCAGTGTATTAACTGATTAAAACCTGAAGTCGGGTCTCCCATCTCCGCTACTTCCATCCGTACGTTGGAGATCGACGCCGGTACGCCGCCGCTGTGCAGATTATTCCATAGCAGTAGCAGCACGCGAACCGAGGGGAAGGCAGCACCTCCAGCAGCCGGCATGGCATGTAAGGAGCTACGACGGCACCTCTCACGGACCTGCCCGGTGCCGTTCTCTAACTGGCAGCGCGTGAGAGTTCAGGCTTCCAAACTTACATGTGCATTTTTAGTCTCAGATTAAACATTATTTGAAGTATTAACGACACTAAAATTCACTAGTACGTGGTGTTAGCTTACACTTTATCATTTTAGGTACACAACTACAATTGTTAAAGGATTGCATATACTTGATAGGTTTTGTATGCCTCTTTCAGGCAATTGAACTGCATTCATAAATTTGTTTATGCCTGACGAACTTCGAACATGTGTTGGGCTGCTGGCAAACAATTCTGGTTTGGCAATCATCTGCCTAGGGCTCAATCTCGCTTCCTGAACAAGTAAAAAAGTTGCCTCTTAGCTAGGATCTGTGCACGAGTTTTGCGAGGATCATCACAGACGGAGGAATTGGAGATGTTTGATGTAAAAATGGAGGAGGCATGGAGGTGTCGTCCTAACGCGCCGCCAATAACAATGGAACCTCCGTCAAGGATGCGTGACCCTGCGGACCTCTTCGTGCCAAATCGAACGGTGCCGCTGGAACTTCTTGCCTTCTGCCAGAACACGACGAAACAGGAATACAGGATCAGGGCAGCAGGGGATGGAGATGCCGCCGGCTCCGGTCCGCCAGTTGCAGCTGCTTTTCAATTGTCCACTCATCGTCATCGTCTCCTTCAACGAATCCATGTGTAAACGGAGAAGCACAGAACAAACGGACCTGCCTTTAGGTATGGGTCTTTTTTTTTTTTTACAAAAGTTTGGTGACGGCTTACCACGCTTCCCGCGAGGTTCCTTTAGGTTTGGGTCAGGGCTGGACTGGGTTGAACGGGCTGCCCAAGCGTTACCCAATCAAAAAATATTAATATAAACAGCTAATTAGTTTAATAAACCGCTTTGAGATGCGTGCAATTTTTAGAAAGAGGAGTACTAGAGCAATTGCCTTAGATTTATAGAAAATATAATCCATATCTATATGTGTTAGGTTAGGTAGGTAAATTGGTATATGTTTTATGTTGAGAAGAAATGCATCGTCTGCGTGCATCATGATGTGTGCATGTGCATGCAGTGGAGCCCAAGAAAAAATGCAATTTGTAGATGCATTATTTGTTTAAATATTTAAAGTTTAATTAAATATATATCAACATTAACATTCGTGACAATACTCATGAAAACTTTAATAATATTTGTTTGTTATCATAAATATTGATAATTATATTATATATTTAGTTCAATTCGAGATACTTTAATTTACCAATATTCAGAATTGTATTGCTTTCTTTTTAACTTAGTTCTGTTCTATAGTTGTATTTTTTTTTTCTGAACGGCATAAAGTTGCCGTAAGGCCCATCTATTTCGGACGACATTACTCAGGGCCCACAGCGTTAACGAAGCGCCTCAGCCCAAAAGACAACGAGCCCCTAAAAAAAAGCTGCCGCATGCACAGCCCAGCAAGCCTAATCAGACGACTTCTCTTGGAGCCCAAGCGCATTCATTCAAAAAAAAAAAAAAAGAAGTTCTTTCAATTTCTCACTTTTCCTTCTTTTGAAGTTTGAACTGACCCGCGCCGCCGCGCGGCCCGACCGCTTTGTGTTGTTTCTGCAGGCGAGACGTACCTGTACTGGCTACGCCGGCGGCCGGCGCTGTACGTGTCGGACCCGGAGCTGATCCGCGAGATCGGGCGCTGCGTGTCGCTGGACATGGGCAAGCCCACCTACCTGCAGAAGGGGCAGGAGCCCCTCTTCGGCCGCGGCGTCCTCAAGGCCAACGGCGCCGAGTGGCACCGCCAGCGCAAGCTCATCGCCCCCGAGTTCTACATGGCCAAGGTCAAGGTAACAAACACTACGATCGCCGTTCCCGCTTATTGCCATCCGATCGACAGATCGACCGACCTCCGCATCCGCGCGTTACACCTGTTTGATTCGCTAGGGCATGGTGGAGCTGATGGTGGACGCGGCGCAGCCGCTGTTGGCGTCGTGGGAGGCCAAGGTCGCGGCGGCGCCGGGCGGCGTCGCGGAGCTGGACGTGGACGACGACATCCGGAGCTTCTCCTTCGACGTCATCTCCAGGGCTTGCTTTGGGGGCGACTACTCCAGGGGGCGGGAGATCTTCCTCCGGCTCAGGGCGCTGTCGGCCCTCATGTCCGAGACCAGCGTCATCTTCACCATCCCGTCGCTCAGGCACCTGCCCACGCAGAAGAACCGGAGGATCTGGAAGCTCACGCGCGAGATCCGGTCGCTGATCCTGCAGCTGGCGGCCGAGCGCAAGGCGTCGGCGGCGGCGGCTGCGCACGGCCGCGACTTCCTGGGCTCCATCATCGACAGCAGCCGTGACGAGCCGCGCGCGGACGACTTCGTGGTGGACAACTGCAAGAACATCTACTTCGCGGGCCACGAGACGAGCGCGGTCACCGCGACGTGGTGCCTCATGCTCCTCGCCGCGCACCCGGAGTGGCAGGACCGCGCGCGCGCCGAGGCGCTCGACGTCTGCGGCGGCGCCGAGGCGCCGGACTTCGACGCGGTGGCCAAAATGAGGACGCTGCACGCGGTGGTCCTCGAGACGCTGCGCCTCTTCCCGCCGTCGTCGTTCGTGGTGCGGGAGACGTTCCGCGACATGGAGCTCGGCAGCCGGCTGCGCGCGCCCAAGGGCACCTACCTCTTCGCGCCGGTGTCCACCATGCACCACGACGCCGCCGTCTGGGGCCCCACGGCGCGCCGGTTCGACCCGGGCAGGTTCCGCGACGGCGTGGCGGCCGCGTGCAAGCACCCGCAGGCGTTCATGCCCTTCGGCCTCGGCGCGCGCACCTGCCTCGGCCAGAACCTCGCGCTCGTCGAGGTCAAGGCGCTCGTGGCGCTCGTCCTCTCGCGCTTCTCGCTCGCGCTGTCGCCCGACTACAGGCACGCCCCCGCATTCCGGTTCATCATCGAGCCAGAGTTCGGCCTGCGCCTCCTCGTGCGCCGCCTCGGCCACTGAGTGCGAGTAGATATATGTTCAGGTGTTTGGATCGAGATGCATTTTTGTAAATGCCTACACTAGCTAATTAACACGTGAAAAGAAAAAGGAAAGTGCACCGTTCAACACACAAGCAATAACAAGGCTTTACGTACATGAAGATGATGGATTGTAATACCAAAGAACTTTGTCAGCGCTATGTGAATTAACACCCGAAAACCTGAATTTCAGTCCACGCAAACACATCTTCTTGATTCCTCGTTTGTAAATTCATGAGAAAACAGGAAAAATGACTTGGATTGGAGGCCAATTGACTGACACCAAAACAATGCAACGTCAAAAGTTTCAGAAATCACATCAGGGAAAGGGACGGTTTCTTGGAGGGGCGCTCTCGCTTGACACATGAGCAACTGCGCATCACGGTGGTGACTGATGGTGAGAACGTCCTTTATATATCTTGAATACATTCTCTTATGCTATAGGCGTTTGGTTGAGTGAACAAACGTTCGACAGTGATGCCTGTTTCCGGTGTCCTCTGATTTCTAACTTAGAACTACTAATAAAATCCAGCAGGTTGCAGGGTTAAAATCACGAAAGCGCAGTGTGGAGACCGCGACGAATTCAATTCAACATCTATAGCCCATCCAGTATGCAACGAGCACAGACATAGTTGCATACACAGGCCCGTGCTGCTGTGAGTGTATCTGCTTGAAACGTGGAAATTTCATAAGAACTTGTTGAGTTTCACGAGTGTTCAATTCGAATTGGATTCGGTAAAATCTGCTGCGTTCAAAGAAGTTTGTGCCCTTCAAAACACACTCTCGCACGCTGTGAACAGAGCATAGTGGACCGATGTATAGTACACGTGTGTTGCTGTCCCGTGATGCCAGTCTACTGTATGGCTGTATCACTATCCGCCTTGATTGGTTCGAAATGTTGGGAGCTGGTGGTGTTGGCTTCATGTACATAATAAGCAACAACGCACCTGGCACTTCTGTGGGGGCGCCAGAGCTCGACAACGCCGGGCACACGAGCAAGAGCCGCCAAGCCGGCCAACCATGTCAGAGCCCGAGTCCGGCAGCGTGCCGCCGCCCGAGCGCCAGTGCCCGCACCAAGGCCCCCAAAACAAAAAGGCCCGGCGCCGCCGGCGCGTCCTCCTCTGCGTCGCCTTCACCGTCCTCGCCCTGCTTCTCGTCGTCGCGGCGGCCGCCATCACCTTGCTCGTCGTCCTCCGCCCGCGGGACCCCGTCACGGAGCTGGTCTCGGTCAAGGCCACGGGCGTGCTCCCGAGCGTCGTCACGCTGCCGGCCGTCTCCGTCAAGCTCAACCTCACCTTCGACCTCGTGGTCCGCGTCCGGAACCCGAACCCGGTCGCGTTCCGCCACGGGCCCGCCACCGCGTCCCTCTACTACCGCGGCGCGGCCGTGGCCTACGTCGAGGTGCCGGCCGGGACCATGCCGAGCCGGGGCTCCGCCATCCTTCGGATGAACATGACGGTGCAGGCCGACCGGGTCGTGGCGGCCGCCGGGATCGCGGGCCTCATCGCGGACGTGCTCGACGGCGAGATGGAGTTCGAGGCGAGAACCGAGATTCCGGGCACCATCGTGTTCCTCGGGTTCGTGAAGCGCCACGTCGTGGCCAGGGCGGTGTGCCGCGTCGTCGTCGGCGTCGCCGACGTCAAAGTTCGGAGCCAGGAGTGTGACTTCAAAGCCAAGCTGTGAAGTGTCTTGATCTCAGCGATCATGCATATGGTGTGCTGTGCACGTACCGTTCGTGAACTTGTACATGTATTATACAGCATATACATACATGCGTATACTGTCAAGTGTCAACTTTTAGGAGAATAATTGGGTGCATAGCAGTATCTATTTCGTATGGACCTCCACATGTTCTACTTTGCTGTTTTTAGTGTGTTTTTTTTTCACTTTTCCTAATGGCCAGATGCATGAGTTCTAGCTTCTCTTCATATCCATCCCTTGCTTGATTTTTTCCTCTATCAAGCTGAATCCCAGCTCTACATGTTCAGAGACAACGGTGAAGATCGCTGCCTGAAAATATGCTGTATTTTAGGCACCTGAAATATAGCAAGTTCTTTTTCCTAGCAAAAGTGTTCGCGCAACTGGCACTGATATCGCACCAACGAACGATGCGGACCCACGGTAGCTTGGCTTTTCAGCTGCATGACCCTTTGTTGGGTTTTCAGTTCACATGCAGCCAGGCTATGGAGGAAACATATTTGGTTTCTCGCAACCCCAGCATTTGCTCTCGCAAGTAGCTACGAGCTCATTCATGCACCACGCAAGACAAGCTCTGATTTCATTTCTAGTGAGCCAAGCCGCAAGGGCTGTTTTGCATGCGCGGGGACATGCCCAAGACCCCACGTTCAAGCAACAAAACACATGTGACCCTGTACCAGTCGGATCAGGCCACACCATAGGGTTCAATTGTTTGCTCGCATATTGATAACTTACATACAAAGTTCTTGTACAGTCTATGTCAATGTAGCCTCTAGTCATATATCACACCATCAAGCTTATCCAAGTTGTAGGTCTCGACTCAGTGCCCTGATTGAGGGTCTCTGTTCCCCTTTTTATCACCTCATGCCAGGTTATTGATGTGTGTGCAAAGCTCGAGTCAAATTCCTAGAGTACCTTTGGTTTTGATCACCGTAGGGCGTAGGGGGTGGCCGGACCATCGCATGACATTGGCTTGCTTCATGTGCTCGGAGTCCTGTGTCATCTACCACCTCACATTGGGTCTCCACCCTCACCAATCGGCTAGTTCACCTGAACCCAACACAATCTAATTGCTGCATGCTTCACAAGAAGCTGGTCGGAATCTACAGCCGGGGAGAGATATACAGGAAGAGAGAGGACGCTCGCCGAAACCCTAACCTCTACATCCTACGCCCTCACCGTGGGCCGCTCCTCCAGCCTGTTGGTCTATCCCTCCGATCCACATGGAGAATGAAATTTGAGCCCCAGTAAAACTAGCCCAACACTACTCCAGATTGTTTCATCACTGCCGGCCTCATCACTGCCGAAAATTAGCGACCGGCGGTGATGAGTCTTCACTGCCGGTGCAACTTCCTGACAGACAAGACTTGCACCAGGGAGCGCAGGAACTGGCAGTGATGAGTCACATTACTGCCGGCTCGAGACACGAGCCGGCAATGATGTCTCGGACCCACATCACTACCAGCTCGTGGCATAAGCCGACAGTGAATGTGCTTCAAACACTGCCGGCTCTTGGCTTGGGCTGGCAATGATAGTCTGACACCACAAAAAGGCTTGTACCTTCCTCCTCACTCTATTCCAGAGAACACAGGAGCTCGCGCGGACCATTTTCTCCATTGTTGCGGCTGCTAAAAACCGTCAGCTAGAACTTGGATTTTGAAGAAAGGCTCGATCCTTTTGCTTCAAGGTTAGTCACAAGCATCCAATCCTTTGATTTTCTTGCTTAATTACCATTGATTTGATGGCTACATTGCTTGATTGTCATTCTTGTTCTTCCTCCATCCTAGAGAGCAATTTCGGTGAAGACTTTGTGCAAGGCTTCCAAGCACTTTGTGGGGAATCCATCATCCAAGAAGCTAGGTTGGTGTCTAAATATCATCACCTAGTTTCAAATATTAGGCCAATTTATGGTTTGATCAAGATGATTATTACTGTGTGATGCTCGAATTAGTTCATGTTAGGAGTAGAGTAGATTATTTACAATATTATTAGGTGTTGACACATTGTTTGGAGCTACAATGGTATTCTTGATCAAGTCTCCAATTTAATTTTTGATATAAATAATATAAGTATAATAGTGTCTCCAATTTTAGTTCCATTGAGTATAATAATGTTTTTATTAGTTAATAATAATTTTATTTACATGGGGCTATTAGTGGACACATTTTTTAGAGCTACATTGGTATATATGGTTTTCAATTTATATATGTCTAAGCTAGCTACACATTTCAATTTTTTCATAATTAATGTATAATATTGCACATGAAGCTAATCCACTGCCTATTAATTTCTCTATAATTCTTTTGAGCAAAGATGGATCAAGAATGGATGTATCGGTCTCGAACAGACATCCTATTCATAAAAGGCATCCAAACATTTATCGATGCTGCAAAAATTTATGTTGGGGCTGGCAACATGATCTACTGCCCATGCAAAGATTGCAACAATGAGAGACAGGTTTTGAATCCCGAGACTATCTAACCACACTTATTTAGTAGGGGTTTCATGCCAAACTATAGTGCATGGGATCAGCATAGGGAGGGAAACAATGATGATGTGGACATGCCTAATGATGATGTGGACATGCCTGACATGCACCACCACTATGATGATGAGGATCCCGTTGTCAACACAGAACCTGTGACTGCCATTAATGATGTGTTTAGGAATACGCTAGCGGATGACACCGAGGAAGATGACATTGATTTGATGTTACGTAATGCAGATACCGGGTTTCTTAGTGATAGACAGGTGAAAAAGCTAGAAAAAATGAGAGAAGACAGCAAGGCACCATTGTTCAAAGATTGTCCTATGAGCAAATTGGAAGCCATCATCATGCTTTTAGAGTTCAAATCTACATACGGATTGAGTGACACAGGATTCGATGATCTGTTAGCTAAATTATCGAAAATTCTTCCGGCACCAAGTGAGCTGCCAGAAAAGACTTACCAGGCCAAGCAAATGATCTGCCCCCTCGGCCTCGAGGTTGAAAAAATTCACGTGTGTACCAATGATTGCATATTGTATCGTGGTGAAAATACAAAGACCTAGATAAGTACCCCTAGTGTGGAGCTCCTCGGTACAAGGAAGGGTTGTCAAATGGTGGTACCAAGATGAGAGGAGGCCCCGTAAAGGTTTGTTGGTACTTCCCTATAGCTCCACGGGTGCGCAGGCTATTTGCATGTGTGAAGACAGCCAAGCTGCTGCGCTGGCATAGCGAAGAGCGTAAGAAAGACAACATGATGAGGCACCCTGCCGATGGGTGTGACTGGAGGACAGTGAAAACCATGTTCTATAAGGACATCGGTGATGATGTAAGGCCTTTGGGTTGGTTTGAGCACAGACGGGATGAATCCTTTCAACTAGGTTAGAAACAATCATAGCACGTGGCTAGTGACGCTCTGCATATACAACCTTCCGTCCCATCTCGTTATGAAGAGTTCCTACATCCAGATGCCACTACTGATCCAAGGCCCAAGATAACTCGAGAATGAGATCGACACATTCCTAGAACTAGTTATTGATAAACTGGTGGAGCTGTTTGAAAAAGGTGTACAGAAGATTTGGGACGAGTACAAAAAGGAACAAATCACTGTCAAGGTGGTACTTATCGCTACAATTACGAACCTTCCAGGTAGAGGTTCGTTGTTTGGAGAGAAGACAAAAGGCTATCAGCAATGCGTGGAGTGCCTAGACAAAACGGATTCGGTACAGCTGCCTAATAACTCAGAAATTGTTGTTATGAGACACCATAAGTTCCTGCCCATGACACACAGATATCATAAAAACAAAATAAATTTTGATGGGAAAGTTGAAAAATGCAAGCCCCCTAAGTATCGAGACGGGAAAGAGATACTTTGAGAACTTAACAAATTGGACGTTGTCCTTGGCAAGGGCGCCGGGGCTAAACCAGCGCCTGAAGGGAGCATCTGGAAGAAAAAATTAGTATTTTGGAAACTACCTTACTGGCCATTCTTGTCTGTACACCACTGTCTTGATCCCATGCACATTACTAAAAATGTGTGCTTTAACACGCTAAACACCTTGATGAGCACCGAGGGGACAAAGGCGAATTCGTACGCCACAAGCAAGACATGCAGTTCTTAGGAATTAGGCCAAAGCTGCATCTTGTGGAGCTAGAAAATGGCCAGTACGTACTTGCAGTTGTGTCATGGACACTGAGCAAGAAGGAGCAGGATATGTTCATTTCTTTCTTCAATGACCTCAAAGTCCTGACGGGCTACTGTGCAAACCCAAAGAGGCTAGTGAACAAGAGAGAACATAAGTTCAACTATGGAACTATGAAGGCCCATGATTGTCATATCATTATGACTTAGCTTCTCCCAGCTTCCCTGCGTGGTATCCTACCGCCAAATGTCCGCGCCGCAATCATAAAGTTGTGCTCATTCATGAATGCGATCTCGAAAAAGGTCATTGATACGAGCACACTAGACCAGCTACAGGAGGACATAGCTGAAGCTCTCTCTAGTTTAGAGATGCATTTCCCACCTACTTACTTTGATATATCAATCCATCTTCTCATTCATCTTGTTGACCAAATAAAAGGACTTGGCCCAACGTATCTGCATCAGATGTTCCCTTTCGAAAGGTTGATGAAAGTTTTTAGGAGGTATGTTAGGAACAGATTCAGACCAGAAGGGGGCATGGTAGAGGGATGGTCAACGGAGGAGGCCACTGAGTTCTGCACATATTATATGGACATCAACAAGGTAGGAGTTCCGGAGTCCCGTCACCAGGGGAGATTAGGTGGCAAATTAACACTAGGAAGGAAATTTTGTATAGTAAAGGATGGTGTGGCTTGGACACAAGCTCAATTCGCTGTTCTACAACAAGACAGGGAGGTGATGCCATACATGAAGAACACCGTCAAGAGTTGGTAAATCAGCATCCGCACAAGTTACAGCCTTGGCATCATAAAAAACATAAAGCAAAATTTGTCGACTGGTTACGACGCCGCTTGGTTGATGAAACATTGGGTAATCAACTCGATAACTTAGCCAAGGGGTCTACGAGTACATTTTCTAAGTACCAAGGGTATGAGATCAATGGATTCACATTTTTCACAAAAAAAAGATGAAAAGAGTACAAACCAGAATAGTGGTGTTCATTTCAGTGCTGAAGACGAAGACGACAATGTTACTAAGACGTACTATGGTTTCATAGAGGAGATATGGAAGCTAACATATGGCTACATGGCGGTAGCCCTTTTTCGCTGCCAGTGGATCAAACTTGATGAAATCAATACCAACGACGAAGGGTTCACTACAGTTGACCTAAAAAAGACCGCATACAGAGACGACCCCTTCATCCTAGCAAAAGATGTTATGCAGGTCTTCTATGCAAGTGACAACGTTAACAATGCTAGAAGTGTAGTCTTTGAAGGCAAAAGAAAGATTGTCGGGGCTATCAGGAAATGCCTGCATTTGGGACTAACATAGCCTCCTATCATTGAAGAGGGTGACGAACCAGCTTACACAAGACGCGATTACAATGAGGCCCTCATTGTTGATAGGCCAAAGGATATTTAGAATATTGTTAACTATGTAATCAATATTCGGACATTGTTCGCAAACTATGTACTCTATTTAATATTATTTGCGCACCTCTAAATTGTAATATGGTAGATAAAGTTTATCCTTTCTTGATTTATTGAATTTAATTTTTATTTAATTCAATAATGACAGTGATGTGGGAGGCGATAAGTAAAATAACTTACCTCAATCTAATGTACGCCTCCAATTATCCTAGCGGTTAACACCGCGCACTCCCGTCCCACAGGCCCGAGCTCGATTCCCAGGCCTGTCAATTTTTTCCTTTTACCGTATTTTACATGCCAGAATGGTTTAAATAAAACAAATTCCCCCTACTACATCCATTCTTGTCGAGCGCAGCAGTTAATCCCGCTTGCTTTGGCCACTGAGACCCGCGCTCAAGTCCTGGCCAGGCAAAATGTTTTTGTTTTTAATAAAACAAAATATTCTTAATTGGATTAAAACATTTATACCAGAGTCTGGCCCGGACAAATATTTTTGTTATTTTTTCTATTAAAAAACATTGCCCGCCCACCTCAGTTCGAATCCAAGGCAAGCAGAAACAGGAATGGCGGGGGCACACTGCCGTTGGAGGCCTGCGTTCGCAGCGGGCTTAGCTTTTTAAAAATGCTGTTGGAGGCCCAATACTGCCGAATCTATAAGTGGACCGGTAGTGATGACCATAATCACTGTCGGCTCTAGAAAAGGTCCAGCAGTGATTACCGTAATCACTGCCGGCTCTTAATAGGGTCCGGCAGTGAAGCTTGGAGATTCCCTTTTTTTAGCTTTTCACCTTCAAAGTGGAGCATGTTCCCCTGTCACCACCACAGTAGGAGCACTGCTCCCACCTACCATGACAGGGGCTCTATAAAATGGCCCTCTAGGCCTCTCAATACATACCTGTGTTTGCGTTGTTTTCTTGTTTATTTCTCGAGCTAATTCTTAATCTGTTAGTACATGGCTTCTCTGTGGGAGAAAGCCCTCCACATACAAATATTATTAGGCATCATAGTAGTCCACCAAAATGGTGCACACAATGGGTGCTAGAAGAATTCTACTGAAGATGAGCTGAGCCGAATGTTGGGGTCCCGGCCAGGTTGACAAAGCCATCTGCCAGGCTGAATTCTCTAGGCCAATGTGAATCATGTGCGCTGAGGCTAGTACATTCATCCTGTGAATGTAACATCTTCCAGAGGCATGTGGTTATTTGAGGTGCTATGAGATTCAAGGCGTGCTCTGTGCAACTTCCTCGAGCGGTGTTGGTACTGTGACGGCAGAAGACCGAGCTTACAAGTCCTTACAAGTCCATGGAATCTTTGCGGTAGAAGAAACCATGCAGTTTTCGCCCCACAACCCATACCTACACCGTGATAGGGAGGCCATTTAGAAGCGCTCATGCATGACTTTTTTCAACGCCTCCTTGATCATCTCCAACCGGCAGAGCTCGTGACCACCTCGGCGCTTCTTCGACCATAGATGCTAGAAAAAGTCTACTGACGTGGTCAAAATATAATATGTTTGTACACTTTGATTGTAACATTGACCTATATAGAAAAAGGTCTTTGTTATCGTATATGTAAATTTCTTTTGTACTCCATCTAAATAATAGAGTAATATATTTATTTAGATATATTAGAGTAATATATTTATTAGATACATATAAAACATAAAATATTATATTTATTGAGATGTAGTACAAGAGACATGTATGATAACAAAAACCTTAAAATAAAATTACATATATGATAACAAAGACCTTTTTTTATATAGGTCAATGTTACAATCAAAGTGTACAAACACATTAACATTTAACCACCTCAGTAGCGTTCTTCTAGCATCACATGAACCTCAGGAATGCCAGGTGGTGACAAGCTAGTCGATTCGAGATAATCAAGGAGGTTGCAAAAACTCGTGCCTAAGCGCGCTCTGATGAACCTATGCCTCTCTACTCTCACTGTTGGGGGACGGGCGCCGTCACCATGCAGCAACCAACACCACACCACCAGCACAGCGGCAACAGTGCACAGCCCCGGATGGCACCGTGAACCTCGTGGCGACCCCAACAGTCGGCATTGCTCTATTTTTAGTAGAATTCTTCTAGCATCTCTATTGTGCACCATTTTGATGGACTAGGACTGGCAAAGATATCTGTATATGTAGGGCTTTCTCCCATAGAGCACCCATTTGAGTGTATTTCTAGATCGTGTAGTGAAATAGTGTGTGTAAAATGAGCTGAAGGTGTGCGAAATGAGATAGAGATAGGGGCTCTATTTATAGAGCTGGCCTCAGTGGTGGTAGGTGGCAGCAGTAGTGATGCGCCTACCTAGGCAGACTATTCATGCATGCATGGTACATGCTTTAACAAAGAATGCCGCATGCATGCCTACAAAGACTGTCTAGGCAGGTTCATCACTGCCGGCTCATGGAAGGCGCCGGCGGTGATGATGGAGCATCACTGCCGGTGCCTTCCTAGAGCCGACAGTGATGATACATAATTGCTGCCGGCTCCTTCCTTTAGCCGGCAGTGATGGAACCATTCCTTTATAAATAATGGGGCCAGCCCCATGCGTATTCCACCCACGCACACTATCTTGCCTTTCTCACATTTCCAATCTCACATCTCGCGAAATTAACTTTCTCTCTATGTGATTTCTGGTAATGGCTCCTGGATATTACTTTGGTATATATATACATATTTCTATACTCTTTTGAATTTTATTATTTAGGTTCGTTTTACTTATTACTTGTAAAATTTTATCGACTAGGTTTCAACGTAGCACCTCCTCTACCGCCACCACAGGCACCGGGTTTCCAGCCAGGCGATGAGCCATTTGCTCCAAATGTGCCCGTTCCGCAATTCCCTCAGCCAGCTATTGTATTAAAAAATTTCAACATCTTTGGTTTTTTATGCTAATATAAATTAGTATAATTAGTTTAATATGATTATTGCCTTGCATTTTTATGTCGCAGTGGATGGAGCCCGCAGAATGGCTAAAAGATGCACTTGACTTGTTGCATGCTGAGGACTTCTAGGCGGTCACGCTCCCTATTCCCAATGCTCACACCTTGCAGTGTGAAATTAGTTTTACCATCGCTTCGAGGAGGCGAGACCCAAATGCTCCTGGGCACAATATCCGCCGGAGGAGGACACCGGGCGTAAACGTGAGGAGCGCCCAGCTATCTGCAGTTGGCTTCTGTTTAGACTCACTTCGACATGTATGATATAATGTGCCTGATTTCTCATACTACAAGGACATGGCTCTGCATTGCCCTGGTTACACTCCTGTTACATTTAGCGAATGTAGCACGGCTAGCAACACACTTGATGTGGTAAAATTAGCTTATATTGATAATTTTGGCATGCATATTATTTGTTGTTTACTAACATAATAATATTATCTTTATTTCTGCACTTGCAGGTTACGCTCCAGTATGTTACCCATTCTTCATGTGGCTTGATGGCCATTCTTGACCAAGCTACAGATTATTCCAACTATGATTAGGATTGGGTTGAGACCACTGGCCAGGATACTATTGATGGCAAACAGTTTGGCATAAGGTTCACTCACCACGACAGTGAAGTTTCAGTAGGTTCTGTCTAGGGTCGACCATTCTCTTTGTCTCACGTGGCCCGAGAGAGTGCACTCATACGGGCACTGCACTATATCGATACTGAGAGGGGATACACGATCCGAGACCAAAACTGGAATATATTTGTAGAAAGGTGGGTCCAAGTGAATGGCCAAATCCCCTGAAGAGAGTGAATCACATGATAGTGATTAGTGTTTAGTTTGTTTGGTTTATAAGGTTGTGGTTTAATTTGGTTTTAATTATAATTTGTAATTGTTGTGTGTTTTATTATTTAACTTGAATTCTATAATCCAGTGTCGTATTAGTCTTAAACTTTTTCTCAGGCTTTCTCATGCTACATATGAAGCATTCACCAACTTTGAGATTTTTCTGAAATGGTTTGCTAATTTCCGCGGTTTAATTGGATTTCTGTGCAACTTCACCAATTAATTGTAAGTTGAACTAAGTCTACACCTAAAAAGATCTAGAATGGTGCCAAACTTCTACACTCTTAAGCCATAGGAGACAGGATTCTATGGAGGTTGGCTAAAAATTTTGCTTTTTAATTATGTAATTCATCATATTTTGTCTCATTAAGCACAAAGAAAATTATAGTAATTCATATATTTCTCAGAAAAACCTAATATCTTGTGTGAGATCATAATTTGGGTTTACATTACTAACAAAAAAGTTTCAAGGCATTCTAACATAGGCACCGTTTACATACTTCACAGAGGTATATGGAGCTTTTACTCGAACCATGACTATACACTTAAGTTCTCAGGGATTCTGGGGTTCATATACATTCCCGTATCATATTGGTCTCAAACTTTTTCTCAGGCTTTCTCATGCCACATATGAAGCATTCACCAACTTTGAGATTTTTCTGAAATGGTTTGCTAATTTTCGCGGTTTAATTGGATTTCTGCGTGACTTCACCAATTAATTATAGGTTGAACTAAGTCTACTGCTAAAAAGATCCAGAATGGTGTCAAACTTCACAATGGGTCTCTTGTGCCATAGGAGACAGGATTCTATGGAGGTTGGCCAAAAATTTTGCTTTTGTAATTGTGTAGTTCACCATATTTTATCTCACTAAGCACAAAAAAAATTATAATAATTTAAATATTTCTCAGAAAAACCTAATATCTTGTGTGAGATCATAATTTGGGTTCACATTACTACCAAAAAAGTTTTAAGGCATTCCGGCATAGGCTATGTCTACATGCTTCACAAAGGTATATTATGCAAGTTTTAATATATATATATATTACTGCCGGCTTTCAAACTGCCCCGGCAGTGATAGCCATATTTTATTTTATTTAAAAAAAATCTAAAAATGCTCCAGGCCAAGACTCGAGCGCGAGTTGCGGGGCCAGTGCCAACGACATTAACCGCTACGCTAGGAAAGGAGTAGTGTTAGAAAATATATTTCCTTCGCTTATAACCAAAGGATAGGATAATTTGGAAATAAAAGAAAAAGTTTAACAATTTTAGGCCGCCTAGGAGTCGTTCGCGGGTCATGGGGGCCAGAGCCAGCGGGCTTAACCGCTGCGCTAAGAAGGGATGTTCGTAATGAATGGGTAAGTTAACCTAATTAACCCCTACGGTCCACCCCATCATCACTGCCGGGGATTGGTGGGAGCCGGCAGTGATGTGCATCATCACTGCCGGCTGTAGATAGGTCCCAGCAGTGAAAGGGGGTAGGTATAAAAGGGGAGGGCACCTGATCTAAAATTTTGGCAGCCTTTGAACCCGAGTGCCCCATTGCCCCACCCTGCCGCCACCGCGCCGATGCTGTCCGCCACCCCCGCGATGCTATCGAGCACTACTACCGTGGAACCCTTCTTCCTCTTCGTCACCGATAAGCGCCGCCACCAGTCCGTGCCCTCGACGCCTGCTTCACCACCGCCTGTGGCCGGTGCGCCACTGCCTCCCCCTCCCGGAGCTAGAGCTCCGGCGCACCGATGAGCAGCAGCACCACCACCATCTCCTCCAGCTTGCTCTTGTAAACAAGGGCAATGTCCTCTTCTTCTTGCAGGTCACGGACATTAGGAGCGCGCGGACGCTGGCCACGCGGTAGGTAACCTTCTCCCTGCCCCCAACCTGTTCGATGAAATGCAGCTGAACGTTCTCGCCATCGCAGCTACTTCCCCGCCGGTGCCTGCCCCCAGCAGCACCTCCCCAGCGCCAACGAGCACCGTCGTCGTCACAGCCACCACCCCGCCGGCCCCTTCCCCCATCGCCGACGAGCATCATCGTCCGTCCTTCACTGTCCTTCATGCGGTAAGCTCCTCCCTTCCTATCCCCTAACTTCACAGTGTGCTAAGAAAACAGTTATGCCTCAACTTTTTTGTTACTTTAGTATCTAGGTTTACATTTATGCTATAATTGATTTAAATTGATGGATATTTTGCTTTACATGGAATTATGCCATTCTAGCATAGTATCTTTATTTAAATTGTCTTGGGCAGCTATACAGGTTGCACTATTGATGATGTTTTAGCTCTCTTCTTACCTGTTACTATTAGTTTGACAAATACTTTTTCATGTATATATATCTAAAATGATGATTGTGAACATCTCACAAATAAAACATTGTTGTATGTAGTGCAACCATGGCATACTATGTTGTTCATGTTGGTCACAATCCCAGGGTCTATCGAACCTAGCAAGAGTGCAAAGCTCAAATACATCGCTACCCTGGTAATGAGTATAAAAAGTACAACACACATAATAAAGCTTGGAGGGCCTACCATTAGTGGAGGCTTAAGCACCCTCAGCATGAGCAGCCATTGCAGATTGAAGAGCAGGCGCCGGTGATTCCACTCACACTGGTGTGATTCCACTGATGTTTCCACCCGCACCGGTGATTCCACCCGTCGTAGCCGCGAAGACTAGGATGGTTGTTGTTTGTTCTTGGAAAGATGCCATGCTTGTGCTTATGGCTATTGTCATTGCTTTTCTTATTGGGAATATGATGTAGGTTTGTGAACTTAGTAGCTAGCAAGTGTTCAATGTGAACTTATTATTACTCTTTGTACTAAGTCTTTGATATTTGTTTCATAATAATTGTACAATGTGAACATAACCAACACAAATCGACCACTATCATGTCACACTCACAACCATGGTTCATTGTCGCATTCCCTATAGCCGAAGAACCGACGGGGCGCAGGAAGCACCGCAAGATGCGGGTAACGTAGTACCACAAGAAGCGGGTAACCTAGCTGGTGACAATCAGGCTGGTGAGAACGTGCAGGGAGATTTTAGCCCGAGCGATTTTCTGGTCCTAAATGATGACCAAGATAACCAATATAACCAGGTAACTTAGGTGTGATTTGATGAAGTATCCACATCCGCTAATCAACTGAGATGGTATTGACTTACTCATTTTCTCTAGGACCAGGAGGAACCTAGATCGGCCGATGCACCAGAGGGCTCGCGTAACACTAGAGCCAGAACCCCGCGTGGCCTGACAAAGCTTCATCTCAATAAGAATTATCGGATCATAGAATTTGATGAATTCGGGATGCCATGTGAACTGGACACTGTTGTGTCGAAATACTCTTCACATATCAGCATCCTTGTTAGGGACATCGTGCCCTTGAAGTATTGGAAGTGGGCTGGCGATGAAAGAAAGGACCCGGCAGTGGTTCCTGAAGTTTTCAAGAAGAAGGTTTGGGATGAGCTCCCAAAGTATTTCACTTTCCCTCTGGAAGGCCTGTGGTATAACAAGGACTTAGCAAAGAAGAAAGCCTATGAAAGAATGGCAGCAGCTCACAAGACTCATCGGTATGGATGTTACAAGAAATAAGTATGTTGCCCAAAATACAGAGCCAAATTTTGATGGAGGAGTGTTGTCCTCGCAGAGGGCCTACTGGCAGGACTTCAAGGATCACTGCGCCATCACGGAGTTCCAAGAACTTAGTGCGAAGAATAGGTAGAACTTGGAGAAATTAAATAACCCTCATCGTCTCGGATCCCGTGGATATGCCAAGCAGCTGGAGGTTATTATTGTGGAATTCGATAAGCGGGATATCCCGTGGATATGACAAGCTTATTCAACAAGGTGTTGCAGTTGAGATCGCCGGTTGGGAGGATAGATCTTTATATTACTGTATCGGGAGGAATTGCCATCACGGTGATGATGAGAGCTTTAGTGTCTTAAATCATCCAAAGAATCAAAAGAATGCAAATGATCCAGAGATAATTAAGGCCCGCAACCTCATCTCAAGGATCACCGAGATAACTGAGAAGGTGGGGCCAGGGGTTTGCACTTCTAACAGGGAGAACGACGTGCTAACCCAAGCACTAGGGAACAAGGAGCACGCTGGCCACACCAGAGGAGTCGGTGTTGTTAATTGGTTTCAAGGATTCCCAAAAGAAGTCAATAGCTATTGGAGCCACAAAAGGGCTAAAGAGGCACGGGAGGAAGAGACGAGGAGGTTGATTGGGGAGACGAAACATAGATGGAGCGCCAAATTGGATGTGATGGTTGAATCTAAAGTCAAGGAAGCTTTGGCATCCCAGGAATCAGAGATGGCATTGGATGTTCCACAGTAGAATTGGGTTCGCAGTAGCTGTGGCTCAACCCCTTTTGGCGAAGAAGACAAGAATGCTCCTCATCTGTGGGCAACATCAGTGAACCGGTCAATGTCAAGTTGTACGTCCAGCAGCAATGGACCAAAGACAAGGTAGCAATTGGCTAGGCCTGGCCTATTGGTGATGGGACCATTAATAGCAGCCCAATTCCGCAGGGGTGCGCCAAAGTGACCATCGACACGATACTTGAGAAGAAGTACAACAAGAAATTGATCGAACACCCCGCATTGCAAGAAAGGCAAAGACTTGTCCAGAACAAGGGAGCTTAGGTGGCCTGGCACAAGTGCCTCATTAAGCTTGACCACGAGTTGTCCTCGGAAGAAGAGGATGAATTCAACTCCTCGCCCAACTCATCATCTCTGAGCAGAGGACATAACTCTCGGCTGCCATCACCGCTGATGACGGCTCCTTCTCCTCCTCGTCAAGAGATTCCTCCTCCTCCTCCTCCTCCTCATCTTTAGCCAGCTCTTGCTCATCAGCAGACTACTCTACCACCTCCACCTCCACCTCCTGCTACTACTGATGCTGCTTGTTGTCCCTCTAGATCAAGAGGGTTGAAACAGATCACTTCCACTCCCCCTCCTCCTAAAGGCCCCTCTAATTCTGACCCGTCAAAAGGAAAGATTGCTACTCGCTCTACATCAGGATCTAGAGGACAGAGTTCTTGTCTTCCTGCGTCCAAAGTGACACCAAATGCGTCACAAGCACGCAAAAGGTCCTCAGAGTCAGTTCCCCAGGCGAAGCAAGAGAAGAAGAAAAGGCCATTCAGTGGCAGCATTATAAACATTATGTAGCAAAAATGGACTCACAGTATACTGAAGGAAAATATCAACCATTCTTCAATCTAATTGCCTTACTTCCTCTGGCCTTGAAGAGGAACGAATATGAAAGGCATACGCAAAACCAGTACAATAATGATAGTGGCGACGCAGAGTTCCATGAACATGAACGGAGAATAAACAAATTAGTCAAAGATAACCTCGGGCAGAGCAGAAGAGTACTGGGCGGATGTCTATTGGGAGACAATGGCTTGCACACCATTGGCAATGAAGTTCCAGCTTGGGGACTCGTTGGTTTCTGACGAAGATTATACAAACTTGACCGCCCTGCTTAGGGATTTGCATGATTATTACATTTGCACTTCGCGGGATTCCAAGTCGGCTTGGTTTAGTTTCATTATCCAATCGCCAGATGTTTTCAACTATCAAGAAGAAGATAAATACGATGTGGATTGGGAGTGCTTGTTCCAGCTGTACCAGAGACGCAGCCTCGATGTACAAACCATGTGTTTGTGGACTATGTAAGTACCCTACACAGATTGTTTAATTCTTTGCACTTTTGAGACACAAATTGTTTAATTCTATGCACTTGCCATATTTTTTATGCAGGTTAGTTGCACAATATTGTAGCGTAAAGATCGCATGGAAGCACTTAGGCTTCTTAGACCCGTTCGAGTCAATGATCAGACCTGCCTCGGCAAAGTAGGACATTCTGGCATGGAGGCAACGATAGAGATATTGGTAAAGTTTTTGAACAGTTCATGCATTTGAAGAAGACCCACATACTTTTACCCTACAACTTCAAGTATGTGTTCTCGACCAGTGGTTTTTATGCTTCTTTTTTTGTCCATATTATTCGTTACTTATACTTTTTTGATTGTAGCGATCATTACGCCCACGTTTGTATCGATCTTCGTTGCAATGAGATTCAGGTGTGGGACTCGAAGAAGAAGCCACTCGAGGATCTGCAGCCACTGGTGCAACTGCTCAATAAGTAAGTCATACTAACAACACCATATTCCTATGATCACATATATCTTTTTCTAGTGAATCCCATTTTAACTATTTATTATAATTTTTCACAGGGTTCGGAGCAGGCATAGAGGTGGGAGGCAAACACCATTCGACATTGTTGAAATGACCAAGATCCCATACCTACAACAGCCGAATGCCAACAATGAGTGTGGGTTCTATGTCATGTGGGTTATATTCCATTATATTGGGTACACTACGAAAGGGCAAGATCAACTTGTGAGTATAATCCTCATTTTATTTATTTCTACTATCAAATATAAAATATGGTGTACTAATTCAATCTTTGTCTTCTTCTTTTTTGAATGATAGCATGAGAAAAATAACCACCAAAGGCTGAGTCACTTCGAGATCGTGGGATTTCAAAGTGAGCTGGCAGAGTTCCTCCTGCGATCTGTCTTTTCAAAAGGAGGCAAGTCTTCAATTGAAAAAGATTGGCTGTGGAGGGACCAGGTTACAGAAGAGGCCCTCGAACATCTGTTGTAATAAATTCTTTTTCTATTGTTGTTGAAGATCTTGTATCGAACATTTGAATGTAAGCGTATCGGATATTTGTATTGTATTTATATCGTTGATGGAGAACTTTAATTATAATTAGTAACATTATGACATCGTAAATTGAAATATTAAATAAAAATATTATAAATTACAAAATAAAATTAAAATAAAAGAAATCAAAATCAGGAAAAATAACAATACCGTCGGCTAGACCAACAGGCCGGCAGTGTTGACTAAGTCAACACTGTCGGCTTTGACAACAAACGACAATATTGACTTAGTCAACACTGTCGGCTTTGACAAAAAGCCGGCAGTATTGACTTAGTCAACACTATCGGCTGGGCCCAAGCGCCGGCAGTGTTGACGAAGTCAACACTGTTGGCTTGAACAACAAGCCGGCAGTGTTGTGAGGAAATAATACTGCCGGTTTGTGTTGCGAGCCGGCAGTGTTGACTCTACATCACTGCCGTCCGCAAAATTCCTGCAGTGATGTGCCCCCACATTACTGCCACTTAGCCACTGCCGGATAGGATTCTGACAATTATAGGGGTTGAGCCCCGGCAGTGATAGGGGTTGAGCCCCGGCAGTGATGGGCTCGGCTGGAGTAGTGCAAGTCTGCCACAAGCCCAATACTTTGCACCGTCCATCTCGATGAATGAATGGTTGAGAATGATTATTAGGATGAATAAAAGAGGGGAAACCTTAGCCTCCATTAGCTAAATCACACTTGAGAGATTTTGTGGCTGCTGCTGCTACTGATAGAGTGAGAGTAGAACACACACACCACAACAAGAGAGAAAATCTGTCCAGATTTCGCTGGTCTGAATCAGCCATCTCCAAGCCGGTGATAGGAGGTTCAAACATGGTTGGATTGGCGCCAAACTTGGTGAGCTCATTCATTACTTAGATTACTTTGATCTGTTCAGATGGTTTGAGGATTGGTTGAGCAGAGGTTTAGATTTGAGAGGGGTTTTGTCAGTTCGGGTTAGTGCAGTTTTAGGACAAAGAAATTTTGGTAGATGATCAGTTTGGGTAGTCAAACAACATCTAATTGAGCTGATTTTTGGTCAGTGGTTAGGGGACTCATGGATCTACTTGCCTACTAAATTTTATGCATATTGAAGCTGTGGTTTGGGAGATACGAACTGATTACCAAGGAGGACAGATTCTGTGATTTCTCTGTGAAGGTTGTGGTTGCTAAAATCAGTTGTAGTTGTATTTGGTGGGTTGCAATTGATACTAGTTGTAACTAGTGGTGGCTAATTGGAGTGTGTTACTATTGATTGTAACTTTCTTTACTCTTTGTTGATTATAGTGGAAGCTTAGAGTGAACCGGTTGGTCCCGTGGTTTTTACTCCTCACCTTGAGGAGGTTTTTCACGTAAATCATTGTGTCATATGTGCATGTGTGATTGGTTATTTCCGCTGCAATCTGGTGATAAATATTATCCTCATGATTCATCATAAGTTGAGAGATTAATTGTTCTTTGTTTGTGCCTTTTATCCCAACAGGGTGGTATCAGAGATTTGGTTCAGATTGTGTTCAACTTTGATTACTTGTGGATTTTCCTTGTGTTGAAGATGGAAACTAATACCAGTAGAATGATCTATTTGAATGGTATAAATTATCAAGCTTAGAAGAGTAAGATGGAGGATTTACTCTATGTGAAAGAGTACTGGAAGCTAGTGTTTGCTAAGGTAAAGCCAGATGATAAATCTAATGATGAATGGCGGGTTCTTCATCGTCAAGCTTGTGGGTTCCTTCGACAAAGGGTCAATGTCAATGTTTTAAACCATATCATTGAGGAGACACATGCGCGTACACTATGACAGAAGCTAGAAGAATTGTATGCCCAAAAGGAAGGTGCAAACAAGATGTTCTTGATCAAACAGTTAATGCATTTGAGGTACCGGGATGGTGCTCATGTGGATGATCATGTAAGTGCATTCCAGGGCATTATTAATCAGCTTTCTTCTATGGGAATCTCATTTGAAGATGAGGTTACAGGCTTGCTACTACTTGGCTCATTGTCGGACACTTGGGAGACTTTAAAGGTCACTTTGTGTAATTCAGCCCCTAGTGGTGTTGTCACTTGGAACCTTGTTAAGACCATAGTGATAAATGAGGAAACCAGAAGGCTAGCTGAAAGGGATAGTTCCTCCTCTAGATCTAAAATGATAGTTACAGAGTCACAGGGGAGAAGTAAGAGCTGAGGTTCAAAGAAAGGTAGAGCTAAAAGTAGAAGCAAATCAAGGTGTAGAAATGCTGAGGTTGAGTGCTGGCACTGCCATGAGAAGGGACACAAAAAGTGGCATTGCTGCAAGTGGAAAAAGGAAAAATCTAACAAGAAGCAGCAGCAAGAATAGAAACAAGACAACGATAGTGACAATGATGGTGGCCATATTACTTCATCAGTTGAAGGGGTTATGATTGTCACCACAGATGAAGGTAATGATGGTTGTTCTTGTTCCACTGTTGAGAGAATCACTATAGTTTTTGATGATGCAGCCATCCACCATGTGAATGGTGATGAGATGATTTAGATACTGGATAGCAATGCTACTATACATGCTACATCTCATAGAGAGTACTTCATAAACTATACAGCAGATGATTTTGGTGTTGTGAAGATGTGCAACAATGACAAAGCTGCAATTGTTGGAAAGGAAGATGTGCATCTAGTGACTGCAAATGATACTAAATTAGTCCTCAAGTCTGTGAGGCATGTTGAGGCTCTTTGGCTCAATATTATTTCAGATGGATTGCTTGATAATGATGGGTATTCTAGCAAATTTGGAGATGGAAAGTACAAGCTCACCAAGGGCAACTTTATAGTTGTAAAAGATAACCAAGTTTTAGTTTTGTACCATGTTGTTGCTAACCTCTCTAGTGTTTCTATCAATGCATTAGAGAAAGAAGATCCTTGTGTTCTATGGCACAAGCGAGTTGAGCACATGAGTGAGAAGGAGATGACAGTGCTAGTGAAGAAGAATCTCTTAAAAGGGGTAAAAAAGTGTGCATTTGAAGAAGTGTACAGATTACCTAGCTGGGAAGCAGCACATAGTTGCTTTCAAGGGTCTACCTCCTCATAAGAAGCTAGGGTTAATAGACTTGGTTCATTCTGATGTTTGTAAAATGTCAGTAAGATCAATGGGTGGTGCTAAATACTTTGTCACTATCATTGATGACTTCTCCAGGAAGGTTTGGGCTTTTTCCTTGAAGTTCAAAGATCAAGTACTAAGTGTGTTCAAGTAACTCCAAGCCTCAGTTGACAGAGAAACTGAGAAGAAGATTAAGTGCATTCACACTGACAATGGAGGGGAATACATTGGGCCATTTGACGCATATTTCAAGGAGCAAGGGATTAGGCACCAATTTACACCTCCGAAGACACCACAGTTGAATGGTATTGTTGAGAGGATGAATAGGAAATTATGGAGAGAGTTAGATGCTTGCTGTCACATGCAAAGCTACCTAAAAATTTCTAGGGTGAGGCTTTGATGTCTGCAGTTTATCTTATTAACCTCTCACCATGTTATCCTTTGCAGGGTGATGTTCCTAACACGGTTTGGTATAACAAGGAAATCTCTTATGACTACCTGAAAGTGTTTGGGTGCAAGGCCTTTGTTCATATTCCTCAAGATGAAAGGCTAAAGCTTGATGACAAGACATGACAGAGTATCTTCTTGGGATATAGATTAGATGAGTTTGGGTATAAGCTATTTGATCCAATTGCAAGGAAGGTCTTGAGAAGCTATGATATTGTGTTTGTTGAAGATCAAACAATTGAGGATATTATGAAGACAAAGGTGTAGATTCCTCAGCAAGAGCCATTGGTTGATTTAGACCCAGTTCCTATAGCTCCATCTCCAGAACAAGCCGATGGTGATGTTACAAATGATGCACATGATGACGTGCATGGTACAGGTGATGAAAATGCTCCCTAATAGCATGGGTTTGATGTTGAAATTGATGATCCAGATCAGCAGCCACTAGTACTAGAGGATCCACCAATTCCACTCAGAAGATCTAGCAGAGATTGAGTTCCTTCCACTAGGTATCCTTCAGATCAGTTTGTGATGTTACTATCTGATGGTTCAGAACCTGAGTGTTTTGCAGATGCAATGGAAGATGAGCACAAGAAGGAGTGGATGAAAGCTATCCAAGAAGAGATGGATTCCTTTCATAGGAATCATACTTATGATTTGGTAAAGTTGCCAAAGGACAAGAAAGTATTAAAAAATAAGTGGGTCTACAGAATCAAGCAAGAAGAGCACACACCACATACAAGGTTTAAGACTAGGCTTGTTGTGAAAGGATTTGGCCAGAGGAAAGGTATTGATTATGATAAAATCTTTTCTCCGGTGGTGAAAATGACATCAATTAGAGTGATCCTTGGCTTGGCAGCTAGTCTTAATTTGGAGGTTGAACAAATGGATGTGAAGACAACCTTTCTCCATGGTGATTTGGAGGAAGAGATCTACATGGAGCAGCCTGAAGGGTTTCTTATGAAGGCAAAGAGAAATATGTGTGCAAGTTGAAAAAGAGTCTCTATGGCCTGAAGCAAGCACTAAGACAGTGGTATTTGAAATTTGATTCAGTTATGGGGGAGCAAGGCTACAAGAGGAGTAGTGCAGACCATTGTGTGTACATCAAAAGGTTCCCAGGTGATGATTCTATCATCTTGTTGCTCCATGTTGATGATATGTTAATTTTTGGCAAGAATGTCTCTAGGATTGCAGAGCAAAAAAAAAGTTGAGCAAATCCTTTACATGAAGGACTTAGGGCTAGCAAAGCAGATTCTCGGGATGAGAATTGAGAGAGACTGGAGTTCCAACAAGCTATACTTATCTCAAGAGCAGTATATAGAGAAAGTACTTGCAAAATTCAGGATGGACAAAGCAAAAGCATTGAGCTGTCCTCTTGCAGCTCATTTCAAGTTTAGCACCAAGCCATGCCCAACTACTGATGAAAAGAAGAAGGAAATGCAGAAAATTCCTTATGCCTCAGCAGTTGGAAGTCTCATGTATGCTATGGTGTGTACAAGGCCTGACATTGCTCATTCAGTTAGTACTGTGAGCAGATTTATGTCTAATCTAGGAAGACCGCATTGGGAAGCTGTGAAGTGGATTTTGATGTATCTCTGAGGCAGCACTAACCTAAAACTTTGTTTTGGGAAAGGTGATCTTGTGTTAGTTGCTTACACAGATGCAGATTGGGCCAGGGATGTTGATAGCAGAACGTCTACTTTAGGTTATTTAGTTACCTATGCAGGGGGAGTTGTGTCATGGCAAAGCAAGTTGCAAAAGTGTGTTGCATTGTCCACAACTGAAGTTGAATTTATTATAGCGACAGAGGCAAGCAAAGAGTTATTGTGGCTAAAAAAGTTTATCAGAGAACTTGGTTTTCATCAACACAAGTATGTGCTATTGTGTGACAACCAAAGTTCTATTCACTTGAGTAAGCATACATCATTTCACTCAAGGTCAAAGCATATTGATGTTCGTTATCATTGGATTCGTGATGTGTTGGAGTCTAAGCAAATGCAGCTTGAGAAAGTCCACACCAATAACAATGGGGCAGATATGTTGACTAAGGTGATGCCTAAGGGAAAGCTCGAAGTTTGCTGTCGGCTCACTGGCATGGCTACGGGAAGGCAGTGAGACCCTCCATGATGTCGGGAGGGGGAGTTTATTGGGCTATCCCTCGACATGGAGGATGAAATTTGAGCCCAGCAAAACCAGCCCAAGTCTACCACGAGCCCAATACTTGTGCACCGTCCATCTAGATGAATGAACGATTGAGAATGATTCTTGGGATGAATAAAAGAGAGGAAACCCTAGCCTCCATTAGCTGAAGCACACTTGAGAGATTTCATGGCTGCTGCTGATGATGATAGAGTGTGAGTGAGAGTAGAACACACACACCATAACAAGAGAGGAAATCTGTCCAGATTTCACAGGTCTAAACCTGTCATCTCTAAGTCGGTGATTGGAGGCTCAAACGTGGTTGGATTGGTGCCAAACTTGGTGAGCTCGTTCCTCACTTAGAGTACTTTGATCTGGTTAGTTGGTTTAAGGATTAGTTGAGCAGAGGTTTAGATTTGAGAGGGGTTGTGGTAGAACCTCCTAAATCATATGGCCCACACACATGGTTATTGTCAAAACAGACTCCAAATAGCCATGACTGTGTTCCATATGACTTAAAAAGTCTGTCAGGTAAATCCCGAATTATCCACGATTCTCCGAGCAGGATCAATCATTGTAGAGAAACATTGCAGTATTACAACAGTTGATATAAATAATATACAACGGAGTAAAACAGCGGAAGACTTACAATAACATAAGTTTACAAAACTTTGAGTTTTAAATATTTACAACCATAAGCTTAAATTATACAAACCATAATAGTAGTGGAGTAGCAGTAGATTACAATACTATACAAAAGCTCTGCCCAAGAGCTAAACACCTTACTCGTCGTCGCTTTCCTCCACAACTGTCATGCAGCAGGATGCGAAACACTCCTGCCCATGAGGCTCACCTGCAACAAGGGTTTAACAAACCCTGAGTACAAAAGTACTCAACAAGACTGACCCGACGAAAGAGAAGGGTGGAGACTCAAGAAATGTAGGCTAGAGGGACAAGGTAAGGTCTGTAGGGGATAAGAAATTTTTTTGCAGAAAAGCTTAGCAAAGAAAAGTTGCTTGGGCTAGCTCCCATTATCAACCAACTTCATTATTGATCCTTAATTTTTGTTCAAGTTGTTACTACGATGATGAACAGTGATCGGGTCTTCTTTTCCGAGAAGCAACGGTGATTCGAATCCATTTTTATACCCAGCTGGGACCTAGGTTACTGGAATACCAGAGACTTTAACTCCGATGAACCCCAGGTGAACCGATATACCGGGATAACAACCACAGCCGTATATCACCACATGGCACCCGTGAGCTCTGCGGCCCAGCGTACCAAGATACATGGGAACTTAAACCCCACAGTAAAACACACTATGACACAGATGGGATCTCTGGCCCCACGCTAGGTCACTCCATGATATACACGGCTCCAACCATCCGTATACCACTTCATGCATGTGGATTTCTAATTTCTCGATTATCGACAGATCACCATCGGATGGGACCTAGGGCATCAACAGACGAGATCACTACAGAGGGACTCCATTCCCAATGCAAGTTTATTACTATCATCAAGATCTCAACAAAAAAACTAATCTCATCTTTTTCATTTTTTGCCTTTGAACAATTAAAGAAATAAGCGGGGCTAAGCATTACTATTTATCTTTCTAAGCAGGTAACAAGGAATAAGGAAATAAGACAGGTAATGCAATTGGGTGGGTTTTCACTCAACTCCTATTACCTAATGCAACATATTATAGCTAAAGCAGTAAAACTTTTATAAATAGAATAGGGTTTGAATGTATCCGGGGCTTGCCTTGATGTTCGGGGTAGACGGGTTCGAATTCTGGATCAACTCCCGATTCTTGAATCTGCTCGTCCTTCGAATCAGGGTGATAACGTTAACTCTCCGTTAACGGAAACTATTCGATAATTAATATGCTTCAACATGATGGAATAGTAAACATGATGCTCGATGAATGCATGATCAGATTAAGAGCTTGAGTATAACTTTTCTTCACGATAAAGTTGCAAGCTAACAAAACTTCGCTTATATAACTCATTAGGGTTAACTACGCTATTTAAGAGGTTAATTAAACACATAAAATAACGTTAATTAAGCCCTAATGACATGATTAAGGTAAGCGCAAATAATTAATTAAAGTACCAAAGGTCATTAGGGTTAATGACTTAAGGTCATTTATCAATCCCAAAGTCAATCAAATCCTATAATGATTAAGCTTAACTAAAGAGATTAATTAATTATTTAAAAGCATTAAATAAAGGCATAAAAATTAAAGTTATCACATTAAGCCCAAATTTTTATTTTAGAAAGCTCTTAGCCTAATTAGATGGCAAAACAAATTTCAGAATTAAAAGCCAATTATTTTATTTATTAAAAATCATTGAAGGTCCATTTTTCAATTAAAAGGGCTAATTTTAACATATGCAAAAAGTACTCAAATTTGGTATTTCATATTTTTCCTAGGTAGATGACATTATAAGGAATACTCACAAAAATTTTCAGAATTTTTGGAGCTATATATGAATTATTATGAATTTTCAAAGAAAATAGCATTTAAATCATTTTCTAAAAATAGAAAAAGAAAATCGGCACAGTGCTCCCGGGTCAACAGTCGACCCCGCCGGAGTTGACCGGCGATATCTCGCCGTCGGTGAGGTTTCCAGTGATGGGGTTTTCTCCTACTTGCTCATCTTGGCACGGCGCATCCAACGGACAGGCTAATGCAATGGCGGAGCGATGGCAGCATGCACGCCGGCGGCAATGGCGGCGCGGCGGAGCTCGGGTGCGGCGGCGTCGCTCACCGGAGCGATTTTCGGCGACGGCGACCACACGGACTCATGCAGGGCACTTAAACGAACAAGTTTGGCAACTACATGATGGCACTTCATGGTCCCTGGCCAAGGAAGCAACGCGCGCAGCGGAGCGGCATGGCCGTGCCGGCGGCGTGCCATGGTGGTCGACGGCTGTGATGCGGGATTGATAAAATTGATGGCACAGATAGATGCAGGAGCTCACCACAGCGCTGATGCGCACGTTAATGGAGGTCCGGAGTGACTGGGTTGAGCTGTGGTCGACGGCGGTGATGGTGGCGGCGGCGCTCCGATGGCAAGACGGCGTCACGGCGATCTTCGGCGATGCGCTGCTCAAACCAAGGTGCGCATGAGGTGCAAGGTGACACGGAGAACACGATAGCAGGGTTAAAGGTAAAATATATTCACCTTTGGCGGCGACAAACGGCGGTGATGGCGCGGCGGCTCGGTTTGCCGGCCGCGGGGAAGAAGGCGGCGTGCGGGTGGCTCGGGCGAGGGGAGCAAGCATGAACTGGCCCAAAATGACCGTGAGGAAGTGGCGGAGCTTTGGGCAAGAGTAATTGGATAGAGGTGGAGCGTCGGCGGCGAATTCAGGCGGCGGAGCGAGGTCGTCGGCAATGGTGGCGGGAGGAAGAAGAAAGAAAAACGACGGCGTCCGACCGCTATTTATAGCACGAAGACGATGCTTGAGTGAGCGACACGACGACGGTGAAGTTTCTCGCGTCCGAGAGCGCTCTGGTGGCCGGGAAGGTGCGGCGGTGGTCGGCGGCGCGCGATGAGAAGCCGGCCATGGCGGGCGCCGATAGGGTTAGTTACTGTTCATAGAATTTATAGAAATGCCATTTGTTTTAAAATACAAATTATTCAAAAATTTATATAAGAACTTAAAAATATTTAAAAATATCATTTGCATAACTTTTCAAGAGCTACACTTTTCCTTTAGCCGGCACCCTCAAATTCTATCTAGATTTTGAAATTTGAATTCAGATTTGAAAAGGGGATAAAACCCTAGGAAAAAACATTTGAAATTACTTTTGATTTTTCAACAAAACTTGAAAATCTTCAAAACTATGAAATGTTGAGCTTGTCAAACCAAACATTTTTCATATACAAAGTTTTCTCAAATTATGCATAAATTTTTGAATTATGGTTTTAAAATCAAAAGGGGATAAATGCTGAAAACTGTATTTTCAAATTAATTTGAAATTCCTTTTGGAAACTTGAAAAACTTTGTATACCAACTTTGTAGCTCTTGTCAAGGTCTATAAAATGTCATTTTAGAGTATCCCCAAATTCTTTATAGATTTTGAATTAGAGAAAAGGGGGTAAAACTAGGTTTTGAAATAAAGGGTTTTTGAAATAGAATTTAAACTCAATTTGGTTTCTAACTTAATTGGTTGATTATTAGTGATCACAAACATCATCCAAGGACATTTTTAGGTCATTGACCCAATGACACCCTTGGTTGACCAAGTTGACTTTTGAAAAACCTTTTATAGCATTTCCAATTTGAATTTAAATTTGAATAGCCAGACTCAGAAATAAGCTTTGGAATCCAAATTTAATTTCAAATATGGAAATCATTTTTAGGGTTGGACTCAGACTTATACACTATGCTTGACACCAGTGTAAACACAGTTTACACCTCAAGTACATAGAGTATAAACTAAGCATTTGCGATGACATTCGAAAATAGGGTTTTATCATTTCATGTGACAAAACATTACAGGAGCTCAATCAACCTATGAAATGTAAACTTGTTTTAGTTGATGCACATTAAGGTTGACTTAAACATGAATGCTTTATGCATATGATGACATGACATGTTTTAGTTAATATAACACCAGATGTGTTACAACGAGTCTTGCCGGGGAATGTGTTCTAGGCATTCCCGTGTGAGGTGCTTGTGGCGGGCACAATGTGAGGTATAAGGAGATCCCGGGGGTGAGAACCTTCGTGGAGAGAAGCCCCGGGTAGGAGGTGCTGTTGTAGCACGGACTGTTGTAGTCCATAAGGGAAGATAATCCTGTCTGATCCCCCTAGGACCTGATATCTCTTGAGGACCGGAACCTTGAGACTTACATGCTCACCATTCGCTCTTGTATGGGCGGGAGACGGATGTCTGACTAGCTAGGATGGTGCCACTACTACTAGGTGGTTAGCAGATAGTGTCGGGAGGTACGGGCGTGGAGACCCACACCCTCCTTAGACAACATAGTGACCTCGGAGGCCTGGTACTATGTCTCACAGTCTCAGTATGCCGGTGGTGCCTATCCGGGATGTCCCAGTACTGAGTGGTAGGGTGGCATCGCACCGGTTAGAAAGCAGCCGGAATCAGCTTAGGTGGGGCACCACCGATGATAGTGATCTTGTGTTACAGGAGTACACGCTCTGCAGAGTTTATGAATCTATATATATAGTCCGCGAGCCACTGATATGGCTTTTTCCTAAGACCCATGCTTCTCGGGAGTAGTGAGAGGAGCCCTTCTATTTCTCCCCCTGGCGTTACCCTTCCGGCTGTGAGCCGCTGAGACAGGCTCCGAGAGGGAGT
>CM041639.1:31442972-31510596 GCA_023333625.1 Bothriochloa decipiens | reverse complement strand
ACTTTAATTTTTATGCCTTTATTTAATGCTTTTAAATAATTAATTAACCCTTTAGTTAAACATAATCATTATAGGATTTGATTGACTTTGGGATTGATTGATGATCTTGGGTCATTAACCCTAATGACCTTTGGCACTTTAATTAATTATTTGTGCTTATCTTAATCATGTCATTAGGATTTAATTAATGTTATTTTATATGTTTAATTAATTTCTTAAATGGCGTAGTTAACCCTAATGAGTTTTATAAACGAAGTTTTGTTAGCTTGCAACTTTATCGTGAAGAAAAGTTGTACTCGATCCCTTAATCTGATCATGCATTCATCGAGCATCATGTTTACTATTCCATCATGTTAAAGCATATTAATTATCGAATAGTTTCCGTTAACGGAGAGTTAACGTTATCGCCCAGATCCGAAGGACGAGCAGATTCAAGAATCGGGAGTTGATCCAGAGTTCGAGACCGTCTACCCCGAACACCAAGGCAAGCCCCGGATGCATTCAAACCCTATTCTATTTATAAAAGTTTTACCGCTTCAGCTATGATATGTTGCATTAGGTAATAGGAGTTGAGTGAAAACCCACCAAATTGCATTACCTGTCTTATTTCCTTATTCCTTGTTACATGCTTAGAAAGATAAGTAGTAATGCTTAGCCCTGCTTATTTATTTATTTGTTCAAAGGCAAAAGAATGAAAAAGATGAGATTGATTTTCTTGTTGAGATCTTGATGATAGTAATAAATCGAGTCCGGACGGCAAACTTGCATTAGGAATGGAGTCCCTCTGTAGTGTTCTTGTCTGTTGATGCCCTAGGTCCCGTCCGATGGTGATCTGTCGATAATCGAGAAATTAGAAATCCACATGCATGAAGTGGTATACGGATGGTTGGAGCCGTGTATATCATGGAGTGACCTAGCATGGGGCCAGAGATCCCATCTGTGTCATAGTGTGTTTTACTGTGGGGTTTAAGTTCCCATGTATCTCGGTACGCTGGGCCGCAAAGCTCACGGGTGCCATGTGGTGATATACGGCTGCGGTTGTTATCCCGGTATATCGGTTCACCTGGGGTGCATCGGAGTTAAAGTCTCTGATATTCCAGTGACCTAGGTCCCAGCTGGGTATGAAAATGGATTCGAATCGCCGTTGCTTCTCGGAGAAGAAGACTCGATCACTGTTCATCATCGTAGTAACAACTTGAACAAAAATTAAGGATCAATAATGAAGTTGGTTGATAATGGGAGCCAGCCCAAGCAACTTTTCTTTCTGTTAAGCTTTTCCGCAAAATTTCTTATCTCCTACAGACTTTACCTTGTCCCTCTAGCCTGCATTTCTTGAGTCTCCACCCTTCTCTTTCGTCGGGTCAGTCTTGTTGAGTACTTTTGTACTCAGGGTTTGTTAAACCCTTGTTGCAGGTGAGCCTCATGGGCAGGAGTGTTTTGCATCCTGCTGCATGACAGTCATCGAGGAAAGTGACGACGAGTAAAGTGTTTAGCTCGTGGGCAGAGCTTACTATTTGGTTTTGTAATAAGGTTATCTACTGTTACTCCACTACTATTATGGTTTGTATAATTTAAGCTTATGGTTGTAAATATTTAAAACTCAAAGTTTTATAAACTTATGTTATTGTAAATGTTCCGCTGTTTTACTCTGTTGTATATTATTTATATCAACTGTTGTAATACTGCAATGTCTCTCTACAATGATTGATCCTGCTCGGAGAATCGTGGATAATTCAGGATTTACCCGACAGACTTTTTAAGTCGTATGGAACACAGTCATGGCTATTTGGAGTCTGTTTAGACAATAACCATGCGTGTGGGCCATATGATTTAGGAGGTTCTGCCACAACTGGTATCGGAGCCGGATCATTGTTAAGAAGAGTTGTTGTAGTATTCTCTTGCGAAAACTTCAAAAGTTTTGAGTCAAATATAATTTTAACTTGATTATTTTGGGTCCAAATTGCTTATTCCTTATCTATGATTCTTACTATCGACCCTTATTCTGGTTTTACAAAGTGTGGTGGAGAAATAGCATATTATATTGCCCTATGTCATAAAAGTTATTTATATGTAAGTGTTGCTTTCTTTTACGTTTAGACCGTAAGTTCGTTCATGCATCATGCTTAATTAATCTGTTTAATTACTTTCCCCTTTAAAGTGGTTTGGATTAAGTAGTGTCAATCCTTTTCATGCTAACCTTTAGACTTCTCCCTATCTATCCCATCTTGCTTCAGGATGGCCATTACCAAGCAAACACCTCGCAAGAGCACTGCACCGAAAGGAGTACCTCGACATCAGTTAGCTCCTAAATATGAGATCGGTGAAAGCAGTAGCAATTCGCATCCGGATCCGCAGGTTGAGATAGCAAGGCTTAGGTCCGAGTTGGAAAGGGCTGAAACCGACAGGATTAAAGAGGCCGCCGAAATCACTCAGTTGAGGCGATCCCAGAAGCATATGAAGCACCAAAGAAATGATGCTTGGGCAAGAGAAGATGCAGCAAATATCCGTATCCAAGAACTTGAGGATTATGTTGAAGATTTGGAGGAATATGCGGAGGAAGCTGATGATGAATGTGTGAGGTTAAATAATTTATTGGATCCTGAATATCAAAAACAGGCAGCCCAGGATGACCTTGGTCTTGTAATGGGTCAGGATGAGGAAGAGGAAGATCCTGAAGAATTGGAATCTGTCGATGAGGATGTCATTGATGAAGAAGAAGAAAACCAAATGGATGTAGAAAATAGAGATGAAGAAGATGTTATGGAAGAAGAAGATCCAGAGATAGTAGAGGAAGAGGATCCTGAGGAGGAGGAATAAGGAGTTTTGGAAAGTAAGACGTGTAATATATATCTTTCCCCTGCTTTCTAAAGCCTAGTAGGTGTGGGAAGTCTTGCTGGAGTGCAGACTGATGTAATAAAAATAGTGTATCATAAGTGTGTTGCACTATTGTAATATATCCTTATGAAATCCGATAAGGCCTTGTAAATAAAGTATAGTTTATTTATCAACAGATGCCTGCTCACACCCGTTCCCGTAATGCTGCTGCCTCATCTCAGGATGGAGGCGATATCCCTAATCCTCCACCAGTTCCACCCACTTTAGCTGATGCAGTTGCAGCATTAGTCACTGCAACCACAATGATGGCTCAAAATCAAAATCAGAATGCCAGACAGGGAAGTCATGGGCGGAACCATAGGGATGAAACCACATATGTGGATTTCACACACTCGTCCTTCGGTTTTCACCAGAGTAGATGAACCCATGGAGGCTGATGATTGGCTCCGCACTATGGAACAAAAATTTGGGCTGATTGAGTGCACAGAGTATCAAAAGCCCATGTTTGCAGCACTGCAGTTGAGAGGAACTGCAGGAGCCTGGTGGGTAAATTTTGTTGCTACTCAGCCCGAAGGCCATCGTATTACTTGGACTGAGTTTCGAGAAGCCTTTCGAGCACATTTTATTCCCGAGGGAATAATGACTATAAAACTTGAAGAATTTCTTTCCTTGAGGCAAGGTGATATGTCGGTAATGCAATATTTTAGCAAATTCAATCACTTGTCTCAATACGCGTCAGACTATGTTAGTACTGACCGTAAAAAGAAAGAGTGCTTCCTGAGAGGTCTGAGTAGTAAAATCCAGAGAATGATGACTGGGAATCCTACTGCCACTTTTCATGAGGCAGTAAACATTGCTATATCCTATGAAGATAAGAATCGTCAGCATCTGGAAACTAAAAAGAAGAAAAGTGTACCCTCTGGATTTTCTGGTGGCAACCCAAAACGTCAGAAAATAATCTATCACCCTCAGAATCATTTTCGTCCACTTATCGTCCACCACAATACCAAGCCCAGCAACAGGCAATTGTTCGTCCTGCTGCTAATCTTTCCTATCCACGACAGCCGAATACCCCTGGTGTTCGTAACCCCAATTTCCAGCCACCAATCTTCCCATGTTATAACTGTGAAAAGCCTGGTTATTTTTTACGGAACTGCCCGCATCCGAGGCAGTATAACTCTTATGCCCCTAGAGCTTTTGCATCACAACAACAACCACAGAATCAGCATAAGTCAGGAAATCAGAAGGTGTCGAACAATAAGAATGAGAAGAAGTCTGGTAGAGTGTTCTACACTCAAGTCGGGGAAATCCCAGAAGGAGAGCCCGTCATGATGGGTACGTTTCCTGTTGCTGATCATCCTGCAATTATGCTATTCGATTCTGGTGCATCTCATATATTCATTAATGGTACATTTGTTAAGACACATGAAATTCCAATAATAGAGACAAAAGAACAGTTCTTTATACAATCGCCTGGAGGGCGTATGTGTACTAAAGAAATGGTATATGATGTGCCAGTAAGTTTGGGTGGGTATATTTTTCTCACTAATATGATAATATTAAAGGATCAAGATATAGATGTGATCCTAGATATGATTTAGGAGGTTCTGCCACAGGGGTTTGTTAGTTCAGGTCAGTGCAGTTTTAGGACAGAGCAGTCTTGGTAGATGATTTGTTTGGGTAGTCAAACGGTGTCCAATTGAGCTGATTTTTGGTCAGTGGTTATGGGACTCGTGGAGCTATGGTTTGGGAGATACGAACTGATTACCGAGGAGGACAGATTATGTGATTTCTCTATGAAGGTTGTGGTTGCTGAAATCAGTTGTAGTTGTAATTGGTGGATTACAATTGATACTAGTTGTAACTAGTGGTGGCTGATTGGAGTGTGTTACTGCTGATCATAACTCTCTTTACTCTTTGTTGATTAGAGTGGAAGCTTGGAGTAGACCGGTTGATCCCGTGGTTTTTACTCCTCACCTTCCACATGAATCATTGTGTTATATGTGCATGTGTGATTGATATTTCCACTGCTATCTGTTGATAGATATTATCCTCATGATTTATCATAAGTTGAGGGATTAATTGTGCTTTGTTTGTGCCTTTTATGCCAATATGGCCACCCACCCCCTTCTTCCTGGCGTCGCATGCGCCGCTAACCTTACGGGCGCAAGCGCACCATATAAGATTGGTGCACGATTTGCCCAATGTACGGTGACCAACGATTTGTCGCACTTTTGGCATGACTTCGTTGTCGACGAGGCTTGTGTGGGTTGGCACCAAACATGCCTTGAATCCCATTCATTCACTTTTTTCTAATTTATAAGCACCATAAATCATTTAGTTAATTTCTCTTTGACTCAAAATTTGGAAATTCACGAATTTCAGTAATCTCAGATATGACCATTGAAAATATATACAAATCTTGGCATCTTGCTAAAATTTAAAGAAAGTCTCGCATTCTTTAATACATCGTATAAACGGCCCCACTGGATTTAGGCCCAAACTGGCAAACTCTGCCACTACTTACACTGCTACAAAGAGGCTTTTGCCAATGCCATCTACCTCCAAATATATTAAAGAATGCAGTGTGAAGCCAAGGGGCAGTCGTGAAAGCAATCGATTTAGGCCCAATGACATTTTTTTAAGAAATGCCATCAACCTCCAACTGTATTAAAGAATGCTTTGGCCCCTCCAGATTCCTCGAAAAATGTCATCAACCTCAATACGCGGTTTCCGCAAGCCCAAGACGCCTGCCCAGACCGCCAAAATGTATTGGTTTGGCCAGGTGACACGTGGCCAGCCAACTTTGCGTTTCCGTTGATTTTTTAGGGGACCCTCCATTAGTTGATGAGAGGAGCTAGCCCAGTGCGCACTGGAAGTGTCATCGGATCTTGTCACAACACACACTAATGAAACTCGTTTTGGCTCTTTCACAGCCAAGTGCAGATCTGTTGGTTCAAACTATGATTTGTTGCTCGCAAGCTGCCGGCCCATCAACGACGCGCAGCGTGGCGCATGCAGGCTTTATGTTATTGTTCACTGCATATATATCATAGGCACGCACTGCCACCCAATATACAGCCGTGAACAGCGATGCAGCGCAATTCATAACGACGTCTCATGTGCTCTTTCCGTTACCGATCGCAGTGGGCATCGCGTCGACGGAAAAAAATTAGGTAGGGACTGTCCGTTCCCTGCACGGTGCGGATGCAGAGTGATTCTGAACAGTGGACCTGCTAATCACCATGCAGTTTCACGGTGTTGCCTCCTGCTTTTCTCCTACGTGTCACAATTTGGTTGGAGATCCGTACGCGGCATGGTGTCGATGATCCGTACGTGGTTAACCAGCAAATAGGAGCACGGCCACGTGGCCAAGTCATAATAAACAATCCGCCACGCACCCCATGCGCGCGCGTCAAGATCTGCGGAGAGCGGAGTGGAGCACACCGTGCGCTGCATCTACTGCTAGAGCTCACACAACGAAGGAGGCCAGGCCAGATTCGCCGTGCTTGCTGAACACTTCACATTTTTCCAAGCACCTGCCCACAGTTGACAGTCCCACACACCACTGTGCTCCACAGTACTACTGGTTGAGCCTAGAGCTTAGAGGTGCTAGTCTTCTCCGACTCCGAGGCGATCACACGAGATCATGGGGTCACTGACGACGGCGGAGGGGCAGCGGCCGCACGCCGTGTGCATGCCGTACCCGGCGCAGGGCCACGTGACGCCGATGCTGAAGCTCGCCAAGCTCCTCCACGCGCGGGGCTTCGAGATCACCTTCGTCAACACCGAGTTCAACCACCGGCGCCTGCTCCGCTCGCGCGGCGCGCTGGACCGCGTGCCCGGGTTCCGCTTCGACGCCATCCCGGACGGCCTCCCGCCGTCCGACGCCGACGCCACGCAGGACATCCCCGCGCTCTGCTACTCCACCATGACCACCTGCCTCCCGCACCTCCTCGCGCTCCTCGCCAGGGTCGACGGCGACGCCGCGTCCCCGCGCGTCACCTGCCTCGTCACCGACGCCGTCATGTCGTTCGGCTTCGACGCCGCCAGGGAGTTCGGCGTGCCCGTCGCCGCGCTCTGGACCGCCAGCGTCTGCGGCTTCATGGGCTACCGGAACTACAGGAGCCTCGTCGACTGGGGCCTCGTGCCGTTCAAGGACGCCGCGGACCTCGAGGACGTCGACGGCGGGCACCTCGCCACCGTGGTCACCGGCGCCCGCGGCATGTGCGACGGCGTGCAGCTGCGCGACTTCCCCAGCTTCGTCCGCACCACGGACCGCGCCGACATCATGCTCAACTTCCTCATGCGCGAGGCCGAGCGGCTGTCGCTCCCCGACGGCGTCATCGTCAACAGCTTCGAGGACCTCGAGGGCGCCACGCTGGACGCCATGCGCGAGATCCTCCCGGCGACGGTGTACCCCGTCGGCCCGCTCCTCCTCCGCGAGCGCCTGGAGGTCCCCGCCGGCAGCCCGCTCGCGGGACTCGGCTCCAACCTGTGGAAGGAGCAGGAGGGCCTCCTGGAGTGGCTCGCCGGCCGCGCGCCGCGGTCCGTGGTGTACGTGAACTACGGCAGCATCACGGTGATGACCAACTCGCAGCTGCTCGAGTTCGCGTGGGGCCTGGCCAACAGCGGGTACCCGTTCGTGTGGAACATCCGGCCGGACCTGGTGAAGGGCGACTCCGCCGTGCTGCCGCCGGAGTTCGCGTCCGCCGTCGAGGGCCGCGCGCTGCTGACCACGTGGTGCCCGCAGGAGGCGGTGCTCCAGCACGAGGCGGTCGGGGTGTTCCTGACGCACTCCGGCTGGAACTCCACCCTGGAGAGCCTCTGCGCCGGGGTGTCCATGCTCAGCTGGCCCTTCTTCGCGGAGCAGCAGACCAACTGCCGGTACAAGCGCACGGAGTGGGGAGTCGGGATGGAGATCGGCGGGGAGGTGCGGCGCGACGAGGTGTCGGCCATCCTAAAGGAGGCCATGGACGGCGAGAAGGGGCGGGAGATGCGCCGGCGCGCGGAGGAGTGGAAGGAGAAGGCCGTGAAGGTGGCGCTGCCGGGTGGGCCTGCGCAGACCAACCTTGAAAAGGTCATCGACGTGGTGCTGCTCTCCAAGAAGAAAGGACAGACAGCCAATGTCTGAGTGTGTGACTGTGGGTGTATCTTGTTTAGCGTCTTGCCGAGCATATTTCATCATGCATTACCCCCTGACTTTGTTCTGTTCTGTGATACGTGTGTGAGCTTTGAGCAATTAATTACCATCTTAACATTCAGCTCTGAAACCTGAAACCCCAGCTCTCCACTGAAAGGTTGTAAACATTTTTCTCACAGCCTATTTTTTTAGTTTCATTGTGTGGTGGTGCAAAACTTTGGCAGCATTGGGCCATGGCTAGGATCAATGATTCCATAACCATCACCAACGAGGGTGAGAGGAATTAGTAAGCATTCAACGCAGACTATCTTGCCATCTTAAATCTCCTACTATCTTATATCACTAGCATTGCCCAAGCTAACGCTACGGTAGAAATAAAAGGAAAATATGTTTCTTGAAAATGAAGTAAATAGTGAGATAGATTATGATTCCAGCCCTTGCTTATAATTTACTAGTAATAAGCCTTGTCCAAAAGAGAGGCAGTTTATATGTGAAAGGAGAGCTTACACTGTAAAGTTTTGGGTAGGCATCCAACCAAGACGACAACAATTGCTCCGGGGGCTGTCCTGGTTGTATACACCTTCGATACTCATGAAATCTCTAGCTCGCTCATCCCATAGGGTTATCTGCAGCTCTTTTTCACTAAAGAGTTTCAGGATGGTAATTTAGTTCTTTCAGCATTATAGCGTTTCCCTGTGGCAGTGGAAATAAATAGTTAAAGTCAGCAGAAATGAATCTAAATAATTCTCTTAAGGGCTCTAAGGAAGTATTACAGAACATTCTAAAAGGAACTGGAAAGCACTTAAATGTATTTCTAGATGGAATAGATATTATTTATTAGAACCATTTAAGTATGGCTCTCTGTGCCATCAGGTAGAACAAGATCAACATCCACCAATGTAGTTCCATTTTCTTAAACACGAACATGGATGATCATCTATATGACCGTATGTTTGTCCTCTGGATTCAGTGCTTGCAGAAGAATGAAGGCCATTGTAGTGACCTGCAAAATAATAGAAAGGTGATGTAAGTGCAGGATAGTTAGTCTAAAGCTTAAAATAACAGTTGTGGACCAGGACCAGCATTTGGCTGAAGGAGAAACCACCAAGTAAAGGAGTTTATTTTGCTTGTTACATACATCACCATTCACTTGTGCTTCTTACAAAACAATTTTATTTTGCGATGAAGACAGTATTATTAGCACTAAACAGATTAAAAATACTTTCAGAACTCAGTTTTGAGAAGCAGCAGTTCCGTACATGTATTTGAGTGTCGGGAATAAGCAGATAATGCTTTGAAGATCTTACCAGGGGAGGAGGAGTAGATTCATAGTTCTTTACAATTTCTTCCACACAAGGGACAACAGATCTGAAATGGCAGTAGATCAAATGGGTCATACTAAATAAAGTCAACATAGAGTAAGAAGAAAATAAAATCACATTAAAACATAAAAAATTGTTAACAAGAATATAAAGGTCCCATTGGCCATGAATAAATAATGGCAATATTTGAAATAGGGACAAACTAAAACCAATAAAATTCTAGAACCAATTGTCCACAAGGGTACAAAACAGGATGAATATAGCATAAGCAACTGAATCGGAAAGGTCATACATTGCATTTGGAGGCTGCAAAACCAAGGGAGCCATTATACAGGTTAGCATTTGAAACTGATGTCCTGTATGAAATGTTGTGCATGGCTAATTGTTTTGGAAACGACCAGCAGGCATCAGAGGTGAAACCGAGGTTAATCAACAATACAATTTGGCTTGCAAGTTTCCTGCCATATCCAAATTAGGAAGTGGGGGGCATTTACAGGCACTGTCCATCTGGTGTTCTTGAATGATTCACGGGCTCATCTGAATATGTATTCTTTACTGAGCTTAGAGGAAGACATTTCTTATATTTGACTATTATTGTACTAATCAATAATAGTGTGGAAGAACAGGGATTTAATGTTGATTTAAACTTGATAAATTATGTTGAACATCACATTTTATCAGTCTATACATTCCTGGTTGCAAAAGTAACATATGACAAACAAGAGCGAGATTGACAACGAATCTATAGCGTTGCAAAGAATTATTTTGCAGCAACCAATTGCTGAGAACTCACATAATGACATAATTGCCGAATAAAATAGAAAAGGTCACTTGCCTCTTATAATTGGGCCTCTGCTGACGAACTTCCTCATCGCTTACCTTGGCCTACCCCTCAGTGTGAAGAAGGTGCTCAAGGCCAGGATACAATCTGTTGTGGATGTGGTGGCCAGAAGGTTACTAGCATGCCACGATGTGGTGGCCAGAAGGTTACCGGCATGCCACGGTCCGCTGATGAACAGGAGAGGGAGGCTCATCTGGATCAAATCAATGCTAATGGCAATCCCAATCTACACCGTAATTGCCGACATCCTACCGTCAAGGGCGATCGAAGAAATCATTGGCATGTGTCGAAGAATCTTGTGGACAGGGAAGGAGGGGATCCATCTGCGAGAAATGCATGGTTGCCTGGGCCACCTTTTGTTGGCCAACGAACCTTGGCGGTCTCGGCGTACTCGGTGGCTATGGTTGCAACAAGTGGATGATGAGCGAGCTTGGGCCGGGCTACCGCTTCCTGTGCCACAGGATGTCCAGGACTTCTTCAATATGTCTACCTACACAGTCATTGGAGATGGACGATCGACCACCTTCTGGACTGGACGATGGATCCAAGGAGAAGCAGTCAAGGACATCGCATCGGTCCTATTTCCATTGGTCAGCCACAGGAATGTGCAGAAAACGACTATGGCCGAAGTGTTGCAGGGGCGAGCTTGGGGGCATTAAATCATTGGAGGGATCACCGAGCCCGCCACACAAGATTACCGGAGGCTATGAGACCATGTAGCATAGGTGAAACTCACCAATGGGGCGGACCGGCTCATCTTGAGATGGACGCCACAAGGAACATACACTTCCAAATCAGCATAACAAACACTACATATGGGCTTGCATCTGATCCCTAGATGTAACAGGATCTAGAGGATATGGGCGCCCCGCCGAGTGAAGATCTTCATGTGGCTAGCCATCCGGGGGAGGCATTGGACTGTAGACAAGTGGCGACAACATGGTTTGGATGCGAACGACAACTGCTACCTCTACGGCCAAGACCCCGAGACAATCGACCACATCATCGCCACGTGCTTATTCTTGAGATAGATTTGGTGGACCATCTTGGTGGTGCTTGGAGTCGACGCTTCTCAGGTGGGCGCAAAGCTCAATCATCAGTTGGTGGGAGCAATGGCGCCGAAGATAGCACGACGAAAAGAGGAAAGGAGCGGACACCCTCTTCACCGTGGTGGACTGGGAGATATGGAAAAAATGGAACATAAGATGTTTTTCGTAGGGACACGACCACATGTAGTTGGCTCCTCTCCACCATTAAGTAAACCACCGACCTATAGGTCAAAGCTGGCACGCAACTTAGGTTGTCTAATACACGAGTAACCCGCTTAGGAAATAAGTTAAGGGAGTAGCGTTTCATGTAATATCCTCTCTACCAAAATGGGCGCGAAAGCACAGTTGCAAAAAGACTTTTATACTTGTGCAAGTCTTTTGCGTATTCGAGAAAAAAACTTGACCAGAGGAATGACTTTGATATCACACCTGTCATTCCTGCAATCCTGAGCATGCAATGCTCTTATGAAACCTCAGTTCCTTACTATTATACCAACACAAAGTGTCAGAACTGGTGTGTGATTGCTATGGAGGGTTCATTTGGACTAAATGCATAGCAGTATAAGCGACAGGTGATATTTTAAATAGTGGTTTCTAAATAACAATCCAGGCACGCAAGCACATTCATTAGGGGAAGGGGCAAACAATTTCGTACCATTGTTGTGAGTGAGGTGGACAGTCACGGGATTGTGCTAGACGAAGCATCGGACAATGTGGACTCTTCAATTTTTTGGCGATAAAGCACGCATCCAAGAGCGGATCCAGAAACGAGTCTTCAGAGGACTATCTCTTTTTAGTGTATAGATGCACGATAGCCCTCCCGTGAGCAACGGCAGCAACTCTTTAGAGATTGCCCAAAAATACAAAGAGCAACTCTTTAGAGATTGCCCAAAAATACCAGCGGGCGCACGCGCAGTGGCAACCCTCCCGTGAGCAGCGGCGGCGGCAGCAGCACAGCGCGCACCCTAGCAGGCCGACACACGCGCGCTCTCACATAAGCATTGATGTTTAATTTTTTTTAAAACAAATACGGAGTAGTAATAAGTTCTGTAGCATAAAAACTCCGCTTCGGTAAAATATCAATGAAATCGTCATGTAAAATGCCATTGAAAGATAGCACTGTTACCTTTATCTAGCATTGCGTCACGGTAATACACTAACCTCCAAAGTTCAAACGCTTAAAAGAAAAAAAAAGGTTGGGTCCTACCCCTACCCTGTTAGATGTGGAGGGCCAGCACCTGCTCAAGCTCTTCCGGCCTGTCGGTGGCGGATGCAGGATGCTAGGAGGAATTCAAAAGTCGTCCTTGAGTCGCGAGAGCCGAGAGGTGGCCGCGAGGAGCTCATTGTCTGTTTTTCGAAAAAAAATCCTATTTTTCCACACTGCAATTTTTAATATCTAACGACTACTTTAAAAGTGAACGTATATATACCCATCCCACGACTTTTGGATAGGTTGTTGGTGTCTAAGTGAGTGAAACATTTTTCAAGACTTGTGACTTGTGAGAGCTCTCTAACCGCTCTTTTTTTTGTGAAAGTGAGAGATTAGTGTGAGATTAAGTGCTTGGTTGAGAGATCAAGAGTTAGAGAGCATTCGAGAACAAGTGAAAAATCTTGAGCACTTGTCAGGCTTCGTCATACTTCATGAGGCATTTGTTACTTTTTAGGGGAAACCTCCTATATGGTTAGACGTCATCCGGTGAGCTCTCAAGCTAGTGAGTTATTGAAAGTTTGTAGCCCTTTTATGAAGCTAGTGGAAACCCTCAAGCTCGATCTTTGTGATTCGCTTAGGAAGATGTGGGAATTAGAAGAGACTCCAAGTATTTGTGGCTTTCTCAACAACGAGGACGTAGATAAGTCTTGGTGGCTCCGCTAAACCTTATGGTAAATTTTGTGTCTTGCCTTTTGTTGGTGTGAGCTTACCCTCTTGTGTTTTGAATTGCATATTTGCTTTGGTTTGAGCTAGAACTCTAGGCATATCTGTTTGAGCTTTTTTGTGTTGTGTGGAGGTTAGATGTCATTATGCGGAAGTTTTGTAGAATTGCTGAGGTTTCACACTGATAATTATTTACAAAGTTTTATTCACAGTTAGTTTTTAGAAATGTCTACTCAACCCCTTGCGACATCAAAATCTTTTTAAAAATACATAATATTCATGCGCTTGTAAAATTTATCAATGGATGTTAAGAATACCGACAACAAGCATGCATGAACCTTAAAGGAGTACATGTGGAAAAAACATCATAGGCGCATGCATCATTCTTGATGTCGGAGACGGAGGGATCCAGTAGCCGCACGAGAGGTACAAAAGGTTCGGCCAACATCACTAAAGGCCGTCAGACTATTTTAATAGCTTATATGAAATTTTAAACTTTTATAAAAGCACACATGGAAAAGACTCACCAATTAATATAGTTAGTTCCTTCAAACTAAATAGTGGCAAACTCAATCTTCACCTTGAAAAGTGAGGTTAAAAGTACCGAGTTCAAAATATATGGGAAAATTAATATTAAATTTCAAGTAGAGGTATGAATACAGAACCCCCAATACAAAAACATTTGATTTATCCAAATACCGGTTTCATATTTCGCCCACTTAGCGTTCCCAGTTTCCTTGCCTTTTTGCAGCCATTGAAACCACGTGCCTCATCCTTAAAAATTTAATTTTGCTTAGCCCTCCAATTCTCTGGCCTTTTGGAGCGACGAAAACATGCGGTCCATTCAAATTTCGAACTGAAACCAAAACCTTCCAAAAATGGAACGCTCCACGGTCCACGCCGAGCGCTACTTCAAAAAGTTCCAAATGGAGCTCACACACCACCACCTGGGACGAAAATGAAATCACATCTCAACATACCAACGGAGTCTGTAAGTACCCATCTGACTGATAGGTGGACCCATAAAGCACGGACCCACGAATCAGCGAGATGTTTTAAGAGGATGCCAGGTCGCGTTCGCTCGGACACGACCCGAAAATTTCAAACCAGCCTAGCCAACTCTTGGATCCCGCCCGCGCAGCCCGCCGCTCACTGACGTTGTGCCCCCACATGTCAGTGGTTACCAGGGCGCGTCATCTTTAACACCTGTCCATTTCCCTTCGTCCGTCTCCATATCCCTGTTTGTCTCTCTTTCTTCTCCCCCCAATCTCCCAAACCCTAGGCCTTATCGGGGAGCCAGCTCCGCCATGCCAGCGACGCCTCTCGCCGCAGTAGCTTGACGGGGCGTGCGCCCCCAAACCCCACCTCTTCGGCGGAGCGCGCGGCGCGGTTGCTGTGGGAAGGCGCGGCGTGGGGAGGGAGATGGAGCCGAGGCGGATCTCGGCGAGCCCGCGCCCGTGCAGCGGGCGGCGCGTGGTGGCGGCCAGGAAGAGGCCGAGGCAGGAGGCGGTTGTGAGCAGCGTGCGGAAGCTGCAGCGCCGGGAGATCAGCTCCCGCCGCGACCGCTCCTTCGCCATGAGCGCCGCGCAGGAGCGCTTCCGCAACATACAGCTGCAGGTTTGCCCCCCTAGCCCTGTTAACACTAGCTCAAGCGTCAGAAAGTTAGATCCTTTTTCGTATGCTCCCGTGTCGTGGCTAGCCGCCAGTTCTTGGTGTGAGGAATTACGGGTCGGGGATGCTCACTGGCCTAGTTTGGAGCGAGCTGGCTGATTTACTTGAGATCTGTTTAGCATGCTTTTGAATTCTTGATGGTTACTGTGAGTAGAGTTCGTGCTGAACTGTGTGCCCGATGAGAGGTAAAGATTGTCTGATATGCGTCGTGTGGCTTATATAGCAATGCCTGTTAAAGGAGTGGCCAAATTTAATCTTCAGCTGTGCGACTGTGTCTGTCAAACCTCTCTCTGCCTTCGCACTGCTCTGCCTAGTTGTTTGCACAGCTCTGGTTTGTTCAGTCTGGGGCACTTCTGTTTAATTTGGGGGGCACGTTGATGGTTTCTTGATCAAGGAAAAAGGAGGGCATTGTGTGCTGAAATGCTGATGTTTGAGATTCTCCAAACCTGATAATCTAGTATATTTTGGATCTGCTTATCCCCTATAGACTATAACGAATGCCAGTTACAGTTCTCTGCTGTGGTATCTATGCTGCCAAGTTGGGTTGGTGCTACACATGCTGGAATCAGCTGCTAACCTAGTAACTGACTATCACCTCCGTGCCACTTGATGTCTTTGTTCTGTAGTATGAATTTGCCAATCTTGTCTTGTATTTCTGAGTATGAATTTAGTACTTATTCTGCACTCAAAGAAGAGCAAGGATGCCTTCCTAGTTTGAATAGCTAGGTTTGCGTTATCACTGGCACTCCAATGCTCAAACACAATTACTTTGTGCCAGGAAATCACCGTATTAGAGCTGTCAACCTTCGCAATATGTCTTTTCGTCACTTTGTGCAGGAAAAAAATTATCTCAAGTTCTGCTTTTGGTAACATTGATTGACTGCACTTTAAGTTTCTGATAAATCATCTTTGCTATAACTTTTAGGAAGAGTTTGACACTCATGATCCAAAGGAGAACACTTTGCTACTCCCTTACTTGAGGAAAAGGTCAAAAATCATTGAGATAGTTGCAGCACGTGATATAGTCTTTGCTTTATCACAGTCAGGAGTATGTGCTGCTTTTAGTAGAGGTATGGTATTCCTGCCTTCTTGCAATCCATTTCTGCTTCCTCTGGCTGTCCTGAGATTCTCTTTTTATATTTTCAGAGACAAATCAGAGAATATGCTTTCTGAATGGAAGTCCAGACGAAGTTATCCGCAGTTTATTTTACAACAAGAATAATGATTCACTTATTACTGTGTCAGTATATGGTTCTGAAAACTTCAGTGCTCTGCGATGCAGAACAACTCGAATAGAGTATGCTTGTAGTTCCATATGCTTTCTCAAAGCAATTGCTTTTTTTTTGTTATGTCATCTTCCTTAAGATTTTCCCCCCAACTATTCAAGGTACATTCGGCGAGGACAACCAGATGCTGGTTTCCCTCTTTTCGAGTCTGAGTCATTGAAATGGCCTGGATTTGTAGAGTTTGATGATGTCAATGGGAAGGTTTTGACTTACTCTGCTCAAGACAGGTATGCTGAGTAACTGACTTTGGTAATGGCTAAAAGAAACTGAATCTTCTGTGGATCTTCTCTGATGCTATCTCATCAATAAACAGCACTTACAAGGTGTTTGATTTGAAAAACTACACACTACTGTATTCAGTTTGTGATAAGAATGTTCAAGAAATAAAGATCAGGTAATTTGATATTTCCTTCTTCATCTGTTGCCTTTTCCTGTGTGTTATATCAGATACTTGATTCTTTTAACTTTGATGTGCGGTATATTGATCACATCATTTTAATGTCTCTATCAGAAGTCATTCAGCAACAGGTTTGACACTGATATGGGGTGTCTGGATCCTGGGGCTTAAAATTAGCCCATCTTCTGATAATGGGCTAAACAGGGGCTAATGGGAGCTAATGGGCTTGAGGCCCCATCAGTTCTTATTAGCCCATGTTCAGCCCTTCTATTTGGCATCCAGAACCCAGGGCTCCAAAACCCCCTTAGACATCTTTAAAATGACAGAATGATTCAAATATAGGCTAATATATATATCTAGCGCATGGACTCTGGGCAATAGTAGTTCTTACAGCAGATCTTGTCTGTATACTTTCAGCTTAAAGTATTTTGTTAGATTATTCAATTGGCTTGCATATTTGCAATTTGCATTTCTCCAATCTCTAATTATCTGTTCTCTTGTCGCAGCCCTGGGATAATGCTATTGATTTATACAAGAACAAGCAGCTCGGTTCCTCTGAAGATTCTTTCCATTGAGGATGGTACAGTCTTGAAGTCCTTCAGCCACCTTCTCCATCGTAACAAGAAGGTAGATTTCATTGAACAGTTCAATGAAAAGCTTCTGGTCAAGCAGGAAGGAGAGAATCTTCAAATTCTTGATGTAAGCCTTGTACCTAAATGCAATCAAACAAAGAATATTTGTTTCATCATTAGGGTTTTAACTCTGAACTCACTCGTGTACCTAATATCTGTAGGTAAGGAACTTCCAATTGACAGAAGTGAGCAGAACTGAGTTTATGACTCCATCTGCCTTTATCTTTCTGTATGAGCTGCAACTGTTCCTCACATTCCGTAATCGATCAGTAGCAGTTTGGAACTTCCGAGGTGAACTGGTCACATCATTTGAAGATCACCTGTTGTGGCACCCTGACTGCAACACAAATAACATATACATTACAAGTGATCAAGATCTTATTATTTCATACTGCAAGGCTGACTCAACTGATTCGTCTTCAGAAGAAAATGGTGAGCATCTTTATATTGTTCAACTGCTCATGTATTTTTTTATTGCAGTGCCTGTTGCATTCTCCTGGTTATATTCTTTTGATTTTCCCTTGTAATATTCTTTCACTGCCAGCTAGATCATGTTTCATATGCCTCTCAGATCAAACTATTTAACTAAAATTGCCATTGTCTGATCTCATAGCTCATGATGCATGTTTAGTTCTAAGCTGAATTTTGTTCAGTTTGATAGATTGGTCAATTGTTTTGGATGGAATTCACTGCGTTTATTTTTTCTACTAAAGTGTGATGCATAAAATGGCACGCATGGTATTCACTACTTCAAACATTTTTGTAATTTACAAATATTGTTCCTAGTATTTAGCTGGGGCTTATTTTTAGGGGCATGTTCGGTTGTTTCGGAAAGACCTCTTTGATAGATTTGCGACTGGATTGCTTAGGGCTCGTTTGATTTTCCTAGAACAAGCCCAGGAACCGTTCCTTCGATAGAAACTTATACAATTAACTAACTAATCCAGTCGAGAGTTTTTCTAGGAAGTCATTCTCTTGTAACCAAGCATGCCCTTAGTTAATTTGAATAGGATTCGTCAGTAATTCCAGAATAACTGAATGATCTATTAATATTGCATTTCATCCATCATTTTAAGATTATTGAGTGCAACTGCGTTTCTTGTGCTGGTGCTTATAAAATTATTAAACAATAATCTTACTTTCCTATAATGCAGCTGGCTCTATAAACATCAGCAGCATACTGACTGGCAAATGCTTGGCCAAGATAAATCCTGGAAATTCATGCAAGCAAAAGAAAGCATGGAAGTTCCAGAATACAGTCTCGGAGGCCCTTGAGGACATCACAGCTCTGTACTATGACGAAGATCGTGATGAGATCTACACTGGCAACCGGCATGGCCTTGTCCATGTGTGGTCGAACTGAAAGCTGAAACTGTGGCGGATTTCACCCACAGCACGGTGGTCTTCTTCACCTGTATGTGTATTAACACCTATACCTCTCGTGGTAGGGGACATCAAGAGGACCCCCCAGCCACCAGGTACGTATGTGATGCTTCAGTTTTGAGGCAATTCTTATTTATCTCAGCATGCCAAGAGCTCTCTCCACACATTCTGAAATCAGAACCCCTCTAGATTTGTTGTAGAATTGGCAATCGTTGTGTGTTCTTGCAGTAGCATGTAGCTTTTTGGGAATGCCGATTATGTCCTGCAAGCAAGTGTAACGGATGTACCTTGCAAGTAATGAAATTCATTCGTTGAGTTCCCATTTCGTTGAAATGCCAAGAGTATGTGTGTTTAGAAATGTGGAATCCTATGCTTTAAAAGAAAGGGAAATGTGGAATCCTGTACTCTGAATGTCTTGGACCTGGAGAGGGTGCCCACTGTTTCACTGGAGAGGATGCTTCTTTGAGAAGTAAGGCCTTTGTTTGGTTCATGGGACTAGGGCTAGACATGCACCACTAGTCCCAATTAGTCTCTCAAGAGAGGCTAGTGGACTAGGGACTAATAGTCTCTTTTAGTCTCTATGTTTGGTAATTTAGGGACTACTTGGGACTAAAAATTAGTCCCTAGTCTCTAGTCCTATTGGAACCAAACAGCCTCTAAGTAGTGTAATTCATAGTGCATAAGCAAGAACTGTGGTTGACCTGAGAGGAGCAACGGGCCTGAGTCTTGTTCGCCACACTGGAACTGGAGCTATGGTTGGGCGTTTGCTAATGAACTGGTCCGAATGCTGAAAACCTGAAACTCTGCATCCTGTGGCCACCCACTAGGCCACTACGCACGGCCTGGCCCCGGCGCAGATATCTGCTCCACCGCCTCACCGCCCCGCATGGCAGCATGGCACGTAGAGGACTTTCGGCGTTCGGATTTTCAACACGCACCACTAGCAAGCAGACTAGCTTGGCTGCTTGGGGCAATTGCGGCAAGACCACTATACGAGAGTGATCAAGTGCTGATGAGCCGACCAGGGGTGGCGCCTGGAAAAGGAGCACACGCTACCAACCATTTGTTTCGCGTGCCGGCGAGGCCGTTAGGATTTCGGTCCCGGGCAGTGCAGCAAGATGCTTGGCCCGGATCCACCGGGCAGTCTCAGTCTCGCCACTCCATCATGGTAGCATGTATGTACAGGGTGGGGGCTCATGAAGTGGGGGACAAACAAGCGTAACGCTCAAGCTCAAGCTCAAGCACGCCCCTCTTCCTTTATGGGTGGACTGGATTTGAACCGGCAGAGCAACACTGTCCAAGTGATTTTTGTTGGCATGGCAACTTTTTCTTCTGATGGAGAAAACAGGTAATTTTCCGGATGCAATTCAGACTGCGCATGTGAAAATGTAATAGTGGGGAAAAAACAGAGAGAGACAGGGAATTGTCCTACTCTAACCTCCTTTATTTTATTTTTGTTTTGTTTTTTTGTTTTTGAATTATGTACACTTTGCTCCCTCTTTACAAGGTGCATGGTTTTACTGCCGGGTGCCGGGTAAAAAAAAAAAAAAAAAAACGAAACCACACACGCCAAGAGGAGCTCCAATCCACGCTCACACTCTATGACCCCAGTTAATCGGCTTTGATATCAAACAGGAAGGGAAAAAATGGCAGCCAGGAGCAACTGCTGTGCTCCCGGTCGGACCCAAACAATTGGGGAAAAAAAAGCACCCATGCCAATGGAATGCCGGCACGGCGGCGATATACAGATAGCACTAGCTACGACTACGAGGACCAGCTCCTGAGCAGGGACGGCTTGCCGAACATCTGGTCGAGCGCGAGGACGACGGCCATGGCCAGCGACACCTCCATCCCGGGCTGCACCACCAGCTTAAACACGTCCGAGCCCACGGCCTCCTTGGGGAGCACCTCCGCCACGGCCCGCCGCCGCTCGTCGTACACTGTGCAGCGCCGCCGCTGGTACGACCCCTCCACCTCGTACCCGCCGGCGCCCGCGGTTTTGCCGGCGGTTCCTCCCGCGCCAGAGCACGCCGCGACGTGCGCCATGGACTTGGCGCCGCCGCTGCCGCCGCCGGTGCGCATGTACGACTGTGCCGCCCGCTTCACGGCGTAGAGCGGCGGCAGGCGCCGGGTCTCCTCGCCCGGGTACACCAGCCACTGGTCGGACCCGAGCCCGAGGCCGATCAGCTTCCTGCGGCGGAGGGTGAGCACGGGGCAGCCCGCGGCGTCCATGAGCACGACCTCCGCGCGGGAGTCGGACGCGTAGCTGTCCACGCGGTACACCAGGTCGCCGCGGGCGTCGAACACCGTGAACCCCCTGCCGTTGAACAGCAGGGACCTGCGCCACACCGTCAGAGTCACCGGCTCCTCATCGGCCGGCGCCACCGCCACCGCCGGCTGCGGCTGGCCGAGGGACGGCGGCACGGCGACGTTCGGGTGTACCTTCGCCGTCATGCTTAGATCAGCAGACTGATGTTATTTCTGGATTTAAGAATGGTGGAGATCGAGACGGGAGGGAGGAAGTTAGCTCGCTCGCTAAGCTTAGCTAGAGGGAGGAGAGAAATTGTCACGGCTTGAGAAAGAGGGTGGACGTAGTATATATACACCCTCCGTGGACAAGAATGCCCCTTGATAATTAGGTTGGGTTGGAAGGGTTATGTGGCAGATGGCTCTCACGTGTAATGGGGCAGGGGATGAGATTATTAACTATATATTCCACCTAATAATGCTCTGCAACTTTTATCTAAAGTTTAAACTAACATAAAACTTTTGACAATAGAGAAGCATTTAGACTCATGTAAACATGAATCTTAACTGGGATGCACATGGAACCACTTGATATCGAGTAAAAGGGTAGAAGCATATATTATCTGCTTATAAATTCGTGGTAATCATTATTTTTGAGTGGTTTAAAAACTATAGCTAGATGCATTGATTATGTTTCTTACGATGGAAGATGTTCACTCAAGTTTTTTTCTCAAATGCGCAAAAGGCTTGCGCATCTTTGCATTAAGTAGAAAAGTTTGTTACAACTCGCGCTTTCACGCGTTTTGGGAGCGAAGATATTACATGAAGCGCTACTCCCGCACCTTACATCGTAAGCAGATTACTCACAAAATCGACATCCTAGTCTGCGCGCACCGGCTTCGATCCATAGATCGGTGGTGGCGTCAAGCGTGTCCGCCGCGTCGTCCGCGTCGACCGCGCGACCGCCGTAGTCACGCAGCGTCAGGGAAGAGCTCCCGCATCGCGTCTGCATCACCTGGCTGGCCGCCGAACATGGTCTCAAGATCATGCGTGGCCTCCTCCGTAGTCCTCCCTTGTAGCAGCCCCATCCTCTGCATGAGGAGATACTCGCCTCGCTTGGCCACCGGTTGCTTAGACAACGGCTGTGCCACGATGCTTTTGCTCCGTCGCGGCATCCAAGAAGAGGGAGACTTGACGGTCGGCGGCGACAACAGCGGTGAGGCGGCCTTCATGAACACCCGTTGCGTGAAACGCTTCTGGCGCCCGGTGAAGGAGAGCGAGGCAGAGCGGCCTCCGTTGTTGTCCCCCACATCCCTGTCGGCACTGAGGTGGCTGGACGCCGCTACGTTGGTCACCGGCGTGCTGAAGATTTCGACGTTCACAGCCGCAACCTCGTTGGTCACACGCGGCGACGGTGGCATGCCATCCGAGATCGGAGCGGTCGTCACCTCCGATGGTCCCAAGGCAGGCGCCGTGGACAGCGTGTCCAGCATGACCAGCTGCACGGCCGATAGCGAATCCACGATGGCCAAGGAAGTAGGCCCCGACGACACAACCGGCGCTCCATTGGCCTCCGCCACCCAGTTGATCACCGGCGAAGCGGGTTCCGGTGGGGTCGGAGTAGAGTTGGTCACCGAAGGGGTCGGCGATGCGGGTTCCAGAGTCGCCATACCCTGACCGGTCCACATGTTGCATAGCGGTGGTAGCGGGCCTTCAAGGATGATGGCCCAGGCGACATCCATCGAAGCAGACAATGAACCGGCAGGCTCCGTTGATCCATGGTGCGAGTTCTGACCCGAAGGCGGAGCAGGTGCTCCAGCCACGGGGCGAGCGACCCACGGCTGCCAGACCATGGACGGCTGGCCAGCGGACCCCATCTCCCTCTTTCGCCGTCGACGACGGCGCTGGTGCAATCGGCGACCACGACCACCGCCAATGGCACAGTCGCCGCTGTCCCGCTGCTCATGAGCATCTTGCCCGACGACGACGTCGACGCGCCTTGCCCTCCTACACTCCCGTGCGACGTGACCAAGGCCCCGACAGCGGAGGCATCACCACGGCAGGTTGCAGGTGGCAACGCGATGCCCCGTCGCGAGGCACTTGAAGCAGCGACCATCGGCGTACGTCGGAAGCTGCCGTGGCCTGACGTCGACCTCGGCGCCCGCCCCACGTCGCCGCCAGGGACGCGGCGCCCGCGTCGGCTGGGTAGGGCGCTGGGGGAGTACGCACTGCCACCCATCGGCATTCGGGGCGGTCGCTCGGCGCGCCGATCCCAGCCGCTGGTGGACGGGTACCCGCTCCCGCCTGCTCACCGACTTGGCGGACGCGCACCCGCGACCCCCAGGACGCCTGCGGTTAGGGGCGCGACCCTCTGTTGGGCGAACAGGAAGGCCGCTCACCAGCTATGGACGCGGTCGCCCACGCCTCCTCTGACCTCGCCGAGGCTCACACCGCCCAACGACTGCCTTGCAGCAGCCAGGAGCAGCGGCAGCCGCATTTGGCGAAGGCATAAGCGGTGCCCTTGGCGGGCGACGAACATCATTCGGCCGCCCTGGAGGCGCAGCGGCAGGCCTCGACGCCAAGGGCTGCTCATCGCCGGACGCATCGCTGTCGTCCGCCCAATGCCGCTACTTTGAGCGACCTACGTGGAGCTCCTGGGCTGAAAGGGAGCCGCATCGGGGGACATGGACGAGGACGGGCTCGCGACGAGGGCAGGTGTGTTGACGACGAAGGCGTCGAGGCCGAGGCCACATCCGCCCACGTCCACGTCATTGTCGTCGTCCTCGTCCTCCAGGACATCCTCCACGACAACTATGGAGTAGTCGACCCCGGTTTGCCCGACGTTGCGGCCATCCTCGATGGCTGCGCCGGGTAGCGGTGGCGAGGGTGCGCTTGCTGGCGGCGTGCGGAGGACCCGTCCTCAACGCCGTCCGCCGTAGCAGCGCAACCTTCCTCGCCGGGCGCGAAGCGCAAGAGGCCGAAGACGGGGAACCCCGGCGGTGGCTGCTCGGCGTCAAACTCGTCGGTACGGCACACCGGCCCTGCCGGCGCCCCGGGTCTCGGGCCGTCCCCAACCGGCAGAGCGCCGCCGGCAGCGGCCCCTGGCGTGCCGGGCGGGGGATCCACAGGCAACGGGACGGTGCCGGCCACGACCTCTGCAGGGGAGGGACGACCGGAGGGAGGCCATGGCGAGCTTGAGGACGACGCCACCGGCGGCGGCGGCGTCGCGGCCGTGCGCCCGCGCGCACGGCGGCGGGGAGGGGGGGAGAGGACGAGAAGGGGCGGTGGCGGCGAGGAGGCGCTAGCCGGCGTGCCCACATCCGCCTCGGGTACGTTCGCGGCTGCCACGGCCGGCGCGCGAACGCCGGAGGTCGTGGCAGGGACGCTCGCGGCGGCGCGCTCTGGGGCCTGGGCGGCGGCCGGCGGCGAGGATGGGGGCGTGCCCTGCGCCGGGCTTTCATGGTTCGATCTCACGGTCGGGAAGGCCCGCCTTGGAGACGGAGAGGGCGGCGGCCATGCCCCTGCACCGGAGGACGCCGCCGGAGGCGCCGGAGTGGCCGTCATGGCCGGGACGCCACTCGGATGAACAGGCAGACCGCTCGCCGCGCCATCGACGACAGCCGAATGGAGCGGCGCGGCGGCCCTGAGAGTGAAGCTGAGGCGCTAGGATGGTGAGGGGGTGAGGGAGGGGATGGAGGGAAGTGGGGAGGGGGACCGGAGGAGAGGGAGGGGGCCGCCGGCGCTGGGATGGCGGCCGGCGGCGGCGGCGGCGCTGGGTTGGGGGCGGCCGCCAGGGGCGCGCCCCCTAGGGCAGCGTCGTGTGGGTGGGCCGGCCCATTTCCGATGTTCACTCAAGTTTAAATCTTGATTCAACATAGGGTGCATATATTTACAACAATTCACTATTTTTTCAGAGTCGATTAAGTTACATTGACTTTATCAAATTTACGGTATGCCACCATAATGCAAAAGGTCATGGGCACAGGCAAAGGCAAAACTATATTCAGAAGAGTGAGTCTGACCACACCTCAATTCCCCCTCCCTCCCCACAACACCCCCAGAGATTAGACCAAAATTTTCACTCTATTCATGCTCTGTAATCACAGTGAATCAGCACCCTTTAAGGGAACCACTAACTTTTAATTTTCTCTATCTTCGCCCCTGGAAGCTGGCGATGAGCATTTTTTTGGCACATAGAGTGTTTGCGCACAATGCCTTCTTTCAAAGATGCAGGACAAAAGCCATCGTTTCAAAATTTTAAGATTGAGAGGAGTCTTAACCATATGACAAATTTGTTAGCAAAGCATGCTCATGAAGCCACCTCATCAAATCACCCCCACTCTCCATACTCTGTTGAAGCAGGTTCATGTGAAACAACACCCTTTTAAGGGAAGCACTAACTTTTCTAAACTATACTTCTTCCTCTTAACATCGTCCTGTTGTTGAAACAGAGTTCTGCTTGTGAAAAAAAAAACAGGTGCTTAAGAAGGCAGCTAGACAAAAAACTACTTGATATTTTAAAATCATAATACAGTATATTGCTTTGATAGACTGAGATTATCGGAGTTTCTAAGCTCCATCTAATTATGACTATCCTTGGAGCTGATTCTCTTAGAAAAGTGATTTTTTGTAGTTGAAAGTGATTCTTTTTAATTCTTTAACATAAACTCTCAAAATCACGATAGAAAATTACTCCACAGAATTAGGAGAAGCCATTTTTTTGGATCTGCTATTGTTTTTTGTAGAGAATTAGTCCTCGGAGCTCTGCCAAACAGTGTCTAAGAAAGACTTGTAAAAGGATTTTTGATGCATTCTGGTACTGACAATAAAATAAAGTAATTAATTAGCCTTATTAGAATACATAATTACTGCATTTGGCAGCCCCTACTTGGAGCATCTTTTCCATGATATCACTTCTCTCACCGAAAGAACAAAAGAGTGACCAGATAAAAAAACCAAAACAAACACAAGAGTGATCAGATAAAAATAACTTCATCATAGTTAAATTCCAATTAATCCTCATCTTACTTTTTTACAGAAATTATTCTACCATAGAATAGAATAAAAACGAAACTCTACCGAATAAGCTCTTACCATCTCGGCGCTAGATTCACGCCTCCGGCTTGACGTCGTTGCTATATTTACGACCACTATAAACCCCGATATTTCTCGCATTTCGCAATCGGGTTGGTAACGTTGGTTAATCACAACCAGTTCTTTAAGCGGTTTGGCCATGTTCTACGCTGTCGTTTCACAAAAATAAAAATTGTTCTACGCTGTCGCTGGTCAAAATCATTCCCCAAAACTACGCGTGGCACGAGGTGGAGACTCGGGTGGCCAGGATGAGACGAGCAGGCGGCCGAGAGATGCAGCCCCCGCATCCGCATAGGCGCTGCCGCCGCCCGCGCTCGTCAGCACCCGGCGTGGTCGGCTGGAGATTACAATAAAAACGATTTATTAGTGGCGATGAAGCCATCGAGATCTTTATCTCGAGCCATAAGCAAGAACGCCAAGCTTATGATGGCTTTTACAATTGCTCTACGGTGATGCCGTCGTCGTCGTTATTAGCTGCTATAGTTTAAGATTATTATTATTCTACGTAGACAATTTAATCTAATTTGCGAACGAAGTGTTCGATTGTCCTTGGAGTTTCAGTAGCCAGCCAGCCGTGCAGACTCGGTGTTGATATTTTTCTTAGTTCTTGTGGCGTGATGGAGGAGATGACGTCATTTGCATTAGTAATATTTCTAAGGTGGGAGTTCATCAAGTTTTCTTTGTTTCTTTGTAAGACTCATCAGGATAGAGTCCTACGAACACACATAAATTAAGCATACCGTACCATAATAGGCATCTTCCAAGGACAGAGTTTTTATCTATAAATGTTGATATTGACCAAATCGATCGCTGCTGTTCCTAACCTAATAAGCACTTTGGAACGAACTACTGAGCTGAATCAACAAGTCGTGAGATTGACTAAGTCACTGTCGTGTATTAATCACTGTCAATGACGTCGCCCACAATTAAAAAAAATAACACCATTAAACCACAAAAAATAGAAAGAAATGATCACGTATATCAAGTCGAAAAATTGAACCATGTGGATTTGTTCAACAAAACAAAAAAAATATAATGTGAACTAAGGTACGCCCGGTGTTTGAGGCGATTTTTTGTGCAAATAAGAGAGAGAGTTTTGCTATCTGTCCGCCGACAGATTTAGTTGTTTTGTATCTGTCGAATTTTGGGCATACACAAAAACAGAGTCCTAATTGTGGTTGGCCCCTGCCGGCCGCCGTTACTAGCTAGCGATTGACATAGAGCAACAGGCTGCTGGTGGTGGTTTGCATCTGCTAAGCTCGAGTTGTGCTGCCGTGCGTGATTGGGCAAATCCTTTGTCCGGCTCCTTCTATCGCCACTGATGGTGGTCCGCGGCCCCGTCGCCACTTGGTGGCTCCGTCGGGGCCACATAGGGGGCTCTGGAGGGCACTCGTCGTCAACGCCGGCGACGCCGGGGCAAGCGGACACGGAAGGCTGTGACCCTCATCTTCGCCGACAGCACCGCCACCGCCACCGACCTGCTACCACTACGGTCGTGCGCGGGTGAGGGGATTCCCATTTGGGCTGACCCGATGCTCGACGAGCTCGCCATCTCCTTCGTCGCGCGCCCGTCCACACCGGTGGCTGCCTCTCTACAGGCCCGGGCGGAGCTGCCGGATCCTGTGTCACCAGCACGAATGACCAGGCTCTTCTTTGCTGATGGTGAGGTGCCTGGGGAGGCCGGCGAGGACGTCGCGGCAGTGGACTCCCCACGGTCGGCTACCCCCGCTGCTATGTCACTGGAGGCGGATGGTGTGGACACGGTGGCCTTCACCCTATCGCGTGCGATGGCTGCCTCACCACCTCCAGCCCCAGCGTTGGTTGCTGAGGCACCTACAGCAGCCTCGGTGACAGCGTTCGGCGATTCCTTGAGGCTACCATTGGACGAGGCTGCCTCCACAACCGATGCACAGCTGGAGGTTGCGATTGCTGCTGAGCAGGTGGTAGCTACAGAGAGCGCTCTCCCGCCCCTTGTGGATGCAATGACCGTGACGGTCTCGTCCATGGGCCAGAGTGCGCCACCGACGGAGGCGTCGGTAGCATCCTTTATCGACAGTTTGAAGCTACCACTGCAGGAACCACTGGTCTTCTCTCCACCACGTCTGAGGGTGTCGAAGGTTGTTGACGACGACGGGATGCCATGTCGTAGCACTCGACTGGCCGCCAAGTCAGCCTTCCGCGACTCAAACCCTGAGAGGCAGGCTCGTCTGGTCATGCTCAACAAATTTGAAGGCCGCCCTGCAGATGCTGTCATCGACGAACCGGATGACACGGTTGCGGTCAAGTTCCACGAAGCATTTTCCGACTCCAGCCCCAACACTAGGAGAGAGGTGATGCGTGCGCTCTTCCCCCTGCGCGGCAGCCGTTGGGCACTTACCGCGGCAGCGCTGGAATGAGCCCGCCATTGTCGGCAACTTGGTCAACGCACCACTCCTTGTCGCGTCATTGTTATAGCCTTAGTACAACCCCGACGCTCCACCATTTCAGCCGGTGACTTATGTTAGTGTTTAACCCGTCGTGCCCTATGGCAGTTCGCCGTCTGGCACAACTGGTCATGTAAGAAAACTCTAATTTCTCTTAATGAAGCACGTGCAGCACACGCTTTCGAAAAAAACCACTGTCGTGTCATCTACAATCTGAGAGATTTTAGGATTACAAATCTGTGGCCAGATATCTAGATAAAGAAAACATAATTAAGTTTATAAATAAACTAGTAACTATAGTCCTCAAACTCTGCCAAATTTCTTGCGGTGCGACCGGTTAGAGCAGTGAGCTTCGGACTCTCCCATCCGACATGTGTTCAAAGCCTGACACCTCTTTATTTTTAAAGTTATATTATATAGGGGGAGTCTTCTCCTATGATCCAGTTTTTTTTTATAGTCCTCAAACTTGAAGCTAGGGAGTGTCTTCTCCTATGATCCATTTTTTTATAGTCCTCAAACTTTCATCTGTACGTTGAACCAATTAAGAATAATCCACGTATTAGTGTTTCTGGGAAATTAGAAATTATTTTAAAGTTATATTATACAAGGGGTCTTCTCCTATGATTCAGTTTTTTTTATAGTCCTCAAACTTGAAGCTAGGGAGAGTCTTCTCCTATGATCCATTTTTTTTATAGTCCTTAAACTTTCATTTGTGTGTTGAATCAATCTTACTATTACTAATTAGAGGCTTCAACGGAGCCATCACGTTAACTCTCACCAGATGCGTTAAGAAAAAAGATAAATCTAATTAGAGGCTTCAACGGAGCCACCACGTTAACTCTCACCAGATGCGCTAAGAAAAAAGATAAATCTAAGAAAATCTCACAATAATCAGAAACATCTGGCCTTTGATTTCCTAGACTGTAATCATCATATTCGATAATAGCCATTGAATCTATTGTAATTTATAAAGAAATTACCCATCTTTGCCATTATAAAAAATACATAAAGAAACCTCCTAAATTTGCATATAAATTACCCACACATGCCATTATACTAAATAAAGCCTATTTTCCAAAAAAAAGAAAAATCATGACGTTGCCTCATAGTTGGTAAATTACCCATCTTTGCCATTATGAAAAATACATAAAGCAACCTCCTAAATTTGCATATAAATTACCCACACATGCCTTATACTAAATAAAGTATACTTTCCAAAAAAAGAAAAATTATGACGTTGCCTCATACGGAGTAATGGTGAATATAAAATATTAGATTGGTCTATCTATCACGTTGGCTTAGTAAATATATTTCAATATTAATACAAATATTTTATAGCCATCATGTTCATAACTATTTTGGAGAATCAAAGTTTCTCACAATTGACCAAAATTATAGAGAACATTTCAAATATTTATAACATCAAACAGGTATAAAATATAATTAACAAGAATCCATTGATACTTAGTTGACATCCTAATTATTATTACATTATCATATAAATTTGGTCAAACTTAGATTACTTTGACTCTCCAAGATTTTTGGAATGACTTACAATTTGAGACGGAGGGAGTATCTATGTCGGGTGAATATAAAATATTAGATTGGTCTATCTATCACGTTGACTTAGTTAATATATTTTAATATTAATACAAATATTTGTAGCCATCATATTTATAACTATTTTGCATATAAATTATCTATGTTTGCTATTATACTAAATAAAAAATATTTTCAAAATAAAAGAAAAAAATATGACGCTGTCTTATAGTTGGTTAATATAAAATATTAGATTAGCTTATCTATCACGTTGACTTAGTTAATATATCTTAATATTAATACAACTATTTGTAGCTACCATGTTTGTAACTATTTTTTACTGCGCTTGGTCATACAGATAGGAGAAAAAAATCCGCCTTATATATAATTATTCATAGATAAGTTAATATAAAATATTAGATTGACCAACTAATCATGTCACTTGGTTAATGCATCAATACACTAGAAGTGTGTTACAAAAATAAACTAGATAATCTCATATCAATCGTAAATATATTGGCATTAAATAGAAACTCTTGAAATAACCATTGGATTTATTTTATTTTATAAAAATTACCCACCTATACTATTATACAAAATATTTTTGTTAAAAAAAGTTAGATAACATTACAAATATTCTTTCATAGTTGGTTAATATAAAGTATAAAATAAAAAATATTATATTGTCATATCTACCATGTTTAGTTAATTATTTTATTTATTAATAAAATCTCAAAGAAAATATATATCAAAAACTTAGAGCTCCAATTTTTATCAACAAGACACAAATAGAAATCTATTTCTGTGGTCTACCATGATCGTGGTGTTTGTCATTTAATTTTTGTGTAATAATTCTATATAAAAAAGGTAAATTAATCTCATCATCATTATAATATTTCAGTTTACTGTTGCGATGATCAGCAAACTTTAAGTGAGATTGATTAAGCCAATGAAGGAACTATGAAAAACAAATTATCCAATGGATTTCAGAGCATGGGATACAATCTAGCATAGTAGTGGCGAACAAATAAGTCTCAGTATGATTTTTATTGTTTACTATGATATAATATCGTTAGATTATTTCTAGTGTACATGCTAACAATGTTAAAAAAATAGGGGACTAAAATTATACGATGTTATGAGTAAGGCCACCTATATGAATTTACTACTAATTTAATACATTCTACTAATTATCTACATCTTACAATTATTTTATTAGCTTATAGAAAATATTGAAAGCACAATATGTTTCTCCATTGCTAATTTTATAAAAATAATACAATAAAATTGTTTTAAGTAAACATACATATTGTGCCAACATATAAATCTCTCTCACATACACACTTAAGATATATGTTTTTAAATTTTAATTAAAATGATTGACATATCTATATTGATAATATAACCACTACTAGATAAAATTTTGTTGGCAAAAAATAAAGTGAGGATATTATTACTCCCTCTATGAATTATAATTCATATTAATTTTTTTGTTACATCTATTTTGTTATACATCTCAATATAATAATATTATCTAAATACAAAGCAAAATGTATAAACCAAGAAAGTCAAAATGACTTATCATTTAAACGAAGGTGTCTATGTCTTCCCCATCGTAATCTCACATCAAACTCCATTACTAATCTCTCCATCACTAATCTTAAGGGACATGGTGTAGGGTTAAATTTTTAAAATAATATTTTTATATTTTATTAACTATCTGGACTTTTCTTTTAAAAATATTTTCGGCACTGCTAATACCACTGGCATATTTAACTATCTATATCATCATGATACCTAAAAGTAAATATTAATACAAATATTTACTCCTCAAGTTCTAACCCGTGCGAAAGCATGGGTTGATGGACTAGTTAAGAATAATCCACGTATTAGTGTTTCTGGGAAATTAGAAATTGAAATCGTCTGATGTGCTCCAGCCTGGAGCATAAGCTGTCAAATTGATTTCTTCCATTAAATCCACTGATTTGTAATCACAACTGACAGATATGTCCAGAAGCAAAGCAATAAACCAGATCCACAGATACGAAAATGTTCTACGTCATCACTCATCATTATACACTAGCATCCTCATGCTGGATACATACAAGCCTAATACCCATGAGTCTAAGAATCCATATATGGAACACATTGAAGAATTCAGATTCAGTTAAACTATGATTAGAAATATAAGGACGACAGAGACGCGGGATTTTTAGCTAGCTGATCCTGACCCAGATCACACCGCGAGCAGTGCTCAGTGCCAGCCTAAAAAAGATCAAGGCTCGATTTCAATCGGGGTATCAGAAGCCAAGCTATACACAGATGACTGCATAGGACAACAACCATCGTCAGACTAGTGCTGGACATGTACTCGATCTAATTGGCAATAAACGAAGCTCTGATGATGCTATCGTCTAGCGAATAACTAATGATTGATGGTCTTGTTGATTACTTGCATCAAGCATTTTTCGGTTGGATCCGACGTAGATCCTTCAGCTGGTAGCTGGTCGTAGCCTAGTTGGTGTACTGCATGTTCTGTTTATATGTACACTTCTCTTTTTTGAAAGAAAAGCAAGTGAGATCCAACTAAGTCGACAGTACTTTTTAGGCAAATCTTTATGCCATCAGTTTCTTGCTTAATTATATATCTGGGGTTTCTCTTCAATTATATGGAAGGCGATTAATGAATCATATGAGCAATCCTTTGTTTGTGCTAAATCAATTTGTTAAATATAATTTAGCAAATCTTCTTCCTACCAAGAATAATTGTAATTCATTTTGTTTAGCCCAATATTTAGAGAATCCGTTCTGTTCATAAACCAATCATTAGCTAGGTTTCCTTTTCATTGGTCTGGATGCTAAAAAAAAAAAGTGAACAGACCAACTACTAGTAGCAGATGTCATTCAGCTAGGTGTTTTGAAACAATTCAGTACAACAGATGGAGTTGAGGAACTGGTCAGGAATTAACTAATACTAGATTAGTAGCGTCTTCATTTTTCAATGTCCACAGGAAAATGATGTTTTCTCAGTCAATAGATCATGTCCAAATCAGGATTAAGCAAAAAAATTGGTCTTCCACCACTTATTCTGCTCACCTGGCCCGGCCACAGGGTTAGTTGAGATATTTACCGAGCCTAGTCTCTGTTGCCCCATTATATGTTCATTCATTTGATGAAGAGTGTAACTATGTGAGAAGTTGACCTCTGCCTTCAGTGCTTTCGGCCTGTTGGCTCTTTCATTTGGATGGACAGATACATCATACATCATGTCTGCATTAAAAAGGCGTAACTTTCACCATCTTAATTTTATATACATGGCCTGAGTGAACGAGAGATTTCTAGTTTTTGTAGCCTGAGTGAATCCTATCATAAGCCCATCAGCTAGACCAGTTCTGTAAAAGGGTTTACAGCATAATAGTTTGACCATTTCCATTGCCTGCATCTGTCAATTTTTTTTTCCGAATCAATTACTCTTGGATCTAGCACCTCACAAGAATTCAATTTAAGAACAACGTAACACCAGTCACCAGCAAAAATATTTAGTATTGGCCTTTGCTCAGGAGTTATGCCAATAATCATAGCTCAAGCGCAGCAGAAATCACACTCTCCCCATCTATCAATCAATACAACTGAACGTGCATTTCATCTGCGCTTGTGGCTGGCTGTTCCTTTCCGACGATCCATGCATCAAGTAGCCCTCACGTCATGCCATGCTGTTGGCCGGCCCCTCCATGATTTGACCTGGGGGACGCTGCTGCCCATGGAATGGATGGAGGAGACGAAAATCCGAACTGATTTTCTGCCCATTATATTCGATCGATGCATGCTGGATCGGCCCGCGACGACTGTTCATCCGCAGAGCCGCACGCCGTCTGTGGCAGGAGAATCGAGATGATCGAATTGAAAGGGTCCAAGAGAAACTGTTTGCTGTTCACTTGACGTCGATCGGTTGACACTTGACCGGACCTGATTGCATTAGGGAATGCATGGCACTTGCAGTGCTGCAACATTATCTGCATATGCCTGCAGCTGCAGCCTGCAGGGGTTGCTGCGCAGGAACTATCTTCAGATCAGTCAGCACATGGTGATGACACAGCGCAGGGGAAACAAACTGTCAATCGGCGGATGGTGCAGCCAGCTTGCGATTCAACTGCCGGCTTGTGAGCTTTCTGTATGGATGTCTCTCCCTGTCCTAGGACCTTTTCAGAGTCTCAGCTTAGCTCGTGGCCTCGTGCAGTTCAGTAAACTGGAACCTATAGAACTAGAGGCGATCCATTTCACCACTGCATGGAAGTAGTAGTTGGGTTTAGTTGATGTATCTGCATCTCTGGAAGCTTTGGATGGTACGTGAAAATGTTTACATTTTTAAAGAAAAATAGTACATATCTGGGTTCACTTTTCCTTTCTCTCTGATGTGTCAAATGCTGCTGCAGATGTTAAGCAACTTTCCATCAGCAATAAAGCTAGGTCACGGATCCATTTCATTTCGCAGAGATCGCGCCGAGTGAATTTTCCATCTGAATTTTGGGAGCGATGGGTGAGTCCATGCTCCTTTCTGACATCATTAGCAGATAAATAAAGCGCGGAAAGGAAAGGGAACCGGCCATGTGCACGCAGCTCGTGGATCCTACGCTATTTGAGGGACTAAAACCGCACGATCAGGAAAAAGATTATCGGAAAGGTTAGGGCACACACAGCAGCAGCCTGACAGCACAGACTCTCACTGCTCGCCATTGTCCATACCTGTAGACCATCACCTGGAGGAAAAGTCTGAGAGCGAGTGGAAGCAGCTGCAGCTCCATGCATGTTTGTCTACTGGAAGTGATGGCAACTAACCCTTCACAGTCTTCTAAGCAGATCAAGTTTCCGGATGAGTCAAGACTCAAAGAGTCACCCCCACGGGCCACGGCCCCTGGCCGGCCGGCCTCAGCTATTCGTGGGCGGATGGCTGATGATGGCAGATGGCCCGGGCAGCACACATGAAGCACGACGGTGCGTGGCCGCCGGTGGGTTTAGCTCGTGGCGCCACAGCCACCTCCTCCCGGTCCCGGGCCAGGGGGCCACAGCTACCTGTCGTGGACTCGGCCGGCCCCCCTCCCTCGATCGCATCAAGCTAGGCGGCTGGCCGTTGGGCTTGATGAGTTGCCCTGCTCCAACTTCCGAACGAACGACCACGACCGGCTCTTGATTAGTGCTGTAGCATTACGTTCAGACTAGCAGCAGACGTGGCCCCGAGACCGAGAGACACCAGCACAGCATGATAGCAAGCTGGCCGGCCGGGCTAGCATCACATCGCAATCGGCATCACGCTACAAGGAGACAATGAACGCGGGGCAGACCACGTGGAGGGATAAAAAGGGCGTGTGGCAGCCAATGGGGTACTAGTTTTTTTTTTTTTTTTGAGAGAGAGAGGAAATTAATGTGGAGGTACTAGTAGTTGTAGTAGCTATACTAGGGGATGTCGAGGGTTAGTGATCCAAGAAGCTCGGCGACCAGATAAGCGGATAGAAAGCAGCCGAGTGTTCGAGCGCGGCGTGTCGGCGTGACATCCATCTGTTTGGCGCTTGCGGGTTGCAGCGTGCGTGCGCGACGACTACTGCTCGCCTTCATTCGCCCTGGCCACTGGCCATGCAAACGCTCGATAGTATTTCTAGATATGGTGTTTTTTTTTCTCTCTCGAATACGTAAACGATTTACATGTCATTGCATTACGAAAAAGAGTTTGATAAATATACAACATGTTTGCGAGAGCGCCGGCGGTCAATATAGCCGTAGTTGGACCATCCTAACTGGGAATTTCTAGGTTGCTATTACATGAAGAAACAACCAAAGTTGACAAAACGATCGCGTCCAGCGCCTCGGCCTCTTTCGCAGTCATGTCGCTGCCGAGGAGCTTTTCATACTTCTCGATCCCAGATGCGGAATGAGCTTCGCCTAGTTTGATGTTAGCCCATACGCTGCATGATCAAGACCTCACCTCGCTTGGAAGCAGGAACTCGAGATAGGGGTTGAGCCGCCAACCGCCTGCTCTTTGGCAATCTAGGCTTAACGAGGGAGGGGGGGCTGCTTTGGAAGCTCACGAATAAGAGGAGAGTCCCTCTTAGTTGTCACTTTGCTAATAAAGCAGTCGAGGTAGAGCTAGAAGGTGTCGTCACTGACCTCAGTAGAGGGGGTCTCCAGCGGCTCCAAGCAGGGTGGGTCAGCCGCCGTCGGTGAGCCGACCGCCCATTGGATGGGGTGCAGAGAGGGGGGGGGGTCCTCACCGTGCAAGAGTTTGTTGTTGTTGGGTTCTCGTCTGCCAACAACGTGACCGCCATTGTCGGGGCCTCATCCTAAAGCGGCGGGCCACGAAAGGTGACATTGCATGCTCAAAGGAAGGCCCCGTGATGAATCATGTGCTGACGATCGAGGCTGCGGACTCCTCCAACATCGAGTCCTCAGTGATGTCATGAACATACGTGGCGCCCAGGCAAACCAACAATGTAAACGGGTCGATCTGGGCGATGCCCGTCCCGCTGGACAAGTCGTCGAGCCCAGGCATTGTCTATGTCGAATGTCCGCATCACCGTCGATGTTGGGCGCCATCCAACGCCTTTGGGTCAGCCCTGGTCGGACGACCGTGGGCGTTGACGTCGACATCGACGTCCTTCGCTGCGGTGCCCATCCACGCCTGGTACGGCCTCGCTGGAGCCCGCTAAACCTTGTGCACCCAAGCCGGATGTAGAGGGGACCTGAGTTCCGGCTTAGCAGAGCGACTTGAGGTTTGTGCCGTGCTCGAGCCCCGAACGCCCACACACATTCATTGCTTGCAGTCACGCACAATATGACGAAGCCCCTTGCACCGCGTACACCGTGCCACCGATGTGCGGAGGAGAGGCAATTGAGGCACTTGCTGAACAGATCGGCTGGGATGCGCCTCGACGGCCGACGACGCACCGTCCGGCCACTGAAGGCATGCCCTCGCAGTGCGGTCGAGGTGGTTCTCATCTCTTGCCGGCGGAGACCCGTCCGCGGCACCCGAGGCACTGGTGCGCCGGTATGAGGCCCTCCGCAGGCCGAGCCAAAATACCGTGCACCAGTTGTGGGCACGGCCGACCACGTCTTCCATGCCTCGTATATCGGGGTGTTTAGAGGATGTACTGATTAACACCCAAAATTGGCTAATCTAGGCTGCCAAATCGACTAAACCGAGATTTTGGTAGGTTTGTTAATTTTACATTTTTACCATTGACGGTGTTTTTCTCCAAATGCATAGACTGATAGACAGAACATGTTTCACTAATATACTTATTCCACTAGCGATATGTGAAAGCCATAATTTCCAAACGACTACATCCTTCTTTCAAAGCCACATTTTCTTTCTCTTTAGATATCCAGGGACTTTTGTTTGATCCAGTACACGCCCTTACCTACAAGAAAGATTCAGTATTTGTTTTGTTAAACTTTGGACAATACCCTTAGGTGGTTGAAAATTAAAAATGATGGACAACACATTCCACAAGAACCAAGCTACTCCCTCCGTCCTCTAATATAGTGTGTTCTGGCTTTTAAAATTTTTCTAAAATATATTGCATCCGTGCAACAAGAAGATAATATTTACTTAAATAAAAATGCATGATTATTTTCTATATAGAAAGTAATTTATTTACTTGCCTATTTTGACTAAGAAGGCTGAGAGTTCATCCTTTAATTATGAAAATCAAACCAGATTTTAATATATTAGGAAGGCAAGCGAGGGCATATGCGTCTATCATTCTATCTTTTATTTGCCCCAAAATAATAAAAATGCACTCTATTTTAGGACAGAGGAAGTATATGGCAGTAAAAAAAAGGCGTTGGATTGTTTCCCCAAATCCAGAAGTTACACATAGTGTCCCCTTTCTGAGCCCTCTTTAGTAACTCAATCTTTTGTTAGAACGCCCCTGCTCTTTAGATGCCAAAAAAATATATTTATCTTCAAAGGTAACGGTCTTCCGGAACAATTTTTTCCTAGAAATATTTCTTTCTTCATAATTTCTCTATGTAAGACTGTTCAAAAGACACTGTTTTTCTTAACTACCAAATAAAACCATCCTTATTATCATTTAAAGAAATGGGCAAAACTAAGGATACAAGACTAAGACAACCCTTCAACTTATCCAAATAGCGCCCATCTAAACAAAATGTTCTAAGGGGACATCTGTTATATCCGAGACGGGTAAAAAAACCCATCTATGATGATGTTTATAAGACACAGTTTGAATATCGTGGGACGCTAATATATCTGAGACGGTTCTAAGTAGCACCCGTCTCTAGCCATGAAAGACAGTTGTCATGTGGACTATTATATTAGATATGGGTATTCTGTTAACCCATCTCAAATGTATGTTTTTGTGACGGTTGATAATAACCGTCTCTGATAGGCCTGTCATCTTTTTCAACGCATCTTGCCAAAGACCTCTTCACTCAAAAGTTTGAAAATCCATTTAATGAGTATACAAGAGTTTCGAACGTTCAATTCAGGTTTCCCAAACCCCGCATATATCTTGGTTTGCAAAGTATATTTGGCTGAAAAGTATAGAGCAAAGCTGAAAAGGTAATGGGATGGATGCTAGTAGAACTCCATGTTTTGATGACATGGCTTTTCTCGTTGATGCATCCGTGCAGCAAGGCTTTGTTGCCTCATCAATCTTTGCATGCAACACGTAGATCCTGGCCCATCTTCCAGCCCAATGTATCAACCAGAAGGACAACACAAATGAAACTACGGCCCAAAGAAAAATAGATGCATTACAAAATCTGACTACTAAATTCTAAAAAAAAAAACAAAATCTGACTACTTGTTTATAATTTGATAACGAGAAACATTTCGCAACAACTATTGCATAAGATGTGTAGAAGAGCGGCTAACACTAGCATTTGGTAGGCATTTGTTCTTGTGTTCTTGACACCTTGCCGGTTCTCACCCTAACTGAGGGAGAAATCACAAAAAGAGCTAGTACTAATTAACCAGACAGGAGCTAGCCATCAGCTAAACATTTGTACACAGTAAACACTCCATCAATTGAAAAATCCCCTAAAAACATGCCATCCAAACACGCCACTAAAAACGTATAATCTCCTATATCCGATGAATCAACCAACGTGCGTGTGCGTTGAGCTGCTAGAGGTTAGAACCCTCCGGCACCGCCGCCCCAGCCGCCGCGGCCCATGTGTCCGCCGAGACCCACCGACGGTGACGTCCTCTGGTTGGCGTTGGTCACGTACTGCCGGACGGGGTCGTCCGTGACGGGCATGGCTGGCCCCACGGCCGGCTGCGTCGTTGTGATCACGTACTGCTGCATCACCAGCACAGACACCATCTTGGAGAACTCGGACGACACCAGCAGGTCGCCGATGGGTCCCAGCTCCGGCGAGTCCATCCACTCCGCCAGCGCCGACGTGAGCGGCGACCCGTCCTCGCCGGGGTGCCTGCCCACGATGTAGAGCTCGTGCGCGCTGTCCAGGTCCCGGATGGCCGCCAGCGTCTCCTCGCTGTTGGACACCACCTGCTCCATGTACAGGACGGCGTCGTTGCCGATGTTGCGCGTCCGGAACTCGTTGAGGTACTCCTCGTCCATCTGCCGCTCGCTCTTCGCGGCGTCCGGGACGATGGTGATGGTACGAGCCTGGACGTTGGACGACGTGGGCATCCCCCGAGGCGGCATGGCCTGCTGCGGCGGCGCCAGCGCGGGGGCCTTGTAGTCCGGCGGGATGAACCGGACGATAGTGAGGCAGACGCTCGGGTGCTCCACCATGCGCCACGCGTAGGCGAGCCCCTCGCGGTCGTCGGGCCCGCCGAAGAAGAGCAGCGCCACGTGGTGCACGCTCGCCATGCGCGCCGCCGCGGCGCTGAGGCCGCGGTCCACGAGGATGCCCACGGAGCACGGCGCCGACGAGAGGATGCTCTCGTTGAAGCCTCGGAGGGACGCGTTGATGGGCTCCATCCCGCCGTCCACCGTCTGCTGCTTGTGGAACGGGAGCACGATGAGGGAGACGTGCTTGTCCTCGGCGAGCACGCACACGTCCTCGTGCATCGTCTGGTACGGCGACACCGCCGTGAGCGCCTGGATGGACACGCCGCCGACGCTCTCCTCGTAGCTCTCGAAGGCATTGAAGATGTGGTCGCTGGAGCCGGAGCTGCGGCTCTGGTTGGTGGCCGAGTGGTGGGCGGCGAGCATGTTGGACGCGCGGCCGGTGAGCTCCACCAGGTGCAGCGCGTAGATGAAGATGGGGGAGCGCTTGGTCGGGTTGGACAGCTCCAGCAGCGAGATGATGGACGGCACGTTGCGGTTGGTGTGCACGCACGCCAGCATGCGCAGCTCCGCGTCGTGCTTGGACCGCTGCAGGTTGCGCCGCTTGTAGCCCACCAGCCGCCGCGCCGGGCGGTACACCGTCGTCACCACGGGCGTCACGAGCGCTGTCATCGCCACAGACACCAGCACCATCACCGCGAACGACTCGTCGTCCAGCACCTGCAGGATTCATTTCGATCTGTTTGTGATCACATTCGGTCCAACTATAATGGCAGTGAACGAAACACCGGCCAGCACCATCCGTTGATTACTGACCTCCTTGTCCCTTCCGATGTTGAGGACGATCATCTCGACGAGTCCTCTGGTGTTCATGAGAAAGCCGAGGGCGACGCCGTCGCGGAAGGTCATGGTGTAAGAGACAGCGATGAGGATGGTGCCCATGACCTTGGCGAAGCTGGCCATGGTGAACACGAGGACGAGGAGCCCCACGGTGACGGGATCGTGCACCCGGGTGAGGTTGGTGCGGAGGCCACTGATGGCGAAGAAAAGCGGGAGGAGCAGCCCGGTGACGAAGTCCTCGAGCTTCTCGATGAGCACGACGCCCAGCTGGCCGCTGGGTATGACCAGCCCGTAGACGAAGGCGCCGAACACGGAGTGGATGCCGATGGCGTCGGTGCAGACGCCGGCGATCATGACGCCGGTGAGCACGAGCGTGACGTGCACGTCGCTGATGGCCTCGCCCTCGGGGACGCGGCGGGCGATCCACCACATGAGCGGGCGCACGATGTAGAAGCAGGCGAGCACGAAGAAGACCCCGGAGAGGAGCACCCACAGGGAGGAGAAGGCGGAGCTGTTGACCTCGGAGATGGCGATGGCGAGCGCGAGCAGGATCCACGCGCACATGTCGTTGACGATGGCGGCGGACATGGCGATGCGGCCGAGGTCGGTGTTGAGCAGCTTGATCTCGGCGAGGATGCGGGCCAGCACCGGGAACGCCGTCACGGAGAGCGCGACGCCTAGGAAGAGCAGGAAGGAGGCCTGGTGCACGTTCTTGGACACCTGGTGCCGGAAGATGAAGGACGTGGCGGTGCCGATGCAGAACGGCAGCGCCATCCCGGCCACGGCGATGATGAGGGCCTTCTTCCCCGACCGCCTGATGACGTTGACGTCCATCTCAAGGCCGACCAGGAAGAGGAAGTAGAGGAGGCCCAGGTGCGCCACCGTCTCCAGCGTCAGCAGGCTCCGCACCGGGAACACCGTGTTCCCCCACACTTCCACCTGCCCCATCACGGACGGCCCAAGGATCACGCCGGCCAGGATCTCAGCAATTACGCGGGGCTGGCGGAAGGGCTTGAGGAGGACGACGAGGAGGCGGGTGGTGGCGACGATGATGGCTGTCTGGAGGATGAAGAGCGGGAGCGAGAACTCAAGTGGGTTCACCCCCTGCCAGATGCCGTAGGCTGTCACCATCATCGGCGAGTAGCACACCACCGAGGCGGCGCTGGAGATGTTGTTGCCCGCCGCCACCTGCGCCGTGGCGTTCCTCGGCGGCAGCATGTTGGCCATCTCCGCCGCTGGCAGCTCTGTGGCCATCTCGGCGCATGGGAGAGCGTCACCAGAGCGTCGTGGCGAGCTAGTACACTGGAAAGGGACAAAAGATTCGGGAGGAAAGCATGCAGTGAGCAGAAATGGGCCGAAGCGTGGAAAACGGTCGAAGCCGGAGCGAGGACGCGTGGCAGTGGTTCCTAGAGTAACTGCTAAATTTTGGCCGGCTCTCCGGAGAGTTTGCGCTGCCCTGTGCCTAATTTTTGACGACCGCAGCTTCGTTCTACGGTTCTTAACTCAGAAATATTTTTGAACACACTTGTAAGTACAACACAAGTGACTATACGACATTCATATTTAAATCGAGTGTTTAGCTTGAGCTTGATTATTCAGCCACTTAATTTTGAGATCAGTGCCTTAGACTAGGCTTAACTTTATATTTATTAGAAAGAAATATAGAAGCTACAGAAGCTCAAATAATGTACGTGCTGTTAATATTAGCACATGTTTGGAAGGACTTCTAATAGCTTTACGAAGCTGTTGGGACTTGAGAGTACCAAACAACTGATTTTAAAATAGTTTCATAGGTGAAGTTATTTTTACTCTCTCACAAAGCAATAGGATGAGAGAGAGTTGAAAATAGTAACTGTTCTTGGCTCTCTTTCTCATTTCTCTCTCATATGCATGCGCGTAGCTGTTTGTGAAGCTGTTCTACCAAATAACCTTTTTAAAATAGCTCAACTTTATCAAGAAAATTGCTCATAAAGTTATTTTTTTTAAAAAACAGCTTCACTAGTGAAGTTGAGCTCTCCCAAACAGGGCCTTAGTTCGTCAACAGTAATGGAAATGAAAACAAATTAGAACACCTCCAAGAGACTTTTATATTCTTCCTAAGTCATATCAATATAGATTTTAGTGAAAAATATCCTCCAATGGTATCTTCAATTGGATATCCAAATACAAATATCATCTATTATATATTTCTCGCTAATTACATATGGAGAGCAAAGATGGCTCTCTAGACTGCGCATAAGATATAAAAAACCATCGTGAGTATAAAGATATATGTAAAAAAGGTATAATTTAAAAGTTCGTGCGCAGATATAGGTGGCCAGGGACAAAGCCCTAGAGCCACCGCTGCGCCGTTCTCCTGCCCTTTTCCACTATTGGTCCTCTCCTTTCTCAGACATCATGTCAGGAGCTGAAGAAAGTGGGCATCTATTATTTTTAATAATTTTTTTCTATTAGATCGAGTCTTAGGGTTAGTGTTTCTCCATGTCAAATTATTTGGTAATGGTGATTTATCTTCTCCTTCTCTCCGGCGACGGTGAAAGGGAATGTTGAAATCGTCTTCTCCATGACGGCTTCGCTGAAGATGATGGTGACAACTTTGGCATCAGCATCTTCATCGAAATAACGGCATAGAGACTTTTATTTTTGTATGACGACATCAAAGCGGGGATGATGTCGCCGTCGTGGAATAATTTTCTCTAGCTCTTCTCCATTTTGCTGCGATAAGAGAGAATAATTTTTAGATCAGTCTTCTTCAATCTTCGATGGCAGAAAGAAAAGAAGGAAAACACTAAAAAGCAAAATAAGATCTTCAATTCCGCCTACATGAATGTTGTCCGTCGTTCGTTGGACATCTATTCTTAGGGTGGCTTTCGTTACCGAGTGTTTGCCTATACGGTCATCCATACTGCAAATCATCTAACAGGTTAGGTCTTGAGTTATACTTTTCACGGCGTGGATCATTTTATTGTAATTCAGAGTGCTTATAATATCTTGATATACCTAGTTATTATATAATATTATTTTTTCTTTCATTGCAAAAAAATGTGAATACATTGAAAGCGATATTTTACTTAAAATGACTCTAAAAGATGATCTAAAGAACCAATTTTAAAAAAGACTCTCGAAGATTCTTCATATGGCACGGAAGACATGCGACTTGAACTATTTTTGTTTCCACTTGTGTTACTATTGAAGAACTAAACACCACGGTAATTCTTATCATACATCAACGGTTTGAAATTATAAGACATGGGTTTTAGAAAGATTTTTAAAGATGCCCTAACGGCATGTAGAATGCAACAGTGCTTAGGGAATATTTATAGAGAGAAGCAAATTAACTTAGAGCATCCATAAGAGTCACTCTCTAAATTATCATTTTGAAAGTCATTTGAATAAAAATATTCTCCACATAGTTGATGATTATATTTAGACATCTAACTAACTAAAGAAGCTGTTAGAGGATATTTCTTTCATTAAAATCTCAATTATCCTGTCAATTAGAAAGAATATAAAGAGACTCGAGTTGCTTTTTCAATGGAAGAACTAACATGTTAGACTGAGATCCAGTGCAGATGCCAGCCATCCAAGAGTGAAAGACCATGGATCCAATGGTCCAAAGGAACCGAGCAGCATGAAAACCTTCACGTTCCTTGTGTTGGATTAATTGGGCTAGGCCATACTTAGTACAGCAATTAATCACTAGAATTCCAAAAGCCCATAATTAAGTGCTAAGTGAAGTGGGATTAGTACCACATGGTACACTCACTGAGTGGGAGCTCAACTTAAATAGGAAGTTGGTTGCTCCCTCTATGTGCAAGGTGAGAGGAAAACCTGGGAGACCATGCGTGCGCCGTCGCCGCCGCTGCGCCGTGCCAAGCCATGCGTGGCCGTAGCCGTGCGTGCTGTGCTGCGTTGGGCCACGTTTTGCCGCTCAGCCCAATGAGTCTAACGGTCACAAGTGGCACGGTGGGGGTTTCATCTAGCGTGCAAGGGCAAATGGTAAACCATTTGCGTCTGGTGTGCCCTAGGGCAAACACGAAAGACATAAATACCCCTGCGCCGCTGCTGTATAAATACAGCCGCCACCCTCCAGGTTCCCTATCTAGAAGCTCACTTCAAACCCTAGCTGTCACCGTGTTCTTGAGTTGTAGTTGCTCTCTTCCATCTCCGGCCCGTCTCCTTGCGCGCACAAGGGGTGCGGGTGAGCAGGCCACCGAAGCTCCATCCGTCAAGCTTACCTGCACGGGTAGGCGGGCGATACAGTTTTTGGGGAGCGCATCCACGCGATTGGGATCCGCTGCTGTTCGTCCCCAAGCGTTAAGGTACTCCCGAATCATTGGCTCGGTAATGTACTTAGCTAGCGCAACAAGGCCTGACATCTCATATGCTGTGAGCAAACTAAGCTGATTTGTATCAAACCCGGAAGATGATCATTGGCATGCTCTAGAGAGAGTGATGCGCTATCTAAAGGCAACAACCAGCTATGGAATTCACTATGCAGGGTACCCAAAGGTACTTGAAGGCTACAGTGATGCAAACTAGACATCTGATGTTGAGGAGCTAAAGGCCACAAGTGGATATGCATTCACGCTTGGAGGTGGTACTGTTTCCTAGAAGTCTTGCAAGCAGACCATCATTACAAGGTTTACCATGGAAGCAGAACTTGCAGCACTAGACACCGCCACTGTTGAGGATGAATGGCTTCGAGAACTCCTAATAGATTTGCCGGTGGTTGAAAAACCTGTGCCCGCTATTTCTATGAACTGCGATAACCAGACTGTAATAGTCAAGGTTAACAGTTCCAAGGACAACTTGAAGACCACGAGGCATATTAAGAGGCAGCTAAAATCTATCAGAAAACTAAGAAACTCTGGAGTGATAGCGTTGGACTATGTCCACACGTCTAAAAATCTGGCAGATCAATTCACCAAGGGACTATCACATAATGTGATAGAAAGTGCATCGGTGGACATGGGACTGAGACCCACATAATAAAGTCTACCATAGTGGTAACCTGCTTTATGTGATCGGAGATCCCATGAATTAGAATGGTAAAACAAGCTATGAGTGGACTGAGGGAAAAGACCCTTGAAAAGGTTCCTCTCTTTGAGAAAAGCACTTCTTTTCCAGTCCGTATGGCAGGATGGTGTATACCTTAATGTGATCCGAGTGGCTTATCTAAGCAGGGATGTCAGCCTACAGGATATTCTAAAAGGAACACACCTATATGAGTTCGAGTGCTGGTCCCAGTCCATGAGATTTGGGTGATCTCTAGATACTCATGAATAGGCATGGAGTTTCACTTATATGCTCCACCCAAGGGGATGCTTTAGGCAGCCTAGTATCAGTTAAGAAATTGGGCAGAGCTTACATTGCGCAAAACTGACAATTCAAGGCATAGTCCATTGTTCAGTTGTAACCAAGTGAAACCCCTTTTCTAGATGAAAGTTCAACTTAACAATCCCCATGGAAACACTGATATATCAAATAACTCTTGCACTGAAGCATCAACTGTGTGCCCTAGGAATTCAGTGGGGATTGTTAGATTAATTAATTGGGCTAGGCCCATACTTAGTGCAGCAATTAATCACTAGAATTCTAAAAGCCCACAATTAAGTGCTAAGTGGAGTGGGATTAGTACCACATGGTACACTCACTGAGCGGGAGCTCAACTGAAATAGAAAGTTGGTTGCTCCCTCTATGTGCAAGGTGAGAGGGAAAGCGGAGAGACCACGCGTATGCCACCGCCGCCGCCGTGCCGTGCCGAGCCGAGCCGAGCTAAGCCAAGCCGAGCCGCGCCGCACGCGCACCCGGTCCCGGGCCTGGGCCCGTGCCCGTGCCCATGGCCTTGGCCTTGGCGTTGGCCGGCCATGCTGGGCTGGGCTGGGCCACATTTTGCCGCCCAGCCTAATGGGTCTAACAGTCACAAGTGGCACAGTGGGTATATATGGCCACCGTGCCAGCACGGCACTGCGGCGTGCCGCGCTGTGCCACCGTGCCAGCCGTGCCGTGCCTGTGCGTGCCATGGGCCAGGCCTTCAGCCCATGGCACGGCACGTGGGCTATTTCGCCGTGCCGTGCCGGCCCACGGCCCATGACGGAAGTGCAGGCAGCCAAAGAGAGGAAGCCAGCCAGGAGGGGGGCAGCGCGAGGCCAGGGCCGGAGATGGCAGTGGCCGCTGCCCACCGCGAGTATGTCCTTCGGCACCAGATCTGATGTCAGGGCCGGCTCGCTCCATCACCGGCGTCGGGGTGAGCTCGGGGATGTGGAGGAGGGAGTGCGGCACGGCGAGGATGGCCGGGCGCCGTAGCAATTGCCATGGCGGCCGTGCGGGAGGGCGTGGAGGAGGGGCGCCGGCATTGCGGGGGACAAAGAGGAGGTGCGCCAGCGGGCGGCCGCCTGGCGCGAGGAGAGGCGCGAGGAGGGACGAGGAGGAGGGGGCGGCGTGCTGCTTGCGTCGACGGACTCGAAACTTGCGACTTTGCAAGTGGCGAGTGTGGCTGCTGGCAGCGCAGCGGTGGCCGGTGGGTGGGATTGGGGAGGGAGGGGGCGGCCCGGGCCGCTAGGGGAGTTAGGGTTTAGGTTTATTGGGCTGGAAATTGGAGATTCTAACAGACCAGACATTTTCAAAAAGAAAAAACAGGCAAGGCACCGTGCCGAACTTTTCAGCCGTGCGTGCCTGTGCCGTGTCATGGACCAGGCCGGCGGCCCAGGCACGGCACGGGCACGGTGGCCTACGTGCCGTGTCGTGCACGGGCCGGACCAAAAGGCCGTGCCGTGTGCCGTGCCGTCAGCCCATGGGCCGCCTGGCCATATATAACAGTGGGGGTTTCGTCTAGCGTGTAAGGGCAAATGGGTAAACCATTTTCCCCTGGTGTGCCCTAGGGAAGACGTGAAAGACAGAAATACCTCTGCGCCGCTGCTGTATAAATACAGCCGCCACCCTCCAGGTTCCCTATCTGGAAGCTCACTTCAAAACCCTAGCCGTCACTGTGTTCTTGAATTGTAGCTGCTCTCTGTCATCTCCGGCCCGTCTCCTTGCGCGCACAACGGGTGCGGGTGAGCAGGCCTCCGAAGCTCCATCCGTCAAGCGTACCTGCACGGGTAGGCGGGTGATACAATTTTTGGATAGCGCATCCGCGCGACTGCTCCATCTGCTGCTGTTCATCCCCAAGCGTTCGTGGGTCTGCACCGACTGTAGATCGACTACCGCGAGCCGGCCATCATGACGCATACCCGAACTGGTGCTGGTGCTGATGCTGATGCTGGATCTGGATCCATCCGAGGGTATACACTGAACTTCTCTCTAGTACTACTTGCGACTTATGCTATGATGTTCAGTTTAGGAATCACTGTATGTGTCGGCAGTGTATTCTCTTGGTCGATATTAGAAAATGCTTACTGTTGTATTTATAGATTAAAGCACGTCGTAAAATGACTAAATAATTAACACCTTGGGGGCTAGTCGAACAACGAGAAGGTCCAATACCATGGCGGAGGCAACCTCGCGGTGACGTCCTACTCTGATGTGTGCTTGCATGACAGCGTCGGTTGCTAGGTGAGGTAATTAAGGGCCAAGGAGAGGAGGACTGCTTGGCGATGACGCTGGCGTCGAGGCTGCACACGGAGAGCATGGCGGAAAAGTACGGCGTGCCGGAGCGGAAGGCGAGGTACACGACGTCGACGAAGTAGACGGCAAGGAGGGCGGCAGCGCAGCAATAAGCGTCGCAACTCGCAAAGCAGCGACGTGCATGGTCGCTTTGGAGGCCATCGTGCCGATGCGGCCACGCTTCGGCAAGGTGCTGTAACACATGGACCGTTAACGTCAGGGCACGCTGCGGCGTGGTGGTCGACAGGCGCTCTGGCGGCGTCGGCTAGGAACAGGAGTGCCAGGTCGGCGTTATGTTTGTCCAAATACGATTGTACTCTGCTAAGTTCGTCCAACCATGCCGCGAATGACTGCAACAATAAGTCAACGGTCCGTATATGATGCACGCTGGCTGAACTAGCTGCTTTTTGGCGTGCTCGTATGTTGAACCACTTCTCATGGGATTCGATCAGATTCAGCCTTGGCTCTCGGACTCGGAACGTGCCGCACGGGCACGGATCGAACACCAAGTTTCTGACTGTGATGCATGATGGATCGAGCTAGCGACACGACATAGTACTGACTTGACTCCGTAACGTCAGAGATTCCAGCCCGGTTTTACCTTGGGCGTACCGACTTGACTTGACCTGGTAGAAACTCCGTTTCCCACACATGCCGCACGGCTGGTTAAAACATTCCGATAAAAAAATAGTTTTGATCATCGGGGTCCTAGTCCTGTTTGGCGACGGAAAAAGAAGAGGTGTTGCTCTCGGACCGGATCCATCTTCGATTTCGATTTGTTCAGGCTGTTGCGTGCTCGCCGGCCCTTGCCCGGTGCAGCCGGCCGTATAAAGACCCGCGCGCATATAGCAAAGCAAAACGCAGACCAGAGACCGAACACGCTGTTGCTTCCGATCCGCCCGGCGCCCCGGAGGAAACAGGAAACTCGTTTAGTTTCCAGCATCGCCACGACTCCATCGGCTGGGTCTCTCAATTTCTCGCAAGAATAATTCTTGGCTAGCTTGATTGATCGATCGATCGATCGCCGAAGATCCAAGAGGTAGGGGACGATCGGAGCAAAGACTAGGCATCAGCATGGACCTCATCACCTTCGGGCCTCAGGAGCAGGTCGTATGGCCGGCTTCGGTTCTCGCCGGGATCGCCATGTGCGCAGCTGTAAGCTAGTCATCTCCATTGCCATCGATCTGGGCAATCTACAGTATATATATCTGCCAATTTAATCTCAACGTGCAATCTCCATGATGCATCTCTGTTGCTGAAAAGCTAGCACAAAAATTGACCGGAGTTTGCTTCAGTGTGTGTTTAACCTACAAACTATATTTTCTACCCGTTCCACTGAATTAACAGCAACTATTGTTTTCTCGCAGGTATACGACTTGACTCGCCAAGTTAGCTCTCGCTGCTTCAAGGGGTATGATGGGCTAAACGAGACGTATAAAGTCGAGTGGAACAACAGGTCAGAGAACCTACCTTTTTCACAAGATACCACTACAACTTCTGATGAAAAATATATATACTACATATGTCATCAATAACCATTATAATATATAGTTTATCTAGATATCCATTGTTCATGCTAATATAATCATTAAGCATGCATCGATTTTCCGTGTTTCAGGGGATTCTCTACGTTCCACGCATTGGCTGCTGCGGCAGTCTCCTTCTATCTGCTGATGCTATCTGACCTTTTCAGCGAGGACGCTCGTGGTGCCATCATAGTAGACAGAAAATCATGGCTATCTGATGGCATGTTCGGGGTAAGTTTACTCCTCTGCACCCAAAATACACCTGTTTTCAGGATGGGGAAAATTGCAAAACCAAGGGATATGTCCTAAAATAAGTGTTCAGTAATGTGTTTTCATTCAACCCGCTGTATGTTTTCTCTCCTACACATAGGTCTCCCTTGGCTACTTCTTGACAGACTTGGCGATGATCCTCTGGTATTTCCCTCGCCTAGGCGGAAAGGAATATGTAAGCAACTTTATATTATCTCCATACATACAGTAATTAATTAGTGATAAGTTTTTTCTCCTCCGTGTTTTGAACCATACCTGACAAGAATTTGTTCCGGTGGTTCTGAATGGTTCAGCTCTTGCACCATGGACTTTCCATGTTTGCAATCTCTCTTGCCCTGTTGAGCGGCAAAGGCCACTTCTACATCCTCATGGTTCTATTCACTGAAGCAACCACTCCCTTTGTGAACCTCAGATGGTAATAATATTCTGTTCAGACACTGTAAATTTCCAGCTACTAATGCTGGTTCTCTTATGTTGGAGAACATCATGGATTAATTCGATTCCTACCAGAGGATGTGACATGTTTTTTCTTCCCCTGCAGGTATCTGGATCTTGCTGGCCGGAAGAGTTCTAAGCTCTACTTGTACAATGGATTGGCACTGTTCGTCGGATGGCTGGTATGGCCTGCTACTACTAGCGCTGGCTGCTCCACTTCGACACTGAGACTTCACCCGTTTTTCTGTTAACTTCCCGTTTGTGCTGTGATTGCTCATCGATCTCATGCGTGGCATTGCAGGTTGCTCGGATCATATTGTTCGCGTACTTCTTCACTCACATGTACCTGCATTTTGATCAGGTAATTCGTGAATCTGTAAATGTTCATCCTGTTGTAGATTCGAAAATGAAGCAGGCTTATTAACTTACAGGCATGTTCCTTTCGTGGTTTTTTACGTTTCCAGGTGAGGACAGTGTTCCCGCTGGGGTTCTACAGCATACTGACGGTGCCGCCGTTGCTCTCGCTGATGAACCTCGTCTGGTTCTGGAAGATCTGCAAGGGGATGGTGAAAACTCTCTGCAAAGCGAAGCAGAGTGTCAGTGCGAAAACGGATTAGGCCGTGGTAAACTAGAAACGGGGATTTTATTGGTGTCATTTTTTTTAGAGCAAAAAGCTAAATTGCTTTACCCTTTTTTTTGGAGCCTCCTTCACGTCAGGAGAAGGGATTGTTTCAGTGACTTTCACTTTCAGTAAAAACAAAGCTGCTCTAACAGTAATAGACCAGCTCGTGCATTTTCCTGTGGCCTGTGGGCCGTGATCTTTTTTGTGTTTCAGCTTTACGGGTCCGCTTTCTCATTTCCTGACCTGGGTCCAACAAACCACTTGGCCCAGCTCGCTTCGCCCGCGTGCTGCATGTACGTGCCGCGTGGCAAGGAGGACGTGCGCCACGACATCTCGAGCTCAAGCAGGCACTGGACACGTACACGGTTTCGGGTGGCTTGTGTGACTAGGGTAAAGATGGACGAGGAATGGAAAATCTCTCTAATAAATTTTTTGAAAGCCGAATAATCTTGCACTATACGTGTTAGCCTCTAATTAGCCAACGTTTCGGGAAGCCATAAAATATGTCATCCTCAATGACCGGACAAGACAATATGACGTTGAATGTCTGACAGGGTTTACACAGCCAAATTAGCATGCAACATGCTACGGTACTACGTCTATATACCAGGTGCGATAAAGTTCCCTCAATTGGAAGACCAAATCTTTCTTTGACTAACTTTCCGAAACGATCATTGGATGAACGATCATCAGGCCATACATGGCCTCGAGACAAGAGGGGAGTGCTACATCTATATCAAGTGCGAGAGACGATTGATCACCTGCTTTGTCATTGCCCTATGCGCGCGAGGTCTGGTTCCATATCTGCCACGTGCTAGGACGGCTGTTGCTGCCATCGGACCAAGATGTCCTCGATTTGGTGGAAGCGACTGAGATGAGGCTAGCAGGGGGGAAGACGATGACGTGCTCTTCGCCTTAGTTTCTTGGAAGATTTGGAAGGAGCAGAACGCATGCTGCTTCAGGGATGCCTCATCCTCGGTGCCTGACATCCTAGTCATAACTAAAGCCGAGGCCGATCAATGGACACGAGCACGAGCGAAGAAACCTATATTCTTTTTTTTTTCTCTTATCCCTTTTTTAGCCTTTTTTTTTTTATTTTTGAACTCTATGCAATGATATGCAACTCTCTTGTGTACGTAGTAGCAATGATGTTTGGAATGGAAGGAGTATCCCCTTGTGTACGTAGTAGCAATGCAATGACGCAGACAAACGAATCATGTTGCTGGCCCTGGCAATGCCAATAGGATCGGAGAAAAGTATTATGTAGCATATGCTAAACAACGCACGCTTGTGGGTCTATGATCGGGCCGGCTGGAAGCATGAGCAATAATGCGTGCGTAACAGGTGACGTGCAGCGGATGGAAGCACATTACGCTGCTTGTCGCTTAGTCAATCTCTTTTAGCGGATTAGCCGTTCCGATCCAGTCGCGAAGCTGCTTGCCCTGTAGGCGATACATGTGTCTACCTGGAAAGGAGCCATCGGTCATCATGCGCTTGATTATGCATGCACACTTCGATTGCGATGTTTATTGACTTGATTATACTGCCACTACATATATACTAGTACTCTAGATAGTTTTTGTCATCACAATCTAAGCACACGTTTATTATTTTGTTATTTATACTATACATAGATAATACACACAAGGTAGCTATAGTCCACAGATTCACGAATACACATATGCGTCGCGACGGACTGCTGGCAGCAGGGGCGGCGCAGGGCCATCGTGTATCAGGTGCACTATGGATATGGACGGTATATGAATATGATAGCAAGTCATGGAGGCTTGTATTAATTAGAGAGAGATATGACCAAAGCTAGTAGCTTGGATTTGGTTCTACTACGTGATACACTTGTTCCTCTCGTATGTATCTCCTGCACGGTTGCAGATAGATGTGCACAGGCAGTCGATAGATTTCAGGCGTTATACGCGGAGTACGATGCTGGCATGCCGCTGGGCGCCGGTTAATTAGTTAGGTCATCACCGGCCGGCGGCGGCCCAGGCCGGTGCATCTATAGGCACATAGCCAATCATATATGCATCATATCCAGCTGCTCGATCGTTGGAGATACTAGCCTGAATTTCTTTCTAGCTAGTTAGCAGCTGCTTGCGCGATCGGGTTGTTGTGTCCACGTGATATAGTATGCAGTAATAATCTCCATATATATCACCAATTCACCATGTATGTGCAAACAAAGCAAGCGGTAGCCATCAGCTTGATCGATCGGCTTTGTCATCATGGATGATTGTACCGAACCGGCGCGGTGTCAATCTGATCGATCCACCGTGTGTGTCACCATAAATAAATATATGTATATATCCAATATCATAAACGCATAGCCTTGTCAAAACAGCTGCAGGTTTCCTTCTTACCGGGTCAAATTAAAGTGTATATATATATATACACAGCAAATCCGTGGCACTAGAAAACGATGAGTTTGACATTTGGAGGCACGAATGAGCGGGACGTACACATACGGCTTCACGCCTTCACGTCAATCCCGGCCAAACCGGCCATTAACACCTAGATCTAGGAGTACCAGAGAATATACTATATATACATCATTGTTATATATACTACATACATGGGTGCACTAGTCATCAACGATCCTATGATTGGGCAATTTGGCATCTCTCATGTTGATATGCTTGGTGCATTTTTAGTTGCTATAAAGAAGTTATTAGCTAATTAAAGTTCAGCATTGAAATTCCAGTAGGGGCCGGGCGCACGCTCACACCCCCGCCCTAAGACCCCTCCTGTTTCTTCAGAAAAAGTTTATATTCGAAACAAAAAGTTCAGCATTGAAATTATGAGAAGGCTTCTATCCTTTACTAAAGTTATGTAAATTTTAGAATATTTTTCTTTTTATTTTCATGTCATCATGCATGAATGGTTGTATAGCGTATGCCTATTAAAAAGAAGAAATTTATGATCACCCTTTGTTCTAATGTATGAAACTGAAATTACAACTAAAATTACCAGGCCACAGCTAGTACAACTTTGTATACTTCTTGTTACCATGATTCTAACTTGTTTAGTCCTTCCAGGTGTGTTTTTGGTACTGGTTCTAACACGCCTCTCGAGCTTGTTGCTATACACCGAGCAGGTCTTGGGGCGAAAGCCTTATCTGAGCTTGCTGCTATAGTCATCGATGCAAGTAGACCTACATCCACCCATGCTAAAGCGTCCTTGAGCTGTCCCCAGTTTATGTCCTGCCCCTTCTTGTTTTTGTCTGTCTACCCTTTTACCCCCTTGGTTTTTGCACACACACTGCTTGCTATCATGTGTTCGCCCTAAATGGTTTGCTCTATCATCCTCTACATCAATTGAGTGCTTCACCTCATCATAAGCTAGGTTGCGGGAACCTTGATCTCCTCCTAACGGTCCTCTCATTTGAGGCTTCCTTCCCCCAGTTGGCGTTGGTGGGTATTGGTTGGATGCCAGATGCGCTCATAGGCAATGCAACTCACGACTTTCACTTGTTGGTTCCAACTCAATGACATACAGCCTCCTGGCTGTCGCCTATCTGATTCGACCTGGTACCTTACACATTGGCCTATCCTCTTAGCTTCCCTAGTTGTTGCTCAAAAGAAAACTGTGTGAACAATCCCTACAAAGAATTATGGGGTTTTAAAGTCAGAATTGGAAAAAATATTTCTCAAAATTCTCGAACTATAAACCAGAAAATTCTTCTATTTCACAGATGGCTTAGAATCAATTTCTCTCTAAGATTTTTTTTCCACGAAACCAATCTCCGCCAAACAGGGTCTAATTTTCATCATTATTCTTAGGTACAACAACTACATTTGTGTTTGATATTCGTTACATGAAGACTTGGTGCCAATAATATATATTATATATGTTCTAGGTGGTTCTAGGTGAAAGGGCCCCGGATTATAACAGCTATAAAAACCACATTTAGAAATCAAGTAGTAGTAAACCGTGATTTTGTTTCGTGTCAACAATAATGGCTACTTTGGTTTGATCACACATGTCATTTATGCTTTGTCATTAACCATGAAATCAGCACACAGATGAAATGAGGCATGCAAAACAATGTGCATTAGGTTTTTTTTATAATTCCAAGACGCAAGACACTAGACCATATTAGCCCTCTAGAAACAGCATCCAATCACCTCAATTGATTTTTAATCGCTGTCTCCTTGTTGGAACCTAGAGTCCTAGTGGCTCGGTTTCGATTTTCTCTGTCTGCCCAATCGTGAAAATGTAGTTTTATTATATCATTCTAGGAGTCAACCAAGAAAGGGGAACCTACTACCATGCATTTTCCTTTAAAATTCATTTTGCATATCACAGCAATGGCATGATTGTGATAACTTCCAAGTTTTAAGTGTCGTTGTCAAAATTTTGTAAATAAACTGATAGCTACATGCATATATTAGATACCTTTTCTTTAAGTAAAAAAGAATTAAGAAAAGAAGAAGAATTTCTGGAGCATTTCAGACTCCACACATACAGGGCAGTTAGCTGCTAAGTTTTTTGTGAGATTTGGAACTAGTAACAAAAAACGAAGCTTATGCAAAACCCCCCACAGATAAACAATGATTAACAACAAGCAAGCAGCTGAAAGTGCCGGCCAAGCCAAAGAACCAATCTGATTGCATCTTAAAGAATCATCAGGCTGATGTTTCGCAGATTCCTGCCGTGTAACTTCTTCTGAAACCGCCACCAGCTCCCAGCAGGTTTGACACGGTCTTACTCAGCTAGGACAGTCCATACAAATACTCATTGCTCTATTTGCTGATCCCTTCTCTCTCCAACTATGCAAAAGCAAAACCCTAAGCCATGAGTGCAGGAAGAGGCTCAGACATGCAAGATTCTCTAGGCTTGATGCAGTTTCATGATCCATACCTCTACAGCGGCAGCGCTGGGAGCGCCAACCTGCCACTGTCACACCCTTTCTCGCCTCATCATCACCAAGGCTTTGTCCAAAATTGCACCGGCAAGGAGGTGGCAGAGTCGTTTGTCGACCCGGCTACAACGGCGGTGGAGGCAAGCGGCGAGCAGGAATTAGCAGCAAGCAAGGAGGTCTCGGATGGAGGAGGTGATGGCGCGGTGGTGGTGGAGGTGGAGGAGCGAAACGAGGCCACGACGCCTAGGGGCGAGGAGGAGGCTCACGGCGTCCGGATGATCGCTCTGCTCATGGAGAGCGCGGTGGCCGTGTCCGTGGGCAACCTCGCGGACGCCAACAGCATGCTCCTGGAGCTAGCACAGATGGCGTCCCCGTACGCGTCGTCCTGCGGGGAGCGGCTCGTGGCCTACTTCACCAAGGCTCTGGCGGCGCGGCTGATGAGCTCGTGGGTCGGCATCTGCGCTCCTCTGGCGCCGCCGTGCGCCGCCGTCCACGCCGCGTTCAGGGCCTTCTACAACGTCTCGCCGTTCGCGAGGTTCGCCTACCTGGCGTGCAACCAGGACATCCTGGAGGCGTTCCACGGCAAGCGCCTGGTCCACATTGTCGACCTCGACGTGGTGCCGGGCGGCGCGCTGCAGTGGCTCTCGCTGCTGCCCGCGCTGGCGGCGCGGCCGGGCGGCCCGCCAGTTCTCCGCGTCACAGGGTTCGGTATGTCGCCGTCGGCGCTTCACGACACCGGCAACGAGCTCGCCGGGCTCGCGAGCAAGCTGAGCATGCCGTTCGAGTTCTACGCCATCGCGAAGCGGCCCGGGGACGTCGTCGGCGCCGCGGCGGCGGTGGACATGCCCAGCAGGAGGCCAGGGGAGGCCCTCGCCGTGCACTGGCTGCGGCACGCTCTGTACGACGCGGCTGGGGACGACGGCGCCACGATGCAGCTGGTGCAGTGGCTCGAGCCCAGGGTGCTGACGCTGGTGGAGCAAGAGCGAGCAGGGACGCCCGGGGACGGCGGCGGTGGCGGCGGCGGCGGCGATCACGGCCACTTCCTGGACCGATTCGTCTCCGCGCTGCACCACTACTCGGCGCTGTTCGACTCGCTGGGCGCGTCGCGGCCGAGCGACGAGGACGCGAGCAGGCACCTGGTGGAGCAAGGCGTGCTCGGCAGAGAGATCGGCAACGTGCTGGCGGTCGGCGGCCCGTCGAGGAGCGGGCGGGGGAAGTTCGGCTGCTGGCAGGCGGAGCTCGCCCGGCACGGGTTCCTACGAGCCGGCGGGGTGGGCCGCGCGCAGCTGGTGGCCGGCGCGTGCCCGGCGGGACTGGGCTACACGGTGGCGGACGACCACGATGGCACGGTGCGGCTGGGGTGGAAGGGCACCCCGCTCTACGCGGTCTCCACGTGGGCATGGTGCCCCTCGCCTCACGCTCACGCACAGGGGGTACAGCGTTAACCAAGTCAGTAGCCAGTCGCTTTATTATACCAGTGCATTGTACCATTGCCACGCTAGAGTGGTTTCTTACAAGTGGGCCTACATATAGTCACATGTTCAAAGCACTGTGGCTGCTAGACCGACTTGTCAGTGACCATTTCTTGTTAGTGGTTGCTTTTATATGTATCATGTGATGTTGGACGCTTTGGCTTTAGTACAAATAGTTTCCGATCTCGATCGATCACCTTGGATTTAAGATTAGGAATATGCAAAACGGATCGTACCTGAATTTTGCAGTTCGAATAACGAGAAACTGATGTCTGCATGGCTATTTGTTGGTATACATGCTGAGGCAGGCAATTTCACATGTAAATAGGATAAGTATACATGTTGAGGCACGTAATTTCACATGTAAATAGGATAAGACAGCTATATAAGCCCAGAAAGATATTGGATAATTCTTGTCAATTGCATCGCTATGACGGGAAAGGAGAAACCTATGCTCTAGGGCTTTGGTCACCAAAAGCAAGTGTAGCGTCAATTACAACAATTTATATGTGAGTAAGCCTTTGACCGAAGTTTATTAAAATCCGCTTCCATGGGGAATCGAACCCAGGTCTGTTGGGCGTCAATTATCTGTTGTAAGCGTTGTCAATTAGTGTAGAATAAACCGCTAAAACAACAACATCAGTTATTGTCTTAATATTTTTTATTTTTTTGGCCTCTACAATCTCAAAGACTGGCTTGGCCTCCACATGCGCCTGCCAAAAGCCAAGCTAACCTCCATGCACCTCATGTCATCCACCTCCATGTCCAAGCAATTGTTGCCTCCATAGGTATTGCTCCCTCTCAAGCACCATCAGCTCTCTCCTCTTTCACTAACAGCCAAAATTGTTCCCTACCGCAAGCAAATCACCAGCACGCAAGCTACAACTCCAACGCCCTTCTCTACCAGCAGCATTCTTCTTCTCCTCTGATTCCCTACGACGGTTACTTGGGGCGTCAGCGGGTCCGGCCTAGAGTGTCGACAATTCCAGCCATAGCCATCGTGCCCCGCCATCGTCAATCCCTTTGGTTGCTGCTGCTCGAAGGGGTGGAGAGAGGGAGGCGTGTAGCAGCTGATTTTCATCTCCCACTAGGCTACTAGTACACTACTACTAGTTCAGGGCTAAGACCTTACAACAACCTCAACTATTACATTAGAATGACCACGAAAATAGAATAACATCAAATTAGAGTATCAAATTAGATTCCTACCATAGCTCAAATCTTTAAAAAATCCGATTAAATCATCAAGTTTTCATATGAGAATATTGTATCAGAATCAATTCATCAAAATTCCAGCGACAACATTAACATCCATAACAGAGCTTAGCGTGAGGCATGAGCAACGTACGTCGAACAAGAATCAAATCCATCAAATCTGTCGCACCATTAACAACACAATATTTGCACATCCATGACACAAGGGGAAGGGTTTGGCAGCCAATCAACACAACACAAAAGCTACCTGATATAAAACTCTATTTTTGACATAACAAGCAACTCACAAAGAAACCACAAACCTCTAGGACCCTACAAACACAAATCATGAATCACCTAGTTTAGTTCTCCCTATGGAGGTCACTCCTAAGCTTTTCCATTTGTTCTGTGAGGGCATCATGAGTTGTGGTCTGCTCCTTAACAATCTGCTTCAGTGACTCTACAAGGGCCAATGAAGTGCCTAAGAAAGTAGAGCAACTCTTTACATCATTTTTGAGGGTCTTAAATGATTCATTGAGACACTTGACATGGTCTGCCATATCCACAAGCCTGGTTACAACAGGCTTATAAAAAATCCAACTACAAATATGCCTAGCTATAAGATGAATTTATTTTTACCTCTTTGAGTTTCGAAGCTTTTGCATCCATCCACTGAATGAAGTTGTAGGTGTCATCGTCTTGCAAGGTGTAGCGACTACGGGACCATACACTCCCATAGGTATCAAATCTCTTAATAATAGGTGTGTCTATCACACTAAGATCTACCTGAAATAATAAGGGGCATATATTATAATTAACAAATATATTAATTCACCAGACTTTCATCACTAGCATCTATATGGCTCTAGAGGATGAGTAACAAACATCTTAAAAAAATGAATGCACCATGGAGCTTTGTCACCACATGAGGCTAACATATGGTCCGCCTTATTCCATGGACGCATAAGTGAATCAAACTATAGAGATGATCCAGGAAGTTCACATGACAGGTAGATGATGGTGGTGATCGATTGCCAACTTGATGTTTTGACTAAGAATGTCTAGACTACTCTGCATCTTTGCTCTAATTATTTGCTTCTTAGTAAATCAAATAATCCTAAATTTTCCTAAGTTTATAATATAAAATTTATAAACAATGTCTATATCTCTATGTAGTGGTTAACAAAATAGATATACTAATCAAATGATGTGATACTTAGTATGCATAAAATTTGTTTATGCCGTCACTGAGGTGATGGTTATTCTAGGGTAACTAGTACCATACATAAAGAAGAATGAAATGTGGGAAAACATTAAGATTAGAGATTGGAGAATGGAGAGGAGAGTCCCCTTGCCCTATGACCCCATGGGCTCAATTTATAGGGAGGTTGGATGATGCAATCTTCCCTCCCAACCCTTTATTGGTTACAAATTATATGGAGCATCTGCTCCTTATGGATTGCTACAAGGAGGTGCAGAATATGATAAGGTGCTAAGCACCAATGCGTCCAAGGCCACACTAGACTGGTCTCTTACAGTTGGACCTACATAGTCGCATGTGTGAAGCACTGTGGCTGCTAGGCTGACTTGTCAGTGGTCAGTTCTGGCTAGTGGTTGCCTTTATACATGTATCATGTTTGTTTGGCTCCAATATAAATAGTTTCACATCCATCAAATTGGATTTAGTATTAGGAAAATGTAAAAGGATCTAGCTAAATTTTGCAGTTCGAATAAATGAGGAACGGATGCCTGCATGGCTGTAACTGGCCCAGTTTCTTCGTCGTGTGTTGAAGATTTTGTACAGGTAAAGGTACACAATTTCACATGTAAATAAGATAAGATAGCTATGCAAGACCAGCAAAGATACTAAATAATTCTTGTCAATTGAATCAATGTATGTGTACCAACCGTCTCGATAGGAAGGGGACATGTTCCTCTAGGGCTTCAGTCACCAACAGGTGAGCCTTGTTTGTACCTATGTTATATGCTTGAGTAAGCCTTACCAATTTGTCGGGTATATTGGACTAGGGTACCCTCACTGACCATGTATCCAGCCCATCGAGTGGTCGATGCCTCAGGATGAAGCCCACAAAGATTTGTGGGAGCACCTGCAGGAGGGACACGATGGATATTTGCCACCATCTCCTGCCTAAGGAAAGATATAGGATCGATCTCGTGCAACCAAAAAGGAATACAATATGTAGTGTCGATCGTCTCCGTTGTAACCCTAATCCCTCTGTCTATATAAAGGGGGATGATCTCTCGACTTAGGGGCCGAGCGCTACCACCGCACCATATCCACCTCAAAGTCTTAGAGCAACAGCCTCTGTAACCGAGCCCACAAACATCAAGATCATCAACGACACTACTGGACTAGGGATTAGCACATGCTGTGCCCCGAACCAATATAAATCCTTGCCTGTTGCTGCAGTATTGCTAGAGCAAATAATTCTGACACAATTTCATCAACACATATGCAAGAAAACATGAGTCAAGCCCTAGTTTAACTTGGGTCAGAGGAGGCTTATCCCCGGGCAAGACTACAGGGATAAAGTAATCCCTGTTGACACCGTTTTTCGGCACGTGTCAATAAGGATCGGGAGACTAAACTAAATCGGCAAGAAGGTGGTTATTCTCCAGTATTGCTTCTGAGTTTCCGATGGATGATTGCCGATAAAGGACATGTTGATCTCGTACATTGCCGATGAAGCTAGAGGGCTGTTGCCGATGGAGAGAGAGGCATGGTTACCGATGGAAAGCAGAGCTGAAGAACGTGGAAAGCAGAGCTGAATCATTATTGATGGGTTTTGCCGATGGAATCTACAGAGATGAGGAGCATGCCGATAGAGGTTTCATCGTAAGCAATGGATAAGAAAACTGGCAATATTTATGCCAATATTTTAATAGTTTACTTTTGAGTCCGACCTTGGTATGAGTCATTATTTTTTATTCCTTAGAGATAAGACTTGTTTAGGTAATATTTTATCGTGTCTGTTTAGGACTCATAGTACCAGGGTATAAATATGTACCGAGAGGCAATGTAAAAAGTGAACCAATCAAATACAACAAATCTATTACTTTTATCTACTTTTCAAGCAATCTACTTTTCGACGACTTCATCACCAGTACCTTTTCCTTTTCAACGAGTTCTTTCAAGAATCGACGGGCTGCATCAACTTGATCTCCGGCGACCTTGCAGGTTCCACATCTACCGAGCACGATTCAGGCTTTGACGTCCGGGTGTATCGCTGTCGTCTCGTCTGATCTGTTCAACAGTTATCGAATATCATCTGAGCTTTGACGTCCGGGCGTATCGCTGTCGTCTCGTTCGGGTTTTATTCAAATTTATCATCCTTGTCGATTAACAGGTCAAATCGACTGGCACGCCTTGATATCGAACTTGGGTATTAGCCCGGTGTGTTTGCAGATCCAACGCCTTTTTGCATCAACACATCTTTTGGCACGCCCGGTGGGACACATACTAAAATCATCATGTCGAATTCTTCTGAGATCAATCCAGAGAACGTAATTCCTGTGTCAGAAGCGGATCTCAAGGAAGAACAGAGGCAAGCCATGGAGAAGGCTATGGAGGATTACAGGCAGCTTTACCTGAAATCCTACAACAAGAATAGGAGCGGAGAAGTGGTACAGAAGCAAGACCCGCCGTTGCCTCGGTAGGTTACTTTTGACTCCAATCCTGGTAAATTACAATCAATGGTTAACTCTGCATTAAGTCATGCATTGATTAATCACTCTAGCGTACTGTCCAATACTATTTATAATGCTGTTATTCAATCATTAAAAGAAGGACAAGTATAAGTACCAGCTTATGTTGGCCCAGTATATCATCAGCCTGGGATGTCATCTTCTACAGCTCCATCGGCTACTACAGCCGTTGTGGCTCCAGGGGTTTCTGCTCCTCATACAGATCTGCCTGCTGCTGAATCTCCACCGCCGATGTCAAGTTCAGCAAAGAATACTCAATTAAGTACAGATCTAATGGAATCGGCAATGTCGGGTCTTTCAGTTCAAAATCGACGAGTTCCTGCCGATTGGTGGGGATATGGAATGTCTCCAGATCTACCTGCTTTTAACTCTGGATTAAATCAGACGCATGATACAGTGGGTAAAACCCCCATAACGTCAGCTACTCTGGTTCGGCCGATGGCTCAAATGACGCACTATACTACAACGCCATCTACCACATAGTTGCCATCAGGAAGACTCCACATGTCGCCTTATCAGGCATCATACACAAGTCCATCGGCAAACCCTCTGCCGATGCAACAAGGGTTTTCAACTGCAAACCAACTGATGGCATCAATTGTTCCTCTAGCTGGAGTTCCTGCAAATCAAGGGAATTATGCTGTCTATCATCCAAGGATGCAAGAGCAACAGGTGGCTGCAGTCTATCAACCATCGGCGAGTCATGTGCCGATGAGGCCTAATCCAAGTGGGACGGGTCCATTGCCAGCTCAACAGCACTTTGCTCAGCCTGAGTATCAGATGGCAGGGGTTCAACAGCAATATATGCAAGCAGATATTCAGAATCCTGCATCGGCACCATGGCCGATGAACCCTGTGCAGCAAATTAATGGATCAGCAATAACAAATGTGCCGATTGCTCCGGCTCATTTGTCACAAGGACACATCGAAGCCTATCAGCCAGCACCTCCAGCAGAAATTCAGCCTGTGCCTCTGCAAGGTCAAGATGCATACTGGACTGATAAAATTGCAGAAGTGATGAGAGAGCAATTTGGGATTAAGCCTAAGCTTAATACTTACTCTTATCGGATCCCATACCCTTCAGCCTATGATCTGATTCCTTTCCCAAATCGGTACAAGGTACCAGATTTTACTAAATTCTCTGGACAGGACGATACTTCAACAATGGAGCATATCAACCGCTTCATTATTCAATGTGGAGAAGCAGCTAACAGGGATGAATTGAGGGTTCGATTATTTTCCTCATCATTGTCTGGATCGGCTTTTGCATGGTTTATTTCGTTACCACCTAATTCTGTTATTACATGGGCCGATCTAGAGAAGCAATTTCACAAGTACTTCTTTGCTGGAGTATATAAAAAGAAGCTGACTGATTTGACAAAATTGAGACAACGCAGTGATGAATCGGTAGAAAGTTTCGTACACAGGCTAAGAGATGTAAAGAATAAATGCTACAGCTTAGTACTTGATGATCGGCAGTTAGCTGATTTAGCTCTTCAAGGGTTACTGCCACACATCAGAGAAAAATATAGGTCACAAGAGTTTGAAAGTTTGAGTCATATAGTGCAGAGGATTTCTGATCAGGACACTAGGGTTTTTGAACCCAGAAAGAATTGGAATAAAAAGGTGTCCTTTGTAGAAGAAGCAGAAGATTCAGACTCTGATGACGAACCAATTATCGGCTTGGCTGAGTGGGTAAAGAATAAGAAGCCGATATCATGTCCTTTCGGTCAGAAAGAGTCAGAAAGGTTTCTATTTGATATCACCAAAGCCAATAGGATATTTGATCTTTTGCTCTAAGAGGGTCAAATTAAGCTGTCTCCTAATCATGTGATTCCATCGGCAGAAGAGTTGAAAAAGATTAGGTACTACAAATGGCACAATGCTACCTCGCACAGTACCAATGATTGCAAGGTGTTTAGGCAACGGTTGCAGTCGGCTATCGAATCCGGGAAGATCACATTTGATAATTCAAAATCTCAGAAGCCGATGAAAATTGATCAACATCCGTTCCCTGCAAACATGGTGGAGGCTAAAGGCAAAAGCAAAATATTAACGTCGGAGGCTGTTAGAAGACATGCATCGGTAGACCCTAAAAATCAAATAACTGTTGATGACGTGAAGGAAAAGGAACCTGCCGATGGCGCTAAAGGGAGAAGAATTGTTAATGAAGGTAGTAGCTTCAGAAGACCCCTGGGGCCTCCATATGGTGTTCGATATCAGCAACAACGTGAGGATTAGTATCGGCAGCAACAGGAAGAGTTACGTCGGCATAAAGATCACTGGAATTGCCCTTTTTCGTTCATTGCTGGGAAGAAGGCATTAAATTTCCCACTGCCAATACCTGCCCTGAATGTAATGGTTACTATTTAAATGATCGGGTAGAGAGACAACATCACTCTAGTAATCGAGGGGTACGCATCAATAAGCCGATCAAAGAAAAGGTGTCAGCACTTGATCGGCTGGGGGGCAGAGTTAGTGTGCATGATAGGCTTGGCGGGCATATTGATTGTTTTCCAAGGGGTCAGGCAGAGCTTGAAGAGATGGCTAACGAAAGGGTTCCTGATGAAGGGATATTTCGCAGGTATCCAAACATAGGCTTCCATGAGCAGAACACAAAGCGTTATCAGCCTGTTTGGAAAACAAAGCTCCCCCAATGGTGCCCTGAAGGATTGATAAGAACTCAAAAAAGAAGGGTACAGCGTATGTGTCAAGAGGATTTACAGTGCCCGAAAGAAAGCATCCCAAAGGTAACAACTCAAGTATGGCAACCAAAACGCAAGGGTGGAGGTCCATCGGTAGATGTTAACATGGTCTTCATGTTGCCGATGGAGTTCTTGGCGCCAGATGACAAGGAACAAGCAGTTTTTGCCGATGAAGCAGCTCAACTAACTCTGGATCCAATGATGGCTGTGTTTGAAAAGCCTGCCGATGATGAAAGGCAACACCTCAAAGCTTTGTTTGTTAAAGGTAGGGTTGATGGACAGCCAGTGTCAAAAATACTTATAGATGGAGGAGCGGCAATTAATATTATGCCGTATGTCATGTTCCGAAGACTTGGAAAAGGGGACTAGGATTTAACCAAGACGGATATGATGCTTAAAGATTTTGAAGGCAATGTGTCTCCGGCTAAAGGGGCATTATGTGTTGAGTTGACTATCGGCAGCAAGACTTTGCCAACCACCTTCTTCATCGTTAGCGGCAAAGGTAACTATAATTTGCTCCTATGAAGGGATTGGATCCATGCCAACTACTGTGTTCCTTCTACGATGCATCAGTGCCTTGTACAGTGGGTTGGAGACAAGGTTGAGGTTATCCCTGGTGATTCTTCTTATATAATCGCATCGGCTGATTCTGAGACCTATGAACGGACAAAGTGCATATCGAGAGAAGCATGGGATACGGAATTTCTTAGGGTTGCTGATTATGAGCTCACACCGATCCAAGCAGTCGGTTCTAAAGATGAATTTTAATGGATCGGTTTGCCGATGGTGGAAAACTTGGTCATGGGTTCACATCGACTGATGATTTAGTAGAAATAGATATTGGTAACGGTGATAGGCCGAGGCCAACTTTTATTAGTGCTAAGTTAGATTCTCAATGTAAACAGCAAATGATTAATATTTTAAGGGAATATAAAGACTGTTTTGCTTGGGATTATACAGAGATGCCTGGACTAGATCGGTCAATAGTTGAGCATCGTTTGCCTATTAAGCCAGGATTTTGGCCTCATCAGCAGCCTGCACGCCGATGTAATCCTAAAGTGTTACCTGATATTAAGGCCGAAATTACAAAGTTAATTGAAGCTGGCTTTATTCGGCAATGTCGATATGCCCAATGGATTTCTAATGTGGTTCCTGTTTATAAGAAAAATAGAAAACTTCATGTGTGTATTGATTTCAGGAATCTTAATAAAGCTACACCGATGGATGGCTATCCAATGCCTGTTGCTGATTTATTGATTGATGCTGCAGCTGGACATCGGATCATCAGCTTCATGGATGGTAATGTCGGTTATAACCAAATTTTCATGGCTAAAGAGGATATTTCCAAGACTGCTTTTAGGTGTCCAGGTCATGTGGGTTTATTTGAATGGATTGTCATAAACTTCGGCTTGAAAAATACCGGTGCTACCTATCAGAGGGCTATGAATTTTATCTTCCATAAATACATCGGCACATTGGTTGAAATCTACATAGATGATGTGGTAGTCAAATCTGGTGGTTTTGAGAGTCATCTTGCTGATCTGCGAAAAATCTTGGAGTGCACCAGAAAGCATGATTTAAAGATGAATCCTACTAAGTGTGCATTTGGTGTATCGGCAGGTCAATTCTTAGGCTTCATGGTACATCAAAGAGGTGTTGAAATCAGCAGGAAATCTATTGATGCAATTAATAAGGCTGTTGCTCCTGCCGATAAGACTGAGTTGCAATCCTTGATCGGCAAGATTAATTTTATTCGAAGATTTATATCTAATCTGTCAGGAAAGATCAAAGCCTTCAGTCCTTTATTAAAATTAAAAGCCGATCAGGAATTTGTATGGGGAACAGAGTAGCAATTAGTCTTAGAAAAAATTAAAAAATATTTGGTAAACCCTCCAGTATTGGTTCCACCTCAACACAGGAAACCTTTCAAGTTGTACTTGTCTGCCGATGATAATGTTATCGGATCAGCATTAATTCAAGAGTTTGAAGGGGAAGAACGTGTGATATATTATTTGAGCAGAAGACTGATAGACGCTGAGACCAGGTATTCGGCCATTGAGAAATTGTGTTTGTGTTTATATTTCTCTTGCATAAAGTTAAGACATTATTTGTTATTGGCTGAATGCACTGTTATATGCAAAGACGATGTGGTTAAGCATATGTTGTCGATGTCAATTTTGAAAGGAAGGATCGACAAGTGGATCTTAGCATTATCAGAATTTGATTTGCGTCACGAATCGGCTAAAGCGGTTAAAGGACAGGTAATGGCCGATTTTGTTACTCAACATTGCAGTGTGGTAGATTATGCTGAGATTGCTCCATGGACACTTTTCTTTGATGGATCTACTTGTGGCGAAGGAGCAGGAATCGGTATTATGTTAATCTCGCCTCGAGGAAAGAAATATGAATTTTCATTGCCGATTGCTGGCACTTCAACAAACAATCAGGCTGAATATCAAGCTTTACTGAAAGGGTTAGAATTGCTCAGAGAAATATGTGCCGATACAGTTGAAGTCTTTGGGGATTCCATGCTAGTCATTAATCAATTGATCGGAACATATGAATGCCGAAGTGAAGTTTTGATTACTTATCATGAAAAGTGCTTGCAAATATTAAAGGAGTTTAAAGATTTTCGCCTTGAACACATTCTCAGATTGCACAATGAAGAAGCTAATAGGCTAGCACAGCATGCTTCGGGATATCAATTGATTCGAGAAGTGCTGACATCATTAATTGATGCCGATGACTGGAGAAGGGATATTGCCGATTATTTAAAAGATCCGTCTAAGAAAGTGGAGAGACGTATAAGGTTTCAAGCTACCAAGTATGTGCTCCTTGATAC
>CM041639.1:31379897-31427972 GCA_023333625.1 Bothriochloa decipiens | reverse complement strand
TTACAGTGATTTGAGAGGGCATCTCATCAAGGTTTTACATATATGATGTATTCATGCGTTCGTTCCCATCCGGCTGACCCCCAGCCGACGTTCCTTGCAATGTTCCCCTTCCCTACGCTACTTTCGTCTTTGTTCTTTTGATGAGTTTGAGGGGCGCACGGCCCGGCTACTTATTTTTTCCCCAAAGCAAGTGGAATTTCTCAGGAGGAACACACACAGGAATGGATTTGGATTGGATGGTCCGAACACGAGGAGAAAACGAGACCTTCAACTCGTGATTTTAGCGCGCGGGGTTGTAGGACGGCGGCAGCGGCAGCCCCACATCCTTGCCGCAGCGGAGGGCGTTGTCGGGCATGTTGTACTCGTCGCGCAAAGATCGCTCCGGCGACATGACGCTGATGTAGAACTGCTCCCCGAGGTAGTAGCGCTCCCAGATGTTGGACCGGACGCTCCACATGCCCGCGTTGTCGAACGTCAGCATGATCGCCGTCCATGACCGCGGGTACACCTGGATCGTGTGCCGGCTCACCGCGTCCAGCAGGTTGTACGTCTGCCTCGCCTCCGGCGACCACTGCCCGGGCCCCATTCTGTGTTACATGGGCGGCTCATAAATACTTGCTCAAAAATGAAGAAAAAGGAATTGATGAACACGTGTATTACCCGACGCCGAAGAAGGCGTAGCCGTCGAGGTGGACGGAGTCCATGCTCTTCTCGGGGTTCTCGAAGACGATCTCGATGAAGGTGCGGAACTCGGCGGTGATGACATTGGGGACGACATGGAGGGGCCCATTCACGGCGGGGGGCACGTCGCCCATCTGGTTGTAGCTGAACACCCCATTGGTGACGTTGAAGTACTCGGCGAGCTTCACGGGGGTGTCGGGGTCCCTGTGGGAGATGCCGCTGAAGCCGTAGCGGAGCTTGCCGTCGATGTGGCCCCGGGAGACCATGACCTTGATGGTGCGGGTGATGTTGATCTGGCCGTAGTGGTAGGAGCCCTGCGGGTTGGGCCGCGCCGCGCTGGACGTCAGGTTCCAGCGGATCGACCTCGCCTGGTTGATGGACCACGCCCACCCCGACGGCGGCTCGGGCAGCTCCGCCGGCGGCGGCGCGCTGGAGCAGGCGTAGCGGACGATGGCCTTGGCGGACTTGGCGTCGTGGATGAACCGCGTGGACGCCACCATGTAGTAGTCGCCGGGCTTCTGGTCGGCGGTGACGAGCACGGAGAGGCAGTGGCCGACGTGGACGTCCAGCGAGTCGTAGACGTCCTGGATGGTGTGGGAGCCCTCCATCTCCACCAGCGTCATCTTGTGGCCCTGGATGCGGAAGTTGAGCGACGCCTTGATCCCGGTGTTGCACACGCGGAAGCGGTACGTCTTGCCGGCCTCGAACGTGAAGAGCGGCGCCGCCTCCAGGTCCTTGCCGCCCTTGCCGTTGATGACCACGCCCGCGGGGCGGCCCACGCTCTTGCCGGCGTCCAGCTGGCGGGCCAGGACCTCGTGGTCCTTGGTGTACCAGTCGCCGACGAGCATCACGTGGTCGTTCTCCGGCGGCGGCTGGTCGAAGGGGACCGGGATGAGGAGGCGGCTGTACACGCTGATGCCCCCGTAGCCGCCCGCCGCCCGCTGCATGGCGATGGACGGGAAGTAGTAGAAGCTGCCGATCTGGTCCTTGGGCTGCCACTTGTACGTGAAGTTGGTGTTGGGCAAGATCGGGCACTGCGTGCCTGGCATCCCGTCCTGCCACGAGTTCTTCCGGTGCTGCATCCCGTTCCTGAACGCGTCGTGCAATCATGCCATGTCAGTTTCAGTTGTTGTTGAAGAGGAGTTGCAATGCAATGCAACGTAGCGTGTCATCGGCATTTGGCAATGCGCGCGTCGTGTCCATGTATGCATACCAGGTGAAGAGGAGCGGGTGGTCTAGCTGGTTGAAGACGTTGACGACAATGTTGTTGTTGGAGGTGCAGTTGATCCTGGGTCCGGGGAACTCGCCGTTGATGAGGATCACCTTCTGGGGCACGCCCATCAGGGACTTGGTCCCGTACGTCACCTTCCACTCGAAGAACAGGTACGGGTCCTCGGCCCGCGCCACCAAGGCCAGCGCCGACAGCGCCAGCAGCACGCCGGCGGCGGCGGCAGCGCGCGACGTCGTCGCCATGTCTCTTCGTCGCTCCACCCGAGTACGTGCCTACCAATCGATCAGCAGCCCGGCAGGCCGGATCTGAGGGCCGGGGCGCTCGATCTCTAGTGTGGCCGGTGCTCTCTTGAAGGATGTAATGAGGAGTGTTGCGGTGTATTTTACGAGGAGGCCATGGAAGACGTCCCGGGTGGTGGTAGGGGTCAGGTGGAGGCCGGTGGATAACCGGGGAGGCTTCGGATTGACGAGGGGACGCCGGGGCCGGGGCTTTAAACGCCAACGGGCGGGCGGTGCTCCATCGTTTAGGACAACGCATGCTCTGGCGGCCATGCTGCATGGCCCGAAGTGGCAGGTCGCGCGCGCGGGCCGGGCGGATTCGTCGCGCGTCCGCCCGTTCGCCACCGCGTCCTGGCCCTCCCAGCAAATCCTCCATCGACTTTCTCCCATGGGTATCCAGGGGAAACCTCAAAACCCCTACTGCAAATTAGCAACTCTGTTCTCTGTTCTGCATCGACTTTTATCGGGTATTACCCTAAACTGCTGTGAAGTACAGTGGGTTCCTTTGCCGGTCATACGTTCATGAACCCAAACTCTAGCAATTTGGGCAGCAACAATCACTGAGAAATTTCTAACGCTAAGGAAATTGCGACTTCTTCTGTAATAATAATGTCATAAAAGAACCAAAAAACAGACAACTCATGTTGTCTTGCAACTTCTAGGCATGTACAATTTGTCGTTCGTATCATGATTCATGATAGTACATTGGAAGTAGCATGGTAAAATTAAGCTCGAGAAACCAATGAATATACACGTGACATACAAAATTATACAAAATCTACAATGCAACTCACAGCCTACTTGTGCAACTGAAAAGGGACAAGTCTGAAACTGGAACTCTACTATTTGGGCCTGACCTCAAAGTACGGCATGTAGTCCGAAGCGTTGTCCCCGTAGGAGCCTCTCGTGATCTCGGTGTCGCTGTACGGGTGCGACCGCGCGCCGCCGCCCGCGCCGTCGAACTCGTTGGCGGACGAGCCCGCGGAGCTGGTGGCCCCGCCGTCGGCGCCGGCGACCTCGTTCTGCAGCATGGCCTCGATCTCCTTCACCACCTCGCCCATGGCCGGCCGCACCGCCGCCGACTCGTCCACGCACCGCATCGCCAGCTGCACGAACCGCCGGAACCCGGCGGTGCGCGCGTTGTCCCGGACCGCCGGGTCGAGGAGCCCCCGGAGACCGTAGTGGTCGCGGTCGTTGGGGTCGATGGCCAGCCTCACCTCGCGCACGATGTACTTGCCGCTCTCGATCGGCTGCCGGCCGCTCACCAGCTCCAGCATCACCACCCCGAAGCTGTACACGTCGCTCTTCTCCGATAGCTGCTGCGTCATGTAGTACTCCGGATCCAAGTAACCCTACAGCATCGTCCACCAAATTAATTCACCACATGCTTAGTTAAGTTTTAATGACAGTTTTAATTGTTTAGCTAGGTTCATAATAGTATGGTGTTTTCATTGTGACACTTACCAGTGTTCCTTTCACTTGAGTGGAGACGTGGCCTTTCTGGGTGTCGGCGACGAGCTTGGAGAGGCCGAAGTCGGCGACCTTGGCTTTCAGGTGGTCGTCGAGGAGGATGTTGGTGGACTTGACGTCCCGATGTATGATCGGCGGGTCGGCGAGCTCGTGAAGGTAGGCAAGTCCCCTCGCTGACCCCAGCGCGATCCTGAGCCTCTTCTTCCAGTCCAGGTACGTTCCTCTCACTGCAGATTGAATGGTCAATTAATGATGCTTCGATTACAATTGAGAGATGGAAATTTGTGAAATGTTATATATTGGGTATGGTGGTTTTGTCAATGTACCTAGAAGGTTCTCTCTCAATGTTCCGTTGGAGACGTACTCATACACCAGCATCTGCTCCCCTTGTTCGTAGCAGAAGCCTATCAGGCTCACTAGGTTCCTGTGATGAACCCTGGAGAGCAGCTCAATCTCGTTCTTGAACTCCACCACACCTTGCATTGATCCGCGCTCTGCTCTCTTTATGGCGACCCGCGTTCCATCAACGAGTGTTCCCTTATACACCTTTGAGGTTTACCAGTTTTGATATTTGTGAGTTGCCTGACTATATTTTGAAGAATAGGCAGCCTAACACTGGATTTTTTATCCAATGGTTTAACTATTTGTTCAGGTCCTTATATTTCCAAAAAAAATTAAGCAGGTCCTCTTTAAGAAAGCCAAATAGCTTGTTTTTATCTCATACCTTTCCATAGCCTCCTGAGCCTATCTCATGGGTGTCTGCGAAATTGTTGGTGCAGCTCTTCAGTTCATTCAGAGAGAACAACCTTGCTCCTTTGAGCTGTGGAGCCCCTCCACTGTCTTTCTGAGAAACTCCCCATGAAGCTGTTATTTTGGAATAGATTTCAGTTAAAATCTGACGTAGTATTATTCTTGTCACAGTTGGTTCGGGTTACTACTGTTTGCAAACTGTGACATGTCCTTGGTTAAGAAAAAGCAACAACGAAAATCATGGTAACTTTCTAAAGCTTCTGCAATGAATCTCTTGCACAACACAGTCAGTAAACATAACAGGATTTGAAACGCACAAAAGTTTTTTAAGTCCTTACCGAAAGGGTCTGTTCGTCCCGTCACTTTCTTAACCATTCTTTTCTGTCGCAATGCAAATAATACCATGCCAATGAGAGCAATCACAAGAAGTCCACCGGCTACTGCAATTCCAGCGATAGCGCCAGTACTGATCTGTGATTTCTTACTACCACGAGAAGAAGCGCCTGACACAGAAAGTCACACAGTGAATTTCATACTGCCATACTAGTTGCTCCACTAAAAACCATCATACTTCTCTTCCAAAAAAAAAAAAAACAAATCATCATACTGCTTGAATACAGATTGGAATTTTTGATGGTAAAACTAAAGTACCTGCCAAAAGAGCGTATGTGTCTGCAATGAAGTAATAAGGTCCAAAGTTTGATGGTGGTTTGTAAGTCTGGTTGCTCAGATCAAAGCCTATCCGTATCAGATCCGGCACGCTGAAGGACGCCCCAGTCGATGGGAAAAGTGCCACCTGAATCTGGAGGTAGTTGTCACTGTTGAAGTGGATGTCTGAGAGGAATACCGAGCCATCACGTAGAGATAACTGTGTCGTGAGGCTTGTCTCCAGCTGCTGAAAAGTGGCGCTGTCTGTCAGGTCAGTGAATAACGGCGCTCTCAAGACCATCTTCCCGGAGTAGGGATAAGCACAGCCGCAGTTTGCAGGGTTCAGTTTCTGGTCACCAGAACATGAAGCTGTAGAGGAACATTTGCTCAGGCTGGTGTTGTATGCTATCATGCTCTCCTGCTTGAGGCTGCAGAAGGCTTTTAAATCTGGGTCCACGCAGCCCGGATTCCCGACTAGCCTATATTCAGGTTTGGCAAACAAGAAATGAGTGTTTCTGAATTTTTTAGGTGGAGAAAAGAAGTAACTTTATGGCTCTTGGGGCTGAGTGTTTCTTACACTAGAGTCTTGGTGTAGCTTGGGGTGACGTTGGCAGCAACAATAGCATTATTCATGAGATTAATAGTCTGCAGTTGTTTGTTGATGTTACCCGTGACCTCAAGGGTTCCGTTGAACATGTTGTTGCTCAGTACACTGTTTGATCAGTGACGAAAAAGGTAAGCATGATAAAGTTTTCCCTCCTTATTTAAACATATTCATTTTGTATACAAGTTGTGAGAACATTACACTTGCTGCAGCTGGGGCAACCTGAAGAGACCCTTGGGGACCACGCCAGAAAGTCGTCCAGAAGATATTGATCTGTGAGATCAGAAGATAACAAGGTGAGTTCGACATTGACATAACAATGGTGATTTAAGGAGCAAATAGTCTAAGGTAACTCACACAGAGGTTAGAGATGTTAAAGTTGTGAACCAGTTTGGGGCTACTGAAGCGGCAAAGGAGTTGTTGCTTAAATCCCTGGTTATGAAGCAACCAATTCATCAGTAATTATCCAGAAAATAAATATGATCCGACAAAACAGCATGGTATCACTACAGTTAGTTTCTTACACGACATTTAATTGGGTCATGCTGCTTAGATCTGGCAGTGATCCAGTGAGCTGGTTGCTGGCCAAGTTCCTGCAGAAGGTCACATTTTTTAATTAAAAAAAAGGTGCTGGGTGCCAGGATAGTTGCTGATTGTTTAAGATCATGGGCCACTTACAGCTCATTTAGTTTGGTCAAGTTGCTGATGTTAAGAGGAATTGGCCCCTGAAGACTGTTCCTATCTAGTCGGCTGCCAAAGATGCAAATCAAGTTAAAAAGGAAAAATATAATGAACTGAAAGTATTGAATTTCCACAGATTCTAAGATACTTACAGAACTTGGAGTGTTGAAACGTCCCCTACCTCCTCTGGTATTTGGCCAGTTAATTGATTGCTGTCGAACAATCTAACAAAGGTACCAAGACGAGTTAGCAGGGCATGTTTTAATGATGTCATATATGAACTATAATTTTTTTTGAGGGCTTATATAGTTATATGAACTATAAATTGAAAGTCTTGTGATCCCTTACACGTGAATCAGAGTCATATTGGAGTTGAAGAGGCCTGCAAGTGTCCCAGATAATTGGTTCTTGTTGAAATGACTGTTCATATATAAGAACTTGTAAGTATTTAAAGGAAATGTAATGGTGGTATCGATACATACTGATATATCTTAATTAATCAGAGGACATCACTTACAAGTGCTTCGTGTGGGTAAGTTGGTCAAGCCCTGGTGTCGTTGCTGTTGAGACCGGGATAGATCCAGTGAGCTGATTATCAGCCAGATCCAACCAGAAGAGATTTGAGAGTAAACCGAGTTGAGGGGGTATTGTGCCTGTAAACTTGTTTGAATTCAGCGCCCTAAAGAGAATGTGCGACAAAACCAGTTAACTCTACATGCCAGATCATAAGGAGCGACAGACCAAATTTTTTTTTCTATTGATTTTTCATCAGAATAAGTAGGCTAGTAATTACAGGAATGTGAGCTGCTGCAGGTTGCCGAGTTCCTTTGGAATGCTTCCTGTGAAGCTACAGCCTGCCAGGATCCTGACAAGTAAAATTCAATTAAGCTTTCGTGATTTTGTTTGTGTTGGGTAAGGGAAAACAGGATCGAAAAATGAAGAGTAATGTAGCGCATACAGTGTGGTAAGCTCTGCAAGGTTCCCGATTGTAGCAGGCATCCGACCATTGAGACCGAGGTTGAAGGAAACATCCCTGCAAGTGCGTATGTTGTGAGATAGAACACCCATTTCCTCTCTTAGAACATTATTACTGTACATACCATTTCTGTCACATTATTATAGTATACGTTCCTGTGTATCTTGTTTCGTTTTTTGGTAACCTGGCCTTATTAAAAAAAAAACTACTAGAGTCTAGGTAATCCATGGAAATGATACTTTACTAGATTATTAGTCACGACCTACAATACAATCTGCTAAACTTGAATTAGTCAGCCTCAGCCTCAGCTCGACAGGTGAAGCCTGAAGAAAGCAGAGTTGGCAAGGTAGATACAAGCCTAGATGCAGAAGTGTTCAGCGCTGTGACCAATTCAAAATCTGAATCGTCTGAAACGCAACAGCCAACAGCACCGTCCAACCTCACGTCGGGTGGGTATAGGCGTAAAGCCATGGTGCCTTGCAGCTATAGTGATCCGGAGAGAGCCGAGAGATGACTTACAGGTACACGAGCTGAGTGAGCTGTCCGATGCTGTCGCTGAGCGTGCCCTGGATGTTGACACTTGACAGCCGCCTGCAAACAAGGCAGCGACGAACAATGAATTAAGACTAGGTAATCCATGGATCGAAGCAATCGACGAACAAAGGAATGAAGCAAGCAATAGGTGCACGGCGGCACGGCCATGGCCTGCCTGCCTTGGCATGCAGTTGGCTCTGGCTGGCACTCACAGCGATGTGACCCTGCCGTTGTTGCACATGACGCCGTCCCAACCCCCGTCGCAGGGGTCGCTCGCCGAGGACCAGCTCCCGGGGGCGTTCGTCCATTGGCTCTTGAGCGCGTTGAGAGCAGAGCCTGAGAAAACAAACCTTTTTCAGTTGAGACTTCAGAAGAGCAGCGGGGAGATTGGTTGGTAAGGCTGTAAGAGCAGCCGAGCAGGGACCAATTCTGGATCAAAATCGCCCTGTCTGGTTTCTAGTTTCTTGGCCGGCATCATCTTGATTCCATTCCCTCGTAAATAAATCCCGATGAAAACGGAAATGGAAGGACGGATGAAGCGGCAGCAGGCCGCGACACAAGTAGGCAAGAAGCAGAGTTGACCACCGTAGTATACTAACCATCTTGAGCGTTGATGGCGCAGAATCTTGCAGGAACGCTCGCCGCCAGCACCAGCAACGCCAGCAGCAGCGTCGGGGTGACCCGCCGCTGCCGCGTGGCCTCCTCCATCCTGCTGCTAATCGCCGACGGCCGGCGATGAGATGCACGTACGGCGGCGGAGCACCACCCTCTTCTTGTCTGTCCGGGGAGACGACTCTTCTTCTTCTCTTTCTCAGCGACTCTGCCGTGGCAACTGGCAAGGCTACCAGCTAAACGGAGGAGGAAGAGAGAGCCGTGCCTCGCTGGTCTCAACTTGTACTAATGCTCCCTCGCCTCCGCAAGTCCACGCGACCGAGCCGCGCGCGATCATCAATTTGAGGCTTTGAGGCGGCGGGGCAGGCACCAACAACCACTCCTTCTACCTCCCGAGGAGGACCCAGTGCCGGCTTCTGGAGCGCGGAGGCGGAGGGAAGAGGTCAACCCAAGCAAATGGCGGACGCGCCAGCCCATGCGTTCAGAACTCCGGATGAATGATTTTTGAAACCTAGGCTCTAGTCCACCAAATTTGGCCACCAAATTTACTATGCAGAATTTATATTTCTCATCACATCAAAATACTGGTACATGTATGGAGTACTAAATATAGATAAAATTAAAAATTAATTACACAGTTTTGTTATACTTTACGAGACGAATATTTTAAGCCTAATTAGTTAAAGTTTAGACAATTTTTATCAAATATAAACCGAATGCTACAGGAATTTTAGCGCCAATTTAGCGAGATAAAAAGGCCCTAAAAGCATGTTGCGCAGCTGCAGCTAGCCGCCGGTCAAAGGAGATGTTAGGAAATACTCCCTCCGTTTTAAACTGTAGTTCACTTTGATTTTTTGGTGTATACACTTTGCTATGTATTTAGATAATTCGAAGTCGAGAAAGCCCTATTAACGCTGATGCCAGCACTTTTCTCCTTTATGTTTATGTTTTATTAATCGTTGCTCGGCGACTATTGGTGGCAGGCAGCTTTCGCAGCCGAACCGGGCTTAATTTCGATTCGATTAGCGCGTCGGCCTACACCTCCTCTCTTCTCTTTCTCTCTCTCACGGGTCTCTTATCATATATATTGCCTTCAGCTACGTAATAATATCCTCGTGATGGGTTGTTCTTGCCTTCTTGGATGCTGCTTTCAGCTACGTCCAGCCAACGCGCGCTAGCGTATTGTTTAGATAGAGGAGTAAGTAGTACTAGCTTACGTTATTTATATTAACACATCTAGTCTAATCTAATTGATTGAAGGATCGGGGCAATGCGCGGCAGTCCGTTTCGTATTATATGTATGTCCTGCAGTTGACATGGTAGGGCTGCTGACGGATGGCCGAGACAACGGCAACTGATCGTATGAGGACCAATTACTCCTTCTAGTATATCTCAAAAATGAATACCGAGAACGGAGAATCTAAACATTACTTTAGACATTGAAATCATCTCTAAATTAATTAATTAATTAAATGTATAATGAACGATATGCGGATATATATGATGAAATCATTATATTTGTAATGGAATGTAATTTCGCAGTATATAAATGTGTTTGAAGTCAGAAGAAATATTGACATTATCTGTATAAACCTAATCTAAGTAACATAATTTGATTTAAACCAAGCTTCAAATATCTTCTTTTTAATATCATGCCGTCGACGAGATGGGGAGAGATGAGGTCGGCGACCGGTCCACCAGTTGCCCTGCCGGATCCAGCGTTTAGACGACTTTCTGATTGGAATAGGGGACGACGACTGTTAGCTTAGTTTTCACTACAGGATTTGTCCGACCGGATAATGAACGCGTGTGTGTGATTATGAAAGAGCCGGACCTCGAGAGACTCGGCAGGACAGCGCAGATTCTGCAACTAGCTCCGCTGATGGCGATCCTGGGCTTCTACTCTCGCCATCAGCCGACTGTCATTAATTAAGAACAAAATCATACTGGATCCTAGTCACAGGACAACAGGAGCATGCGTCTGGGAGACCCAAGCGAAGCGTAACCCAAGGCAAGGCCAAGGCCGGCCTCCCACCAGGCTTTGCTCTGCCGACTCGCTCGAGGCTGCTACGTCACTTCCTGCGTGGAATGCCCGTATGACGTGAGCTCTGCTCTTCTTCCCCGGCCCGGTTCGGCCTGCCACGGGCGCGTGCGTCATCAGAACATCCAGAGTGAAACGGCCGCAAGGACACGGCAGGCCACCGTACGTCAGCCAATGCCGCAGTCGTTTTACTTTTACCCGGCAGCGGCAGCGCCTTTGCTCCGGTGAAAATTTCCGGGGTTAGGTGTAGGTGTTGACGGCTTCCACGTCGCGGCGTCCCCGCGCCATCGCCCTTTCTTCCCTTTCCTTGTCCCCACGAGAAAAACACTGGCGTGGCGTGGACAAACAGCTGGGCGACGACAAGAGAGAAAAAAAAATAAAAAAGGATTTGACAAATTCGACTGTGTGCGAGGGACTAAGCGCAACGCACTGCGAGTTTGAGAAGAAGGAAGGAAAGAGTGATATATAGTTTCCGGCAACCGGCGAAAGCTAAAGGTGGTTACTTTACTGTCTTTACCTAGTCAACTGACGGTCAGATACTATGAGATATCAGAATGTGACCTCGGCGCAAACGCACCAGCGCAGCAGTACCCAGAATATTCAGAGGGCCGATCGATATGCCAGCCAAAAGTAACTGTAGCCACTTAGATTTGTTCAAGCTGGATGCTCGGACGGCAGCGGGCGCACATAAGTACATTCGCAAGGATCATGCCGTCATGCCGACGCCGGAATGTTTGTCAACCTCGACGAGACCAAGGGAAAACAGAGAGCTGCAGCAAAGTGGACCTTTAGTTTGTGCACAGGTTCACGTATGCGGTAATTTAGGGTGAGTATGAGCGTAATATAAACTAGGGAAAGTAATAATAAACCTACAGGGTCTTCGAGGAGTACTCTATAATACTTGTTTTTAAACAGAAGACTTTATTGCATTACAGGAGCAGTACATCGAGTTGATACACGTAAACTTGATGCCCGGCCTTTCAGATCAATAAGCACAAAAATTATGATGATTTAGGGAAGTACCAGAGAAATGGCGATTCATCGAGTACTGGAGAAATGCAAGTTGTCAGTATCACATTGCTATGTCGAAACGATGGTGGAAAGAGCAAATCTTACAACAACATAGCACAGATATATGGTTCATTTTTAGGGATGACAAGAGCTTTGGCATTAATTTTATCAGAAGAATAAAAAATAAAATAAAGTGCCGGGCTCATTTCTTAAGTGAAAATCGGGCAAACACACACACACAGAGTGCCACACTTCCCACAACTTTGGTGCTACAACCGGTTAACTATCAACTTCATACAATCTTTTGCTCAGTGAGCCAACTAACCAACTCGGTCAAAACACGACCCAACTCAACTCAACCAGCCGTGTTTTTAACTAGGACAAAAAAAAAATCCCCATCACAACTACAAAACCTTGTGAGGAGACAACTCAACAACAACAGTTATGACGGACAAGACAAATAAAGTGCTCAAGACAACTAGATGGGATTCATCTCAAATCACTATCTTGCACCGTTGAAGACGAAGAACCAGCGATGTGCCTTGATTGTGAAACATGGTTGCACAGAACTGCAAAATCAACGCCTTCAAGAAGGAACAAAGCTAGACATGCCATCGCAGCCCATCCAACATGGATTGGGTTTTCACCCGCAAGATCCACGCTGAGAGAAAAAAAAGTGCATTGATAGACGCCTGCAAGGAGGAACACCACACCCGACCCAACGTGTCGCCATCGTCAACCTAACAACTAGGGAAAAAGTTTTCACCTAGAGCACAACCCACTCCCAATGATAGTTGTTACATCAACTAGGTATTCAGTGCCTTATATATACTTGTAGTATATTTTATATTGTTCAAACGGTATCATGTTGTACTATTTTATTTTCCTCTAATGTTTTCTTCAATTTTTACTTTAGTTAAGTAGATTTTTTATTTTCTACTTTTTTCCTCTAATTTTCCTCTAATATACGTGATATTCACATATTATACATGTAATCCAATATACATATGTTCTATGATGTTTATATAGTAGAAATGGGATATTCTACAATAGTAATCGGATAGTAGTTGTGATTTGTATTTTAGGTTGTTCAGTTAGTATCATGTGATGTCTTTAAATTTTCTCTAGAATTTTTATTTTTTATCTCCATTATTTTATTTTCATTAAGTGATTTTTTTGTTTTTTACCTTTGAATTTTTCTAAATTCTATGAGATAGTGATGTTATATAGTAAACATGTTATATTATATGACGTATTTAATATGCATGTAATTCTATGATGTATTTCTCTTATGTTTTGTTCTATCTTTTTATTATGGTATTCTATTTATATTATATATGTATATTTGATTATTCCCATAGTATTGTGAAATTCTCTATATTACTTCCAGGTTGTTTTCGGGTATTATAACACCATTCAAATGAGGCTAATATTTTGTTCTTCCAAATTTATAGTGTTGTTCTTGTGAACCTAGAACATTTGTAGGTAAAGACGAAACAATGTTTTACACGAATTGGTTATTTTATTTTTATTTTTAAGTTTTTTATATATATTTTCCATATATCATGTGATGTTTAGTTAGTATAGACATGATGTTTTATGTTAACTGGAATGGCTCTCTCCGCTTCCGCCTCCCCTCCTCCCGGCGCCAGTCCCCGCCCGTCCTTCCCCTCTACCAGCCACACGTCGTGACCTACTCCGGGCACGGTGTCCACCCAAGCCTCCACCTCTTCGGCGCCTAAGGAAATCCTACCCCACTCGACTCCCTGCGCTACCGCGGGACGCTCCAAGCTCCAGCGTTGGCGGGATGAGGAGCTGTCCCCTGAGTCCGTGCCCTCGTTTAAGGACGTCCTCCTGGGCGGCGTCCGGGGCGGCTCCTCCCCGGTGGCGTCCTCGGGGGCTGCTTGTAAAGCTCCGGCTGCGGCTAACCCCTCTCCAACTCGTCCGCGCGCGCCGCCGCGCATCATCCTGCGACCGTGTGACCGCCGTCCCCGACCTTTGGTGGCGCCTGGGTCGGACCGCGAGGGCTGGGTGACCAAGGAGAGCCGCCGTTCCCGCCAAGAGCACCGCCGGCGGGAGCTCCCTCCTCGTCGGCCTATCCCAAGTGATCTACGTGGTCGATGCTTCAACTGTTTCACCTCTGGCCATAAGGCGGCGTCCTGCTATTCTCGCCCAAGGTGCTTCTCATGTAGGGCTTTGGGCCATCGCTCTGCTTCCTGCCTGTCTCGGCGGCTCTCCGTGTATCCTGCCCGGTCACAGCCGAGGAATATGCTGGTCTGGCGGCCAAAGATCGTCAAGGAGTCGGCGTCGATGAGGCCTACTACCTCGCCTCCCACGGCGCCCCCCGTTGGTGGCCAGGGCAAGGACGCAAGCGGCGCCGCCGGGCGCATAAGAGGGGCGCGGCCAAGGCTAACGATGCTTTGGGAGAGGACGAAGGGGCCATCTTGGTCCCGAACGTCGATAATGATGCTGTCGCCGCTACGACTTCGTCAAGTAAACCAAGGCGAATCCTAGATCGTTCTGAGCGTCTGTCTAGGCGGGAGCATGCCCTGAGCTATGCACTGGTTTTCACCATGATCGGGGGTTCAATGGATGGTGCGGCCGAGTTCATCCGCACCACTGTTGCCCATAGGTTTGAGATCGAGGAAACGCGGCTTACCCCACTTCCCTGGGGGCCGTCGAGCTACCTCTTGATCTTTCCTACTGAAGAGCTCAGGGATCGCGTCTACAATGGAGGACGGCCTATCATCACCACCTCTGCTCGGCTGCACGTCATGCGATGGACACGTTTCCTACAGTACCGGCGGCTCTTCTGCCAATTGCGATGGAAGTGGATATTACTGGAATCCCTACTCATGCCAGGGATTTGACAACTGCTGATCTTCTTCTTGATGATGTCTGTTGGATTGTTGGGGTACATCCGAGTAATGTGGCTCGGCGGGATGTGTTCATGTTGAGGGCGTGGTGCTCCGATCCCGCGTTGTTTCCTTCTGAAATGACGTTGGAGATCGTTGAGCCCCCATGGCGGACTGCCCGAATCCGGGAGTGCGGACGCTAACCTTCCCCATCAAGATCTCAGTTGCTCTCCTTGGTGCATCACAGGACCAGGCTTCTTCCCCTCTTCCGGCCGAGGATGAGGATCCCGAAGATGACCTTGACCCTCACCGAAGAAGATGTCATCCAGTGGCTCCTGAGGTTCAGCCTGCGTCCATCCAGTGGGGCAGGGCCCCGGTTCATGCGCGGCTGGGCCCACGCTCCCACGTTGTGGAGATCGGTCGCTCCAGCAGGCCTCGAACTCCTCCCCGAGCGACACTCCAGAGTCACAAAGCAATAGCATTGAAGACATGGTGTGCCACGCTGGAGCCGAGGGGGCCGAGCCCGCAGAAGCCGTTACCGCGCGCTCGTTGCCAGAGTAGGAAGGACGACATACTTCGCACGTCCCCATGGAGGCGGCGGCTGCTGTGGCGCAGCAGGTCGAGGAGGCGGCGGCTGCTGTGGCGCAGCCGGCCGAGAGAGCGGTGGCTGACGTGGTGCAGCAGACCGAACAGGCGGCGACTGCTGTGGCACAACAGGCCGAGCAGGCGGCGGCTCCTGTGGCGCAACTGATCGAGGCGACGGCGGCTACAGTTCATGCTGGTAATGAGGACGCCTCGACCGTTGCTGTGCGGCCTCAATCAGATGAGTTGATCCCCTCGGTGGCCTTCCCTACTTTAATGCGCTTTGAAGTAGATGTTGGGGTAGCTGCCTGCTTCTGGAATAATGTGGCCAATGTTGCTGGGCCTCCTCTGTACCCTGAGCCCATGGTCACTCTTGGGCCCATGGTGTGTGAACCAGTGAAGGATTTACCTTTCTCTTCTGGGCTGGATTGTGATCTTCGAATGTCCTCTGCTGCTGGTACAACAAGTGGTGTGGGCTTTGGTGAGGCTACGGCCTAGAACTCCCCCGGTCGGTCGATGGAGCTCATCTCTTTCGAGAGCTTGCCTGTCAGCGCAGCCACAGATGGGGCTCCTTTTTTGGCCTCGCCAAGCTCGCCCCCTCCTCCATTGTCCCAAAGTTCAAGCTTCTAGCGACCCCACCTCCAGACAGGGCACATCTGCAAGGCCTCTCCAAGTGTACTCGCGTCGACGGCTCCGCCGGCGCCTGCGGAGGTGCTCCAGTCCGGTGGCCACCGCTTCTCCCCTGGCGACGAGGCTTCAGACGATGATAGGGGCACCTCCTGCGCCCCCACTGCAGGATGGCCCAGCAGCTGGGGACCCCACTCCGGTGAATGATGTTCCTCTCTCGGCTGCTGGCGTGGTAGTCTCCTCGGTGACTCCGTCGGTGGCTGAGGGACCCTCTGCAGCTCCATCCTCATTGGGCGCGTCTTCGGCTGCTGGCCTGCTTCTCTTGGATGAGCATCCGCTTGTGTCTCTGGCCCCCTCTGAATCCCTTGGCAGGGTGGACGGCCCTGTGTAGCACACCCCTGTCCCAGGCGTTGTAGTCCCCTTGGTGACTCCACCCCCGGACAGGACTCTCTCACCTTCCGAGGCTAGAGCCGCCTTCCTCGGCAGGCTCACCTGGCGTACGGAAGGACTGCTCCCAATGCCGGTCATCAACAAGAGAAGATGTAAGTATCAGCTATCTGACGCCACACCACATCGTAGTCGTCGTATCGCTGGGGCTAAGGTGGAATTCCTCCCAAATGATTTGGGCAGAAGGACGAAGAAGAAGGCTATGCGTGCTCTGGACATCCTTGACGAAAGCGAAGGCATCAGCCAACAAGCTCAAGATGACTATGCGAAGCTGTTTGCGCACCCCTTGTCTAATTCTCATGTTCAGGCGTTGGCTGCTCTATTCAATTGGTCCTTGCCTGATGATTTTGGCCAACGGGATGATGGTGAGTTGTTGGATTAGCCATCTGATTGTGGGAATGGTCGCCTTTAGAACCTGTTGTTTAAATGGATCCTACAAAGATTTTAATTTGGAATGTTAGAGGTTTAAATTCTACTTCTAGGCAAGACTCTGTATGGTCTATTGTGGATTCATCTCGGTCGGACATTGTGTGTATCCAAGAAACCAAGGTCACTAATATGTCTCGCAGAATTTTGCTCTCTGCACTAGGCTCAGATTTCTCAGACTTCATTGCTGCCCCCTCTGTTGGTGCCAGTGGTGGGATTTTGGTCTCCTGGAGACGACACATTGGTGTTTCAGTAACTCGACGGGTTGACAATCATAGTGTAATAGTTTAGTTTTCTCCCAAAAATGGGCAGCCATGGTGGATGACTTGTGTATATGGACCCCAAGGAAATGAGGACAAAATTCAGTTTTTGCAGGAGTTACGGGATATCCGTACAGCATGTCCGGGGCCATGGATGGTGGCTGGGGATTTCAATCTTATTTACAAAGATGAGGACAAGAACAATGTTAATTATAACAGGGCAATGATGGGTCAGTTCAGAAGGTTCATAAATGATTTGGCTCTCAAAGAAATACCTTTACATGGTCGCAAATACACTTGGTCAAACCAGCCGGACTCTCCTACCTTGGTGAGATTGGACAGGGTGTTGTATTCAGTTGACTAGGAGGAGAAATTTTCTAACTGTTTGCTTCAAAGTATGGCTTCAGATGATTCTGATCACTGTCCTCTCCTGCTTGGCCTCCAAGACAATAAGTCGGGTCGACCCAGATTTCATTTTGAATTTTTCTGGCCAAAACTCGACGGTTTCCAAGATGTTGTCTCTTCGGCCTGGACGTCAGTCCCTGCTGGTCCGTGCCCTTTTCTATCTCTGGACAAGAAATTCAAAGCTGTTACCAAGGGCCTACAGAGTTGGAGTGACAAAATGATTGGCCATATTAGTTTTTAGCTTGCCTTGGCAAGGGAAATTATTCATCAATTCGAGATTGCTCAAAATAGTCGCTAGCTTTCTCAGGAAGAATCTTGGCTTGAGAATAATCTGAAGAAGCACAACTTGGCCCTCGCATCTCTCAAGCGCACAATGGCTCGTTTACGCTCAAGGATCATTTGGCTCAAAGATGGCGATGCTAACACAAGGCTCTTTCATATGCATGCCCGCCATCGAAAAAGGAAGAATTTTATTGATAAAATCATTGCAGGGGAACGGATCTGCACCAGCCATGAGGACAAGGCTGCAGCCATCGATGACTTTTATGAAAACCTGCTAGGAACATGTACAGATCGAGAGCACGCCATGAATCTGTCTAAGTTAGGAATTCCTACACATGACTTATCTGAACTTGAGCTTCCCTTAACTGAAGATGAGGTTTGGAGGACTATTCAACAATTACCTTCAGATAAGGCCCCAGGGCCAGATGGTTACACAGGTCGCTTCTATAAGTCTTGCTGGCCTATTATAAAAGATGATATCATGATGGCTATTTCAGCAGTCTGGAGTAGGAAGATGGTAAATTTTGGAACTCTCAATTCAGCATATATCATCCTCCTTCCCAAAAAGGAAGGTGCTGAACAGCCTAAGGATTTCAGGCCCATAATTTTGGTCCATAGCTTTGCCAAACTAGTCACAAAGATGCTTGCTAATCGTCTGGTCCCCAAGCTGCACCAAATTATCTCCCCCAATCAAAGCACATTCATTAAGGGACGTTTTATACAGGATAACTTTATGTTAGTACAACAAACAACGAGGTTTCTCCATCAACAGAAACAACCCAGAATCCTACTTAAATTGGACATTTCAAAGGCTTTTGACTCGGTGTCTTAGCCATTCCTACTTGAGATCTTGCAGCAGCTTGGTTTTGGACAAGTTTGGAGGGATATAATCAGTGGGTTGTTATCCTCTTCATCGACTCAAGTCTTATTAAATGGTACTCCTGGTGATCATATTTCACATCGGAGAGGGCTACGACAAGGTGACCCCCTTTCTCCGATGTTATTTATTTTGGTTATGGGTGTGTTGGATCACATGATTTTGAAGGCAGAAACTGAAGGCTTGCTGCTGCCACTGTCTAGATGTAACTTACAACATCGAGTTTCCTTTTATGCGGATGATGTGGTTATGTTCCTCTGACCTGAAGCGGGTGACGTTGATGTAACTCTGGATATTCTCAATCTTTTCGGGGAAGCAACGGGGCTCAAAACGAATTTACAGAAGAGTAATGTGTTGCCCATCAGATGCGACGGTACAGAACTTGCTGCTGTACAAAGCCTACTACCCTGTGCAATTACTGACTTCCCATGCAAATATTTGGGACTGCCTCTCTCCTTGAAGAAGCTCACCAAAGAACAAATCCAGCCCATTATTGATCGTATTGCTGATCAGCTTACTGGATGGAAAGCAGATTTGATGACCAAGGTCGGAAGAAAGATTCAAGTTCAGTTTGTGCTAACTGGTATGCTCATATATTTGGTTATGGCTTTTGAGTTTCCACCCTGGGCTATCAAAGCAGTGGATAAAATTCGGCGTGGTTTTCTTTGGAGAGGCCACAAAGACGCAAAAGGTGGACACTGCCTGGTTGCTTGGGGCAACGTGTGCCGCCCTGAAGAACTTGGTGGTCTAGGAATTTCTGACCTCAAATTGCTTGGCTGGGCACTACGTATGAGATGGGTCTGGTTACAAAAAACAGAACCTCATCGCCCCTGGTCTAGTCTTCCAATCCACGTGCCTGTACAAATATCGGCCTTCTTTGCAGTAGCAGTTTACTCTGAAGTTGGGGATGGATCAACTACTCTTTTCTGGACGGATCGATGGCTCCATGGCCAATGCATCGCAGATCTTGCGCCTCACCTTTTTGCCACCATTCCCAAAAGAAGACTCAAGCGGCGAACTGTCCAGGACGCTCTCACCAACCAGACTTGGATTTCTGACATTCAAGTGGCCACGACTACCACTGTGGGAGTAATAATCGAATTCCTTCACCTCTGGGATATCTTATCTATTTTCATTTTACAGCCAGAGGTTGAAGATAGACATATTTGGCGACTCTCTCCTGATGGGCAATATTCGGCCAAGTCGGCATACAAGAGTCTTTTCCTAGGTTCTACATCTTTTGGACCTTGGGAAAGAATTTGGAAGACTTGGGCACCACCCAAATGTCGTTTCTTTCTTTGGTTGGTCGCTCACAATCGCTGCTAGACAGCGGATCGCCTTGCACGCCATGGGCTCCCTCATCCTAAGCGATGCCCTTTGTGTGACCAGGATGCGGAGACTATTGATCACATCTTGGTCCTGTGTGTATTTGCAAGAGAGTTCTGGTACCGGCTCTTCTCAAGGTTTGGGCTCCAAACCTTTGCCCCGCAGCCCACAAAAACTTCTTTCCATTTGTGGTGGGAGATGGTGAGCAGTACTGTTGGAGACATGTTGAAGAAAGGAATGAATTCCCTCATTGTGCTGGGAGCCAGGACTCTATGGAGACACCGCAATAAGTGCGTTTTTGATGGCGCATCCCCAAATATTGCAAGTGCACTGGCTGTAGCTGAAGATGAGGGAAAGACATGGTCATTGGCAGGGGCGAGAGGTTTATCCCTCCTAACTGCCATTGCTCCGGGTGGTTAGCGCCTTGGTCATTTGTAGTTTCTTTCGCAGGCGCGAGTGTTCATTGGGCAGCAGCTGTGTGTGTAGGTGTTTGTGTATGTATATGTGGGTTCCTTGAGTTTTTTGGGTGTTGTATGGGCACTTGTCCCTCTTTTTCATCTTTTTAATATAATGATGCGCAGCTCTCCCGCGTTTTCGAAAAAATGATGTTTTATGTTGTAATCTTAGGAATAATCAAATATATATAATCTTAAGAATAAATGTATATATGTATATTTCCAATACTATATATTTTTATTTTCTTGCACTTATTTACTTTTGATTATTATCCTTTTTATTCTTTTAATTAATTTATATTTTATTGTGTTTCTATATTATGTAGCTTTTTGCCATATTACATTAAATGTTCAATGTCATATTTTAGTCTAGAATATTATTTTGTGAGTGGAATATTTTTTTAAGTAAAAATGGCCAAGTTACCATAGTTTAATAATATAAATTTTGTAATGTATCAAAACATTTTAAGCCATATTCGTGTTTCCCACATATTATTTTACATTATTTTTGCTCCTATTTTCTGCAATCATGTGATGAATGGAGGGATCTCACGAGCGGAGCGGAATATCTGCGAGCGAGGCAGCGAGCACGAGCGAATCAAAGAGCGAGCGGGAGCGAGAGCCCACGAACTGCACAGCGGGCCGGCCCATGCGCGAGAGAGGAGAGTAGGACAGGGAAATTTTGGGATTTTTTTTTATTTTTAATTTTTTTTAAAAAAATTTACAAAAGTAATCTTTGGTTTCGGAATATGACAGAACTAGTCGCCTACCGTGGGCGTTTTTTAAAAAAACGCCCACTGTGTGGGCGTTATATGTGACGTGGCACAGAGCCGGCCGCCACCGGTGCCGGCTCTTGCGGGTGGCCCACCTGCGTCCAAAAAACACCCACTGCGTGGGCGATTTTTGGTGGGGAGGGGGCTGCCTGTAAAAGTGCCCGCTGTTTTGCGGGCGGGCCGCGGAGCAGTAAAAAAACGCCCACTGTGTGGGCGTTTTTTACACTGCAGGGGGCCGCCTGCAAAAGTGCCCGCTGTTTTGCGGGCGGGCCGCGGAGCAGTAAAAAAACGCCCACTGTGTGGGCGTTTTTTACACTGCAGGGGGCCGCCTGCAAAATTTACCCCTGCGCGATGTAAATTTTGTAGGGTAAATTTACCATCGTACAGGGTAAATTTTGCAGGATAAATTTGCAGGCGGCCCATCATCAGCAGGGTAAATTTACCCTGTACGATGTAAATTTTGCAGGATAAATTTACCATCGTACAGGGTAAATTTTGTAGTGTAAATTTTGCAGGGTAAATTTTACAGGGTAAATTTACCATCGTACAGGGTAAATTTTGCAGACGGCCCCCTGCAGTGTAAAAAACGCCCACACAGTGGGCGTTTTTTTACTGCTCCGCGGCCCGCCCGCAAAACTGCGGGCACTTTTGCAGGCGGCCCCCTGCTGTTTAAAAAACGCCCACACAGTGGGCTTTTTTTACTGCTCTGCGGCCCGCCCGCAAAACAGCGGGCACTTTTGCAGGCGGCCCCCTCCCCACCAAAAAACGCCCACGCAGTGGGTGTTTTTTGGACGCAGGTGGGCCACCCGCAAGAGCCGGCACCGGCGGCGGCCGGCTCTGTGCCACGTCACATATAACGCCCACACAGTCGGCGTTTTTTAAAAATCGCCCACTGTAGGCGACTAGTTCTGTCATATTTCGAAACCAAAGGTTACTTTTGTAAAATTTTTTTTAAAAAATTAAAAATAAAAAAAGTTCGAAATTTTGGTGGTTTGCGAGAGGCGCAGGGGCGACGACCCGTCGGACCTGAAGCTCCCCCTGCGTCAGCGTCACACCACTCTCCCTCCCTTCTCATCTTCTTCTCCCGTTCACCCGCGAGCTGCGCTCTCTGACTACCTTGGCGACGGCTGGGCGACCGCTGCCGCCGCCCTGCACCAGTTGCCCAGGTATCCGTCGGCCCTTCGCCGGCGACGAGCATCCACCAGGTTTGCCCATCCCTTCCCTTCCCTTCCCTACCTGCTGTGCGAAACGGAGCACCCAAACCCTAACTTAAGCTATTTGTATTCGGATCTGATCTAGCTACAAGTCCACATGTATTACGCCTACTAGCTTGCATTTCGTTGCCAAATGCCTATCGGATGTACATGTGTAGGCCCGTGTCCTTTCCTGGGTCCGCCCCTGGCTGGATTCTGTATGCGGTTTTGATTGATCAGTGATCACTGGTCACAGAACCATCAGTTTGTAGGGGAGTGAAACCTGGGAGGCATGAGTTTCATAAAATTATTTGCCGTGAGTGCTAAATTTTCAGGGGCGTAATCGAGGTGCTTCCTGAATTGCTAGGTGATAATTTTCGAGCGGGCCATCATCTTTTGTTCATCTGTTCATGTACCACTTAGACCTTACAGCGTTATTTGGTGGCTAGTTGGATTCTGCATTGCAGACATAATGGATCGTAGATCTCAGATCAGATAATTTTGTAATTTGGACCTTCTATAGGGAAACCACATGGGAGCCAAACCAGCCAAACATTTCTTTTGTCGCTAGCCTGCACAGTATTGGTTCCTGTAGAGATTGAGCTATAGGAAGAGAAGTCATGAACATAGAAGTTTATTGACTTGTGTGTCAAATATGCCAGATGGATAAGTATTGTGTTGGCTGTGGGGCTGCTGTAGTACGCAGCACATGTTTCTCTGTGTGTCAAGGACAACATCTTTGACTGTAGGACAGCAGTTAGCATCTGCTTTTAGAACAGCATCTAGGACAACATCTTAGTGTCAGCTTAGACTAGCATCTTAGACTAGCATCTTGGCATATGCCTGGCTGCCTAGCAACCCTATAAATATGTATCCCCAACCTCTCAGGTTGGCATCGCATTGTGTGAGAAATAAACCCAGAAAATTGCCTCAACTCCGAGTTCTCCAAGTGTGATCCTCTCGATGAGAGTAAGGATCCCGCTCACACCTAGAGCAAGGATCCAGAGACTAACAAGTGGTATCAGAGCTGTACTGTCCTGTAGCCTGAGCATTTTTTGCGCAATCCCTTCTCCAGTCGAGCTCCCTGCCTCGCAGCAGCCCCAGCAGCCAGCAGCAGCTGTTTTGGCAGCCTCTGCCCCTCGTGTAGCAGCGCGCCATGACCACAGGAGGGCAGTCTCAGCACTCGGCCGCTTCCAGCGCTCGGCGTCGGCAGGAGGCCGACCTCGCCACGGCAGAGGAGCGCAGGCGAGCAGCGGCAGCAACCGCTGCAGCAGCAGCGAGGGCGTCGAGGCTGGCCCAAGTGGAGGCAGCAGCAGCTGCGGATGCAGCGAGTGCAGCCGCAGAGGAGGTTGAGGTCCTGCGTGGCAGTCACAGCAGCTCCATCTTTGCTGATGACAGCGCCGACCCGGACCTTGAGCAGCTGGAGAGGCAGGCAGGGCGAGGGCGAGCGGCGCAGTGGGCAGCCGCGCACGCCCACGAGCCCGGCGACGCTCCTGGAGGAGGCGCGCACGGCGACGGCGGCGCTCCGAGTGCAGGGAACCGCGACCCCAACCACGCGGCCCGCGAAGAGCGGGCACTGGAGGCCATACGTCTGCGGGAGGCTGTTGCGCAGCTGGACGCCGAACTGGACCGCAAGCAGGACTTCCCCGAGCGGGACGAGCGTGCTGCATGCCGAGCCAACGCTCGGCTCGAGCGCCAGGAGCAGCGCGCACACGGCCGTGTCGGACACGAGGGCAACCAACACGGCGGTGGACGGGTCGAGGAAGAGCACGGCCATCGTAGGCAGCGTGGCTCTTTCTCCCCGGACCGGTACCGTGGCTACCACGGGTACCAGGCTGTTGCCAGGGACGTTGGCCCCGGTGGTGGGTGGCCTACCCTCACCAAGACCAACTATGTTGAGTGGGCTGCGGTGATGAAGGTGAGACTTCAGGTGCTGCACATGTGGGAGGCAGTCCGGTACGGCGACGTCGACTACGACCAGGATCGACGGGCACTGAATGCCCTCATCGCTGCAGTCCCGTCCGAGATGCAGTTCTCGCTTACCAGCAAGTGGACTGCTAAGGAGGCTTGGGACGCTATTGCTGCAGCACGCATCGGCAGCGACCGCGCCCGCAAGTCCACATTGCAGGCACTTCGCAAGGAGTGGGAGAACCTGGCCTTCAAGCCAGGTGAGGACGTCGATGATTTTGCTCTCCGTCTCAACACTCTGTTGCAGAAGTTGGTGCAGTTTGGCGACGACACCTACAGCGAGGAGAGAGCTGTCGAGAAGCTTTTCAGTCCCTGCTGGACCTCTCCACGATGTCGATTGAAGAGGCGATAGGTCGCCTCAAGGTCGTCGACGGTGATGAGCCACAACCCTTCTCGGGGCTTGCCACCGTTGGTGGGAAGCTCCTTCTCACCCGGGAGCAGTGGGCTGCCGGCCAAGGTGACAAGAAGAAGGGGGAGCCTTCTTCTGCAACAGCCGGCTGCAAGCGTGGCAAGCGCGGCAAGCCACGCAAAGGCGCCCAGGCCGGAGCGAAAGGGCGTGCCGAGGGCGGCGCCCGCGGAGGTGCCTAGGGCGGCATCGCCGAGAAGCCCAAGCCGGCACAAGATGACGGCTGCCATAACTGTGGCCGTGCTGGCCATTGGGCCAGGGACTGCAGACAGCCACGACGCGCCCAGGCCCACGTCGCGCAGGTAGAGGAGGAGCAACAAGCTCTGTTCATGGCACATGCGAGCACCGAGCTACCTCCAGCAGCACCGGCTGCAGCGGCTCTTCTCCACCTTGACGAGCCCAAGGCACATGCCCTCCTCAGCAGCGGGTCCGACAGGGGCAGCAAGATCGATGGGTGGTGCCTCGACACCGGCGCCACCCACCACATGACAGGCCAGCGGGAGTTCTTCTCCGAGCTCGACTCCGACGTTCGAGGCTCTGTCAAGTTCGGGGACGCCTCCGCCGTGGAGATCAAGGGCGCCGGCTCCGTCATCTTCGTCGCCAAGAACGGCGAGCACCGGCTGCTCACCGGCGTCTACTACATCCCCGCGCTGAGGAACTCCATCATCAACTTGGGACAGCTGGATGAGAACGGCTCGCGCGTGGAGATCCAGGACGGCGTGCTTCGCATTTAGGATCCCCGTCACCGACTTCTCGCCAAGGTGAACAGGGGGAGCAACCGCCTCTATGTTCTTCACGTACAGGTGGCGCAACCCTTTTGTCTTGCAGCTCGGCGAGACGATGAGGCCTGGCGGTGGCACGAGCGCTTTGGGCACCTCAATTTCGAGGCCCTGAAGCAGCTCGGCAACAAGGAGATGGTGCAGGGCATGCCATGCGTCGACCACGTGGAGCAGTTCTGCGACACCTGCGTCCTCACCAAGCAGCGACGGCTGTCTTTTCCCCGCCAAGCAAGCTTCCGCGCCAAGGAGAAGCTGGAGCTCGTGCACGGCGATCTTTGTGGCCCCGTGACACCGGCTACACCTGGAGGACGACGCTACTTCCTCCTCGTCGACGACGTGTCCCGCTACATGTGGGTTGTCCTCCTCGACACCAAGGGGGCAGCCGCGGACGCCATCAAGCACCACCAAGCTGTTGCGGAGAAGGAGTGCGGCCGCAAGCTTCGGGTGCTGCGCACGGATAACGGCGGCGAGTTCACGGCGGCTGAGTTCGCGACGTACTGCGCCGATGAAGGGATCAAGCGCCACTTCACCGCGCCGTACACCCCGCAGCAGAACGGCGTCGTCGAGCGTCGCAACCAGATAGTGGTCGCCACCGCCCGCGCCCTCCTCAAGCAGAGAGGGATGCCGGCTATCTACTGGGGGGAGGCGGTGATGACTGCCGTCCATCTCCTCAACCGCTCGCCCACCAAGGCGCTTGACGGCAAGACGCTGTACGAGGCCTGGCACGGGCGAAAGCCGGTGGTGAGCCACCTCCGCGTCTTGGGCTGTCTGGCGTTCACCAAGAAGCTCACTCACGTCGGCAAGCTCGACGACCGGAGCACTCCAGGAGTGTTCATCGGTTACGCGGAGGGCGCCAAGGCCTACCGCATCCTCGACCCTGCGACACAGCGCGTCCGCATCTCCCGGGACGTCGTGTTCGACGAAGGGCGAGGCTGGACCTGGGACAAGGCGGTGGACGACGGCTCGACTTCGACCCTCAGGGACTTCGTCGTCGACTACGTCCACCTGGAGGGAGCCGGGGGAGTTAGCAGCTCATCTTCACCGAGCTCGTCCTGGGCAACCGGCTCGCCATCAGCGTCGGCGAGCCCTCCACCGCCTCCGCCACCAGTGAGTCCACCACCACCACCGGCTACGCCACGCACTCCTGCACCGGCTCCCCACTCTCCTGCATCGGCGCCGGCATCTCCAAGATCGGCACCAGCAGCTTTGGCCCGTCAGCGTTCGGTGGAGTTCGCCACTCCACTGTCCGACGATGAGGACCGCGTCGACGCCTACCACGACGACGAGCCTCTACGCTACCGCACCATGGACAACATCCTCGGCAACCAGCCTGTCCCTGGGTTGGCGGTACACGACTTCGAGGCGGAGCTGCACCTGGCACATGAGGACGGTGAGCCTCGCTCCTTCGCTGAGGCGGAGGGAGACGCGGCATGGCGTGCCACGATGCAGCAGGAGATGGACGTGGTCGAGCAAAACCGCACTTGGGAGCTCGCTGACCTCCCTCGTGGTCACCGCGCGATCACCCTTAAGTGGGTGTTCAAGCTGAAGAGGGATGAAGCCGGTGCCATCGTCAAGCACAAGGCTCGCTTGGTGGCACGAGGCTTCGTGCAGCAGGAGGGGGTCGACTTTGACGACGCTTTTGCCCCCGTGGCACGGATGGAGTCCGTGCGACTCCTCATTGCGCTAGCTGCCCAGGAGGACTGGCGTGTCCATCACATGGATGTCAAGTCGGCGTTCCTTAACGGCGACTTGAAGGAGGAGGTTTACGTACATCAGCCGCCGGGATTCCCGGCAAGGAGGGCAAGGTGCTTCGCCTGCGCAAGGCCCTCTACGGCTTGCGGCAGGCACCGAGGGCGTGGAATGCCAAGCTGGATTCCACGCTGAAGGGGATGGGCTTCAAGCAAAGCCCGCACGAGGCGGCCATCTACCGGCGGGGCAGTGGAGGAAAGGCCCTGCAGGTAGGAGTCTACGTCGACGATCTTGTGATCACCGGTACCAAGGAGGTGGAGATCGAGGCGTTCAAGGAGAAGATGAGGGCGACTTTCCAGATGAGCGACTTGGGCCCTCTCTCCTTCTACCTGGGGATCGAGGTCCAGCAGGACAGCTCTGGCACCTCTCTTCGCCAGACTGCCTACGCCAAGCGCATTGTGGAGCTTGGCGGTCTCACCGGCTGCAACCCAGCCCACACTCCTATGGAGGAGAGGCTGAGGCTGAGCCGGGAAAGTACGGAGGAGGAGGTAGACGCGACGCAGTACCGGCGCATTGTGGGCAGCCTTCGCTACCTTGTCCACACGCGACCGGACTTGGCGTTCGCCGTCGGCTATGTCAGCCGGTTCATGCAGCGATCGACGACGGAGCACCAGCAGGCCGTGAAGAGGATCCTCCGCTACGTCGCGGGCACCTCCGACTACGGCTTGCACTACCCGAGGTGCCCCGGCGCGGCACATTTCATTGGGTACAGCGACAGCGACCACGCCGGCGACATCGACACGAGCAAGAGCACCAGTGGGACGTTGTTCTTCCTCGGCAAGTGTCCGATTAGCTGGCAGTCGGCCAAGCAGCAGGTGGTGGCTCTGTCCAGCTGCGAGGCAGAGTACATCGCAGCCACTACCGCTTCTACTCAGGCTCTGTGGCTGGCTCGACTGCTTGGCGTTCTCCTTGGTAGAGACGCAGAGGCAGTGGAGCTCAGGGTGGACAACAAGTCCGCCTTGGCCTTGGCAAAGAATCCAGTTTTCCATGAGCGCAGCAAGCACATCCGGGTGAGGTACCATTTCATCAGGAGCTGCATGGAGGAAGGGAGTGTCCGGGCCAACTACATCAACACCCAAGACTAGCTCGCCGACTTCCTGACCAAGTCCCTTGGGCGAGTCAAGTTCCAGGAACTTCGCGCCAGGATCAGAATGGCTCAGATACCTCACAAGGAGCCACACAAGACTTAGGGGGAGAGTGATGGATAAGTATTGTGTTGGCTGTGGGGCTGCTGCAGTACGCAGCACATGTTTCTCTGTGTGTCAAGGACAGCATCTTTGACTGTAGGACAGCAGTTAGCATTTGCTTTTAGGACAACATCTAGGACAGCATCTAGGACATCTAGGATAGCATCTTAGTGTCAGCTTAGACTAGCATCTTAGACTAGCATCTTGGCATATGCCTGGCTGCCTAGCAGCCCTATAAATATGTATCCCCAACCTTTCAGGTTGGCATCGCATTGTGTGAGAAATAAACCCAGAAAATTGCCCCAACTCTGAGTTCTCCGAGTGTGATCCTCTCGATGAGAGTAAGGATCCTGCTCACACCTAGAGCAAGGATCCAGAGACTAACAAATCCTCTGTCCATCTATCAAGGTTTAAGAAAGCTCTTAGTGCCAAGAAAGCGGTGACCCACCGCTTAGAGCTTAGCAATCAAGACATGGTCTCACGGAGGTTGGAGTAAAGAAAAAGAAAAACTAGAAAAAGGGAAAATGAAAAGAGAAGAGGTGGTCACAGCCCATGAGTGGCCTCCCGTATACACATGCCTTCTCAGGTCATCCCTTTTCCTGTATACACATCCATCCATGCACACCGCCTGGGACCGGCTCCTCTGTTTCTCTCTCACGCAGGTGCAGTGCTGCCGCATCTCCCTCAGCATGTACAGCGCCGCTACATCTCCCTCCCTCGAGCAGGTGCAGCGCCGTCGCATACCCCTTGCTCGCGCTTGCTCACAGCCTGCCTTCTGCTCCTTTCCTCCCTCTTTCTGTTTCTCCCACAGATCGATCTCTGACATGGCCCCTTCTAGATCAGCCATGGCCGCTACAGATGACCCAGGAGGTGCCGGAGTTGGTTGGGGTGAGAGAGAACTGACGCGTATCCCTCCCTCAAGCAGCTTCTGCATGCGTCTGCACCCACTGGAGCACCAGCGCCGCTTAGGGAGTGCGTAAGGCCTGAAGTGAAGCGGCAAGCTCGCGCATAGCGCTTCAGTGCGATTAAGCGGCCGCTGAATAACTCTTTTGGAAACGTGCCGTTTATATGCCGATGTAGCCTGCCAGTTTCAGGAGTTTCTTTGTTCTTCATGCTTATTATAACGTGTTATTGGGTTAACTACATAGATAATTTCTGTCTAGATTGTAGACATCATATGGTGACCCATAAACATGAGGGCCCTCGGAGCCACTTGGGCTGTTAAAAGATAATGAAGTTTGCATACTATAGTTATTCTTTGATGTTTGATAGTCCTCCACTTCAGCAAGTCATGAGATCTAGTCCGTTTCTGGTTCAGCAAGTCATTACAGAAGACGACCACCACACCCCCCCCCCCCCCCCCCCAAAAAAAAAAAAAAAAAAAACAAAAACAAAAAAGTTTCTTTCACTCAGTGTTTTGTTTGACTAAATTGTTTTTGTGAGTTCTTAGAGCATCTGGTTTGCCTTCTACAAAAATCAGTAAGCTAGTATTCAGGTTGTAGTAAACCTGGAAATAATCGTGATCTAATATTTGTGTCCTTTTTGGCTTCCCAATTTTAAGTTTTAAAGTTATGGTTGCATTTTTTTAATGCTAATTTGGACCTAAAGGTTGCGCACACCCTTATCATCCTAAATCAGGTCTAATACTTTGTTTGTCTTCGTAGTTTGGTTAGTGTTTTAAATTAGAAATCAACTTTTGATCCAGCTTTGAATTTGTTAAGTAATCTGGCCATGTTTACTGATAAAACTTGCTAAGACAATGTGCTTGTTTAGCTTTCCTTTTTCTTTGTTTGAAGTAAAGATGTGTTTTGTTGAATATGGTTTTATAAATAACTTGCACACCTATTGTCTTTTCTTGGACTTCAGATTGGATAAACAGTATCATGCCATTAGGTGGATAATATTTGACGTGCTCCTGGTTTTTTCAATTTTGGGCATCATCAAAATGTCAGGACCGCTGAATGTACGCCATCACCCTTACTAAATTAATTTGGTTATGCATTTCATCTTTTTTCTATTCAGTAAACAATCATAGTCTAGTTTCTTAGGTCAGTTGTATGTTATCACTTATGAGTGGCTCCTATAGCCTCTTCTTTTCCAGACATGGTAATTTTTTTTGTTTGTTACTTGTTTAGTTCTCTGTCACATTAAAAATATATAAAAAGGTTGCTGAACAGAAAGCGAACATGCCTTGTTTCTCTTATTTCTGTGATAGTTGATGCTCGATTGATTAATGTAATAGCATCATTGTTCAAGCTATTCTACCTTTTGCATCCTTATTAGTGCAAATGCATCTTAAAGTGTCTCAGTTAAATATTCTGACGGGTGAATTCATATTTATCACTTCTCCAGTCGAACATTAGTGGGGCCACCTCAAACCTTAGAGAATCAACAGGAAGGCCATTTACATCATCCTTTTCTGGTCAATCTGGATCACTTCCGGGTTTTCATCACTCAGGTTGGTAAAGATTACAGTAGTTTGTTAGTCCATTGGTGCATATTGCATTGACCTGCTTTCATTGTTAACTTTTCTGAATTTGCTTGCAAGGCTCACACAGCATTCACGGAAATCTTAATCTTGCAAATATCTCTGGATCATTAGCACCAAGAAATAATTCAATGGCGGGCATTCCGTCTCCAGGGGTTCAACAACCCGGTGGTGGTATTTCCAGTGGCCGGTTCCCTTCAAATAATCTTCAAGCTTCCATGTCTCAGGTTTTTTTCCTTGGCATCCACAGCCTGTTCCTGTTCACGCTGAGTGGGATCTTTGTTGCTTCGGTTCTCATTTCTCTTGATCCCTTTTTTTTAGATTCCTCATGGACATTCTGGGATCAGCAACAGAGGAGGTATGAATGTTGGGGGAAATCCTGGATTTAGTAGTAGCATGAATGCTATTGGTGGTTCAATACAAGGTTTATCCTCAAACTTGGCTAATGTGGGTAACCGCAATTCTGCTCCTGGGTTGGCAGCTTCTCCAGTCTTAGGGAATTTAGGTCCACGAATAACAAATTCTGGGAATATTATGGGTGGGAGCAATATTGGGAGAAGTATAAGCTCTGGAGGACTGTCTATGCCTAGTATTGCATCTCGTATGAATTTAAGTGGCAACTCTGGAAGTGGGGCTATCAACATCCAGGGATCCAACCGTATGGTTAGCATGCTTCAACAAGGTATGTAGATGACATTGCGGGTATGCAGGCTTGGTTGAGCTTTCCATGTTTTATTGATGAATCTCTTTGTATATTCTCATTATATCTTTCATGTTGGCTGGATAGAAATGATCTGGTTCTAATAATAATTGTCTAGTTCAAATTTGAAAGGTACACTTATGATAAGATTAGTAACAGGGATGTGGAAGGGGCGAAGGGCAACCCTTCGCTCTCGAAGTTTCAAAGGGCAAACTTTTATTTTGGCCCCACTTTGGCTCAAAACTAACAAGGGGAACCGGGCTGTTGTTATTAGAAATCAGTACACTATGTACTGCTCTTTACTGTAATAATATAATATATGTTTCACTTTGTTTATCCTTTGCCAGCATCCCCACAGTTTATGAACTTGCTTGGAAGTTCCTACCCAACACCTGGCGGGTCACTATCTCAGAATCAAGCACAGTCAGGAAGCAGTTCTTTAGGATCTTCTGGAATGCTATATGATGGAAGCTCAGGTGACAATGCTCCATTTGATATTAATGACTTCCCTCAGTTAACTGGACGGCCTAATTCTGCTGGAGGTGGTCAAGGACAATATGGTAATACTGCAATGCTAACAAATCTTCAGATGATTTTTAGATTAGAGTACTCTTTAGATTATACATATAACTTCTGACTTCTGTAATTTGAAGGATCACTGAGAAAGCATGGAGTAAGTGTCAATACCATTGTGCAACAAAATCAAGAATTCAGCATTCAGAACGAAGATTTTCCAGCTTTACCAGGAAATAAAGGTGTGTGCTCAGCATTGCTAGCCTCATTATGAATGCAATAGAGAAACAGAAGCTCTTACCCTTGTTTGATATGATATGAACGGGCACCTTTTCCCGTTGCCAGTCCAGTTTTTTCAGCTTTGTGCACTTGCATTTCTTGTGTTATTATTTATGTTTTTGGTTTGGAAATTTGCATCCAGCCATTCACAACATATGCTATAATTCAGCACTACATGATAATCTGTGATATCTTATTAATTCCTTTGTTGTTTCATTCTTGTTTAATCACACTTTGATAGTTTGATGTCCTGATCCTCTACTCAAGTTTCCAACTAATGTTAACTTCATTGATATATATATTTTGTTTCTGCTGATTATGTTTTTGTCATACTTTTTTTTCTCTTCTGGAGTGAATAATCTAATTATATGTTTCTTTGGAATATAAGGTAGTTCCTCAGATTATCCTATGGATATGCATCACAAGGACCACCTTCATGAGAATGTAAATATTATGCAAGCACAACATTATCCTGTGAGTTGATGGTTTTACCATTTGATTTCCCAAACACTTATATTTGCTTATTTTTAATTTCGGCACACATGATTCTATAGATGGCTAGACCATCTGGCTTCAACTTGGGAAGCAGCTATCCGCCCCGTCAACATCAACAGAGTGCTAATTCAGTAAGTAACACTATTTTTGTTCACGTCATCTCAAGATTGAACGCATCACCTTTTTAAAAGGATTGCTTGATTTGTTATTTTCCTTTTCCACCAGAGCAGCAGGGGAGATCCCTACTGAGATTTGATTTTTTTGGTGCCTGCTAAGCTTTCTGAATGTGGATTACTAACCATAGTGATCTTTTATTAGGTTCAAAATGCTGGGCTGGAAACTATTGGACTAAGACCATCAAATTCTCCAAGTCCTTCAACTAATTCGGGGGTTTATGAGCAATTCATGCAGAAGTACCATCAACCACAAACTCAAAATTCACTTAGGTTGCAGGCTTCTTCAGGTCCTCAACAGTACAAGGATCAGAGCCAAAAATCCGTTCAGGGAACACAGGCTGCGCCAGATCCATATAGTTTACTTGGATTGTTGAGTTTAATAAGAATGAAAGAGCCTGGACCAACAGCTCTTGCTTTGGGGATTGATTTGACATCGTTGGGGTTGAATTTGAACTCCCAAGATAATCTCTATAAGACATTTGGCTCTCCGTGGTCAAATGAGCCAGATATAGGAGAGCCTGATTATCAGATCCCTGCTTGTTTCTCTGCAGAGCCACCACCAGCGCTGCAAGTAAGCTTCTAAACATTTAGGTTTTTTTTTTTTGTTAGCCTCCTTGACACTGCATATTCACATATTTTTTCATCCTCTGCAGCCATTACATTTTCAGAAGTTTCACCCCTTGACACTATTCTACATCTTTTACAGGTACTTTAGAGTTCATTTAACTATTAATTTGCTTAACTAGGCTATGCATCATCTAACTATGTTCTTTGTGCAGCATGCCTAAGGATGTCGCTCAGTTATATGCTGCCAATGAACTGTAAGCATAGAAACTGCACAGTTTATAGATCACTCTCTGTATTCGTATGGCTTACAACCTACCATGTTGTTTAAGCAAATTGCTGCTCCATGTTTTCAGATACAATAAAGGGTGGTTTTACCACAAAGACTACCGTGTCTGGCTCACACGGGCTCCTAATACCGCACCTCTTGTGAAAACTCCACTCCATGAACGAGGGTCCTACATTTGTTTTGATCCAAGCATCTGGGATACTGTCCATAAGGTTTCGTTATCTTTATCAAACCATACAAAATCCTTATCCTTATCTATTAGCAGAGAAATGTGTATTTGAGCATTCTTTTGCTTGCAGGACAACTTTGTTCTCCATTATGAAGCAGTGGAGAAGAGACCTGTCCTTCCTTCTGCTGGCCAAAATATTAGGAGAGAATTATAAGGTAGCATGCTTCTATCATGCATAAAAGGAAAGTATAATTAATTATGTGTACGTTTGATTGCTTCTCTGATGCACATATATTTACCCTTGCAGCTTGCCCTAGGTTCTCCTGCATTTGAAGTTAGTTTGGTTTGATCAGTAGCTGTTGTCATAGATGGGATGAGTTCATACAAAATGATTCTGTAAGAACTTCTGACCCCAGGAAATTGACATGCATACTGATCTGGTAAATGGAGCTCCTTTGTTGGCCGGCAGCCCTGCCACCGGTTGTAGACATATGTACCTGAAATTTAGATTTGCTTCAGAATTTGTTGGCGTGAATTAGTAGGACCATTGTACCTATGTTTTGACTTCTGAGTTTCTTTTTTCTGTTGACACATGTCACTGTGATGACTATCAATGTTTTGACCGTTTTGAGTCGCATGAAAATAGAATCAGACTTTGAATTTGAGATGCGTGCAATGCCTGTTAACGAATAGAATTTTGCCTCTTATTGATTCTATCATATTAAACAATGAAGGATATCTTTATTATCCTGCCTCTAGTCTTGTGTGGTGCATTTTATTTACATTTAGTTGCCCCTTAGTTGTGTAGGGCAACTCAACGTTAATATGTCTGTGTTCACTTGTCTTATTTTTAGTTTATTTCAGCTAAATTTCTCACAGAACACTACTGAATCAAATGGCTTCACCACCAGCCGATAGTGCCTTCAGATTTGGTTCTCCTGCCTAGGCAAGTTTGTGTCTGATAATATTGTGTTTGTTTGTTTATATTCACATTATATGTTTTATTAGAGGTCTCATAGTAAAGATAAAGAATGTGAAAAATTTTGTTTTTATTGTCCAACTATTTGTGCAAATCTGCTTGTCTACTAGAGAAAAGGCTAGCATACTAGCCAATGATTGGTCTGCTTTGATGTAGGAGAACCTCTGCAGGCAATCAAACACTGACAAGCTACACTACTAACGCAAACAACCAATCAGATCCTAAGATATTATTTTTACTGCTCTTGTCTAAGTAGGATAACTAAACGCCAATATATTATTACATATATTTAGCCAGACTTGATTATGCTACATAAGGCTTAATGTGGGCTAAGGCAGCTTAATGATTTGAACCCAGGCGAGCGGGAGAATAGTAGACAGAGAGAAGGCAACTTAATGATCTGAACCCAGTCCGAACCCGCTGGATCATTTACGAATTACTGAGTGTGTGAGTGATGTCTATCTGTCCATGAGACAAAATTAGTTAAAATGAATACTTGACACGAGTAGTGTAAACATGACGTCGATGCAATCTACTGGCCTCCTCCGTTCTAAATTGCAGTTCGTTTGACTTTTTTTACCTTAACTTTGATAACTCGTCTTATTTAAAAAATTTGTGTAAATATGATTAAATTTAAGTTATTTTGAAAATCTTTTATTAGTAAAGTAAGCCACAATAAAAAAATAATATTTGACACAAATTTTTAAATAAAACTAGTGGTCAACCTTGGGGGTCAAAAAAAAATCAAACGAACCACAATTTGGATTATATTCGGCTAAGCCAACGTTTTGGCTTGAACACTGAAAAATTTGCCTACAAGGATTTATGGTCCCAAATGTGCGTCACCATTGAATACACACGAGGATGGACGTGCAAAATGAGAGATTCTAGATTCTCATGTGCTACACACTAATCACCGTTAGCGTTAGGTAGATGCCCTTAAAGCAAACTATAATAAGATGATGTAAGCAGGATGTGTTGCATTAGGTTTATGTTGAGCCGTTGAGGCGGAGAGAGAAGTGAAGCAAGATGTAAACATTACAACCAATGGCTAATGCACAGACTTCAACAATCTTTTGTAAGAGAATACACAAGAGAAACTTACTTAAGCAAGTGTCAAAGTGCCGATCAATGCACACATACATCGACCAGCCTTCGTCGTCCTCTGCATCGCAGAACAAAAGGGACAACTTTGTATCGCCTTCTACCAATACCCGCACACTCACGACGTGAATCTTCCCTTCACGTTCAGAATGTCCGCATCATACTTCACGATGGCCTCCAACACCCTGAGGTGGTAGATCAATCGCGCCCCCGCTGCGCTAGCTCACTCGCCTCCTCCATCTCCTTGTGCAGCGTGCTCAGGCTGAATTCTCCAGACGCATCGACGTCATAGATGAAGTACGGCTTCACCGAAGAGTCGTCAGGGTTTTTTAGTTGCAACAAGTGCAGGTCGCGTCTCTCCAGCACCCGCCCTTCGGCTGCGGCTATGAGATCTCGCATGCGGTCTCTGTTGTCAGGGTTCATGTAGTCGCTCAGACAGAAACATAGTCCTGAAAACAGATTTAATCCCTGCAACAATGACGTGAAGAATCGAGATGGTCAGCCTAGGTCCATGAACGGACTACTACTGTGCTGAATGCCAGCCAGAGCCGGACAACATACCCCTTCAGCTGCTCGCATTCTTCCCTTCTTTGGCCCGTCGATTGTTCTGACTGAATCCATGCTGAATGCTACCTCGTAAGCAGCTTCTGGACTTGGAAGTGTCCCCAAGCAGGCCGCAACCCCTGAAAGAGCAAGGTCAAAAGCATCACCACCGAATAAAACTTCTATTCTGATCTTTGATACCCCCACCCCCCAATTCATGACTCCAAGGGAACTGTACATGGAAGGAGATAAGATCCAGCAGCTTCAATCAAACAAGTAAAATGTAGACTCAAAACATACGAAAGAAAATTCACCATATGAACTGCATCAAACTGGCAGAGAGATAGCATACTAACATTCAAAATGGACAACCCATCTCCCAAGCAGTATGGCCATGAGGACTTCAAATGACCTGCTGCATGAGCTAACAGCACCTTTGGCCACAATGACATGGGTCACATCTTTTGACCACTCCTCAATTAGCATTGCTTTGGTCAAACACGCAAAGTTTTGCAAAAAATCCTATCCAACAAGTGTGAAGCAAATTGGTCATGAGCTGGAATGGAACATAAATCATTACTAATGCATGCAGCAAACAATTTCTTGCACCATATTATCCATAAAGATGGATTCAAATGGAACATATGAAACATGTTAAAAGTGGCTTATTTTAAAAGTGGCTTATTTCTTGCACCACATTATCCATAAACATGCATTTTAAAAGTGTCTTATTTTGCTACTTTATTCTATGATACCTTCTCAGACACACTTAGTGACAAGCCAAACAAAACCAACTGATCAGATGGGCAGCTCGATGTGTCAGGCCGATCTGAAGTTGTTTCTTCCCCTTGAAAAACATTAGAAACTCCATTGGCTGGATGGCAGCTGAAATGATGGGATACAAGAGAAAAGAAATATAATTAAATAATTAATGTTTGCTCAATGGCAAACAGCCTTAATCTCCCAAGAAGGGCCAAGACCTAAAAAGATCATGTACCTCTGAGGCGAGGATAAATTTGAGGTGTTCTACTCATGTGTTCGTTGATTATTCCTTTCACGATTCTTAGCAGTTGCTTTGTTGTATGAATGTTGGCTAGAGTCAAGAAACACAATAAAGAATGACCAAAATCGAACATTATTGAATAGTTAAGCTAAATAACTAGGAAATGTTGTCTTAAGAAGGAAGAAGAAACATGACATACCCTAGTGGCAAGGAAGAAGTTGAGGTGTCAAGCTGATCAATTTGTCCAGCCCTTGAGTTATTGGTAGAAATTCCTTCTTTTTGAGAATGTAGGCTAAGAAAAGCATGAAAAAGACGACACAGAGATTATATATTTATTTATCAGATGAACCCCAAAATCTGCATTACCATAGCAAACATGACGAAATCACATACCTCCGAGGCAAATATGAAGGGTTTGAAATGTTAAGCTGATATGTTTGTTGATTTTTCCTTTGATGATTGTCAAATTTTTATTCCTTTTTTGTATATCGGCTGAACCACCAATTACAGAAATGGAAATGGGTGATTGATAAAATTCTTATGAAACTTTAGAGTATACCCAAAGGAAAGATGAATAAATATCATTTACCTGCCAGGCAAGCAAGAACTCATGGAGTTAAGCTGGTCCATCTGTTTGCCACCCCATGAGCTATTGTGAGATATTCCTGCTTTGTGAGAAGTTTGGCTTGGGGGGGCAAATACTGCACAGAGATTATTTATTAATCACAAGGTCTCAAATATCTATATTTGCATGACATTACAATTCACATACCTCTGTGGAAACGAGGAAGTATTTGAAGTGTTAAGCTGATCAGTTTGTTCAGTTTCTCTATGACGAAGATAAAGATTTCCTTCCTTATCTGCACATTTGCTGGAACCACGAAATTGTAGAAATGAAATATGGATGTTACTTACAAAAATTGCATGAATCTTTATATTATCTATGGAGGTGAAGAAATGCATTTACCCTACAGGCAACAAAGAACTTGTGTTATGCATGATAGCATTAGCCTATTGCTTTACCTCAATTACCTAACTATCTATCTACTTTTGCCATTTACTTTTCACTGTAAGGTTCCTTGGCAACCAAGTTCATCATGGTGCCCTGGCAACCAAGTAGATCAAGCATCTTCTCTAGAATATGCCAGGGAGTAGGTACACCACTTGCCTATATATGCAGTGGTTAGTTTCATCTTTGTAACCAAGTTGTTCCCGCACTTTTCAATTCAATCCAAGCGGCTCTCATGCCAAGCTGCCCTCTGGCAATTCTACCTATAGTGTTCTAGTTCATGTGTCCAACAATGCAAATCAGATTTCTGATCTTCCACTTCGAAATTGCACGAACAATGGCTAGAAAGAAAAATACAATACAGATTACATGAATTGCAACATCTACAAATCTCCCAAGAAGAGCAAAGAATGATCACAGTACCTTTGGCACAGGGAAGAACTGTAATTCTCCTTTCTATGTATCCGCAGCTTATCACAAGGTAGTGTCTTTGAAACATGTTCAGGGCACAGGATATGGCCTTTAGCCCACCGCATAAAACTAAGCATGTCAGAATATGACGCTGGTCGTAAGTAGTAAAGAAACCTTTGGATCAAAGGCAAAAGAGCTTACAAAATCCCACGACAATCTATCTGAACTGCATATGGGATGTGATAACTCTTCCTGCAGTGCTTCTCATAACAACCAAGGGCTGCTCCCAGTAGTCCACATCTTCTGCATCTCAGTCTTGAAGCACGTCTAATTTCTGACTCCAAGTTCGTAATAATGTCACTACCATACCATATCTGAGGAGCCCTTCATAAAAAATCAGTAGGAACAGATTATGAAGGGCCGTATCACCATAGCCAAGCAGTCCTTTAGATTAAAATTGAACTGAACAGCTTTAATTTTTCAAAAAAGGGAACACGGTTGTCTTAAATCTGCAGTGAAAATGACATGATGATATATCTAAGTTATGTAGATTAATTAACATAAAGAGTCACATAGTCTACAAAAAAGACAGAACTCTACCATTCGAGGCATTTCTTATGGACATAGATGGCATTTGATGAGTTGCTCTCGTCAGTGGACAAAATTCTTCCTTTTAGATAGCGTACCATCGGACCATGAAACAACTGGAATATAGGGGAGACAGTAGCAGTTAGATGCCTTCAACACATTAGCTCTGAAAGATAGCTGTAATATGATTTAAATTGTATTACCTCGGTTGTTCTAAATGAATGACAAAAAACACATTCGTCTTCAAATAAATTGATTGGAGTTGGCAATCTTTTCAACTCAGTAGCACGTCCAGCGTCTTGAGGCAAGACATGTTTTCTTCACACGGTGCTTTCTCTTTGTGAGCGATTATTTGGTCCTCCAGCTCCTATTTTGCATTGCTTACTGTCAGGGAATGGTAATCCCCCTGCATCTGCCACAGCTTTTAAGATTTGACCTTGCAAGGGCGATGCATCTGTGTTCTATAATTGAAATTAATCCACAGAAAGTTGAACATAAATCTTGGTTGCATCAAACTTTGAACAAAGGTGAACAAAACCAAATGAAAGGACCTGTTTGAATCCGAATTGAATTGGAGAGTTGATTTTTCTTTGACCATGCATTATGTCCACATAAGTAGCAGACCTTGTATCTACAGGTTGTAGAGCTGTGACCATCATCAACGTCAAAATTAAAAATGGTGGACTAGTAGATATGCTTAAAACTCATGAGACAGTTAACTAACATCAGACTTGCGGCATTCTTGATGAATCAGAAGTCATGGACGTGTAAGAGAAAACCAAACTAAACTAATGTACATGCTCCTTTTGTCCCAAAATAAGTTTTCATCTTGCATTCCTATAAGTCAAATAATCTCAACTTTGACCAAATATACATAACAAAATTAAATAATATTTGTGATTTGAGATAAATATGATTAGATTAATCACGTCACATATTTTCATAGTAAACCTATTTGGAGATACAAATGCCGATACTATTCTCTATAAATCTAGCCAAAGTTGAGACTGGTTGAGTCCTTAAATACGATTTATTTTGGAATGGAGGGAGTACTCTATAACCAATTAAAGTTCAGAAACAGTTCAGAGATTACTATGGCTCATGGTAAGGCAAAATATTCAGTGCAAACCGTATCTTAGGTGCAATTTATGAAAACCCCAACTAAACCATACATAGGAGTGTCCAAAAAAATTAAAAACTATGCACATCAATAGTGCATCTATAATGTGCAACAACAATACAACAACAACAACGTAGACTTTTATCCCAAGCAAGTTGGGGTAGGCTAGAGATGAAACCCAAAAGACACATAGAACAAAGAACACATAAAATGTACAAGAGAAATATTACGGTTCAGGCACGTTAATTGCTAGTCTCCAAGCGCTCCTATCCATGGCTAAATCCTTAGGGATATTCCACTCCTTAAGGTCTCTCTTAACCGACTCGTCCCAAGTCAGTTTAGGTCGACCTCTACCACGCTTTACATTATCGACCCGCTTTAGAATCCCACTACGCACCGACGCCTCAGTAGGCCTCCGTTGGACATGGCCGAACCATCTCAACCGGTGTTGAATCAATTTCACCTCAATTGGTGCCACCCCAACCCTATCTCGAATATCGTTGTTCCGGACTCTATCCCTTCTTGTGTGCCTACAACACCATCGTAACATACGCATCTCTGCTACACTCAATTGCTGGATGTCGCCTTTTTCTAGGCCAGCATTCAGCACCGTATAACATCGCCGGAGAATCGTTGTCCTATAAAACTTACCTTTTAACTTCTGAGGCACCCTTTTGTCACGGAGGACGCCTGAATCCTGACGCCATTTCAACCAACCGACTGAAATTCTATGCCTAACATCTTCATCAATGTCGCCATCCTTTTGTAGCATCGATCCTAAATACCGAAAAGTATCCTTCCTGGCCACCACTTTCCCATCGAGGCTAACGTCTCCCTCCTCATTCCCAGTCGCGCTGAAATCGCACCTCATGTACTCGGTCTTGCTCCTACTAAGTCTAAATCCTTTCGACTCTAACGTATGCCTCCATAGTTCTAACTTCCTATTAACCCCTGCCCTAGTCTCATCCACTAGCACCACATCATCAGCAAAGAGCATACACCAAGGGATATCACCTTGTATGTCCCTTGTGACCTCATCCATCACCAAAGCAAATAAATAAGGGCTCAATGCTGACCCTTGATGTAGTCCTATTTTAATTAGAAAGTCACTGGTATCGCCATCACATGTTCGGACATACGTCATCACATCCCTGTACATATCTTTGATGAGGGTGATGTACTTAGTTGGGACTTTGTGCTTTTCCAAGGCCCACCACATGACATTTCTCGGTACTTTGTCATATGCCTTCTCGAGGTCAATAAAGACCATGTGCAAATCCTTCTTCTGCTCCCTGTATCTCTCCATCAACTGTCGTAATAAGAAAATCGCCTCCATGGTCGACCTACCAGGCATAAACCCAAATTGGTTTTGGGTCACACTTGTCACTCTTCTTAGACGATGCTCGAAAACCCTCTCCCAGAGCTTCATCGTATGGCTCATCAACTTAATCCCACGGTAATTAGTACAACTTTGAACATCTCCCTTGTTCTTGAAGATCAGTACTAATATACTTCTCCTCCATTCTTCAGGCATCTTGTTTGACCGAAAAATGAGGTTAAAAAGCTTAGTTAACCATACTATCGCTTTGGCACCTAGGCATCTCCACACCTCAATGGGGATACCATCAGGGCCCATCGCTTTACCTCTCTTCATCCTCTTCAAAGCCTCCCCGATCTCTGCCTCCTGAATTCTCCTCACGAAGCGTCTGTTGGTATCGTCAAATGAGTCATCCAATTCTAAGGTAGGACCCTCATTCTCCCCATTAAACAACTTGTCAAAGTACTCTCTTCACCTGTCCTTGATCTCCTCATCCCTCACAAAAAGTCGATCTGTCCCATCCTTGATGCATTTAATTTGGTTGATGTCCCTCGTCTTCCTCTCGCGGATCCTAGCCATCCCATAAATGTCCTTCTCCCCTTTCTTCGTGCCTAGTCGCTGATAAAGGTCATCATACGCCTGACCTTTTGCTACACTCACCGCTTGTTTTGCAGCCCTCTTTGCTATTTTATAGCCCTCAATGTTGGCTGCACTCTTGTCATGATAGAGGCGCTTGAACCACTCCTTCTTCTCCTTAATAGCCCTTTGCACCTCGTTATTCCACCACCAGGTGTCTTTCGCTTCCCGTTTGCCTCCCCTACTTACGTCAAACACATCCGAAGCCACCTTCCGAATACATGTGGCCATCTTTAGACACATGTCGTCAGCATCTTCTCCTTCTTCCCACGGCCCCTCATCTAGCATCCTCTCCTTAAATGTTTGTGCTGCTTCCCCTCTAAGCTTTCACCATTTTGTTCTCGCAATCTTGGGCCGATGTCCCGGTGGCCACGTACCCGAAAGCGAAAATCCGCCACTACAAGCTTGTGTTGAAGTACAACACACTCCCAGGTAACACCTTACAATCTAAGCAAGCACGTCTATCTCCCCTCCTTATAAGGATAAAGTCGTTGTGCATTGTCACAAAATCTAATGCATCTATAATGTGCATTGTCATAAAATTTGAGATTCAAACTCGTTGTGTAAAAATTGATATGGAAATAATAAATTTTATTTGCATATGCACCGTTGGACAAAATTCCTAGCCAAATTTCACTCTACCTGGGCAAGAGACTAGTCCTCCGACAAAATCTGAACAGCTACTCTCGTCAGGTCACCAAGGTCGTCGATGATAAAAGATGGGTCCATGGCCAAATTGTTGCCCCCAAATTTGGCAAAGAGAAAGGAAAAGACACTTTGGACAGGTACCCAAAACCAACCCTGACCGACAAGATCGGTACCGTAGCTAACTAATTGTGACCTAGCCGGACCGACGCCTCCCGTACCCGTCCCAGCTCGCCGCCATGATCATTGTAGAAAAAGAAAGAAAAAAATCGCTGCCATGATCATCGCTGCCATGATCCGCCATACCATTTGTTACTGCGTGAGGCGACCGGCACGAGACCAGGCATAATAAGCGAAGGAAAGTCATGAGAAACGGAGAAGACGGAGACGCGACGAGTACGATACGTACGGAGAAAGAGAAGCGGACACTCGGCGCAGGCAGCAAAACGTGAGAGAGAGAGAAGAGAGAGGAGAGAGGAGACGAAGCGGAAGCGCCGGCGCCGGCGCCGGCGGCTGTGGCGAGCGGGGTGGTGCACGTACTTTTGGCTCACCTGGACGGCGGGCCGATCGCCGTCGCGATAGCTTCCCTCAGGCTCAGCTCGAGCGTCGAGGTGAGGTGACAGGAGAGGGGCAGGCGTGCAGCGGCAATAATGTCAGGGGGCACGGAGAAAGAAAGGCAGCGGAGCCCGGAGTTCTGGCAGCGCTCGTTTGCGATTGGCGAATATTGCCGCGGTGGTGCACGCGTAGCAAGTTGCACAGATGGACGGAGCGAATAAAAATCTTGTTCAGTTTTTTAGTGTACCAAAAATACACGGGACAGAAAAAAATGGAAGAGCGGATTTTTGATCCGTTTGTGCAAAGTTCTACTTTTATTCGGCTGTTTTATATGCATGACATCGCCAGAGATAGGTGACTTTGATTCACCAAGTTAGGCCCTCTGTGTGGCAGAGTAGTGGCAAACAGAAGAGAGGATACAATACAAGCATCACTGGCAACAATGCAGCACGTGGTGCTATCTCAAGACAAATTGGAGCGGTCTATCTACATGCACGGATGCTTTGCTCTATGAAAAGCTGTTGAAACTACTACTTCGGTCTCATTTCTCTTTCTTGTGTTCCTGTAGTATATAGGCTGTTTTTTAAATAATTTTGTATCTGATTTTTAAAGCATTTTAGCTTCATGCCTGCTACTGTTTATGGGGCTCAAAGATTCTTTTAGACACCACTCTATGCTACATAAGGCTTTACAATGGACCTATTTGGTTTTCTTCTCAAAGAGCATGCATTGCATCCGGTCAACCAAGCCTTATTTATCAATGTAACTTGGACAATGCAAATCAGACTACTACGTCATTTTAATAGAGTCAGGTATTGCAACCACCTCAATTCAAAGATCATCATTAATGGAGACTTCGCCCACTCTGTAATCAAATAGGAAAATATATAAAAAAATAAAAAGAAAAACACATGAATAGGCCCGTCGAGCTCATCCATGGACTGCCATCGTTGCAGACGCTCATCAGAACCTGGACTGCACGCACCGCCAGGATCCAACCTCACGTTGTCGGATCAAGACGCCCGCCACTAGGATTTGGCTTCCCGTGGGTGGATTGAGATGCCCATCACCAGATCTGGAGGTGGAGGAGAAGGGAGAGCGGCCTGCCACTCATTATATGTTGAATAAGAGAAAGTGGATGCGGGATATGCTGCAATAAAACTTGATATGAGTGTGGCTTACGGCCATGTGGAGTGGGGTTTTCTTGCTGATATGATGGCAAATAGGTTTCTGTCAGAATTAAATACAATTAGTTATGAAATGTGTTTCAACAGTCAAGTATCTCATCAAAATTAATGGAGCTTTATCGAAGGCTTTTATACCACTGCCACATATTTATCTTTGTGCAAAAGGATTTTCGGCATTGCTAACGAAAGCGGAAAATGATGATTTGATTTCTGGAATTGAAATCTACCGGAGTGCACCTAGCGTCTCTTTTCTCGAATACGTAGAAAAGTCAAGTATCATTATATTAAGAAGGAAAAAGGAGTTTAAGAAGACTCAAAACACAAAACAAGCTCATTAGGGCATGAATTTACATGAGTGCATAGGCAAGAAGACAGAGAACATTGACATACGATGTAACAACCCGAAAATCCAAACTACAAAATTTTTTCGACAAAATCCTGAGTGATGTAGTGCAACATGTCATCATCTACCCCTTAATTGTGCATTAACCCTAGCATGTCATGTACGGCATTCATATGTTTGCAAATTAATTAACATCTCATAACAATGCTCTATGTTCATATGTTATATTTTAATGTTTCAATAGTTCAATCATCATGTTGCATTAAAAGAGTGAGTTGGATTCTTATTTAGTTTATGTGATGATTATTAAAAATGGCAACATAATATTATTTTGACAAATAAATATTAAGGGAGTAATACCCTAGCATTATTCGGGCCATGTATGCTCACTATTTTATTGCACAAATTTAGCACACCACATATATATGTATATACATATGAGTATATATAAAAATGTATTTGAAAATGAAAAAGGAAAAGGAAAAGGAAAAGGAAAAAGAAAAGAAAACCGGCCCGAGCAGCCCAGCCAGCCCGGCCCGCATGCGCGCCTGCGCGACCGCGCGCTGCGCGGCCCAACCAGGCCGACGGCCCAGCAAGAGCCGCGCGCGTCCGCGCGCCGCACCGAGCCGCCGCAGCCGCTGACGATGGGGTCCCGCAGTGGGACCCACATATCATCGCGCCCGCTGAGGTCACCCGACCGGCCGCGCGCGCTCACGTCAGCACTGTTCCCCTGCGTCGCCCCTAAGCAACCCGCCCCGACCGCTCGATCCCGTGTCACCCCGCATCGACGCGCGCCCGCAAGCCACCTGGACCGACCAGCCCGCGCAAAGTGCCCACGGCCGCAGGCGAGATTCTCCGCGCGCACCTGCGCTGCCACCGCGGTGGAACGCTGCCGCCGTAAAGAGTTTTAACACCCAGCACATCCTAGCCCTCCCTCGCTGCTCCATGGACCCAGATCGAGCCTCAGCTGCTGACCTGGACATCCCTTGGCCGCTTGATCAAGCCGAAGCCGTGATCGGCCGTCCGTCGGCCACCTACCTCCGCGTCCACCCTATAAAGCAAGCATCCCGGCACCCTAGGGTTCCCAGGCCACCGCCACCGCCCTGGTGGAGCTCAATTCCATCTTGCCAGCCTCAATTGGAGAAGAGGTGGAGGAAGGGGGAAGATAGGAGTCGGGGAAGGAGAAGAAGCCGCCGCCGGAGTTGGAGAAGAAGACCATCGCCGCCGACCCAGAGCCGCTGTTGCTGCGTTGGGAACAGGAAGGAGGAGCAGTACCACAAGCCAGAGCCGCTTGGACTTGTACCGCGCCTTCATCCCCTACCGCGTCGGTGAGCACTTCCGCCAAGCCATCTTCTCGACCTCCGCCGTGCTGCTGGCCATGGCGCTCCGCCGTGAGCGCGTAGGCCCAGGTCGCTACCGACCTCGCTGGACACACCTGCACACACGCACGAGGCTAGCCAAGCCCCCTTGGACCACGGCATCGGGAGGATGCCGGACCGGAGCACCGCCTTGCCCGCCGCCACGCACCGAGCGCCGCCACGGCGAACCCAGCCACCTCTCCGTTGAGCTCTGCCCTCCATTGACCCCGGATCCGCGCCCGCCTTGATGAGACGAACTCCGTGCGCACCCAAGCTCCGCGTTAGCCTCGCCAGAGCACCGACCCGAACCACCTTGCCGTCGACGTGTCAGTGCGTTGCCGCTCCAGAGCGCCGCCGTTCACCATCGTTTCCTGCCACCTCTGACCACCCCGAGGAGCAAGAAGAAGCCGGGAAGCTCCGCCGTGACGTGCTGCATCGATTGGACAAGGAGATGAAGGCCGTAGACCCTCTCGGAGTGCCGTTGCCGTGCACCGAGGACCTGTCAGAGCTCCGCCGTGGGAGTTGCTGCCCGCGCGAACTCTGTCGTGTGTTTTGGTCACCGCTGGCACCTCGGGCAGGAGCTGCGCGACTCCAATCGCCCATCTACGCCACCAATTGGAGCTGGAGTGACTCGGTGTGAAGTGTACATCGAGCGCCGTCGCCACCGAGCCGCCGTCCGCCATAGAGCTCGTCACCAGAAGCAAAGCTACCGCCCTGAAGCCCATCAACGTGACCGTCGTGAAGTCCCGAAACCGATGGGCGGGTTTATGGCGCCGGAGATCCATTGCGGCACCAGGAATCAAGGGTTTCCCCGCCGCTGATTGCCGAGGAGGAACCCCGCGCTCGAGCCGATCTCGTCCAAGACGGATCACGCGCTCAAACCGACCCACGAGTTTGACCCTTCGACAAACCGACCCTCGAGCCCCGCATCGAGCACCACCGTTCCGCCGAAGAACCGCTGTGGAATTGGCCCTCGCGTGAACTCCGCCGTGTGAATTGGTCGCTGTAGGTGCAACGTAGAAGTGCAAGGCAACCCTAATTGCACTCCCGAGCCCAGCCAAGATTTGGATTCGAGCAGAGATGGGCTGCCGTCGAGCACGTCACCCTCGAGCCTCTGTCCGCCGTAAAGCATGTCGCCGGAACCAAGCTCCCGACTTGATGACCACCTTCGTGTCCGCCTTGATGACTCGAAGATGATGCACGGGTTAGCGAAGTCCTGGAGCAGCCCCTTGCTGGATAATTAACCCCGCTGTCACCAGCCGAGCACCGCCGTGGAAGGAGAGCAGTTTTTCCGTCCTCGAGACCATACCCCTCGAGACCAAACCCCTCGAGACCATATCCTCGAGACCATACCCTCGAGACCATACCCTCGAGACCTTACCCTCATGACCATACCCCTCGAGACCTTACCCTCGAGACCGTACCCTCGCGACCATACCCTTGAGCCCTTTTTCTTTTTCAGAATAGGATTAAATCATCAAAAATTCAT
>CM041639.1:31319467-31369897 GCA_023333625.1 Bothriochloa decipiens | reverse complement strand
TGCTAGCCTTCACGAGGAGGTGCACAGGAAGCAGGAGGAGATCCGTCGGCTGAGAGCAGCCTTAGTAGCAGCTAGGAGGGCTATGAACAGTGCTTCCAGTGAGAGTAGCAACAATGGAGAGTAGCCCTGCTGAGGATCGTTAGTCTCTAGCTGTTCTTTTGCGTTCCTATCAGGTGGTCATGTAACCCTTTTGCTCGCTATCGAGACTTTGATGTAAGGTTGGAACATGGTGTTGAGGTGGTGATGTCCGTACAACTTTTAAAAGTCCAGTGTATGTATGCTGGCAAATTTATGGATGTTGTAAGACGTTTTGCGATGGTTCGCAGTAATATTATTAGTGATGTTGTGATGTGAAAAATTGGAATTATTGTGCCTCTATTTATTGCGCGAATTTATTTCCCTCGATAAATTCAGTTTGGCATGATTTTTACATTCACCTCTCAACATGACAACATTCACCTGATACATACTTCTTGCTGAAATATGCAGATGCCGGTTACGCGTAGTGGGTCTGGTGCTAATGGCAACGGTGGATCTGAAGAGGGTGCTGATAACACTGCTCGTGGTGTGCCACCCCCACCTTTGACCAATGCGGAGCAGCTGTTTGCTCAATTCTTGGGAAGCCAGCGCAATGTAGAGCAGCTTCTTCGCAAGAACTTGGCCCGCGATGTTCGTCAGGGTCCTCCACAAAATCAATACAGCAGCTTCAAGGAGTTTCAAGACACTAAACCTCCTGTGTTTAAGGATGCTCCTGAGCCACTTGAGGCAGATGAATGGCTCAATACCATGGAAGATAAATTTTGTCTTCTCAGATTGACAGAAGAGCTGAAAACGGAGTATGCAGCCCATCAGCTTGAGGGACAAGCAGGGACGTGGTGGAAGCAACATCGCACCACCTTTCCGTAGGGTGTTCCAATTACTTGGGACCGCTTTGCACATGCTTTCCGAGGAAATTTCATTCCTCCCAGTCTGATGGCTATGAAAAAGACTGAGTTTCTGTCGCTCACTATGGGGACTCGCAATGTGAAGGAGTATCTGCACGCCTTCAATAATTTGAGTCGCTATGCTCCTGAGTTTGTCAACACGGATGAGAACAAGATAGCTAGCTTCAAGAGAGGCTTGAGTTCCAAGTTGATGAAAACTATGAGTACTTCTGCCCGTGTTACTTTCAATGACTTCTTGAATGATTGTATTATGCAAGAAAACAGTAACAATGTTCATGCTGCCGGCAAAAATCGTAAGAGAGCTCATGATGGAGGTGGTTCTTCTCAGTCAAGAGCCCCAACTGCTTTCCGTATGCCGTTTCGTCCACCGATGTCTGGTGCGAGATTCAGGCCTCCGCAGCAGAAAAGGCATAACAATTATCCAGCTCAGAATCTGCAGAAGCATCCCCGAGCATTCAAAGTTCCTGTTCCACAGGGAAAACCAGTACAGAGCAACTTGACCGGTGCTAACAAGACACCTGTCAATGGACCTTGCTTCAACTGCAACCAGGCAGGGCACTTTGCTCGTTATTGCCCTTTTCCCAGGAAGCAGCAGGGCCCATATCAAGCTCGTGTGCACAACACCTCGATTGAGGAAATTCTTGCTGGTGAACCAGTGACTGCGGGTATGTTTTCTGTGAATCAAATCCCTGCCGCTGTTTTGTTTGATTCTGGATCATCGCATTCTTTCATGAGTCAAGCATTTGCACAGAAGCATGATCAAAAGATACTCGAATTGAGTATTGAATTCAAAGTTAGTTCAGCTGGGGCTGATATAACTACTAAGCAGATAGTTCAGGGTGCAACCCTAGACCTAGATAAGTGGAGGTTTCGGTTGAACTTGATAGTTCTACCTGGCTTAGGAGTGGATGTCATCGTGGGAATGAGTTGGATGAAATTCTGGGGTGTTATGATCGATACAAGTAATAGGATGCTATCTATCAGAAATCCTCTTGGGGAGGGTACTTTTCAAGTGCCATTACCTTGAAATTTTAAGCTAGAGAGTGTGACCTATTCTACTCGTGTGACCCCTCTTCCCGAAATTCCTGTCGTGTGTGAATTTCCGGATGTTTTTCTTGAAGAGCTTCCGGGTCTTCCACCCGATAGAGATGTTGAGTTTCGCATTGAGTTATTGCCTGGCACTGCTCCAATTTCTAGGAGACCATATCGGATGCCGCCAAATGAATTGGCAGAGCTCAAAAATCAGTTGAAGGATTTGTTGGACAAGGGTCTTATTCGTCCTAGTGTGTCAGAATGGGGTTGTCCTGCTATCTTTGTGAAGAAGAAGGACAAATCTCTACGGATGTGCGTGGATTATCGTCCACTCAATGCTGTCACCGTTAAGAACAAGTATCCGTTACCCCGAATTGACATTCTGTTTGACCAGTTGTCCAAGGCGAGAGTGTTTTCCAAGATTGATCTTAGGTCTGGTTACCATCAGATCAAGATTAGACCAGAAGATGTGCCTAAGACCGCTTTTTCTACCAGATATGGATTGTATGAGTATCTTGTTATGTCCTTTGGCTTAACAAATGCTCCTGCATACTTCATGTATCTGATGAATTCGGTCTTCATGCCGGAGTTAGACAAATTTGTGGTGGTGTTCATTGATGATATCTTGGTGTACTCAGAAAACGAAGATGATCATGCCGAGCATCTGAGGATTGTTCTAGAAAGGCTTAGGGAACATAAGCTGTATGCTAAGTTTAGCAAGTGTGAGTTTTGGCTCAAGAAAGTTCAATTCCTTGGCCATGTCCTATCTGAGGAGGGAATCTCCGTAGATCCGAGCAAAGTACAAGAGGTTATGAACTGGGAAGCGCCGACTTCTGTGCATGAAGTTCGGAGTTTTCTTGGTCTAGCCGGGTATTATCGTCGTTTCATTCCGGATTTCTCGAAGATTGCCAAACCTATGACAAATCTGTTGCAGAAAGAGAAGAAGTTTGTCTGGACAGAGGAGTGTGAAACAGCTTTCCGTACCTTGCGGGAATTGTTGACCACTGCTCCTGTTCTTGCGCAACCAGATTTGGGAAAACCTTTTGATGTATATTGCGATGCATCGAAAATAGGCTTGGGATGTGTGCTTATGCAAGAAGGAAGAGTCATAGCTTATGCCTCACGTCAGTTAAAGAAGCACGAAGTGAATTATCCAACCCATGATTTGGAGCTAGCAGCTGTTGTGCATGCTCTAAAAATCTGGAGACATTACTTGTTGGGTAACTTCTGTAAAGTCTATACTGATCACAAAAGTCTGAAGTATATCTTCACTCAACTCGAGTTGAACATGAGACAACATCGATGGATGGAGTTTATTAAAGACTTCAATATGGAGATCTTGTATCATCCAGGCAAAGCAAACGTAGTCGCAGATGCGTTGAGTCGGAAATCACATTGTCATGCTATTCGACCTTTGTTGGCAGATGATTTTAGCCTCATGCATCCTGTTGTGCTGCATAACATTCAAATTAGTTGCTCGCTTGAAAGCAAGATTATCGAAGGTCAGAAAACTGACAAGGGGATAGGTCATATCAAGGAGAAAATGTTGAAACAGCCGCTCAAGCATTTCCGAGTAGATGAGAAGGGAATCTTATGGTTTGACGATCGTTTGGTCGTACCAAAGGATAGAGAACTCAGAAATCAAATTATGGATGAAGCTCACTTATCAAAGTTATCTATTCATCCTGGCGGTAGTAAGATGTTTCACGATCTGAAGGTTCGCTATTGGTGGACCAAAATGAAAAAGGAGATTGCCGCTTATGTCGCACGGTGTGACATCTGTTGTCGCGTAAAGGCTGTTCATTTGAAGCCAGCCGGAATGCTTCAACCGTTGCCGATTCCTGAATGGAAATGGGAAGATATCAGTATGGATTTCATTACTGGCCTTCCCACTACTCAGAAAGGGCATGATTCTATCTGGGTAATCGTGGATTGACTTACTAAGAGTGCGCACTTTATTCCAGTTTGGACAGACTATCGGCCGCCTCAATATGCTGATATTTATCTCAGGGAGATTATCCGTTTGCATGGAATTCCCAAGACGATTGTATCTGATCGAGGATCTCAGTTCACTGCTCATTTCTGGGAGCATTTGCAGAAGGATTTGGGGACAAAGCTGAATCATAGTACAGCTTATCATCCTCAAACCTCAGGCCAAACAGAAAGAGTGAATCAAGTTCTTGAAGATCTTCTGAGAGCTTGTGTCTTATCATCCAAGGGCTCATGGGAGAAATGGTTACCTTTGGCAGAATTCTCTTATAACAATAGTTACCAAGAGAGTATACAGATGGCTCCTTTTGAGGCACTGTATGGCCGAAAGTGTAGAACGCCTGTGAATTGGGTAGGACCTGGAGAAAGAAGATACTATGGTATTGACTTTGTTAAAGAAGCTGAAGAGCAGGTTCGAACAATTCAACAACACATAGCAGCTGCACAATCTCGACAGAAAAGTTATGCCGATAAGAGAAGAAGACCTCTAACTTTTGATGTTGGTGATTATGTGTATCTGAAGGTCTCTCCTATGAAGAAAGTGCAACGTTTTGGTGTTAAAAGAAAACTTGCACCTCGTTATGTTGGTCCATATCAGATAGTGGAAAGAAAAGGATTGTGGGCCTATAAGCTCAAACTGCCTGAAGAGATGAGTGCAGTATTTCCTGTTTTCCATGTATCCCAACTCAAGAAATGTCTACGTGTTCCAACCGAGGAAGCCGTTAAAGTGAAAGACATTAAGCTGAGTTCAGATTTAACTTATGAAGAGAAACCTATGAGACTTCTAGATGTCAAAGACAGAGTGACCAGAAATCGTGTGGTCAGGCAATACAAGGTTTCTTGGAGCAATCATGATGATAACGATGCCACTTGGGAAACCAAGGACTATTTAAAAGAGGTATATCCCGATTTTCATAAAGAATGGTTAGTCTACTCAAATCTCGGGACGAGATTTCTTTAAGGGGGGAAGGGCTGTAACACTCTGGTGTTAAGCAAGCATAATCATTTGCATTCTTAAGCATAAGCATCATTATGCATAGCATTAATGAAAAGAGTGATTGTCATTTCATGTTTATGCTTGTTTATTTCAAATTATGCCTGCCTTTTACATGAAGTGCATATGTGATATGAGTGTTTGGTGTTGGATGACCTCTAGGGTAACCTGGACATGTTTAGGACACCAAATGAACCTAGGTTTATGTTCATGGTTTTGGTTAATTAAGTTTTGTTGTCATGGTTGACCAAGGTGGACCATTAGAGTAGTTTTGTTTGACTGAATTGGAAGTGGTAGCTAGAGTGCTTGCATGTGTGTGTGCCCTAAATGAAGTTTGTAGAGAATTTTATAAGGAACAAAAGTTGTTTTTACCACTTTTCATGAAAATGCTTGGAAGGTGTTCAAAAATGTTGAAAAAGGGCAAAATTGGGGACTGATTTTCTATTTTGGGATATTGTAAAAGGTATTTTATTTGGATTTTTGTAATTCAAAATCTAGGCAGAATCTGGTAAAACTCCTTTAAGATGAAATGTTCTACTCTTCAAAAGATACATTTCATCTATTTTGAGTTTTTGCTAATTTGGCTTAGTTTGAAAGTTATTAAGCAGCAAAGTTTGTTCTGAATTAGTGGAAATAGCTTTTCGGTGACGGTTGGGTCCTGGCCGTCAGGGAAATCCCCGACCAGAAAAACGCCGTGGCCGCCCGCGGCAGCATGCGACGGCCGCGTGGCGCTCGGGGTCTGCCGAAGCCGGGCTGTTTTGGCCGCGTGGGGCGTCGTCCGAAGCCGCCCGCTCCTTCATCCTCTCGGCTCCCTCACTCTCTCCCTCACCCCCGCACATTTTCTTCTCTGCCGCCGCCGCGTCGCCCGAGCCCGCCTCGCCGCCGTTCGAAATTCGTCGCCGTCAGCCGCGCCCCCACTCGATTGACCCCGCAACCGAGTGCGCCCGAGCCCGCTCCACCATCCTCCACCCTCACCTCGGCCCCTCGCGTCAAGGTATAACCGAATCGCATCACTTTCTCTCCGGCCGCCATTGCCGCACCTCGGCTTCGCCGTGGTCCCGCCGCTCCGGTCGTCCTCCCTCGCCATTAGGATGCGCAGCAACCGCGTCGTGGTCCGTAGCAGCTAGGACGGTAGTCAGTGAGGTCGATTAGGGTTTCGAGCGGCCGAATTTCGCCGAGCCGCCGCGCGGAGTGTCGCCGCCCCGCCGCGCGTGCGTGGCCGAGCCGCCGTAGTCGAGCTCCCGCTGCTCTGAGTAGCCAGTGAGATGCGCTAGGGTCCCCTCGAGCCAAAGCCGTGGTTAATGCGGTCGGTCGAGTCCCCTATCGCCGGGATTAGGGTTCGCCGGAGTCGGGGTGAGTCGCCGTTCCGCCGCGTCCGTGCTCCGACCGCCCTGAGCAGCTCCCTCCCGTCTTTGGTCCCATAGATCGGTGCGCGTTGTTCCCCTCTCCCTTTCCCGCCGGTCGGTGAAGCCCGAGCGCCGCCAGGACGGCCGGCCGAGCCTCACCGCCGACGAGGACCTTCGGGTTAGAATGAGGAAAAAGCTAGGGTTCTCGGTGTAAATCAGCCAGACTCAGTAATTTACCGGTTAGGGCTCCGTTAGTTTTTGGAAATGTCAGGGTCCCCGGTGTAAAGTGGTTTTCCTTTTTCTTTTTCAGAATTGATTTCAGATTTCAGTTTAAACTTTGAAAATTCATAACTTGCTCATTTTTCATCCAAATGAGTTGGTTCAACTTGCAGTATTTTTCTTATGAGATGATCTATGCATGAAAAATATGAAATGTGGAATTTGTGAAACTTTTCTGTATAGCTTTATTTATCTCTATTAATTGTATTTATCTTAGGAAATGCATAACTAATTCTCTGTTGCTCAGAAAAATGTGAGACCAAGTTTGTTGGTTTTCTTATGTCATGCTCTATCTGTGAAAAATGTTGTTAGGCTATGTCATATGTAAATTTTTCTATGTCTAGTTATGGTGCCTATTTTCATGTGAGGATAAATAATTCATAATAAATAATGTATAAGGAATTTGTGCATGAAACTTTTTGGAGAGTGTTTTTATGTCAATCTAGAGCTAATCATGTTCTGAGATCTGTTGTTTGATATACTTTTATGTACAAAGTATTTTATGCCTCTGGAATTATGCTGCCTTGTCATTTTTGTGCAGGATAAAGTACTTACTGTTTTGACTTGAAATTTTTATGGTAGTCCTTGTTTGGTATGATTAAGCTTCTGTAATTTTTACAGAATTTTCTAAGTAGTCTAGAGTCATGTTGTAGTTATACCCTGAATTCTTTCGTTTATAAATAATGCTTTAGAGTTATCATTTCATGTGTGTAAAAATGCTTTTTATGCTATTCATGATATGTATGATCTTCTATTGGTTGTGGTTCAGTAGAGTGTAGTGTGTAAAACAATGGTTGTTATAATTCCTTATAGTGTGCGAGTAAAGTTTTAATGCGAAGCTTAATTGGAGATTTATCGGTAGAAGAGAATGCGGATGACATGTGCTTATCATACATGTTTTCAAATATCATATCATTCATCGTAGTTGAGCATTCATTTACCATCACCATCAGCATTGTATTTATATGTATGCACGGTATTCATACGCACTATGCATCATACAGGATCGTCAGAGCTCGCGACAGTAGTTCCCGGAGCACCAGGAGAGGACGACCAACAGGAAGCTTTGGTGCGGGAAGCAGCAGCCGAAGAGGATCCCGAAGCTGATCTTCCAGAGTGTCCCGACCATCAGCCAAGTGCTTTTCTGAAAGGCAAGCCCCGGAGCATTCTCCCTGTGGTTTGCAAAATATCTAACTTGAGTCCTTTACTTGTTTGCTGCATTAAGTTATAGGCGTTGTTTTATGCCGTTGCTGCATTACTTATATTCCTTGCCACTGTTTATACTTCAACCCTGTTAGGTTCAGGTACGATTATATGCTTAGCCCTGCTTAACTAGATCGGTAGAAGTCGGGTGATTTCCTGTCATCCGCGAGTTATAGGTGGTAACTCGGATGGTTGAATACATTGTTATCTTGGATAACCTTGTGGAGATAATAAATTGAGACCGGGCGGGATTGGAGTTGAGAATGAACTAGAGGTTCAATGTGGTTTATCCCGTCTGTGTCGAACTAGGACCCCGTCCGTTGTACGTCCTCAAGTCATATTGAATTTATGCCTCACATTTAGCTGGAAGGATAAGTCGTTCCGACCGCGAAGCCTAATTTTGATTTGGGTCGAGAGTCGACCTGCTGTACGCATCGCATTGGTGAAGATGGGGGACCACGGGTTACGCGGTTGTAAGGCCTGAATATAGCATGGTGCGCCCTGCTGGCAGCCGGACGGTGCCCGGATGTGATGGTACCTGTTGATCTCGCGTTTCTCCTGAATTGGATGTCGGTGACCTGTAGCTCACCGTGGCTGGTGAGTGTGGTTTGTGTGAGGAGTACCCGCCAGCTGGTTAGTAATCGATTATAATCGCCATCGTTCCTGGACAGTGAACACTTGACTTGAGCAGCGGCATCGTAGTAAGAACTTGAACAAGAGGTGAGATGGTTGAGCTGTTGAGACTGAAAGATACTCAACCGGAAATGGTTACTTGCTGTTGAATAATTATTACCATGCTTGTTTAGTACAGGTGCTAATGTAGCATGATAAGGATAATCAGATTAAAATACACTGCTAGAAGGTTCTTATTAATTATTCCTTAATGCAAGCTTTTCCGCAATTAAATGAGTCAGCTATCCTACTTATACAGCCTTGCATACTCCTTGGAGTCACTTTATTTTTAGTTTATGACGGGTAAGTCTAGCTGAGTACATCCTCGTACTCAGGGTTTTATTTCCCATGTTTTTGCAGATGGTGAGATGCTTTACGGTTTTTGCCAGAACTGTTTCTATCCCGTCTTGGGAGATGACTAGACCTTGGGCATGGTCACTCTCCTCTACTTGATGCTTTTGCTGGATGTGGACCAAGGACCTGGCACTATATTTCAAATGTGTGTGTGTGGTACTTGAACTTAAATCGCTTCCGCTTTTATTTGAACTTGAACTTGGTTTGTAATAACTCTATTTCGTACTCCGATGATGTTTTAAAACTATGTGCGAACTGTGTACTTGTGAATGGAACCGCTAAACTATTACGATCTTGGTCGTGTCGGAAAAGTTTGAAATCCTTCGAGATTTCACGGACTACCGGGTTTATTAGGTCTCAATCATATGATTTGCTAAATTAATGGCGGATTATGTGCTTGTGCTCTAATAAATTGGTCGGTTCTGTTACATGTCTGCACGTCGCTCCGCACGTCTGGGCAACCGTCCGCCTCCACCCGAGCCTGAGCTTGGGCGTGGAAGACGCTATGGACAAAGGGGTGGTCGTGTTCCACCCATCGACCTCAACCAGGGTGGGAACGATCGTGAGTGGACCCCGCCAGCAGGAGGTGCTGCTGGAGGAGGTGATGCTAATGGCAATGGACCTCCGCCTTAGCCGAACCCTCCGCCGCAGCTGATTCCGCCACCGCCACCACCACCGAACCTGGCGGAAGTGATGGCGCAACAGACACAGTTTCTTGCCGCTTTGGTCAACGGAGCCAATCCCCGCTTTGGAGGCAATCCGAACGACTTTCAGAGGAAACTTGAGGGTTTTCTAAAACTCAGACCACCCACTTTTGATGGCACCTACAAGGAACCGCTGGAAGCTGATGATTGGCTTCGCGAGATCAAGAAGAAGCTGGAGCTTACCACATGTACCCCTGAGGAGCGGGTCGGGATCGCTGCTCACCACCTCACCGGAGCTGCGCATTCCTGGTGGGACAGCTACCGCCAAGCTCATGAGGACCCCGATCACATCACCTGGGATGAGTTCGCAGATGAGTTCATCGAGTACCATGTTCCTGAGGGAGTCATGGAGCAGAAAGAGGAGGAATTCTGTAACCTCACCCAGAAGGGATGTGACATCTGCGAGTACACCAACACCTTCACCAGTTTGTTGCGCTATGCACCTCTGCATGTCGCGACTTCTGAGAAGGAGAAGATCACGCAGTACAGGAAGGGTATGAACCCCAAGATCAAGGTAGCCCTGGGAGGCACCAAGAGTCACACCCTTTGTGACATGATCGATCACTGCATCCAGATCGAGAAAGACCAGAAGGAGGCAGGAGAAATGTCCAGAAGGGAGAAGAAGAAGTCCGAGGGCTTCTACCGTGACCATGAGCGTAAGAGGTTCCATCGGGACAAGACGTCTAGCCGTCCTCATTACGGCAAGGACTCTACCTATGGCTCGGGTAAGAGTGGTGGTACCTACGCGGCTGACCACTCACGCTTATCCCGTGACCATCGCTCCCGCGACCGTTACTCTCGTGATCATCGCTCTCGTGACCGTGCTGGGAAGGATCGCTACCCTCGTGAGCACTCATCGCAGCCACGCCACAGGACTGATCACTCTGCACCAGTTCGTGCTACGCCAAACTCAGGCAGCTGGAAGGCCACCGCACCAACCCCCACAGGCAGTGTGCTGTTCACTTGCTTTGGTTGTGGCAAACCTAGCCACAAGGTGTTTGACTATCCTGAGAAGACACCCGCACCTGCTGCACCCAAGTCTCAGTATCGTGGAACTGCAAGCCATGGTCGTCTCATGCACATTAACGCAGAAGAAGCTCAAGCTGCCCCAGATGTTGTGTACGGTATGTTTCTTGTTAATGGCTTTAAAGCATCTGTTCTGTTTGATTCTGGAGCTACATGTTCATACATCTCATCTAAGTTTGCACGAGAGAATAAGATATCTATCACTCCACGTATGGAGCCTATAGTCACCAGTTCTCCTCTTGGTGAGATGAGAAGCACCCATATCTATAAGGAGGTGAAGCTTTCAATCGAGGGTCTAACCTTTCGAGCTAACCTTACCCTTCTACCATCAAATGGTTTGGATGTCATCCTAGGCATGGATTGGCTTACCGAGCACAAGGGTTTGATTTCTTGTTCACCCAGATATGTTCAGATAACTCATCCTTCTGGCCAAGCAGTCAGATGTGCATCTCAGAAGGATAAATCAGTATCTGTTCTATGTGCCCTGAATGCACTCAAGTCATAGGAAGAATCTCAGAAAAAGGGGAAGACTCTCGCAGATGTCCCCGTTGTCAGGGAGTATGAGAACGTATTTTTAGAAGAGTTGCCCGGCATGCCACCGGATCGTGATGTCGAGTTCATCATTGATCTTGTGCGAGGAATCGGTCCCATCTCCAAGCGACCGTACCGCATGTCAGTGGATGAGCTAGAAGAGCTCAAGAAACAGTTGAAAGAACTTTCCGATAAGGGCTTTATCAAGCCTAGTGCATCACCCTAGGGATCGCCTGTTCTGTTTGTGAAAAAGAAAGATGGTTCAATGAGGATGTGTGTTGATTACCGCAATCTCAACGCCGTCACCATCAAGAACAAGTATCCTCTGCCAATGATCGATGACTTGCTTGATCAGCTTCATGGTGCTAAGTACTTCTCAAAGATTGATCTCAGATCTGGTTATCATCAAATAAAGATTCGGGAAAAAGACATTCCCAAGACATCTTTTGTCACACGCTATGGGCAGTATGAGTTCACCGTTGTATCTTTCGGTCTCACAAATGCCCCGACCTATTTTATGAACATGATGAACAAGGATGGATGATCTAGATCGGTTTGTTGTGGTTTTCATTAATGACATTCTGATTTATTCACCTTCTGCCGAAGAACATGAAGCACATTTGAGGATAGTGCTTGAGAAGTTGTCCCAACACCAGCTCTATGCTAAGTTCAGCAAATGTGAGTTCTGGCTTGAAGAAGTTGCTTTTCTTGGTCATGTACTCTCAGCAGATGGAGTTGCTGTAGACCCTGCAAAGATAGAAGCTGTGAAAGAATGGGAACAACCTCGCAATGTGTTCGAAATCAGGAGTTTCTTGGGATTGGCAGGTTACTATCGCCGATTCATTGAGAACTTCTCAGAGATAGCTCGTCCTATGACAAATCTCTTGAAGAAGATCAACGAGTTCGAGTGGACACCGGAGTGTGAACACAGTTTCCAAACTCTAAAGGAGAAGCTAACCACCACGCCTATCCTAGCCTTACCTGATATCACTAGCGACTTTGTCGTCTACTGTGATGCCTCGCGTCAAGGACTAGGCTGTGTGCTGATGCAGAATGGGAAGGTTATTGCTTATGCTTCCTGACAGCTGAAGGAGCATGAGCAACGATACCCCACTCATGATCTTGAGCTAGCAGCTGTTGTACACGCTCTGAAGATCTGGAGACATTATCTTATTGGCAACAAGTGTGATATATACACCGATCACAAGAGCCTGAAGTATTTCTTCACTCAAGAAGATCTAAATATGAGACAATGCAGATGGCTAGAGCTAATCAAGGACTATGACATGGAGATTCACTACCATCCCGGAAAAGCGAATGTAGTCGCTGATGCTCTTAATCGCAAGACCTATTGCCATGCCCTGTTCTTATCGACCCTGCCACCTGAATTGAAGAAAGAGATTGAAGATCTTCATCTTGAAATAGTACCCCATGGGTTGTTGCACGAACTTCGCATCGAGTATAATCTCACGAGCGAATTTGTGAAACTCAGAAGAGTTGTGAAGAAATGGAGTACATACGTGGGTTAATGAAGCTAGGCTACAGCCCCGAATTTAGAGAAGATGAGCATGGAACCATCTGGTTCAAGGACAGAATCTGTGTGGCCAGCAATCTTGCTTTGCGCAAGGAAATTCTGTCAGAAGCACATGACTCTAAGTATTGCATCCATCCCGGTGGAGCAAAGATGTATCAAGATGTGAAGAAGCATTTCTGGTGGAAAGGCATGAAGTCAGACATTGCAAGACATGTGGCCGAATGTGACATCTGTAACAGAGTCAAGGCCAAACACAGAAGACCCGCTGGATTACTCAAACCACTTGATGTTCCTGAATGGAAGTGGGAAAGCATATCCATGGACTTTATTGTGGGATTACCTAGATCTCAGCAAGGTCATGACTCCATATGGGTAATAGTCGATCGTCTGACGAAGGTAGCACATTTTATACCAGTCAGGACTTCGATACGAGCTGAGCAGTTGGCAGATTTGTATATCAAGGAGATTTTGAGGCTTCATGGAGCTCCTAAGAGTATTGTGTCGGATCGTGGACCACAATTCATGTCCCGATTCTGGCAAGCTCTTCACGAGTCCATTGGGACTGACCTTGATTACAGCACTGCTTATCACCCGCAAATAGATGGTCAGACAGAAAGGTTGAATCAGATTCTAGAAGATATGCTTCGTGCCAATGTTCTCAAATATGGAACAGATTGGGAGAAGTGTCTATCATTTGCTGAGTTCTCTTACAACAACAGCTACCAGGCAAGTATGAAGATGTCACCCTTCCAGGCTCTTTATGGCAAACCGGCAGAACCCCGTTGATGTGGGACCACCCAGGTGAAAGAGCAGTCTTTGGCCCCGCCAAGATCAAGGAAGCCGAAGAAGGAGTAGCTCAAGTCAGAGAGAACCTGAGGATCACCCAAAGCCGACAGAAGAGCTATGCCGACAAAAGGCGTCGAGACCTTGAGTTTGAAGTTGGGGATTTTGTCTACCTCAAAGTGTCTCCACTTCGTGGTACCGTTAGATTCCACGTAAAAGGAAAGTTGGCCCCAAGATATGTTGGACCGTATCGTATCTGTCAGAGAGTTGGGAAGCTTGCATACAAGCTTGAACTACCTCCCGAGTTAACAGGAGTACACCCCATTTTTCATGTCTCACAGTTACACAAGTAGTTAAGGGTACCAGAAGAGGAAGCAGTCACCACTGATGTGCTGGATATCCAGGATACTCTTGAGTACAAGGAGCACCCAATCAAGATCTTGGGTTTTGACACCAAAGAGACCCGAAGCAAGTCTATCCCTATGTGCAAGGTTCAATGGAGCAATCACACTGAACGTGAAGCAACGTGGGAAGATGAGAATCAACTTCTGCTATAGTATCCTTACCTCTTCGAAGGGTATGACACCTCTTAAATCTCGAGGACGACATTCCAATGAGGGGGAAGGACTGTAACAACCCGAAAGTCCGAACTACAAAATTTTTCGACAAAACCCTGAGTGATGTGGTGCAACATGTCATCATCTACCCCTTAATTGTGCATTAACCCTAGCATGTCATGCATGGCATTCATATGTTTGGAAATTAATTAACATCTCATAACAATGCTCTATGTTCACATGTTACATTTTAATGTTTCAATAGTTCAATAATCATGTTGCATTAAAAGAGTGAGTTGGATTCTTATTTGGTTTATGCGATGATTATTAAAAATGGCAACATAATATTTATTTTGACAAATAAATATTAAGGGAGTAACACCCTAGCATTATTTGGGCCATGTATGCTCACTATTTTGTTGCACAAATTTAGCACACCACATATATATGTATATATATATAAGTATATATAAAAATGTATTTGAAAATGAAAAAGGAAAAGGAAAAAGAAAAAGAAAAGGAAACCGGCCCGAGCAGCCCAGCCAGCCTGGCCCGCACGCGCGCCTGCGCTCGCCCGCGCGACCGCGCGTTGCGCGGCCCAACCAGGCCGACGGCCCAGCAAGAGCCGCGCGCGTCCGTGCCCCGCACCGAGCCGCCGTAGCCGCTGACGATGGGGTCCCGCAGCGGGACCCACATGTCATTGCGCCCGCTGAGGTCACCCGACCGGCCACGCGCACTCGCATCAGCACTGTTCCCCGGTGTCGCCCCTAAGCAACCCGCCCCGACCGCTCGATCTCGTGTCACCCCGCATCGACGCGTGCCCGCAAGCCACCTGGATCGACCAGCCTGGGCAAAGTGCCGACGGCCGCAGGCGAGATTCTCCACGCGCACCTGCGCTACCACCGCGGTGGAACGCTGCCGCCGTAAAGAGTTTTGACACCCAGCACTGCCTAGCCCTCCCTCGCTGCTCCATGGACCCAGATCAAGCCTCAGCTGCTGACCTGGACATCCCTTGGCCGCTTGATCAAGCCGAAGCCGTGATCGGCCGTCCGTCGGCCACCTACCTCCGCACACACACACGAGGCCAGCCAAGCCCCTTTGGACCACGGCATCGGGAGGATGCCGAACCGGAGCACCGCCTTGCCCGCCGCCACGCACCGAGCGCTGCCACGGCGAACCCAGCCACCTCTCTGTTGAGCTCTGCCCTCCATTGACCCCGGATCCGTGCCCGCCTTGATGAGACAGACTCCGTGCGCATCCTAGCTCCGCGTTTGCCTCGCCAGAGCACCGACCCGAACCACCTTGCCGTCGACGTGTCAGTGCGTTGCCGCTCCAGAGCGCCGCCGTTCACCGTCGTTTCCTGCCACCTCCGACCACCCCGAGGAGCAAGAAGAAGCCAGGAAGGTCCGCTGTGATGTGCTGCATCGATTGGACAAGGAGATGGAGGCCGTAGACCCTCTCGGAGTGCCGTTGTCGTGCACCGAGGACCTGTCGGAGCTCTGCCGTGGGAATTGCTGCCCGCGCGGACTCCGCCGTGTGTTTTGGTCACTGCTGGCACCTCGGGCAGGAGCTGCGCGACTCCAATCGCCTATCTACGCCACCAATTGGAGCTGGAGTGACTCGGTGTGAAGTGAACATCGAGCGCTGTCACCACCGAGCCACCGTCCGCCGTAGAGCTCGTCACCGGAAGCAAAGCTGCCGCCCTGAAGCCCATCAACGTGACCGTCGTGAAGTCCCAAAACCGATGGGCAGGTTAATGGTGCCGGAGATCCATTGCGGCACCAGGAATCGAGGGTTTCCCCGCCGCCGATCGCCGAGGAGGAACCCCACGCTCGAGCCAATCTCGTCCGAGACGGATCATGCGCTCGAACCGACCCTTGAGTTTGACCCTTCGATAAACCGACCCTCGAGCCCCGCACCGAGCACCACCGTTCCGCCGAAGAACCGTTGTGGACTTGGCCCTCACGCGGACTCCGCCGCGTGAATTGGTCGCTGTAGGTGCAACATAGGAGTGCAAGGCAACCCTAATTGCACTCTCGAGCCCAGCCAAGACTTGGATTCAAGCAGAGACGGGCTGCCGTCGAGCACGTCACCCTCGAGCCGCTGTCCACCGTAAAGCACGTCGTCGGAACCAAGCTCCCGACTTGATGACCACCTTCGTGTCCGCCCTGATGACCCGAAGACGATGCACGGGTTAGCGAAGTCCTGGAGCAGCCCCTCGCCGGATAATTAACCCCGCCGTCACCGGCCGAGCACCGCTGTGGAAGCAGAGCAGTTTTTCTGTCCTCGAGACCATACCCCTCGAGACCATACCCCTCGAGACCATATCCTCGAGACCATACCCTCGAGACCATACCCTCAAGACCTTACCCTCGCGACCATACCCCTCGAGACCTTACCCTCGAGACCGTACCCTCGCGACCATACCCTCGAGCCCTTTTTCTTTTTCAGAATAGGATTAAATCATCAAAAATTCATAACTAATTCATACGAGCTCAGAAAATTATGATCCACATATCCAAATTTTCTATAAATCGAGCCCTATCTATCTAGGCTATGTTTGAGTGCTTTAGGATCTTCTATTTTGCATTCGTTCTTTGTGCTAATCTATAGGGGTCGCTTCCGCGACCGTTAAATCTCGTTACGGGCTCGAGCGAGGACAAGTCTGACGACAGTGACTACCAGGAGAAGTCCGATAGCTACGTCAGTGAAGGTGCCACACACCATCCAACCTCGTAGATCCCATTACGCATGGCAATTGTAGTATGGCTAGTGCTTTAAATTCAAGTTGCTATAATGCTATGCCTGTGCTAGGACTGCATGATGGATTATTTACTTGATGAGCCCTACCTTGTTGTAAACTTTCACCTGCTTACCCGTTGTTATCATAGCCACTTGCTTATCTGCTATATTTAAATTTCTATACTCCACTCGCTTACATTTTGATGCGACGTGATGAACCCGAGAAAGGCCTTGAGGGTGCCAGGCTGGATATGTGGGTTGTTGGATCAGATGGGCATGTGAGCTGATGATGTTGTATCCAGATTTGGGGTGGAGCTTACGGCAGGGAGTAGGGTGAGGGTTGAGTCGATCGAGCCGGGATCTATGACGAACTTTTGGAGCAAGTCTTGCCAGGGAATGGTTCTGGATATTCCCCTGAGAGGAGCCTGTGGCGGGCTAACTGGAGATGTGATGGTGGTCCTTGGGTGTGATCCTCTGAGAGGTGAAGCCCGGGATGAAGGTGCCGTGGTAGCACGTTAAAGATAAACCCTGATGAAGATATCCCGGTTTGGTCAAATCTAGGAACTGTTGCGCTGGTATCCGGACCTAGGAATCTCTTGCTTTCCACTCGCTCTCCATGGGGGGAAGACGGCCGAACCACTGGATAGGTCGATGCCACTATTGCTAGGCGAGAAGTGATAGGAAGGTATATGCATGGGATGGAGCTAACACCCTACCGAGACGATCATGGCACCCCCTTCGGGAGTGGGTACATGGCATGGCATCCTCTACGGAAGCAGATACATGCTCTCTTCACAGTTCCAGTGATCCAGTGCTGGACAGTAGAGTGGCATCGCCTATGGCAGTAGGCGCCCGGAATCTGCCTAGGTGCGCACGTGCATCGATGATGGTTATCTAGTGGATTAGTGAAACCTCTGCAGAGTGTATGGTTGATCGATCGATACATATGCCGAATCTTCGGCTATGGACCTTTCCTATGTTTCGCATGCACTGGACTAGTGAGTGGAGTGTTCTACCTTCCTCTGAGTGTGATTTTTCGGCCGTGAGCCAGATTAAGGGCTGCGGGCCGCTAAGGCAAGCCGAGAGGGAGTCGGCTTGTCGACTTGAGTCTGAGATGGTGTTGGAGGAGTTGGGATAATGCTACTGACATGGAAAGAGATGGATGATGGGGATGGGAATGTGTTTAACATTGAATGTTTTATTACTTTTTATATACTCGAATAATGCTTAGGAAAACCCCAGCCTTATAGGTTCCTTTTGAGATATCCTTATTTTGCATCCACTTCCACAAGGCAATGCATAGGATGAGAGTGTGGCCAGTACAAATTGTACTAAAAATTTGGTTTCAGGTTCAAGGAGTGAGTACTCATCTGAGGAGTACAGCGATTGAGGGTTTCATGTCTACGCTCAAGTTGGAGAGAAGATGAAGGCTTCCGCACCTCAAGCTTTTACTGTTATGCTGCATGAACTCTGATTCTGCCCAGTGGCGATGTAATAAGTTATTGTAACTCCCTCTATTTGCTCTCTTTTGTTCGATGTATGGATTATGGATTCAACTGTTATCGGGTAATGTGATTTAAATGGTCATATTACACTCCAACACTGTGAATTTCTCTTCGCGAAAATCAAGGTCGTTTCATGCGACCTAAATTCCACTCCACATAATGGCCAAATATGCCTAAGACCTTCAGCTCTAGCCATACACCACAAATTTTCTTCATCCCTAATTTGTAGCACGAGAGCATTAACATTAGGCGAGGCTCCTTAAAAATACAAGCATTCCTATGTTTCCAAATCCACCATGCTACCAACTTGCAATGTTTCTTTTTGACTTGCTGCATTGCATGGATCCACCACTCAATGAAACTTAGTACATCCAGGCCTAGTGTGTGCTGCTGCAATAACACATGTTGTGAGCAAATGTTGCACATTTTCATCCTCCTGATCACATAATGGACAATGCACACGATGATCAAGGCCACGACGAGCGAGGCGGTCAGCTGTCCAACAACGATTCAATACAACCAACCAAATGAAATACCTACTACAACCAAACAAATGAAATACCTACAACGAGGAGGGCCCCAAGTTTTCATAATATCATTCCATGGTTCAAAATCAATAGACCCCACAAAAAATTTTAAAAATCATCAGTGTGCTGACTTAGTCAAGAATTCACCAGAAGGAGATGGTGTCCAAAGATGTCAGTCTTCCACTGAAGGAGTAAGGACCATCTCCACTACAATGAAATCTCCCATAATTGCGGGTATTCTAATAGAGCTTCTTTTGGCAGACCACCTTTAATATCCCTGACCCATGAATTATCCTTCAATGTTGTATGAACTATTCTTTGGTTTAAAATTTTCTTTGACACATACCTAAGGCACAAGTTTTGTCAAGGATTTCATCTACCTCCAGACTATATTGGAATTGTATAAGCAATGCTTTAGCCAGATGATTAATAAGTCAAAATCAGCCATTTTGTTTAGTGCTAATACAAAGGAAACTGAGAAGGGACAAGTGAAGGAAATTCTTGAGGTGGAGAAGGAAACTATAAATGAGAGGTAGTTAGGCCTTCCTGTTCACATTGGGGTGTCAAGATCTAAAAATTTTGCTTATACGAAGGATAGAGTGTGGAAAAGAATACAAGGTTAGAAGGAGAAATTTTTGTCCTAGGCTGGGAAGGAAATCTATAAAAGACTTTGTTTTTGGTGAAAATCATTATAGCGGGATTGCACTACTCACCGTACCAGGATCCCCTCACATGTTCCTATTCATGAATAGTAATGGATCTCGTCCACAGTAATCGGATCCCAGGGTATCCGTTAGTAAACAGTGTATACCCGTTAGGGAAACAATATAAACCCGTCATGGAACAATATTACATCCATTAGAGAATAGTACAAACCCGTTATGTAACTGTAAAAACCCTTTATGGAACAGCAGAAACCCAACTTTATAAATTAAAACGATAAATACTCGTTAAAATTGCAAATACTGTGGGTTTGATGCTGCGCGGGGTCACAGGCTAGTTTTAATTGAAGTCATCACACAAGCCATACCAACCTTTGCCATGGGTTGTTTCGACATCACCAAAACATTGTGTGACCAAATCAGTGCAATGATCTATAGATACTGGTGGATCCAGCAAGAAGGGAAGCACAGAATCCATTGGTTGAGTTGGGAAGTGACGATCAAGCCTAAAGAGGGAGGTATTGGTTTCAGGGATATACTCCCATTCAACATTGCCATGCTACGTAACTATGTAAGCAAGGTTGGCGGCTGCTGCAGTGCCCAGATTCCCTATGCTCTCAAATTTTAAGAGCCAAATACATACCGAACTTGTTTGGAGGCTCAAAGCCGGAATGGAATTTCTTACTTGTGGTGCAGCATACTTAAAGGCATTGATCTCTTGAAAAAAGGTCTAATTTGGAGAGTTGGAGACGGTGAAAACCTGAACGGCTGAAGATATGGTTGGATCCTTGGATCCAATAACACCAAGGAGTGCGAACCTGCCAAGGGAGGTTGCAGAGTTGATTGATCCAGTCACTGGTAGTTGCGATGTTGAACTTGTCAATGACACATTTTGGGAGGAGGATGCAAAGTTGATCTTATCTCTGCCCGTCCATGGGGGTTTGGTGAATAAAGCAGCGTGGCATTTTGATGACAAAGGAATGTTTTTCTGTGAATGCCCTTCTAAAAAAATGTTTTCTGTGAAACGTGCTTGTAGAGTTTACAGAGATGACCTGGTAAGAAATAGTTGGAGTGTGCAGTCAAAAAGAAATAGTGGAAGTGGTTGAGCTTCGTCGTGAAATCTAGATTAGAGCTATGCCTCGTTATGGAGGGAAATTTGGAGTGTCAATTGTGAAAAATAAAATTAAGCACTTCGTGTGGAGATTGTGCCCTAACAGTCACGGAGTCACCGCCTACGTATGAATCTCAAGAGAGGCTTGGAGCTGGACACTAGATGCGCGGTCTGCAACCGCTTTGATGAAGACAGCGCACACCTCTTCCTCAAGTGCAGCAAGACGGAGAAGGTATGGAATCAACTGGGGCTGAGCAGTGTGAGAGAAAGCCTGCAATCTGCATCGCCCTCTAGCTTTGCTGGTCAGAGACGAATCGGGTCCGGCTTAGATAGTTCACAGCATACTGCTCCCTCCGTTCTAAATTATAGTTTACTTTGACCTTTTTAGTTGTGTCCAGATACATAGCAAAGTAAGTATACCAAAAAAAATCAAAATAAACTGCAATTTAAAACGGATTCTGAGGACGAAGCACTGGCAACCGGGGGGTGGGGGTGTAGCCTTCGGGGTTTAGTTGGCGATTTGATCAAGGCATGCCGAGGGAGAATTACAACGCTCATGAACCCAATGCATGGAGAGCTGATCGCGAGTTGGCTAGTCTTGGGAGTTACAGCGATTCTGAGGACGAACCAATCTTGGTATCCGTCCCGGCTCATGTAATATATTTGATTGCTGAAGATTCAGCATCGTCCCCGTAATAGAAATCGCTATTTCCCTTAAAATAAAGCACCCACCATGCCACCAAAACGAGAGCGATCAGGGGTGAACCTACATGTACTTAGAGGGCTGAAATACACCTTCAATGTATAAACAGCGACTTAAAAATAAAATTTCAGGAGTAGCACGCAAAGTCGCTAACAGGGTTTGGTACGGCTCCTCATGAGGAGTCGAAACCGGAGCCGAGGAGAGCTATACCAAGCAGGCCAATGCTGGAGCAGGACCTGAACTTCCAAAGCGACAACCGATCAATGCACACATACATGGACCAGCCTTCGTCGTCCTCTGAATTGCAGAACAAAAGGGAGAACTTTGTATCCTTCCCCACCTACGAGCACATTCACGACGTGAATCTGCCCTTCACGTTCAGAATGTCCGCATCATACGCCGCGATGGCAGATCAACTGCGCCCCGGCAGCCACATGCTCACTCACCTCCTTCATCTCCTTGTGCAGCTTGCTCGAGCTCAATTTTTTGGGCGCATCGACGTCGTAGACGAAGTACGGCTTCACCAAAGGGTCATCAGGGTTTTTTAGTTGCAAGTGCATGTCATGTTTCTCCAGCACCCGCCCTTCGGCTGCGGCTATGAGGTCTCGCATTCTGCCCCTTGTCAGGGTTCATGTAGTCGCTCAGGCAGAAACACAGTCCCGAAAAGAGAATTTGTCCCTGCAAGCATGACGTGAAGAATCGAGATGCAGCCATCAGCCTAGGTCCATGAATCGACAACTCCTGTGCTGAATGACCGTCAGTTCCAGATAACATACCCCTTCAGCTGCTCGCATTCTTCCCTTCTTTGGCCCGTCAATTGTTCTGACTGAACCCTTGCTGAATGCTACCTCGTAAGCAGCTTCTGGATCTGGTGGAAGTGTACCCAACCAGCCCGCGATCCCTGAAAGAGCAAGGTCAAATGCATCAGCATGAACTGGATAAAACTACTAATCTTCGATGCCCCCAATTCATGACTCCAAGGGTACATGGGAATGAGGCAAGATTCAGCAGCTTCAAACAAGTAAAACATAGACTCAAAACATACAAAAGAAAAGCTCGCATATGGAATTGCAGCAGAGAGATAGCATACTAACATTCCAAATGGACAACCCATCTCCCAAGCAGTATGGCCATGAGAACTTCAAATGATCTGCTGCATGAGCTACCAGCGCCTTTGGCCACAATGACATGGGTCACATCTTTTGACCACTCTTCTGTCAGCGTCGCGTTGGTCGAACTCGCAAAGTATTGCAAAGAATCCTGTCCAACAAGGGTGCAGGAAATTGGTCATGAGCTGAAATGGCACAAAAATCATTAGTGATGCATGTAGCAAACAATTTCTTGCACCACATTATCAATAAAGATGGATTCAAATGGAGCATATGAAACATGTTGTCCATCCATGACACGCCTTTTAAAACTTGCTTATTTTGCTACTTTATTCTTTCTATGATACCTTCTCCGACACACTTAGTGACAAGCCAAAGAAAACCAACTGATGAGGAGGGTGGCTCGATGTGTCAGGCTGAGCTGCAGTTGTTTCTTCCCCTTGGAAAACATTAGAAATTCCCTCGGCTGGATGGCAGCTGAAATTATGGGATACAAGAGAAAAGAATTATAATTAAATAATTAATGATTGCTCAATGACCAACAACCTTTATGTAATCTCCCAAGAAGGCCAAGACCTAAAAGGATCATGTACCTCTGACACTGAGGCAAGGAGGACAAATTCGAGGTGTTACACTCATGTGTTCGATGATTACCCCTTTCACAATTCTTAGAGGTTGTTTTGTCGTATGAATGTTGGCTGGAGTCAAGAAACACAACTCAGAATTACCAAAATCAGAGATTGGTACAGTGTTTTTCTCTCACAATAAAACAATATCAGCCACAGAAACCATCAGCCGAAAAACACACTGAGATTATATATTAATCAGATGAACTCTAACATCAATATTACATATCACATAGCAAACATGACAAAATCATATACCTCAGAGGCAAATAGGAAGGTTTTGAAATATTAAGCTGGTCAGTTTGTTGATTTTTCCTTTGATGATTGTCAAAATTTTCTTAATTTTTCATATACAGGCTGAACCACCAATTGTAGAAATGGAAATGGGTGACAGATAAATTTATTATAAACCTTTACAGTATACCCAAAGGAAATAAATATCATGTACCTGCCAGGCAAGCAAGAACTCATGGAGTTAAGCTGATCCATTTGTTTGCCACCTCTTGAGCTATTGGGAGAAATTCCTTCTTTGTGAGAAGGTTGGCTGGGGGAAAAAAATACAGCACAGAGATTATATTAATCACAAGATCCCTAATATCTATATTTGCACGACATAAAGATTCACATACCTCTGTGGGGACGAGGAAGTATTTGAAGTGCACGACGTGAAGCTGTCCTTCACGTTCAGAATCTCGGCGTCATAAGCCGCGATGGCATCCAATACCTTGAGGTAGCAGATTACCTGCGCCCCCGCTGCTGATTTCTCTCCTGCCTCCTCCATCTCCTTGTGCAGCGTGCTCGAGCTGAATTCTAAGGGCGCATCATCGTAGAGGAAGTATGGCTTTACCGAAGAGTCATCAGGGTTTCTTAGTTGCAAGTGCAGGTCGCATCTCTCCAGCACCTGCCCATCGGCTGCGGCTATAAGGTTTCGCATGCGGTCTTTGTTGTCAGGGTTCATGTAGTCACTCAGGCAGAAACGCAGTCCCGAAAACAGATTTGGTGCCTGCAAGAAATGACATGAAGAATCGAGATGCAGCGATCAGCCTGCATCCATGAATGGACTCCTGTGTTGAATCACTGAACAGTGCCGGATAACATACTCCTTCAGCTGCTCGCATTCTTCCCTTCTTCGGCCCGTCGATTGTTCTGACTGAATCCACACTGAATGCTACCTCATAAGAAGCTTCTCGACCTCGAAGTGTCCCCAAGCACCCCTCAGCCCCTGAAAGAGAAAGGTCAAAAGCATCAGCACTGGATAAAACTCTGCTGATCAATGCCCCAATTCATGACTCCAAGGGTACATGTACATGGGAATGAGATGAGGTTCAGCAGCTTCAAACAAGTAAAACGTAGACTCAAAACATACAAAATAGAAGCTCACATATGGAACTGCAGCAGAGAGATAGCTTATTAACATTCAAAATGGACAACCCATCTCCCTAGCAGTATGGCCATGAGGACTTCAAATGATCTGCTGCATGAGCTACCAGCACCTTTAGCCACAATGACATGGGTCACATATTCTGACCACTCTTTTGTTAGGATCGTGTTGGTCAAACACACAAACTTTTGCAAGAAATCCTGTCCAACAAGTGTGAAGCAAATTGGTCATGAGCTGGAATCGAACAGAAATCATTAGTAATGCACACAGCAAACGATTTCTTGCACCACATCTATCCATAAAGATGGATTCAAATGGAACATATAAAACATGTTATCCATCCATAATATTGCCTGTTAAAAGTGGCTTATTTTGATACTTTATTCTATGATACCTTCTCCGACAAACTTAGTGACAAGCCAAAGAAAACCAACTGATCAGAAGGGCAACTCGATGTGTCAGGCTGATCTGCGGTTCTTTCTTCCCGTTGGAAAGCAATAAAAATTCCCTTGGTTGGATGATATCTGAAATGATGGCATATAAGAGAAAAGAGTTATGATTAAATAATTAATGATTGCTCAATGACCAACAACCTTTGTCGTATGAATGTTGGCTAGAGTCAAGAAACACAATAAAGAATTACCAAAATCAAAGACTATTGAATAGTTAAGCTAAGTAACCAGGAAACTTTGTCTTAAGAAGGGAGAAGAAACATGACATACCCCAGTGGCAAGGAAGAAGATCTACAGGTGTCAAGCAGATCTATTTGTCCATCCCTTGAGTTATTGGTGGAAATTCCTTCTTTTTGAGAATGTTCGCTAAGAAAGACATGAAAAAGATAACACATATGAACTCCAAAATGTACATTACATATCACATAGCAAACATGACAAAATCACATACCTCCGAGGCAAATAGGAAGGATTTGAAATGTTAAGCAGATCTGTTTGTTGATTTTTCCTTTGATGATTGTCAAAATTTTCTTCCTTTTTTGTGTACAGGCTGAACCACAATTATAGAGACGTAAATGGGTGAGCTATTTGGAGATTCTAAGAGGATGTTGGGATCACATACCTTGAGCTATTTGGAGAATTTCTAATAGGATCCAGGATCCTGTCGTGGCTGCGAAGATTGTAGGGATAGGGAGTGGGAGCCATGGCGGCGATGGTTTGGCGGCGGCGGCGGCGCTAGGGTGAGCACAAGCGATAGAGAGAGAGGAGGCGCGGTAGATGGTCCTTGAGGCCAGGCAAAGATTATTTCCTTGCTTAATTCATTCAAGGGGTAGTTATCGTTTTCCTTACAAGCGAAGAAATCACAATCCTATAATTATGGAAATAATGATTAAAGAGAGCAAATCCTAGGCCCTAGCCCCTAAACTCCGGTGTGGCCTAGCCACTGGATCAGCCCGTTGTTGATATGTGACGCTGGTCATAACATCTCTCCCCACCTCTTCAAACAGGTCGTCCTCGAACTGAACATTGGGGTAGAGGTCCTTGAAGCCCTACAATGGCTCTGATGTAGCGTCGTCATTGGGCAAGCCCTGCCAATTGATGAGGATGTGCCAGGCGCCCATGGATGAGGCGTCGGGGGCTCCCCGCGCTACCGCTTGAGCAGCCCACATGAAACAGATCGTGGAGATGAGCACCCTCTAGAACCTGTAGGCAGTAGGCTACCTGCCCAATGTGCTCAAGCACCTGGAACGCACCAGCATAGAGTGCGTTGCCCTTGGGCCGGACTCCACTGAGTGCGTTGGATGGCGTAGAAGGCGAAGCCACACTCGCTCACCCACCGCAAACCCTAGCTAGCGGTGGTGGTCGTCATAGTAGCGCTTGGCGTACTACTGGGACTGGAGAAGACGCCCGCGGACCTCCGCAAGGAAGGCGTCATGATCATGGAGGAGTGTGCCCACCGCTTGACAAGAAGGGCCGCGGTGGCCCTCGAAGGGTGTGCTGTGAAGCGCCGAGTTGTAGCAATACTTCGCCCATGAGAGCCTGTGAACCCAGGCCGGTGGTCGTCGATGGCGCAACAGAGGTACATGGCGATCACTTTGTTGACGAACTCCAACTGGTTGTCCGTCTGTCTGGGATGAAAGTCATGCTAAGGCAGAGCTAGACCCCCGCCATCTTGAAGAGATCCCACCACATTTGCCTAGTGAAGACTAGTCACGGTCATTAAAGATCGATATGGGAAAGCCACCGAGCCAGGCGATGCCATCAAAGAACGCGCGAGCAACTGAGGCCACCGAGTACGGGTGGCTGAGGGCGACGAAGTCCGCGTACTTGGAGAAGGGGTCAACGACGGTAAGGATCACAAACTTCCCATTGACCTTAGGAAGCCCCTTGGAAGTCCATGAAGATGTCGGCCGATACCTGGGACGGCACCTCGAGCGGCTGAAGGGTCGGCGTCTTATTGTGCTGGCACATGACACAAGCGTGTAAACAGTCCTAAACGAGCACATGATCGCCAGGGATGTAGAAGTCCTCGCGTAGGCAGTGGAGGTAGGCAGTGGAGGCTCTTCTGGATCCCATGGCCCAGCGCAAGAACCTGCTGGCGCAAGTCATATTGATCACAACGTAGTTGCGCTTACCGTGGAGGAGGAAGCCATTGGGGACACACCACAACACCCCAAGGGATGCGCCCTGTAGCTGCTGACGCAGGCAACCCACCTCCTTGTTTGTCCCGGTGGCAGCACGAATTGCGTCCAGGAGGCGAAACTGCGGACCTCAAAGGGCAAGTAGCTTGGCGGAGTCAAAGTCGTGGCGCGAGAGGGTGTTTGTCGCCGAGTGTGGAGCCACTGGTGTGGTACTCCACGAAAAAATCAAACCTGAACAGCTTGCTGAACCGTGGAGCCACTTGTCTGGAGAAACTTCACGCTATAGTGGTCAGCACGGACGAAGAAGCGTCGTTCCGCACAGCATGTACGAGGTTGATAATATCGTGCTTGTTAGCCAACAACTTGTGGTGGCGGGCGGCGAACGGTTGGCTGAAGAAGGCCAAGAGTTCCTCCCCCTAGTGAAGGACTGCGCCAAAGCCGACGCTCGAGGCATCGAGGGCAATGACGAACTGCTGATCGAAGTCTAGCCAGCCCTTGGCAGCCGCGCATGCTCTAGGATATTGATGTTGTCGACAGAGACAACATGGCAGAGGTAAGCGACCGACAGTGCTTGAAGAAACACATCAACCTATTCAAGTAGACAGAGAGTGTGAAGGGAATCGATGACAAGACTAGCGTGCTGCAAGTGCTCGCCCCACAACAATTTGTAGATCATAATCTTGTCGAAAAAGACCAACACGATCCTGCGGAGGAAGGGGTAGAAGACATTGTTTGTGAGCGCATGGAAAGTATCTAGGGGTTGGACAGGCCGAAAGGCATGACAAGGAACTTGAAGTGCCCATGGTGTCTACCAAACGACGTCTTCTCGATATCCTCCGAGTGCATCCAGACCTGGTGGTAGCCAAACCGCAAATCTAGCTTGGTGAACGCCATGAGCTTGTCCAGGAGCCCATCAACCACCAGGATCAGGAACTTATCCTTAGATGTCTTGTCCATTGGACGCCCTATAGTCGATGCAGAAGCGCTAGGACCCGTCCCCCTTATTAACCAGCAGCACCGAAGCCGAGAATGGGGGCGTGTTGGGCCGAATGATGCCTTGCTCCATCATAGTGGCGCATTGCCACTCAAGTTCGTCCTTCTGCAACTGTTGGTAGCGATAAGGACGAGGGTCGGTGGTGTGCCTAGGAGGACCCGGTGGTCATAAGGGCGCATAGGGGGTAGCCCGCACGGCTCAGTGAACATGTTGTTGTGCTGCTGGATGAGGTTGTCTAGCAATGACTGCTGGTGGTCAGCCGTGAGGGCCCTAAGCACCAGCAACAACTCAGCAGTACTGGTGGTCGTCTATGAGGGCACTGAGTGCCTGTAGCGGTGTAGTGGCGCTGGGGAAGCCCACACCCCGCTAGAGGATGCGGCAGTCGCCCTTTAGAATGACAGAGTGAGGCCCTCGAAGTCCCAAAGGATGGGACCCAAGCTTCAGAGGTAGTAGACGCCGAGAATGAAGTCGAAGTAGCCCAAATCGATGACAAAGCAGGTGGAGAAATCCTCCTCGCTGATGTGTATGGGGACATTGTGAGCCACGCCTTCGTAGGGAAGGTGATTTCCATTAGCAGTTGTGACGCACAGGTTGGCACTGTCCATACTGATCAGCCCGATGCGGTGCATCGTCCCTGCATGGAGAAAATTATGTGTCAAGTCGGTGTCAAGGAGAGCCGAGCAGGCGGTGCCTTGGACGTCGACATGTAAAAGCATGGTATTCTATATGCAGATCCCAGCGATGCTGTAGAGGGAGACCATCGGGTCATCGGGCGCATCGGCAAGGGCCAACTCGGCGCCCTCGTACTCGACCGCATCGTTGTGCACGTAGTTGGCGGCCTCACGGTAGAGTAACCGTCGGCAATAATGACCTCTTGCGTATCATCGCGTTGTAGCACAAACCCTAGAGGTGGCACTCCAGCATCTTCAACTGGGAGAGACAACAGAATGCCCAATGGGGCGCTAGTACCGCAGGCAGATCCAAAAGGGCATGCACACCGATGCCTGACGCTATAAGGATCGGGTAGTGCCAACTGGTGTTGTGGACGTCACGCCCCCCTTTGTGCTGAAGCGGCGCTCGTAGGCCCGAGCCAGTGCATCGCCAGGTCTTGGGGTTCCTAGAGTTCAACGTTGACGCGGATGTGTTCCGGAAGGCCCCCCCCCCCACAAATGGGTCGGCCTCCAAGGGCGGGCAACAGCTACAACGTGTGACAAACCAGCATGTGAAAACGGTCCTAGTAGTCCTGCACCGTGTAGGTGAATGAAAATCGCACCATTTCAGCGAGGCGATGGGTGCAAATGGCCGGCCCGAAGCGCAGGTTGCAGAGAGCCTTGAAGCACTCCCATGAAGGCATGGCTCATCCTATTCCAGGGCGTAGTACCACATCTGGGCAAAGCCCCTGAGGTGGTACGAGGCGAGCTAGTTGCTATCCGAAGTGAGCGTGTGTTACTGTGTCGTTCCTGAAGAACTGCTCACTATGGGTGAGAAAATTTAGGGGTACCTCTATGTTGTCATAGGAGGTAAAGGTGAGCTTGCTAAAACGAGGCAGGCCTAACCCCGCATGCATGCCAGGCACGCGCCAGGGTGGTATAGTGAGGAGATAGGCCTAGGCAACATCTAGAATTTGGGCAATGGGGACGACGAGTGGGGAAAATCGAGGGCTTGCGGTGATGGTGGGCCTGGTGGTGGCAGCGGTGGTAGTGGCGGTAGGCATGGCAGTGGTGGGCGCGTCGGTGGTGGAGAGGTCTAGAGAAGTCTAGGAACGCCGTCGTACTCAGCATATAGGGAAACCTTAGGGCGTGGCACTCGCCGAGGAGGACGGTCGGATGCTCTCCATGGTTGCCACGTGAGTGTTGAGGTTGGCCAGCTATTGGGCGATGTCGGCGAGAGCCTTTCCCAAGCGTCGGGGGGCGGTCGGTGGCGCCACCAACTGGGTCGTCTATTACAATCATCGGAACCAGACATCTCTGATACCACAGTGATAGGATCTAGGATGCTATCGCGGATGCGAAGAACGTAGGGATAGGATGTTGGGGCTGGGGTCGATATCCCAAGCGGCGAGTGGAGCCGTGGCGGCGATGGAGTGGCAGCGGTGGCGCTAGGTTGAGCACGAGCGAGAGAGGGAGGACATGCAATAGATGGATCTTGACTTCTTGAGGCCAAGCAAAGGTTATTTTCTTGCTTAATTAATTCCAATAAGTGTCAAGTGGTATTTACCCCTTTTCCTTACAAGCAAATCAATCACGATCCTATAATTATGGAAATAATGAAAATATCTAAAGAGAGCAATACTAGGCGCCTTGCCCCTAATTGCCGGTGTGGCCTAGCCATTGGATCGGCCCAACGCTGATATGTGACGCTGGTCATAGCAAATTCCTTCTTTGTGAGAAGGTTGGCTTGGGAGGGGATATAGCATAGATTATATACTAATCACAAGGTCTCCAACATCTATATTTGCATGACATTACAATTCACATACCTCTGTGTGAACGAGGAAGTATTTGAAGTATTAATCTGATCAGTTTGATGAGTTTCCCTATGACGAACATAAAGATTTCCTTCCTTATCTGCACATTTGCTGAAACCGCAAAATTGTGAAAATGAGATATGGATGTTTCTTATAAAAATTACATGAACCTTTATATTATCTATGGAGATGAAGAAATGCATTTACCCTGCAGGCAAGAAAGAACTTGCGGTCTTATGCAAATGAGATTGCTGACCTTCCTCTTCGAAATTGGTGAAAGGTTCTTCTTTGCATGAATAATGGCTAGAAAGAAAAATACAATACAGATTACATGAATTGCAACATCTACATCTCCCAAGAAGATCAAAAGAATGATCACAAATTCACAATACCTCTGACTCAGGGAAGAACTGTAATTCTCCATTCTATGTGTGCCCAGCTTGTCACATGGTAGTGTCTTTGAAACATGTTCAGGGCACAGCACATGGCCTTAAGCCTACCACATAAAAATTAAGCATGTCAGAGTATGACGTAGGTCATAGGTACTATAGAAACCTTTGGCTCAAAGGCAAAAGCGCTTACTACATCCCAGCGGCAATCAATTATCTGAACTGCACATGGAACGTGATAACTCTTCTTGCAGTGTGTCTCATAACAACCAAGGGCTGCTCCCAGGAGTCCACATCGTCTGCATCTCAGTCTTGATGCACGCCTAATTTCTGATTCCATGTTCATAACAATGTCACCATCAAACCATATTTTAGGAGCCCTTCAGTAAAAGAAACAGTAAGAACAGAATATGAAAGCCCGTGTCACCGTAGTCAAGCAGTCGTTTAGATTAAACTTTAAAAATAGAATATGGTTGCGTCTTAAATCTGCAGTGAAAATGGCATGATGATATATGTAAATTATGTACATTAATTAATATAAGGAGTCGCATAATCTATAAAAAAGACAGAACTCTACCACTCGAGGCATTTCTTATGGACATAGATGGCATTTGATGAGCTACTCTCGTCAATGGACACAATTCTTCCTTTCAGATAACGTACCATCGGACCATGAAACAACTGGAATACAGGGGAGACAGTACCAGTTAGATGCCTTCAACATATTAGCTCTGAAAGATAGTTGTAAAATGATTTAATTGTATTACCTCAGTCGTTCTAAATGAATGACAAAAAACACATTCGTCTTCAAATAAATTGATTGGAGTTGGCAATCTTTTCAACTCAGTAGCACGTCCAGCTGCGTCTTGGGGCAAGACATGTTTCGTTGACACGGTGCTTTCTCTTCGTGAGCACTTACTGTCAGGGGATGGTAATTCCCCTGCATCTGCCACAGCTTTTAAGATTTGACCTTTCAACGGTGATGCATCTGTGCACTATAATAGAAATTAATCCACAGAAAGTTGAACATAAATCTGGTTGCATCAAACTTTGAAACAAAGGTGAACAAAAACAAATGAATGAACCTGTTTGAATCCTGGTTGAGTTGGAGAGCTGAATTTTCTTTTACCACGCATTATGTCCACAAAAGCAGCAGATCTTGTATCCCCGGTTGTAAAGCTGTGACCAACATCAAGGCCAAAATTTAAAATGGTGGACTAGACAGATATGTTTAAAATCATGAAATTGTTAACTAACATCAGACTTAAGGCATTGTTGGTGAATCAGAAGTCATGGACGTGTGAAAGAAAAACAAACTACACTTATATACATACCCGCCTATAACAAATTACAGTTCAGAGATTATTATGGCACGTGGTTACAAACCTAGATTAAAATATGTCTTTGTATTGCCGATGGAAACATTATTTCTCTCTCTCTGGGCAAGAGACTAGTACTTCAGACAAAAATCTGAACAGCAACTCATCAGGTGATCAAGGCCGATGATAAAAGAATGGTCGCCCATGGCCAAATTGTTCCCCCCAAATTTGGCAAAGAGAAAGGAAAAGGCACTTTGGACGCCCGTCGAGATTGGAAATGGTAAGATAGACAGGTACCCAAAACTAGCAAGAACCCTGACCCTGTTCACAAAATCGGTACTGTAGCTGACTAGTTGTGACCTAGCCGGACCGACGCCTCCCGTTTCCGTCCCAGCTCGCTGCGATGATCCGGCATGCCCACATACGCCGTACCCATTTACTCCGCGTGCGCGAGGAGACCGGCGCGAGACCAGGCATCTAACCGCATAATAAGCGAGAGAAACGGAGAAGACGGAGACGCGACGAGCGAAGAGGACGACACCATACCTACGGAGAAAGAGAAACGGCCACTCGGCGCCGGCGGCAAAACGTGAGAGGGAGGAGCCGAAGCTGAAGAGGCGGCGGCCGCGGCGGCTGTGGGCGAGAGGGGTGGTGCACTCTGGCTCACCTGGACGGCGGGCCGATCGCCGTCGCGCACCCGGCCGCCAGATGATACCCGCCGGGGTCGGGCCGTTGCTTCCTCTCGTCAGTGCTCACTCCTCAGTTCTTGGAGAAGGCACGCCGGTTCTGTACTATTCGTTTCGTGTTCCCAGGCGAGCAGCGGCAGTAAATGTCAGGGGGCACGGAGAAGGAAAGCCACGACCGGCCGATAGTGGTGGGCCGCGCGATTTGATGACGGTGCAGGTGCACGCGTAGCGAGCTGGATGGCTGGCGTACCGCCGGAGGCCGGAGCCGTAGACCTTACCGTATAGTGCCATGGCCGGTTAGTTTATTGGAAACCCGTGCAACCCACGGCGAACAAATTATCTAAATTCGCAAAAAAAAAGTTATGTAACGATGTGATGATATATAATCTTATAAAATATTTTAAAATTTATTATTTTTATCCCACGAACGAATTCGAGTTTGGACAAAATTTTTTACGAAGTTGTCTATCATCACATCATCTACATGCGTGATTTTTTTTAATTTAGATATTTTTTTACCGTGGTTTGTACGGGTCTTCATGAAGATTGTGGTTTTCACCAGATACGTTCCCTAGGTTATCAGCCTGGCTTGGCGTTACAACGTGTAACAGCAACATCAACTGACTTATTAGTCTTAAAAATCATTAAACTGAACAGTCGAAAAATAGACCAGATACGTTCCCTAGGTTATCAGCCTGGCTTGGCGATCACAACATAACAACAACATCAACTAACTTATTAGTCTTAGAAATCTTCGAACTGAAAAGCCCAAAAATAGACCAAATAAATCTAGTTTTATTTTTTTAGTGTACCAAAAAAAGCACGGGATAGAGGCAAAACGAAAGAGCAGGTTTTGGTCCTTTTTATTCAGCTGTTCAACGTATATGTCAACGTATTGTCATCAATAGAGATCGGATGACTCTACTTCAGCAAGTCACCACTCACCATGGGCACTTTTTTCTTTTTTACAATGAAACCATGGGCACCTTTGGTTAAAGGTTACAATGGGCACCTTTGGTTACTTCGCTTGGCTTGCTTGGCACTATTTGGCCTTGCCAATCAAAGGATGCTTGATGAGTCCCGACATTGGCTTGCTTGGCACTATTTGGCCTTGCCAATCAAAGGATGCTCGATGAGTCCTGACATTTGGTTCTATGCCATGAGTGCCTAGGAGCTTGTGCAAGCAATATTTGATTTATTCATGACAGATGCAAACTCTATTATAGAGTATAAACCTATTTATTACCTTAAATATTATGGACTTAGAGTCTAAATAAGACTTAAAGTCTTATTTTCTCTCTCTTTCTTTAATAAATATGATACCCTATTACTAAAATATTATAAATAAATGATAATAAATAGTCTTAGATTCTATGATAGAGTCTTGCATTTTGAGTGTCCTTGGCTCCTCGTGCAAGGGAGAGAAATTAGCTTGAGACGGGTGAGCTCCTGGTTTTCCATGTCAGCCAGACGAGGCGTTACTCATAAAGAAAGGCGGCGGGCATCTCTCGAAAGGATCAGAATGCTACTAGCAGGATCAGAATGGTTAATAAAACCAAAGGAGTTGAAACTTGAAAGGATGGATGAATATATTTTTCTGTCTTTTATGGTTTTTATTTTGGTAAAAGCAAATATTAGCAATGAAAATTCTAGGCTGAGGCAGCTAAACAAATTAGAATGCAATCTGACACTATGAACCGGACACCTGGAGTAGGTTGCTGACCTGCCGCACCACCCAGGCGGCTCCCGCCTGTATTTATGGGTGAAAAGGCCAATCCATCAACTCATTTGGACAGTGGATACAAATGGTGAATTTACAAGATGACTTGCTCAAGCAAAGTCACCCAATCTCTACCCCCTACGGGGAGATTTAAACAAAAATGAAATGTATCGAGAATAGATTGAAGTCAACAAATTGTCATCTCGGACACGTCAGCCATGTCTGCACACGCCTCAGAGAGTTCAGGAACCCAGGATTTATCTCTTCCATCTAATTCACAGCCAAGCCGAAGGTCAAAGGTATGGCGATACTTTGAACCAAATCTGGTGCCAGTAAATGATAGCTTCAAGGCTGTGTGCAAGTATTGTGGACTCCATTTAAGCACTAAATCTGGTACAAGTAGTCTTAGAACACATATCTCTGATTATTGTCCTGCAATTGATGATGCTTCTAGAAAACAATTCATATCAACCATGAAGAAATAGCCCTCAGAGAATTTTGTGTTTGACCCTCAGCTGTCCCGTGAGTATATGATTGATTATATAGTACATGCTGAAATCCCATTTAACAAATTTGATGACCCTTACTTTGAGCGATGGATGAAAACTGTGCATCTTGATTACCCTTGTGTAAAGCGTCAAATTATTCGCAATGTGTCGATACCCTGGAAACAGGTGTCCCGGACCCCTTGCTTAACAAACTAAAGCCCCGCCAAATCAGCATCTTGAACCCTCCGATAAACTCCCGCGCTAACGTACGAAGGCCTATAGGCTGAGACGTATCGGACTGGCCCGCGAACGAACAACGACGGCCCAAAACCGAAGCCTGCTCGAGAGGCTACCGAACGGACCAGTGCTGTTCATCAGAGAGGATACCGAACGGACAAGTACTGTATACGCGAGGGAACGATTCGAGCTACCCCTCGAGGACGGAACTTCGTCCAGCGAACGAGCCCCCCTCGAGGACGGAACTTCGCCCGGGCGAATGCGCGGCCCTCGAGGAGAAGTGCACCCCTCGGCCACCAACTCCCCCGTACGAATCCGCGCGCATTTAATGCGACCTATCTAACCCCGCCTAACCGCATGGCCACAGTTACGGTAACAGTCACAGGCGTGGCGGTCAAATCCACTTTCACTGCCCATGCCCCGGAATCCCGCAAGTCATATTACGCTGTTGCGCCATACCGAGCGCTGTGCCACGACCCGCACCACCTCGAGACATACAAACTAACCTGTTTACCGTGTTTTCCGGGATTCGATCTTATCCAGCGAAGCTCGACCACCTCGGCACGACCCCCTCGGCTCCGGCCAGGACCCTCGACCGTCGCCCCTCGGCCTCATCGAGCGAACCCTCGAGCTGAACTCCAACAACTCCCGATGCGACGGCAGCAGGGCCTCCCATACCGACGTACATCACTACAACAGCATCGACATGATCGGCCTCAACGTCGTACGTCATCAGCGTCATGAGAGCTCGAAATACGTGTACACCTGTGCCCCTACTTCGTCTATAAAAGGAGGCGCCAGGGCGTTAGAGAGAGGGGCGGAACTCAGGGAGAGAGAGAGAGGATCTGGAGCATAGAAACATTAAGGCCCTAGATCACTGAGTGACACCGTGAGCCTGTGCGAGGTCGAGAGCAAGGCGTCCGCACGCCCCAACTCCACCTTTCACTCCTCACACCAGCTTGTATTTTCCCCTGTACTAGCACTTCGGTGCAAGATAACACGAATCATCCTCCCCCCGCTGGACGTAGGGCCTTCTTTGCCCGAACCAGGATAAATCATTGTGTCATTCTTGCATCACCCACCGGATTAGGGAGCACGCGGACACGATATTACTCGTTGGTGTTAGCCCCTCGAGGGTCAGAACACCGACAGTTGGCGCGCCAGGTAGGGGGGCCGCGTGTCACTAACGATTTCCCGCCATTTTTCTGGATGGGCGATTTCGTTTCACCACTTCCGCACGCTACGGTGATCTGGTTCGGGAGCCTGGAGTTCATGACCCTCGGCCAGGGCTACGACATGACCCTGCTCTCGATCAGTGACCCGAACGGAGGTCGTGATGCGCCCCCATGTTCATGGGGAGCCGCTCGCCAGTCTCATGACCACGCCTCCACATCCAGAAGGAGGCACGGTCGGCGCCGTCATCGTCATCAACCCAAGTCGAGAAGGGTCCCCGCCGCTTTCTCTATGCCCCAAACCGGAGATGAGAAACCTCTTGTTGAGGGCGTATCTGACCCGAGTTTGGAGGCAGAGGGCAAACCGGCAGGATCCCGGCACAACCCTGACTCCGCTCTCACCATGCGCGCGTCGGGAAAGTGCAACGAAACCCCCGCTCGATCAAGCTCGCTTCCGCACGGGCTGTTCGAGCGTCGTCGGTGGTCTTCGACCGACTCCAACAATCCCACGACAACGGCTACGACAGCAACCCACTCCGTCATGAGCGCGTTGGAGGACCGCCCAGACACCCTTCTCCGCGCGATGACGGACGTAGGGACTGTCACTCCAGCCTCCGAGGGTTTGGCATTCGCAAGAGCGCCCGGCCCCGGAGGTACACCGTCGGCACACTCTGACGGCGGCTGCAGGAGGAGGCGCGGGGGCAATTCCCCGTCTTCTACTGCGGCGACCCTGACTCTGACTCTGATCACTGGGATCCTACCCGAGAGTGCCTCCACATCGATGGTGGCGTCGACTCCGATGAGGAAACCGTCGATCCAGCGGCCGCGGCGTCAACCGCCGTGGCGAGAGACGCTCCCCCCAGAGCAGAGGACCAACAACCAGACGCACCCCGAGAAGCGTGCCCTCGTCTTGGCGAGCAGGACGCGCAGATGGCACAGATTTGGGAGTTGCAGGCGAAGCTCGCCGACGAGCAGGAACGCTTGCGCTTACTCGAGATGACCCTCGAACAAGAGCGGCGACCGCTCGGCGGCAGAGCCCGAGCCAGGGCCCGAGAGGTCAACCGGCAGATCGTCGAGGAAGGAGCACCCGAGCAACCCGTCCACCGTTATCCCCGAGCAAGCCAGAACGTTGTTGCGGCGGCTATGCTCCTCCGCAATATGCCCGCACCTTCCAACTCGCAAGCTCGGTGGATACAACGCGAGGTCGAGGGCCTCCTCCAAGTTGCTGCTGCTCAACAAGCCGAGAGCTCAGCCTCAAGGCGTCGAGGAGCTGCCTCCGAGCCTCAGGTCGAGCCCTCTCGGCCCGAGAGGGAGGGCTCGGTCGATCAGGGGGCGGCCCCCCGACAGAAGAAGAACCCCGCCCGAGAGCCTATCAACGATGACCGCGCTCCCCGCGACGCACGCCTCGACATTGTCGAGAACCGCAGACGCAAGCACGGGGATGCCGAGGATCGAGGGTACAGCGCCCATCGAGGAGGGCGTTATGACAGCGAAGAGGACCAACAGGCCCCAGAGCCACCGGGCCCCCGGATCTTCAGCAGGAGGATCCGCTGCGCCCAGCTGCCCGACAAGTTTCAACCCCCCACGAGCCTCGTCAAATATAACGGCGAAACCAATCCCGAGCTCTGGCTAGCCGACTTCCGGTTGGCTTGTCAGGCGGGTGGGGCGCGCGACGATCACGCCATCATACGTCACCTTCCCCTGTTCCTATCCGACACCGCGCGTAGGTGGCTCGAGGAGCTTCCCCCCGACCAGATTCGCACATGGACCGACCTTGTCCGCATCTTCGAGGGGAATTTCAAGGGTACCTACGTGCGTCCTGGAAACTCCTGGGAACTGCGCAACTACAAGCAAAAGCCAGGGGAGTCTCTCCGCGACTTCGCTCGACGGTTCTCCAAGCTCCGCACCGAGCTGCCCCACATCTCCGACCTCGACGTCGTTCTAGCATTTGTTGTGGTTACAACCTGCAAGGACCTAGTTCGCGAGTTAGGGCACCGTCAACGAGCTCATGGATGTGGTCGCCAACTACGCCGCTGGCGAGGAGGCCGTCGGCGCCTTCTTCAACGACGTAAAGGACAAGGGAAAAACGCCGGTAGCCGACAACGCCGGAGGCTCGAGCAAAGGGTCGAAGAGAAATAACAAGAAGAAGAAAAACCAACAAGGCAAGCGGGAGGCTGCAGAAGATGATCTCGTCACTGCAACCAAACGAAAAAGACCTCGAGGTCCCCCTGCGCCCCCCGAGGGCGCCATCTTCGACAAGATGCTCGAGGAGCCCTGTCCTTACCATAAGGACGGGGCAAAACACAAGCTTAAGGACTGCCGCATGCTTCGAAGGCACTTCGAGCAAGTGGGTGTGAAGAAAGGTGACGACAAGAAAGACCAGGGTGGCGGTGAGGGAGATAACGGGGAAGACGGAAAATTCCCCGAAGTCTATGACTGCTACATGATCTACGGGGGGCCCTCGACCAAGCTCACGCCCCGACAGCGTAAGCGGGAGCGTCGAGAGGTCTTCTCAGCTCGTGTCGCAACACCTCACTACCTCGACTGGTCCGATGCGCCCATCACGTTCGACCGTGATGACCATCCGGATCGAATCCCCAACCCCGGGGCCTATCCGCTCGTCGTCGACCCGATCATCATCAACACCCGCCTTTCGAAGGTCCTGATGGACGGCGGCAGCAGCCTAAATGTCATCTACCTCGAGATCCTCGACCTCCTGGGGGTCAGGAGGCACCAACTCCGACCCAGTGCCGGGGGGTTCCATGGCGTCGTGCCAGGGAAGAAGGCTTTCCCCGTCGGCCGTATCGAACTCCCTGTCTGTTTTGGCACCCCTGCCAACTTCAGGAAAGAGACCCTCACCTTCGAGGTGGTCGGGTTTCACGGGACGTATCACACCATCGTCGGCCGACCGGGCTACGCGCAGTTCATGGCGATCCCGAACTACACCTACCTCAAGCTCAAGATGCCAGGACCCAAAGGCGTCATCACTGTCGCCTCCTCCTACGAGCACGCGTACGACTGCGATGTCGAATGCGTCGAATATGGGGAGGCCGTCGAGGAAAACGCCATGATAGCCGCGACCCTCGAGCACCTCGCCGACGAGATGCCGGATCCCAAGCGACACGCCGGCAGCTTCGAGCCGACACAAGACACCAAGAAAGTCCCCCTCGACCCGAGCTGCCCATGCGAGAAGGTGCTAACAATCAGCGCCGACCTCGAGGACAAATAGGAAGTTGTGCTCGTCGACTTTCTCCGCGCGAACGCCGATATGTTTGCGTGGAGTCCTTCGGATATGCCGGGCATACCGAGGGAAGTCGCCGAGCACGCCTTGGAAATCCGGGCCGGGTCCAGACCGGTGAAGCAACGCCTGCGCCGCTTCGACAAGGAGAAGCGCAGGATCATCGGCGAGGAGGTACACAAGCTTTTGGCTGCTGGATTCATCAAGGAGGTTCATCACCCCGAATGGTTAGCTAATCCCGTGTTAGTTAAGAAAAAGAATGGAAAGATGCGGATGTGTATCGACTATACTAGTTTAAACAAAGCATGTCCCAAAGTTCCGTTCCCTTTACCACGCATTGATCAAATTGTCGACTCTACCGCGGGGTGTGAAACCCTCTCGTTCCTCGATGCTTACTCCGGTTACCACCAAATTAAAATGAAAGAGTCCGACCAGCTCGCGACTTCCTTCATCACACCTTTTGGCATGTACTGCTACGTGACAATGCCTTTCGGCCTTCGAAACACCGGGGCAACGTATCAGCGTTGTATGCTCCATGTCTTCGGCGAACACATAGGCGATACGGTCGAAGCCTACGTCGATGACATCGTGGTCAAGTCCAAAAAAGCGGACAACCTCATCCGAGACCTCGAGATCGCGTTCGGGTGCCTTCGAGCCAAAAACATAAAACTCAATCCCGAGAAATGTGTTTTCGGAGTACCTCGGGGCATGCTCCTCGGATACATCGTCTCCCAACGCGGGATCGAGGCCAACCCTGAAAAGGTGGCGGCCATCACGCGAATGGGGCCGATTCAAGATCTCAAGGGCGTGCAGAGGGTCACAGGCTGCCTCGCGGCCCTCAGCCGTTTCATCTCACGTTTAGGGGAGAAAGCCATGCCTCTGTATCGTCTATTGAAAAAATCCGAGCGATTTACGTGGACCCCAGAGGCCGAGGGGGCCCTCGACGAACTCAAAGCCAAGCTGATGTCCACTCCGATCCTCGTCCCTCCTCGACCAGCAACGTCGACTGAACCACCTGAGCCCCTCCTCCTCTATGTCGCCGCAACCACCCAGGTGGTCAGCGCGGCCATAGTGGTAGAGAGGCAAGAGGAAGGACGCGCCTTGCCAGTCCAACGGCCGGTTTACTTCATCAGCGAGGTGCTTTCGGAAACGAAAATCCGCTACCCACAGGTGCAGAAGCTGCTCTACGCCATCGTCCTTACGCGTCGCAAGCTCCAACATTACTTCCTCGGCCACCCGGTTACTGTGGTATCCTCATTCCCCTTGGGGGAGATCATCCATAACCGGGAGGCAGCTGGAAGGATCGCCAAGTGGTCGGTCGAGCTGATGGGCGAGACCATCACCTACGCACCGCGGAAGGCCATCAAGTCTCAAGTGCTGGCGGATTTCGTCGCCGAGTGGACCGACACTCAGTTGCCGCCAGTCCAAATCCAAGCCGAGCTGTGGACAATGTACTTCAATGGGTCGCTCATGAAGACAGGAGCAGGCGCGGGCTTGCTCTTCATTTCACCCCTCGGAGCCCACATGCGCTACGTCATTCGCATCCACTTTGCCGCATCCAACAACGTCGCAGAGTACGAGGCACTTGTCGCCGGATTACGAATCGCCCTCGAGCTCGGGGTCCGACGCCTTGACGTTCGAGGCGATTCATAGCTAATCATCGACCAAGTGATGAAGGCCTCGAGCTGCCACGACGCCAAGATGGAAGCATACTGCACCGAAGTGCGCAAGTTGGAAGACAAATTCCATGGCCTCGAGCTTAGCCATATCGCTCGACGATACAACGAAGCCGCGGATGAGCTCGCGAAAATCGCGGCGACTCGAGGTACGGTCCCTCCGAACGTGTTCTCGAGGGACCTCTTCGAGCCCTCCATCGATTTGGGCCCGGGGGCTTGCTCTACACCCTCGAAGCCCCACCCCATGACCTCGATCGGTGCCCCCTCGACCGGGGTCCAGGTTATGGAGATCCAGGAGACATCCCCTCCGTCGAACCCACCACCGGATTGGCGAGCCCCTTTACTCGACTGCCTCATTAGGGGAGAACTTCCGGAGGACCGAACCGAAGCTCGACGGATCGCGCGATGCGCCAAGTCCTACGTCATCTACGGTGATGGCAAGGAACTCTACAGGCGAAGCCCTTCGGGTGTTCTTCAGCGCTGCATTACCATCGAGGAAGGCAGGAGGCTCCTCGAGGACATACACTCAGGAGCCTGCGGCCACCACGCAGCGCCAAGGACCCTCGTAGGCAATGCTTTTCGACAAGGTTTCTACTGGCCGACCGCCGTTTTCGACGCCACGAACATCGTCCGCTCGTGCAAAGGGTGTCAATTCTACGCTAAGCAGACGCACCTCCCAGCTCACGCCCTACAAATGATCCCCATCACCTGGCCGTTTGCGGTCTGGGGGCTCGATCTTGTGGGGCCTCTCAAAAGGACCACCAAAGGGTACACGCACCTGCTCGTCGCCGTCGATAAGTTTACCAAATGGATCGAGGCCTGGCCCATCAGCAACATCCGCTCCGAACTGGCGGTCGAGTTCTTCACCGACATAATCCATCGCTTCGGGGTCCCGAACGTCATCATCACCGACAACGGCATGCAATTCACCGGCAAGAAGTTCTTGGATTTTTGCGATCGCCATCACATCCGTGTGAATTGGTCCACGGTTGCACATCCTCGAACTAACGGCCAGGTTGAGCGCGCCAATGGCATGATTTTGCAGGGCCTCAAGCCAAGGATCCTCAAACGCCTCGGCAAGCACGGAAAAAAATGGGCCGCGGAGTTGCTGTCGGTCCTATGGAGCTTAAGGACAACACCTAGTCGAGCCACGGGGTTCACCCCATTCTTCTTGGTCTATGGGTCCGAGGCCGTCCTCCCCACTGACCTCGAGTATGGTTCCCCTCGGCTAAAGGCGTACAACGAGCAAACCAACGAAGAAGCCCTCGCAAACGCCGTCGACCAGGTCGAGGAAGCTCGAGACATGGCGCTGCTTCACTCCGCGAGGTATCAGCAAAAACTTCGACGCTACCACGACAAGCACGTGAGCTCGAGGGACCTCCAAGTTGGAGACCTCGTCCTACGTCGACGGCAGAGCAACAAAGGACGTCACAAGCTGACGCCGCCATGGGAAGGTCCATTCGCCGTAGCTAAGGTGCTAAAGACCGGGACGTACAAGCTCGCTAACGACAAAGGCGAAATCCTCACCAACGCGTGGAACATCGAACAGCTACGTCGTTTCTACCCTTAGGGCGCCAGTGCCCTTGTACATTCCCGCATGACAAATATAAGCACTACTTTCGATTATAAGTTCAAACTCGTTATTATACATGCAAGAGGTAGCCTCGACCCTGTCTTACCAGAGTCGAGCCTCCCTCGGGGGCTAATGGGGGGGGAACCCCCTAAGTTCCTAAAAATACGAACGATTTTTTCGCACGCTCCCCTCTTTTTGCTTCCCAACTAAGTTGACAACGCCTCGAATTCCCTTGGGGTCGAGGGTTGTCGAGCCGGAGGTCTCCTACGCTTCCGGGCTACGGTACCTCCACTCGCTCCCCCCTCGAGGGATACGAGTTCACGTTGAACGCTCAGTCGGAAAACAAAAGTGAGGCGAGCAGAACTCGGGCGCTTCTTCTTTCTCACACCTCGACTACGCTTCTCGACTAAGTAGAAAACGCCTCGAATTCCCTTAGGGTCGAGGGCTGTCAAGCCGGAGCTCTCCTACGCCCCCGGGCTACGGTACCTCCACTCGCTCCCCCCTCGAGGGATATGTGTTTGCGTCAAAAACTTAGTCAAAAAAGCGAAGTCTAGGTGAGTAGAAAGCAGAAAAGGTTCAAGAGTAAAACGACAAATCGCATTATGATAGATGCATTCATGTTCAAAAAGGGGCTTTCAAAGCCACATTGAATGTAATTTACAAAAATTAATTCATTACATGGGCACCCTCGCCCAGTCTTGCCCTACAGGCTCACCCCGTCACCGCCCCCCTCGACATGGTATCCTACATCCGCCGGGGGGAGGACTTCGTCCTCGAATAACTTCGCCAGCTCTCCCCCTGACCTCTCGGCCTCGTTGATGAGCCCTCGGCAACGCTCCTCATTCTCGGCGTCGGTCTTCGAGATGTCAGGAACAAAGCCTTGGGCCACCACGTTCATATCAAAAACGAAGCCGGAGGAGACCACCGCAAGCGCCCGCTTCACGCCAGTGTGAAGCGCCTCCCGCACGCGATCTCAAAGGGTGGCGTCGAGATAGTAGATTCGGTCCACGAGCGCAGCACCGGGGATGTCTTCTTCGGTGCCCTCGACGTGCCCGACCTCCCAGAGGGCGCAGAGCCCGTCGAGGGCAACCCGGAGCCGACCAAGAAGCGCCCCCTCCGCCGCAAGGCTCTCCTGCAGCGCCTTGGCGGCGTCTTGGGTCGCAAGCAGCTCGGACTCGATGCCTGAAACATGAAGCAAGAATTCGATAAACCATATGGAAAAAACAAAGATCAAAAATCCTTTGAGGGACTCACCAGCACAACGAGTCTCGAGGGCGTTGCGATCCCCCAGCACGGTGTCGCGCTCCCCCGAGCCTCATCCCGCTCCCGCTGGGCCTCTTTGAAGGCTCGGGTCACCTCCGTCTTCTCAAAGCGGAGGGTCTCGAGGGCGCCACCAGCCAGGATGATAGCCTGCTCCTTGTCCTGGAGGGTGGCCTTCACCGCCCCGAGCTGGGTTTCCAGGTCGGCGGCACGGCTCTTCTCCTCCTGGACCAGGGCGGAGAGGGCGTTGCGCGTGGCGGAGACTTCAGCGAAGCTGGCCTCGAGCGAACGGATGCGCTCCGCGGAGCTCTGAGCCTCCGCCATGAGCAGCTCGACGCGCTCCTGGGCTCGTACGCTCTCGACCCTGACCTTCTCCGATTCGGCCTTCGCCGCGTCAGCCTCCTCCCTGGCACGCTCGAGCTCCCCCTCGAGGCGGGCGGCTTCCCCTCGAGCGACATCGGAGTCCGCCTTCGCCCGGGCGGCTTCCTCTTTGGCCTTGGCGGCCTCCTCCCTCGTCTGCTTCAGCTCCTCCTCGAGCTCGGCCACCCTGCTCTGCGCAGAACCGCCGGCCTCGAGCTGGCGAAGCACTTCCTCACGGCTGTTATGCGTTTCATGGAGGAAGACTGACTTCAAGTAGGACCGCCTCCGCGCCACCTGGGGACAGGAAATCGAGGGTTAAGGCATCCCATACGAAAGAACTTAAAAAACTATATGTGGCCTAACACAACGACTTACCCCGAGATTCCGGTCAAGGCCTTCGGCGAGTTCGGCGCCCACTTTCAGCAAGTGCCGCAGCCACGCCCGGGACCGCTCAGCCTCCTCCCAGCACTCGACCTCCGCCGGGTCATTCATCTCGATCCCCGGAGCGCTGGGATCGCCGAGTTCCCAGAGCACGATGCGCTCCTTGCCCCAATCTGGAAGGACCGTCTTGACCTTGGCTCGCGCCAAGGAATCGATCTCCTCCACCACATCGCCTGGAACGCCGTAACCCACGGCCAACTCTCCCGGGATGTGGAACTCTGACGCGGCACGGGCACCCCTCAACCCGGGGTCGGACGTCGACCTCCTCAGCACACCGACAGCCGCCGTCTCCCCCGGCTGCTTCGTCGATGGTTGCGGCGCCCGATCCGGTGCTGCGTCCGGCGCCGTCGGAAGCAGCGAAGGTGTGGAGGCCGAAGCTTCACCCAACGCCATGACTTGTGGCGCCGGTGGGGCCGCCGCCGGCGCATCTTCTGCCGGGCTCGGTACCGAGGCATCCTCCGATTGCGCCCCTGGCAGCCGTGGGACCGTCGACGCCTTCGACGCCGCTTCTTGTTCGGACAGCAACTCGTCCAAAGTGATCACGGACACCCATTGTTTGGGCAGTCCGGAAGTCACTTCCGCCTCAGACGTCTCGGGCGGTTGCTGCGCTGATGGGTCCAGCGGCGCCGCATCCCCCGGCGGCGTCTGCTACGCCTGCCGATGCTGGGGCTGGTCCCCAGTTTCCTCCTCCTCCTGCTGCGGCCGTGGCGGGTCCGTTTCTTGCAGGGTCCCCTACTCCTGCTCCCTCCGGGCCTCGAACTCGCGCAGCCCCGCTGGCCAGGGCCGCCGCTCTCCCGTCGAGGGGGGAAGGGTCGAGGCCTCCTCACCCTCGAGGTCCACGACGATGGCCCCCTCTCCCGGCTCGTGGCCCTCGGGGGCTCCTTCCTCGGGTGTGGGGATCGAAGCCTCCGGACCGCCTGAAACGGAAGCCCCCGACGTCGGGGCGTCGCCTCCTGGTGCCGGGTCGAGCTCGAGGGCCGCAGGCGGTGAGGTCAAGGAGGCGGTCCCTCCCTCGTGCGTCCTCTCAGGCACGGAGTCGCCACCCGCCGCGGCCCCCGGGACGCTCGACCCTGCAGCAGGAGTGGAACCCGTCAGCCTACCACGTGCCATCGCACCAAGGGCGGAGGACAACCACTTGGCTTCCCACGGGGCCAAGGGCCTCGACGACGCACCTGTAGCCGGGGCCTCCGTCTTCGAGGCTGCATCCATCTTGAGCCGCTTGGCCGGCGCGAGGGACGCCTCCTCGATCTGGCGCTTGGGCCTGAATTAAAAGCAGAACGGCAAAAGGTTTATTGAAATGCACAAAGACGATGCAACGAAAAGAATACGATTCAACGGCACTTACCCGAAGGGTATAGAGGCCTTTCGGGCACCCCTCGAACTGCCCGCAGATTTCGAGACCCCTCCCGAAGCCGAGCCCTTCGCAGGGCTGGGGCTGCTCGGGGCCATCGATGGCGTCGCCGCGCTTCCCCGCGTCGACGGGGCCTCCTGGGCACGCCTCTGCTCCGCGCGCCCCGACGACCGGGACCGGGTCTCCCGGATCAAAGTGGGTGGGCTCCCACCTCGTGTACGACGCGAAGTAAGTGACCCCCCTCGAGGCAAGGCCTCGGCCCCCCTTTTTCCACGTCGGCGCTCCGAGGCCGACATCGTCAGCTGAGGGGCACGCTGCTCCGCCACCTCCTCCTGCACGAAGGGGCGATCAGCATGGCTGGATTCCGACAGGGCGCGGTCGAGGCGCCCCTCCACCCCCTCGACGTCATCACTGTCATCATCATCATCTTCATCTCCCTCGGACGAGGGAGACTCCTCCTCCGGGAGCCCGTCGCGCCTCTGCTCAGCGCGGCGCTTCGCGAGCCTTTTGCGCTCCCGGAGCTTCTTGGCTTTCTTTTTCACCTCCTCGTCCTTACTCCGCTTCTCTTGCTGGGCGGTGAAGCGTCTTACCTGACGATCGATGGCGTCCTCCCTCAGTGGAGGCCTCGATCTCCGGTAGTCGATCCTCCCCTGTGCAAAGACATTTAGTCACGGAGACATAAGAGAGGAAGGGGGGGGAAACTCGAAGGTCATGAGTCGAGGCACTCACCAGGTCGAGGCAACCCTCCTCTGGCCGCATGGGGAGACGGTTGACGTCTTCCACCTTGAACGAGCCAGACACCATCCCCTTTACCCACACGACGACTTCCGAGGCGGACGGCCTGTCGCCGGACATCCGGCACCTCCTAAGAAGCTCGGGCGCCGCCGAGGGGAGCATCTCGTCCAACCGCAGCGGGCGCTCCATCAGAGGGAGCACCCGTCGACTGTGAAAGGCCGAGGCGACTATCCCCGCCGTCAGGCCCGCTTCTCGAAGGGTCCTCAGCGCGACGACGAGGGGGTGAAGTCGACGCTGAAGGTCTCCCGCGGCACCGAACGGCCAATTGTATGGACGCTCGGCGATGAGCCGCCCGGTGTACGACGGGAGATAGCCGCCGTCGTTGCGAAGATAGAACCACTGCTCGTCCCACCGGGAGTGGTTGGTCGCCAACCCGGTGGGGATGTACTCGCGTGGCTCCTCCGACCTCCCGGTCTTCAACACGAAGTTGAGGCATCCCGCTCTGACGATCCGCCTTACTCCGACCGACACCGGGGAGGTGAACCACTCCCCCTTGTAGAGGTGGAGCCATAACTCCCAATGTGGCTCCATTCCGAGATAGCCCTCGTAGACGGCCGCGAAGATGGCGGCGTTGAAGATGGCGTTGGGGGAGAAATGGTGGAGCTCGATGCCGTAGTAGTTCATCAGCCCCCGCATGAACTCGCTTGGGGGAACGCCGAACCCGTGCCGATGGAACTTCAGGAAGCTCACCACGTACCCCTCCGGCGGGTTTGGCTCTTCGTGGTCCCTGGGCGGCGCGATCCACTCCGGCCAATTCGAATCCGTGATAGGGCGGAGAAGCCCTTCCCTCACCAGCTCGGACAGCCTCTGCTGCATCACGGTCGACGGGCGCCAGGGCTCGGCGGGCTGGAGAACTGGGGCCATGGCGGCGGCGGCGGCACAGATCTGCTCGGAGGGCGCGGCGGCGGCAACAGCGGCACGAATCTCTTCGGCAGACGGACGACCAGGAAGGTTCCCAATCGCGACTTCTCGCTCTAAGTTTTTATCCTCACGCACGCAGGAAAGCGGGAGCTCGGCAGAATGGCAAAGGTGGGAGCGAACGCCTGTCCCCTCCGTTTTTATACTCGGGAAGAGCAACGGGCGGAACCCAGCGGAAGGGAAAAGGTAACTTCCCGCAATTAATACGTTTACCTAACCGTTCCCCCCTTGACCCTCGACCGGACGCACGCGTCATATCTCTGGCAGAGAGCTGTTGCTCGGGCCCGCCACGATCGCTCTGGTAAGCCCTTCTCCTCAAAAGGCGTGCCCAACGGTAAGAAAAAAGAACCGTCGCTCGCTAACGGAGTTTTCTACATAAGGTAAAACGCGCCTCGAAGTCTCGAGGGAGCGAAGGCCGGTCCTCGAGTGAGGGCTTAACGACCGCCCTTGAGCACCGTAAAAGAGCGGGCTCCGACCCCGCCTCGAAGTCTCGAGGGAGCGAAGGCCGGTCCTCGAGTGAGGGCTTAACGACCGCCCTTGAGCACCGTAAAAGAGCGGGCTCCGACCCCGCCTCGAAGTCTCGAGGGAGCGAAGGCTGGTCCTCGAGTGAGGGCTTAACGACCGCCCTTGAGCATCGCTAAAGAGCGGGCCCCGACCCCGCCTTAAAGTCTCGAGGGAGCGAAGGCCGGTCCTCGAGTGAGGGCTTAACGACCGCCCTTGAGCATCGCTAAAGAGCGGGCCCCGACCCCGCCTTAAAGTCTCGAGGGAGCGAAGGCCGGTCCTCGTGTGAGGGCTTAACGACCGCCCTCGAGCATCGCTGAAGAGCGGGCCCCGACCCCGCCACGAAGTCTCGAGGGAGCGAAGGCCGGTCCTCGAGTGAGGGCTTAACGACCGCCCTTGAGCGCCGAAAGAAAATGATTACTCGTCGACAGAGATTTCCGCGAGAGGAGAAAACGGGCTCTGACCCTACCTCAAAGTCTCGAGGGAGCGAAGGCCGGCCCTCGTGTGAGGGCTTAACGACCGCCCTTGAGCACCAAAATCAGGCTCCGGCCCTAAGTCTCGAAGGAGCGAATGCTGACCCCACGAACAAGGTTCGACAGCCGCCCTCGAGCACCCGAGTCAGGGGTGACCAAGGGGGAGCCAACACGAGGCCCTGCTCGAGAATGAACTCTCGAGACCCCTTTGGACGCATCCAAGGCGAAACGCTACGGACCTTATGGAATCCCCCCGAAGGGAGGCATCGAGCCGCCGAGACCTATCGAATGGAATCGGAATCCGTAGGACCATTGCGTTTTGCTTTAACGAGACCGCCTCCGGGCCACCTGCCGACCTCTATCGAACGAGGAACGGGCTCTCGCTTGGATTTTCCCGTTACCAGCTCACTGAGATCTTCGCGGCTCGCCCTATCGGGGGTAGTCCGATGCTTCTCGCCTCACATCCGATCGAAAGGACTCGTGAGAAGAATGCCGAGGCCAGCAACGCCCCAGCCGCACGAGGCTCGGGGGCTCGCCTGTGTCCGGCGCCTCTCGACGAAAGAGGGTCAAAAAATTCCCCGGGGGCTCCCCTCGGTAAAACGCTACGACTCCAATTCAGGCCTATAGCCGACTGGACGAGCACCCTTAACTAAATATAAAATAAAGCCCTCACAGGAGTCTTTCGACTCCTACGAGGCCTCGGGGGCTACCCCCGCGGGGGTCGCTCGCGCGCCCCCCGCGAAAAAAAAGAATCACGTCTCTTTCCTAAAAATTCCAGACCCCCTCCCCGAGTGACATCACTCGCGCAGGGGCTCGGGGGCTACTGTCGATACCCTGGAAACAGGTGTCCCGGACCCCTTGCTTAACAAACTAAAGCCCCGCCAAATCAGCATCTTGAACCCTCCGATAAACTCCCGCGCTAACGTACGAAGGCCTATAGGCTGAGACGTATCGGACTGGCCCGCGAACGAACAACGACGGCCCAAAACCGAAGCCTGCTCGAGAGGCTACCGAACGGACCAGTGCTGTTCATCAGAGAGGATACCGAACGGACAAGTACTGTATACGCGAGGGAACGATTCGAGCTACCCCTCGAGGACGGAACTTCGTCCAGCGAACGAGCCCCCCTCGAGGACGGAACTTCGCCCGGGCGAATGCGCGGCCCTCGAGGAGAAGTGCACCCCTCGGCCACCAACTCCCCCGTACGAATCCGCGCGCATTTAATGCGACCTATCTAACCCCGCCTAACCGCATGGCCACAGTTACGGTAACAGTCACAGGCGTGGCGGTCAAATCCACTTTCACTGCCCATGCCCCGGAATCCCGCAAGTCATATTACGCTGTTGCGCCATACCGAGCGCTGTGCCACGACCCGCACCACCTCGAGACATACAAACTAACCTGTTTACCGTGTTTTCCGGGATTCGATCTTATCCAGCGAAGCTCGACCACCTCGGCACGACCC
>CM041639.1:31276560-31314467 GCA_023333625.1 Bothriochloa decipiens | reverse complement strand
AAAAAGGGCAGATTAACCTGGTGCTGACACGTGGCAACTCCTGATTGGGCCACGTGGCGCGCAGGAACAGTGCAGCCGGGGCTGAGATGATGTCAGCACTGACGCGGGTCTGGGCTAGATGACGTCATGCTGACGTTATGCTGACGTCAGTGTCGACGGGTCCAGTGAGTGGCTGACAGGTGGGGACCACGGATCTGGTCGCTGACAGGTGGGGCCAGGTCAACGGTCAATGTTGACAGGTCTCGACCGGGCCTCGGAGGGCCTGGACAGGGCTGGATCTGGGTCAGGTTGGGTCGGCGCTGTACACTCGAGGGTGCGATCCGGGCGACCCCTCGAGGACGGGGCTTCGCTCGGGCGAATGGACTGGCCTCGAGGACGAAACTTCGCCCGGCGAACGGGCATGCCCTCGAAGACGGAACTTTGTTCGCATGAAGGGGCAACCCTCAAGAACAGTGCGACCCTCGAGACTTGAACCTCTGGCCTCGAGCCGGAACCTTGACTCGGGCCAGGTCCTCGATTAGAGCCTGGTCCTCCACTCCGTCGGGCGGACCCTCGACTTCGTCGGGCGGACCCTCGACTTGTCGGGTGGATCCTCGACTAATGTTGGACGGACCCTCGACTTGTCGGGTGGACCCTCGACGAATGTCGAACGGACCCTCGACTTCGTCGATCGGACCCTCGACGAATGTCGGACGAACCCTCGACTTCGTCGGTTGGACCCTCGACTCGTCGGGTGAACCCTCGACTCGTCGGGTGGACCCTCGACGAATGTCGGCTCATTAGCTGAGCTACGTGGCTGGCCGGCTAGGTGCTCCAACTTGGGGAAATCGACCCTCAGGCTGATGGCGATCAGCGAGGCGCGGCAGCGGCGTCTGGCAACGGCGAGGCCGAATTTGCCGGCGAAGCCGGGCGTTGGTCTCCATCTTCCTTCTTGCCTTTCGATTGGAGAAGCTGGGATCTCCATGAGCTAGCTACCGGGGCTAGTCGAGGCACGGCGGGGCGTGCGCGGCTCGGCGGCCACGGCAGACGCTCCGGCGGCCAGAGTCCGGGGAGGCCGGAGCTGCAAAAGTGCGTGGCTCCAACTGTGGCTCGTGCCGGCTCCTAGAGGTTGCCAAAAACATGCTCTAGACTACGGCGAAGCTATCGGTCGCGGTAAGGAAAGAAACAGGGGTAAGGGGAGCAAGAACGTCGATGGTGTACTGGTAACAGCCATGGCCGAGCAGGGCGAGGGCGGGGATGCTTACCCGCGTAGCGACGGTCGAGGCAGGCGACGCGGGCTTGGTGGCGGCTCGGTGCAGGGGAGGCGAAGCCAGGGCGTCGAGGCGGTTATGCGGCGCTCCCAGGTCCTCCTCAGCGCGCGGACGGCGGCGACGGCAGCAGCGCTCTAGCTCTGCCTCCTTCCTGCTCCTCCCTCCTTCTCTCTCTCTCTCGCTCGACTGATCTGGCGACGGGTCTTCACAAAGACGGCGGGGCAATGGGGAAACCCTAGAGGCCAGGGTGCTCCTCTTTAAATAGGTACGGCGGCCGTCCATGGACGGCGGAGGCAGAAGATGCCCATCGGGCGGCTGTGCGCAGCCACGATTAGGGTTAGGGTTCGGTGAAGCGTGGTGCAAGCAGGCGGTTAGATGGACGGCGCGAGACGCGGCCGTACTCGGGCGGACGGCGGAGGCGCGCGGTGCACAAAAATGGTGCGACGGACGCGACGCGCGGTCGACCAGAAGTGGTAAAAGGAAGGAGCTGACAGCTCGGTCCCACGCGTCAGCGAGAGAAAGGGGAGAGGGCGCGGGCGCAACCGGTGGCAGGCCCTTGGTGGGCCGCCTTGTTGGGCCGGCGATCGACGGACGGGCGAGCGCGTGCGCAAGCGATCGTCGGGGCACGGCTGCGCGTGGCGCGACGCGCGAGCGCGACTGGGCCGACGCTCGAGGCAGGCTGGACGGGCCGCGAGCGGGCTAGCAGGCCGGCATGAGCGAGCGGGCTGGCGGCAGCGCAGCAGGCCGGCTCGGGGCTGGGCTGCAAGCTTCTCTGAGCTGGTTTCCTTTTTCCTTTTCCTTTTATTTTCAAAACCTTTTCTATTTCTATTTCTTGCGAAGCTACTCATTTAGCCACAACCCTAGGTTAGTGAGGTTAGTGACCATGATGTATACACCATGGTGGGTCCACTAGGGTCTCTAGGTCATGATGGCTCCATTTCCGGAGTTAGCGGGCATATATATATATGTATTAAAAGGTTATTCGATTTTATTAACATCACATAAAATCGAATAAGAGGCAAAACATTCTCTGGTAATTAAATGCAATGCTTGGGCTAACGTTGGGTGCTATTTATGCATCTATTGGCGGGTTTCCTACATGACATCCACCATACACTGGTAAACTTTAGAAAAAATTTTGAAAGCCCGTATTTTTGGTGACCGGATTTCTAGGGTTGTTACAGTCCTACCCCCTTATGAGAATCTCGTCCTCGATATTCAAGAGTGTAACTTACTCCTCAAAAAGGTAGGGGTAGAGCTTCCTCATTTCTGACTCTTTCTCCCAAGTTGTTTCCCGTTCTGTGTGATTGCTCCACTGAATCTTCAGATACGGTGTGCTGGAGTTTCTCGTTTCCTTGGTGGTTTTGTCCATAATGCGGACGGGGTGCTCTCTGTACTCCAAAGTGTCCTGAATATCGAGTGCCTCTGCGGGCATCGGATGCTCTGGCGGCTGCAAACACCTGCGCAGTTGCGACACATGGAACACTGGGTGTACTCCTGCCAGTTGTGGGGGCAACTCTATTCTGTAGGAAAGTTTGCCAATCCTTTCACTGATTCTGTATGGTCCCACATACCTCGATGCTAGCTTTCCCTTTACATGGAACCTGACGGTCCCTCGAAGCGGGGAGACCTTGAGATAGACATAGTCTCCTACCTCAAACTCGAGGTCTCTGCGCCTCTTGTCGGCATAACTCTTCTGACAGCTCTGGGCAATTTTTAGATTTTCTTGCACCTGAGCGACTCCTTCCTCGGCCTCCTTAATGGTGGCCGAACCAAAGAACGATCTTTCACCCGTTTCAGACCACATCAAGGGTGTTCTGCATGGTCTTCCGTACATAGCTTCGAAAGGTGACATCTTGAGGCTAGCCTGGTAACTGTTGTTGTAGGAGAACTCTGCAAAGGGCAAGCTCTTCTCCCAATCAGTCCCATATTTTAGAACACAAGCTCGAAGCATATCCTCAAGTATCTGGTTCACTCTTTCTGTCTGCCCATCTGTCTGAGGGTGGTATGCGGTACTGTAATCTAGCTTGCTGCTGATTGACTTGTTCAGGGCTTTCCAGAACTTGAACGTATACTGCGGTCCACGATCAGATATTATGCTCTGAGGGGCTCCATGCAGCTTGAGAATGTTCCCAACATACAAATCTGCTAGCTGGCTGACTCGGGCATCAGTCCTAATGGCTAGGAAGTGAGCTACCTTAGTCAAGCGATCGACTATCACCCATATAGCATCATGGCCCTTCGGGGTTCGAGGCAAACCCACAATGAAGTCCATAGAAATGCTGTCCCACTTCCATTCAGGCATATCCAGTGGCTTTAACAGCCCTGCAGGTCTCTTATGCTCAGCCTTGACGCGTTTGCAAATGTCACATCTAGCAACATGCTCTGCTATGTCTGATTTCATGTTTTTCCACCAGAATTTCTTCTTCAAATTAGCGTACATTTTAGTACTGCCTGGGTGGATACAATACTTGGAATCATGACCTTCTGATAGGATTTCGTTGCGGATAGCTGGGTCAGCAGGCACACAAATTCTGTCCTTGTACCAGTAAGTGCCTAGCTCATCCTCACTGAACTCTGGGCACTTGCCTTGTGTCAGGAGCTCGTGTATCTCCCAAATTTCTAGGCAATGGCGTTGGGCTTCACGGATCCTATCCATGAGGGTGTAGTGCGCGCGAAGCTCATTCAACAGGCCATGAGGTATCACCTCCATCTGTAACTCATCAATGCCCTCTTGCAACTCCGTGGGCAAGGCGGTGGTGAACAAGGCATGACAATGACTTTTGCGGCTAAGAGTGTCAGTGACCACATTGGCCTTCCCAGGGTGATAGAGAATCTCCACGTCATAGTCGTTAAGCAGCTCGAGCCAACGACGCTGTCGCATGTTCAGATTTTCCTGGGTGAAAAAGTATTTCAAGCTCTTATGATCGGTGTAGATCTCGCACTTGTTCCCTATCAGGTAGTGCCTCCAAATCTTCAAGGCATGGATCACAGCTGCAAGCTCGAGATCATAGGTGGGGTAACGCTGTTCGTGCTCCTTAAGCTGGTGAGAAACATAGGCAATGACTTTCCCATTCTGCATTAGAACACAACCAAGCCCGAAGCGAGATGCATCACAATAGACTACAAAGTCCTGGTGGATATCGGGCAAGGCTAGAACAGGCGTTGTGGTGAGCTTCTCCTTCAGGGTCTGGAAACTTTGTTCGCATTGGGGCGTCCATTCAAACTCTTTGGTCTTCTTCAGGAGGTTGGTCATGGGGCGAGCTATCTTGGAAAAGTTCTCGATGAATCGGCGATAGTAACCAGCCAATCCCAAGAAACTTCTCACATCAGTCACATTCCATGGCTGCTCCCATCCCTTCACTGTCTCAATTTTTTATGGATCAACAGCTACTCCGTCAGCATTGAGCACATGACCTAGGAAAGCGACCTCCTCAAGCCAGAACTCACACTTGTTGAACTTGGCATAGAGCTGATGTTTTCTCAACTTCTCCAGTACCATCCTCAGATGTTGCTCATGCGCTTCGGCGGTGGCAGAATAGACAAGAATGTCATCAATGAAGACCACCACAAACTTATCCAGCTCCTGCATGAACACTTTATTCATCATGTTCATAAAATAAGCCGGCGCGTTCGTAAGACCGAAGGACACGACGGTGTACTCATACTGCCCATATCTGGTGACAAATGCTGTCTTAGGAATGTCTTCCTCTCTGATCTTCATCTGATGGTAGCCTGATCTGAGGTCAATCTTGGAGAAATACTTGGCATTGCGAAGCTGATCAAGCAGGTCATCTATCATCGGCAAAGGGTACTTGTTCTTTATAGTTACGGTATTCAGGTTCCGGTAATCAACGCACATCCTCTGCGTTCCATCCTTCTTCTTAACAAACAGCACAGGAGATCCCCAGAGCAAGGCACTGGGCCTAATGAACCCTTTCTCGGATAGTTCCTCAAGCTGTTTCTTAAGCTCCTTAAGCTCGTCAACTGCCATACGGTAGGGTCGCTTGGAAATCGGACTCGTACCAGGCATCAGGTTGATCACGAACTCAACATCTCTGTCCGGTGGCATTCCTGGTAGCTCTTCCGGGAAGACGTCCGGGTACTCATAAACTACAGGCACTTCCTCAAGTGACTTCTCTTCCAAGGCACACAACATGGATATATCTGTCCCTTTGTTTGGCTCACATCTGATCTGACGGCCACTTGGATGGGTTATATCCACAAATCTGGGTGAGCAAGATATCACCCCTTTGTTCTAGGTTAACCAATCCATCCCTAGAATGACGTCTAGGCCTTCGAAGGGTAGTAAGGTAAGATCAGCAAGAAAGGTAAGACCCTCGATGGTGATACTTACTCCCTTACATATTTTGGTACAACAAATGTTGCCTAAGGGTGAACTGGTGTATAAGGTTTCTTTTCGTGGAGTGACAGATATAAGGTGCTCTCGTGCAAACTTGGAGGATATATATGAACATGTAGCACCTGAATCAAACAACACGGATGCCTTAACTCCATGCACTAAAAACATACCGTACACCACGTCGGGGGCACTCTAGGCGGCCTCTGCTGAGATGTGGGTGAGGCGGCCACGGGGTGCTCCGGATGGCATCTGCTTGTGCGGGGTGCCTTGGTTCTGCCTGGCGGGCGCTGGTGTAGCTGGTGCAGCCTTGTTTGGGCACTCGGCTGCCTTGTGACTTGGCTGGCCACAAGCGAAGCAAGTGTAGGTCATGCCGCCTGTGGGGGTTGGCGCGGCGGACCTCCACGTGCTACCTCCAGGTGCGGCACGAGCGTATGCTTGGCGGTCCTGAGCAGAGCGAGGGTAGTTGCTGGTGTGGGTACCACCGCCCCGGCTCGAACCGTGAGCTGCTCCCTGGGCGAAACGAGAGCGGGGAAGCTGAGAGGTCTCACCACGCGACCTTCGTGGGGCAGGTGCGTGGGAGGTGCCCTCAGTACGGCGCTTCTTGTTTTTGCCAAGCGCTTCCCTCTCCGCGAAAACCTCGTCGCGGTCCTTCTCAATCTCCATGCACCTGTCAATCAGGTCACGAAGGGTGTGGCTTTTGGTGCCTGAGAGAGAGAGCCTGATACGGCTAGACAAGCCCTTGCGGTAGTAGTACATCTTCTCCTTCTCAGAGTTCACCACTGAGACGGGTGCATAGCGCAGCAGGTTAGTGAAGCGGGTGGTGTACTCATGCACCTTGTCAGCTCCCATGGAGATGTTGCGGAACTCGTTCTCCTTCTTCTCCAGCGCACCTTCACGGATGAAGAATGCGCGGAACTCGTCCACAAACTCATCCCAGGAGATGTTAGCGGGGTCTCGGTGGGTTTCACAGAGGCTGTCCCACCAAGATCGTCCAGCACCCACAAGCTGGTGAGCTGCCAAGCCAACGCACTCCTCGTCAGTGCAAGTGGTCAAGTCCAGCTTCTTCTCAATCTCCTTAAGCCAATCATCAGCAGCGATGGGATCGATGTTGGTGCCGTCGAACGTCGGGGGCCTCAGCTTGAGAAAGAATTCCAGCTTCTTGTAGAAATCATCGCGGGGCTCCTGGTGCTGGGGGTGCAGCACGCTCTCAGCTAAGACTCGAAGAAGTTCGGTCTGCTGGGCCATCACATCCACCAAGAGTGGCACGGGAGGTGGTGGTGGAGCTGCATCTCCTCCTGCGGCAGGCTCGGGCTCAGCAACAGGCTGTGGCTGTCCTCCAGCTGCGCCTTCGGCAGCTGGTTCTGGCTCAACTACCGGTGGTGGCGATGGGTGTGCAGGTCATGGGGTGGCAGCGCGGGGTGGCTCCTCAAGATCGAGGGGTATGCGACCAACGCGTGCACGACCACTTCTGCGTCCGCGGCCCCTGGCGGGCACGGGTGAAGGAGAGCGGTTTCTCAGGCGGCTGGCACGACGAGTGGACATCCTGCTCAACATAAACCTCAGATTAGGGCATACATGCTTAATATAACTTTGATATTAAGGACATACTTATTTTGAAATAATTTTAAAACATTACTAATTTATCTAACACTCAGACGAAGAAGCATGAAAATCCAATAAGATGCGATAAAAACCAAATCATTCATTACATCAGGGCGGTTACATGGCGATGTATTTAGCGGCTACGCTTGGAGACTCGCGAGAAATGTACTACACGCAGGTAGTCTAGCAAAAGGGGTGGACAACTACTTAGCATCATGGTGAGTCTGGTCACTTGGCCATACAGGGCTCATCATCTCCTGACCTGATATTACTCTAGACTATCTCTAGAGGCTGGTCCAAACTGTAAGCTGTGGGAGGTATACCGATGCCAGATGCCTGGATCTGCTCGTCGGTCATCTGAAGGCGAGAGACGTAGCGACGGGCCTCCTTTAGCTGAGGGGTGGACACTGCCTGCCCACTAAGTCTAGTGGTGGGACATCCACTCAAGTTGAGGCGAGATTGCCCCAGCTCAAATGTCTCAACCCTGACCCTCTCACGGGCATGTAAAGGGAGCTCGTCCTGCAACTCCTCGTACTCTCTGACCCTCTTGCGATCTGACCTCTTTCAAGCTTCCATAGTGCGTTTGAGCTTATCCATAAGGTATGCCATCTTATGGACATAGCTGATCAGGTGTCCCTGGTTGTAGCTAGCAAGGGTGTACTCCTGTAGCAGCTTCTCACGTTGAGCCTTTCACTGCTCACGGAGTTTGTCCCTGTAGGCAGCATCTTGACTCTTTTCCTAGAATCTCTTTGCAATGTCTTCGTTCTTCTCAACCATAGTGGCCTCAAGCTCCCAGATATTCTTGTTGAGACGGTTGTTGTGTATTTGAAGCTTATCCATCTCGCTTATCAGACTAGTAATCTGATCCTGGTAAGTGTGCTCTTTGCGTGCTATATCACGCTCTAAGTCTGCAATCTTTTGCTTCCATGCCACTTCCTTAGCCTCTGATTTGCTGATCCTCTCATCAACTTCCATCAGGTAGCGACGATCATGGCATCCCTTCCATTCCAACTCAGCAATGTACATTTCCTGGCACTGCATGTACATCATAGAGGCGCGGTGGCAGGGGTTGCGGTCGACTCTGGTATTCTGCTCGACGTAGATGACCTCTCCCTAAGTACCTTGCTGATCATCGAGGGCACGAGGAATCAGACGAAAGCGACTTTCCTTCAGATAGTTAGCTCCATTGCGCAGCACAGTACGGAGTGCCTGGCGTGAAACGGTCTGAACACACATGCCGGTGTCGTTGTCGAAGGCGAAGTCAGCGAAGGCGATAACTTTAGGCAGGTTCATGCAGGCACGTTGATGTGGACTGCCTTGTAGTCCTCGATGCCTCCTTCAAGGGTGGGCTTGCCACGGCAAAGATACTCGAAATTTTCCACGGGAACACCCAGCTCGGTGAGAATCTCGCGAAGCACGTGAGCTAGCCTCCATGCTCCGTTCCGTCGAGTCTGAACTCAATGACATCCATTGGCAGTAACGGACCAAACGGCAAGTTGGGGTCCATCTGCAGGTGACACGAGAAAGAAGTTAGAAAAGTTGCAGAGAGAGGTAAGCCATGCATAAAAGCGTATGCATTGGTCGGTGTATAACCGAGAGATTTCAAGATCTTCCTAATTCTATCATCCAATCCTATGGGTCTCGTCCTAGGGTCAAGCATGGCTCTGATACCAACTGAAACATCCTCAATTTTCCACGAAGGGAAAATGCACAGAATGGCGGATAATATAATAGTTCGAAGCATCAAACCATCTCATTATCCCGCATTAGTCGATACAGGATCCATACATCGTACAAAAGATTACAATTAGGGGGAATTACATAAATAATTCATCGACACTGGCGGAATCATCAGAGTAGCAGCAGCCTCTAGGGCGGCTGCGGAAGGCGGAAGTGCAAAACGTCTCCAAAAGAAGCCTGAGCGTAGGAACGAGACGTCTACTCCTCCTCATCGTCATAGTCGTAGTCGGGCTCACCTGCCAAATAATTTTCAGTACGGTTTGTACTGGCCACATCTCCCACCCTATGCTTTGCTTTTGCTATGTAGTATTTGGTGGGATGCAAAGGATATAATCAAATCGACCTAATATGTGGCTATAGTTTCCTATGCAAACAGTGACCAATATTATATAATATAATTCATCAAATTTTTATCCATCTCATCCACACATCCAAACCCATTCCAACTCCATCACACACATCTCACCCTCTCGCACTCAGTCGACAGGTCCAATTCCCTCTCGGAGCCTGTCTCAGCGGCTCACAGCAGGAAGGGTAACACCAGGGGGAGAAATAGAAGGACTCCTCTCACTACTCCCGAGAAGCGTGGGTCTTAGGAAAGAGCCATACCAGTGGCCCACGGACTATATATAGATTCATAAACTCTGCAGAGCGTGTACTCCCGTAACCACAAGATCACTATCATCGGCGGTGCCCCGCCTAAGCTGATTCCAGCTGCTTTCTAACCGGTGCGATGCCACCCTACCACTCAGTACTGGGACATCCCGGATAGGTACCACCGGCACACTGAGACTGTGAGACATAGTACTAGGCCCCCGTGGTCACTATGCTGTCTAAGGAGGGTGTGGGTCTCCACGCCCGTACCTCCCGACACTTTCTGCTAACAACCTAGTAGTAGTGGCACCGTCCTAACTAGTCAGACATCCATCTCCCGCCCATACAAGAGCGAGTGATGAGCACGTAAGTCCCCAGGTTCCGGTCCTCAAGAGATATCAGGTCCTAGGGGGGATCAGACAGGATTATCTTCTCTTTTGGGACTACAACAGTCCGTGCTACAACAGCACCTCCTACCCGGGGCTTCGCTCCACGAAGGTTCTCACCCCCGGGATCTCCTTATGCATCACAATGTGCCCGCCACAAGCACCTCACACGGGAATGCCTAGAACACATTCCCCGGCAAGACTCGCCCACATGGCTCATCATAGAATCCTATCCGATCGACTCAACCCTCACCACACACCCAAGACGCACGCAACACTCTCCACGAGTAAAGTGGCACCACGTGCCTTAACCATATGACCATACTCTCCACCACGCATCATCATCACACAGATATAAGCGTAGTAGAAGTAAAGCATCATAAGTGAAATAAGCAAGCGTCTAGCCTATCAGCAGGTGTGCAGGAGTAAGGTTGCGACAAGGTAAAGGCTCATCAGGCAGTTCTACCATGCAACCTATCATCAGGTGATATTCATAATTAAAGCACTAGCAACTAGATATTATGCCATGCGTAATAGGATCTACGAGGTTGGGTGGGATGTGACACCTGTGAAGTCGTCACCGAGCTCCTCCTCGTACTCGTAGTCGTCCTCCTCAAGCTGATCCTCCTCTAAAACGAGACATAATAGCCGCGTTAGCGGCTCCTATAGAGTCAACACAAAGAAGCAATAAAATTCAATAACTCCAAATGCACTCATACATAGGCCTATGACGTAGAGCTTATTTTTATGAAAATTTGGACATTTGGTTCATATTTTTCGGAGTTCGTATGAAGAAGTTATGAATTTCCGAAGTTTATTCTATTTTCGAAAAAAGAAAAAGGGCAGATTAACCTGGTGCTGACACGTGGCAACTCCTGATTGGGCCACGTGGCGCGCAGGAACAGTGCAGCCGGGGCTGAGATGACGTCAGCACTGACGCGGGTCTGGGCTAGATGACGTCGTGCTGATGTTATGCTGACGTCAGTGTCGACGGGTCCAGTTAGTGGCTGACAGGTGGGGACCATGGATCTGGTCACTGACAGGTGGGGCCTGGTCAACGGTCAATGTTGACAGGTCTCGACCGGGCCTTGTAGGGCCTTGACAGGGCTGGATCTGGGTCAGGTTGGGTCGGCGCTGTACACTCGAGGGTGCGATCCGGGTGACCCCTCGAGGACGGAGCTTCGCTCGGGCGAACGGACTGGCCTCGAGGACGAAACTTCGCCCGGCGAACGGGCATGCCCTCGAAGACGGAACTTTGTTCGCACGAAGGGGCAACCCTCGAGAACAGTGCGACCCTCGAGACTTGAACCTCTGGCCTCAAGCTGGAACCTCGACTCGGGCCAGGTCCTCGATTAGAGCCAGGTCCTCGACTCCGTCGGGCGGACCCTCGACTTCGTCGGGCGGACCCTCGACTTGTCGGGTGGACCCTCGACTAATGTCGGACGGACCCTCGACGAATGTCGGACGGAGCCTCGACTTCGTCGGTCGGACCCTCGACGAATGTCGGACGAACCCTCGACTTCGTCGGTCGGACCCTCGACTCGTCGGGTGAACCCTTGACTCGTCGGGTGGACCCTCGACGAATGTCGGCTCATTAGCTGAGCTACGTGGCTGGCTAGCTAGGTGCTCCAACTTGGGAAAATCGACCCTCAAGCTGGTGGCGGTCAGCGAGGCGTAGCAGCGGCGTCTGGCGACGGCGAGGCCAAATTTGCCGGCGAAGCCGGGCGTTGGTCTCCATCTTCCTTCTTGCCTTTCGATTGGAGAAGCTGGGATCTCCATGAGCTAGCTACCGGGGCTAGTCGAGGCACGACGGGGCGTGCGCGGCTCGGCGGCCACGGCGGACGCTCCGGCGGCCAGAGTCCGGGGAGGCCGGAGCTGCAAAAGTGCGTGGCTCCAACTGTGGCCCGTGCCGGCTCCTAGAGGTTGCCAAAAACGTGCTCTAGACTACGGCGAAGCTATCGGTCGCGGTAAGGAAAGAAACAGGGGTAAGGGGAGTAAGAACGTCGACGGTGTACTGGTAACGGCCATGGCCGAGCAGGGCGAGGGCGGGGATGCTTACCCGCGTAGCGACGGTCGAGGCAGGCGACGCGGGCTTGGTGGCTGCTCGGTGCAGGGGAGGCGAAGCCGGGGCGTCGAGGCGGTTATGCGGCGCTCCCAGGTCCTCCTCAGCACGCGGACGGTGGCGGCAGCAGCGCTCTAGCTCCGCCTCCTTCCTGCTCCTCCCTCCTTCTCTCTCTCTCTCGCTCGACTGATCTGGCGGCGGGTCTCCACAAAGACGGCGGGGCGATGGGGAAACCCTAGAGGCCAGGGTGCTCCTCTTTAAATAGGCACGGCGGCCGGCCATGGACGGCGGAGGCAGAAGATGCCCATCGGGCGGCTGTGCGCGGCCACGATTAGGGTTAGGGTTCGGTGAAGCGCGGTGCAAGCAGGCGGTTAGATGGACGGCGCGGGACGCGGCCGTACTCGGGCGGACGACGGAGGCGCGCGGTGCACAAAAATGGTGCGACGGACGCGATGCGCGGTCGACCAGAAGTGGTAAAAGGAAGGAGCTGATAGCTCGGTCCCACGCGTCAGTGAGAGAAAGGGGAGAGGGCACGGGCGCAACCGGTGGCAGGCCCTTGGTGGGCCGCCTTGTTGGGCCGGCGGTCGGCGGACGGGCGAGCGCGCGCGCAAGCGATCGACGGGGCGCGGCAGCGCGTGGCGCGACGCGCGAGCGCGACTGGGCCGACGCTCGAGGCAGGCTGGACGGGCCGCGAGCGGGCTGGCAGGCCGGCGTGAGCGAGCGGGCTGGCGGCAGCGCAGCAGGCCGGCCCGGGGCTGGGCTGCAAGCTGCTCTGAGCTGGTTTCCTTTTTCCTTTTCCTTTTATTTTCAAAACCTTTTCTATTTCTATTTCTTGCGAAGCTACTCATTTAGCCACAACCCTAGGTTAGTGAGGTTAGTGACCATGATGTATACACTATGGTGGGTCCACTAGGGTCTCTAGGTCATGATGGCTCCATTTTCGGAGTTAGCGGGCATATATATATATGTATTAAAAGGTTATTCGATTTTATTAACATCACATAAAATCGAATAAGAGGCAAAACATTCTCTGGTAATTAAATGCAATGCTCGGGCTAACGTCGGGTGCTATTTGTGCATCTATTGGCGGGTTTCCTACATGACATCCACCATACACTGGTAAACTTTAGAAAAATTTTTGAAAGCCCGTATTTTTGGTGACCGGATTTCTAGGGTTGTTACAACAATCTTCCAAAAAGTTTGATTAGCTCCAGGGAAAGAGAAATACTTTGAAATTTTTGGGAAGTTTTCAAAGTATTATAATTGATGTTTAAATGCATTCTAAAACTTTTTACAACAAAAAATATGAGATGAAACCAGCAAAAAACACAAAATAGATTCAATGATGAATGCACTCATGATGGTTGCACCTCATGTTTTCGTTCTTTTCAAAACATGTTTAGACATGGATTGACTTTTTTTTGGAAATTTTTAGCACTTCTCTATTTTCCTAGAGCTAGTATAATTGCTGGTTTAGTTAATTTGTAAGAGCATCTCTAAGAGACTCTTTATTCCTTGTTTTGTATTCTAATTTAGAGAGTTTTGTACAAAATAAACCTCCAACAGACTTTCCATCTTGCTCTCTAAAAATAGAAACGAGTTTATGTTGATCCCTCCACTACATCCCCACGTATCAGCCACCACCAGCAATCCCTTCATTGTGTTCAAATACAAAAGTGGTATCGCTTAAAAAATACAAAAATACTTAGAGCTATTCCCTCCGTTCTAAATTGTAAGTAATTATAAGAATATTAGAGAATCAAAGTATTTCAAGTTTGGTTAAGATTATAGAGAGATTATAAAGATTTATGATATTAAATAAATGTATTATAAAAATATAGTTAACGAAGAATATATTGATATTTAGTTAATATTTTAAATATTATTATCTTATTATATAAATTAAATTTTATTAAAGTTGAGATGCTTTGACTTTCTGAGATTATTGAGATGACTTAGAATTTGACATGGAGGAGGCCACCCAGTGCGTGTGCCTCCTAATGAGTATGGAGCTCGTGTTGCCCACACAGTCACACACACGCTTGCCTGGCGCTCTTGTGTCGACTTTATCAGTTCGCAAATCTCAATGCATCCTCCCTATACGAGCCGAGAAGAGCAAAGCGTTGTTCAGACGGCCGGCCGGGAAGCCGGCTGCCAATGCGCCGTCGCTGTCCTGCCAGCCCGCCGCCCCACCGGCACCAGGCGCGCGCGCATCGCGCCGGTGGTTTCGCCGTCAGAACCGGCCGGTTCCCAGCCCGGGCCAATCGAGGCGCGCCGGTCTTCGATTCGCCACTGTGGCCGTCGTGATCTCAGTGCACGCACGTTTCTTTCCTATCGCAATTTAACGACAGCAACATGCATGGGGCGCTCGGAGGCGGCGGTGGGATCGACGAGATGTCGAGGTCGAGACCGCCGAGTCCGATCCGGCACATGCGTCTTCTCCCGAGTGATCCGATCAAAGAGACTGAGGGACGCGACCGCCCGGCCCTTTCAGCGCCGCGCGTCCGGCGGCCTCCCGGCCGGCTTGCCGCGCGATCGGCGTCGCGTCGGCACTTTTTCCTCCATCGTCGCGCACGCTAAAATGCACTGTGTGGCCTCACTGGTGCCGCTCCACTAGCGACCATGAAACGAAGCGAAGTGCTGGACCTGGACCCCCACGGATATTCACACGTACGCGAAAAGGGCAGAGAGGCAGACAATTCATCATCTATCAGGGGGTTCCAGTGGCACACCTCGTCAGGTCAGGCCACACCACAATCGGCGTGTGTTGCTCGGCTGGTCCCGACCTGTGCTGCAGTGCAACACGATGCATCCGTGTCGTCTCCTCGCAAACGCTCAACCTCGCTAAAGATGAAAATTGCACAGATATGATATTAGATGCATGGATACATGCATCTCTTTTCTCATCTGGTGTAGTGTGCAGCACCTAACTTTTGTGCAGCCGCAAAACACGGGGGACATGGCATGCGCAATTGCAAGTACGGATCTTGCATTGTCAAAATCCTAGCTAAGTACAAATAAGTCACTATATATAAATTGCGGCAACGAACATTATAAAGCTGTTCTTCATTCACTCTGCAGATCATCATAGTTGTTTATTGGAGTAAGTCACTCTGCAGAGTTCTGAAACGCTTTCCTTCCTGAAATGCAGAGTTTGGTGCGATCGAGTGCCGCACAGGTCACCCTGCACTCTGCACTGTAGTACTTTATATGTCAGTTTGACATCGCTAAAGCTTTCCGGAACGTACACACGAGCACCGAGCACGATCGCATGAATGAAACTTGGGTAAGATGGGCAAAATATCTAGGCGCGCGCCGCAGCCAAATAAAAAGGACTGGACTGGAGCTTGTTGGGAGCTTGTTGGAGCGCCGGTAGTGCATGCCCAATTAGGGTTGATGAGTTTTGATAGAAGACTTGCATGCGCACACGGTCGAGTGGTGACCGGCCAACTTCCACCTGTGGCGTCGTCTCAAATGAAAACTGTGAACGCATGAGCAAGATACGAAAGAATTTTGGGAGTTGCTAGATTTTAGGTGCCTGAAATATGAGGTTTCTTCGGGCGACGGCTATAGAAGAGAAACATCGATCGGGCCCAATGAAACCATGACCGCGCATCTTCAAGACCATGCAACGGGAGGAGGCATCGCCAAAAGAAAAAGCCGATTTTAGGTAACTGGTGAATATTAGAAAATGTGCAAAATTCTAAAGTTCGATCGAATTTCTAGAAAAAAAAACTATAATTTTATGGTATCAAATTAGTATCATTGGATTATACATAGAATATATTTTCATAATGTGTTTGTTTTATATCATAGATATTGTTAAGCTTTTGTATAAAGCTGTTAGTCAAACTTTACTTAAAAAAGTATGTCCGACATGGATTTTAAGAATTAATAATTTATTCAAGTATGGAGGGAATACTAAAAAAACCTTTTTTGAACCGTAAAGAGGCCTTTACTTTTTTTCCTTCGTAGAAATAAAGTAAATAACAAGAAAATAATGGTTGATGGGCACCACTCAATTCTCTTTTTAGATGACGAGTCTATTGACTTTGTTTACATACTCATCACGGAGATCAGAGCATGTCATGGAGTGAATTTGCCAGCTATAATATTCAGGTATGCCCTCGACTGTCTAATAAGGCTAACACGTGAGCTTGCAGCTCTCGGTTGTAATCTCCAAGGTAGTAGTCATACAATTCAAATAAATCATTCTCGATCACACGCTTAGATTTTTTTTTTAAAAAAAAAGAAAAAACAGGCGAGCTAAACGCAAGGCATATGTGCCTAATGATTTCCCTGAAAGCCGTATGTCAGCCGCGTGCGTTGTGTGTTGCAAGCAGCGCATGTTGCTGAGATTTTTTCGAAAACATGCGCTGCACGTACCTTATTAAGAGAAGATAGAGTAATTTGATACGTTCCAATGTCCCGTTCGGCGAGATGCGAACAGATACGCTGGACATACACACATTAACAGAAGGCGCCAGCTTTACGGCGGAGCATCGGTGGTCGTGCTATTTGTGCGCACTAGTTTTGCTTCTAAAAAGGCTGAACAGGCAGAACTAAACTAAGCTAAGAAGCGAGAAGCGTCGCCAGGGCCTTGTACCCAGCGTCGATCCACTCCTCTCCCACGTCCCGGACTCTGAGAATTAGCGTTGTTGTCGTTGAGCTGATGTTGTCGAAAGTCCTTTTGTTGTGTTCTTTCCAAAGCATCCATGAGGTGAGCAACACAAGAGCGTCGAACCCTCGTCGACGTGGTGCCAGAACCCTCGTCCGCGAGAGCAGCCACCAATCAGCCAGTGTGTCATCTGCACTGGGGCATAGCCCCGCGAGCCCTATTGGAGTGAACACACGCAGCCAGACCTCCCTCGAGAAGGAGCAGGAAGCAAGGAGGTGGTCAGCGCGCTCCGGTTCTTGGTCACACAGTGCACGGGTATCCTCAGGTTGAAGGCCATGGCGGTGGCGGCGCTCAGCGGTCCATAGACGCCCATGTCGCGCTTCCCAGAAGAAAAACTTGACCTTGGGGGCATGGCACCGACCAAAGCTCCACGGCCCCTGTTAGTTGTACGCGGCCGACGAAGAAAGCTTGGTAGGCTGAGGAGGTAGAATAAGCCCTGTCCGGCGTCCATCTCCAAATCATCCTGTCCGGAGTTGACGGATCGAGGTGCACATCCAGCAGAAGCACCCATAACCGCACGAACTGGGTCATGAACGTCGATGTGGATGCTGCCACCGCGTCCCATGCCCATTGGTTATCTGCCAAAGCGTCCTTCACCGTGCGTCGCCGCCAACGACGTGACACAGCCAGGTAGACCGCCGGCGCTAGTTGGCAGATTCGTCCCGCCGGTAGCCAATTGTCCGTCCAGAAACGCGCAAGTTCGCCGTTGCCCACCGCGAAGGACCTTGAGGCATCAAACATCCCCATGATCTTGGCCTCAGGAGTCGTCGACAGCTCGGCCCAGGCAGCCCCTGGACACTCTCTCCGCTTCCATTCCCAACGGAGCTGCAGCACGAAGCCGAGGATGCGTAAGTCCGACAGGCAAACAACCGGCCATGCAACCTTGCATTTTCCCCCAGCCGCCTGAGTGGCTCCACACCAAAGGAAACCTCTGCATGCTTTGTCTATGGCATTGATGGCCCAACCTAAAAGAGCGCAGCAGATGGAAACGTGAACTAGAATCGCAGAGAGGGTCGTTCTTGTCAGGGTCGCTCTACCGGCCTTGTTCAGGAGGCCCGCCTTCCAAGTCGGGATCCGGCCTACCACTGAGTCCACGATCACTTGTTCTTTATCTCGAGCAATCTTCTTGAAGGAGAGAAGGGCGCCGAGATACTTTGTCAGGAATGCTTCTACACGGCATGGGAAAACATGTAAGGCTACGGCGAGGTCATCCTTCGAGCACCTGATCGGCGTAGCTGTGCACTTGTCGATATTGGTTTGAAGGCCTGACGCTCCAGCAAAGACCTCAAGCAGACGCCGAATGGTGCTTAGGTCAGTTGGCCTTGGTGTCAGGAGGACGACGAGGTCATCTGCATAGAGAGAGACTCGGTAGCTACCCGCAGGGCCTGGCAATGGCGTGAGAAGCTCTCTGCGGTCTGCCTCGGCGATCATGGCATTTAGCACGTCCATCACAATGATGAAGAGCAGCGGGGACAGAGGGTCACCCTGCTGCAGCCCCCTAGCCTGACAGATATGTCATCCGAGGTGGCCATTGACAAGCACCCGGGTGCTTGTCGATCTGAGCAGTGCCGAGATCCATTCGCGCCACCTTGGAGGGAATCCCAGCCGCTCCATGACCTCGAGGAGGAACGGCCATGCAACAGTGTCAAAGGCCTTTGCAAGGTCAATCTTCAGTAGGATTGCTGGGAACCGCTTGGCCTGAAGCCAACGACAAGCGAGCTGCACGGTTTTGAAGTTATCATGGATGAGGCAGCCGCAGATGAAGGCAGACTGGTTGCCACGCACCAGGTCTGCCATCTTTGGCGCCAAACGCATAGCAAGCCCCTTAGCAAATAGCTTTCCCACTGAGTGCACCAGGCTGATCGGTCTGTAGTCCTTAAGACCCTCTGGCGCCTGTGTCTTATGAAGGAGCACCATAGTTGCACCATTGACATCGCTGAAGTTTCTAAAGTCATGTTCCCAGAAAGCCTGGAAGATACGCAGGACGTCTGGAGCTATGGTGTCCCAGCAAAGGCGGTAGAACTCCCCGTTGAACCCATCTGGCCCCAGGGCCCGGTCCACCGGGGTCTCTCGGACGATCCTTGCCACCTCATCCAAGGAGAACGGCAACACTAGATCGGAGAGGTCCGGCCAAGGCATGTCTAGGAGATCAAAGTCAATGGCGTTGGTGCAGTGAAAGGGCATGCCCATTATGGCTCTGTAGTAGTCGTGAACAATACCTTGCTTCGCCTCTTCCTCAGTGAAAGTCTGGCCGTTGTGAGCCAGCGCCATCATGTGGTTTTTTCGTCGTCGGTGACAGGCTTATAGATGAAAAAATTTGGTGCACGCGTCTCCTTCATGTAGGAATCGGCAACGAGCGCGCTGACGAGCCATGGTTCTGACTAAGGATGCCAAGCCTGGGATCTTGGCCTTGAGCTCGGCGCGCCAGTCACGTTCATCCGCGAAGAGCGTCCTTATTTCCTACGCGGTGTCAAGTTCGTACACAACCACTCTGGCGGCGGCAAGTTGTAGCCTGACATCTCCTACACAGCTTGTGCGCCAGCTCTTGAGGGCATGGGCCAGGAACCGCAGCTTCTGGTCGATGGCACGGCATGGGCTGGAGTCCCATATCGCCGCCCCTAGGCCGCCAGCACCACATCGGCAAAGCCAGCGATCTTAGCCCACGCCTGTTTGAAACGGAATGTAACATCCCCAGTGTTAGGGTTAACCAATCTGGCATTTCATTGCATAATCATCTCATAAGCATATCATTTGCATGGTGATCATATAATTAGGCCATGATGTTTGATGCTTACTTGTTTATATTTTAAATATAGTATTTGAATGCTAGGTTGTGGTTGCTATGTAATTAATGCTTGGATTGATTTGAAATATGTTTATAATGTGGCTAGGATCAATGTTTGTGTTGGTCATATAGCCCAAAAGTGATTTGGTAGAGTTTTAACCAAAATTTCTCTGGATTTGAATTCTAGCCCTTTTGAAAATGTGTTAGATACATTGCTTATCTCTAGCTAGACCCTGAATATGACTTGTAGAGAAAAATATAAGGAACAAATTTTGTTTAATGTGCATCTCATGAAAATGCTTTTAAGGTCTTCAAAAATACCAAAAACAGTTACAAATATATATATATTAATTTTTTAAATGGATTTTGGCCCAAATTCATATTTTAAAATCTAGACCCAATTAGCCAAAACTTTCTATATATGAAATGTTCTACTCGTCGAGAGGAACATTTTTTGTATTCAAAATTTTTCCAAATTGTGCACAGTTTTGGAGCTACAGGCTGAAACAGTTTTTAGTTCAAGACAATTATGGTGGGACCCACCCGGCCCCACACGTCATCATCCTCTCCCTCACTTTTCCCCTTTCTCCTCTGCTGCCGATCGCAGAGCACCGCAGCAACACCGCTGCTGCCACTACTGCCCCACTACTCCTCGCCACGCCGAGTTCGGCCAAGAGGAAGATGCCACGCCGCGCACTCGATCGCCCCGAGGTAACGACCAATCGGCCATTTTCCTCCGCCGGCCACCACGGCCCACGTGGCCAGGAGGCCACGGGCCACCTCACGTCGCTCCGAGCACACCAACGGGTGTGTGGCTCCTCCGTGCTGCTCCCCACCCCTACTTCGTCACCGGCGAGTCCTCCCAGGCCGGGAAACACCGAGGCCGGTGACCTCCTCTGTTTCCCAAACCGCAAGGACCTCATCCGGGAATTAGGAAGAGGTGAGGGGTGCTGAGGCAAAGCAGCCAGACACAGAGAGTTTCATGATAGGGCTCAGTTAATTACTAGGAAACTCCAGGGATCTTGGTGCAAAACTATTTTCTATTTCAATTTAAAGAAAAGAGTTTCCAAATTTCTATAAAATATTGTAAAAATCATATCTCTCTCATTATTGGTCCACATGAGGTGATTCAAGTTTTCATATTTTTCTTATGATGTATTCTATCTGTTAAAAATATAATATACCATGTTTGTGATACTTTTATGTATGGTTTAATTTAAGTCGATTTATTTACATTAAATGCTTATAATCTTTGAAAATGCATAACTAAATCTAGGATGCTCAGAAAAAATATGATTCTTATTAGGTTAGTCTTGTGTTGGCCTGCTCTATCTATGAAAAATATTTGGTGCATGCTTGCTGTGTAAAAATATGGAGTTGTAGTTCAAGTGTGATTTTAGGGCTATTCTTGGAATAATTCAAAAATGCATTTTGTGGGCCTAGTTTTGGGTTGATAATTTTTGTGGGCTACTTATATGCCATAAGGTATCTCTTGATATAGTAAAACATGAGGTTTGATATACTTCATAGTATAAAGTATTTTTAGTCCCCTGTTATGTGTGGCCTAGTCCTTTTTGTGTAGAATGATAGACTCGTTCAAATGAGGTGAAAATGGGATAATAGCCTAGGGTTGATGTGTATTGTCTCTTGTAATTTTTGTAGATTTGTATGAGATGTTGATCTAGTAGTCCCTATTATAGCTATTCCCTTTTTGGCATGAAATCGACTTGAGCATTGAGTTAGATGGGGCCATAATTAGTTTTGGAGATGTTTAGGATACATATGATCTGATGTTAAGAATGGTTTGGGTTAGTATGTAATCTAAAATATAGTCCTCTTATAATTAATCTATAATTCAATGGCAAGGTGTGCAAGTGCTTTATTTATGTATGGCTATGTGTATGCTGCTAGGATTGGGTCATCATGGTTAACATAGCATGATATGTTAGCACTATGTACATGGTTAGAAATGATGATGTGTCAGTTAAGGGCAATGTGATGATGCTTGGGTATCGGTAGATGGTTAGTTGTAGGTTATATACATGACTACCGCATGCTTGTCTTGTGAAAGCCAAGTGTAGTGTGGGTAAGGGTGATTAAATGGAATTGTAGTAAGTAATGATTAGAATACGATGAATAGTTTAGTTTGACATAACTATGATTATGAGTAAGGATCTTTGGCTTTACTGGCTTGTTTGCTAGTGATAATAAGATGGTTAGTTGTTTTACTGGCTTGATGCTGGCAATAAGTAAAGAGAAGGTTTCACCTCTAGGCTTGTATTGTTTGTAGTAGGGGAGGCAGTAGATGACATGTGCTTATGGTACATGTGCTTGGATGATGTTGACTAACTTGTAGAAAGAATGTGCAAGCATTCATCATCATCATACTCCATTGTCAAACTATGTGCATTCTCCGTATTCATACCTGCATACGCATCATACAGGATCGCTAGGAGAACGGAACGGGACGTGAAACAAGGATCCAGAAGTGGAGTGATCGAGTGCCTGAGCTTCAACCTCGCTCATCAGAGGAAGGCAAGTCCCGGAGCATTCCTCCCTACAGTTTTACAAATAACTTAATTTGCGTCCTTTATTGTTTATGATGCATTAAGTGTATAGGTGTTGATCGATATCGTTGATGCATTATGATTACCCTTGTCCACCTGAATTATCCATACACCCTGTTAAGTCTAGGCTTGCTTATATGCTTAGCCCTGCCTAACTAGATCGATAGAAGTCAGGTGATTTCCTGTCATCCGCGAGTGATAGGTGGTGATTCATAATGGTGAGCTATATTGTTATCTTGGAATAACCATGAGAAGTAATAAATCGAGACCGGGCAGGATTGGTGTTGTGGACAAAACTGGAGGTTCTGTGTTGTTTTTATCCCGTCTGTGTCGAACTAGGACCCGTCTGATGTCTCAGCCCTCTTGTCATGTTGAACGCAACCCCACACTTAGTTGGCATTATGGAAACCACGAAGTCTAGTAGCATGTTTGGGCCGGGTTTTGACCTGCTGAATGCATTGTATTGGAGATGGCAAGGGTGATTATAGGGGCGCAGAGAGTAAGCCTGAGGTCAGCGTCTGACTAGTATGCAGCCGGGCGGCCCCTAGGTACTATGGTTCCTGTTGATCCTGCGACTATCTTTTACCCGAACAGTGCGAACGGTGACCTAAGGTGCCTTCACGCAGGCATATCTGGGTTTATGTGGGGAATATTTCACCAGCTGGTTAGGAATCGATTCGAATCGCCATAACTCCTAGACAGTGAGTACTTGACTTGAGCACCGGCATCGTAGTAACAACTTGAACAAAGAGATGAGATGGTTATGATGCTGATGCTGAAAGAAGCTCAACCGAAATTGGCTACTATTCTTGCTTGATGATTATGCCATGCTTGCTTAGTCCAGGTGCTAATCTAGCATGCTTAGGTTAATGACTTTAAAATTCAAAGCTAGAAGGATATAATAATTGCTCTTAATAAGCTTAAGCTTTTTACGCAAAGAAATGAGTCAGCTAGCCTCTTTATAAAGCCTTGCATACTCCTTGGTGTCACTTTATTTTTGGTTTATGACGGGTAAGTCTAGCTGAGTACATTCTCGTACTCAGGGTTTTATTCCCACTTGCTGCAGATCATAAGACTTTTGCTGTGGCGACAAGATGGACGTGTATCCCACTACAAGAAGATTAGACCTTGGGCAAGGTCATCTCTTATATCTCGTCTACTTGCTGTTGTTGGATGTCGACCCTGAGCTGGCACTGTATTTAAATCATAGGTGTGAGTATATTTTGAAATTATGTCTACTTCCGCTAATTATTTGCAACTCTGATATTCTAAAATGCAAGGACAGGTGAATGGTAACTGCTAAACTGTGCGATTCTGGTGTGTCGTTGGAAAAATTTAAAATCTTTCGAGATTTCACGGACTACCGGGTTAATATGAGCACAATGTACTAACTAAATTGCCTCGGCGATTTGTTTAGTACCTTGGGTTTATATTAATTGGGTGGTTCTGTTACAGCTGGCATTAGAGCAATGGTTCAGCAATTACTATTCATTTGGGATTTACAAAATAAAGAATTTGTTTCACAAAACTATTTGCCAACTTATAGATATATATAGGTGTTTGAAAACTATGATTTTAAACTTAAGAGTGTGCCAGTGGTCGTATCCTTTATGCCCAGTTTCAGACTCCAGGTGGCTTATTTAAGTACTAACTTGGGGGATTGCATCATATTTTCTGTTTGTCGCGCTCATACACGACGAATATGTATGGGGGCCATTCACTTGAATGATTATGTATGGATCATTTTGCCTCTATGCCAAGGTAAGGTTGGTTCGATGCTAAGGTAAGTGTGAGTTGTGAGAGCATGATCGGATACACTGCCGATCTAGGGGAGTGCTTATATGGTGCTGGATTATATACATGTTTACACATGTTTATATGAAGGTACCCCATGTGTGGGATCGTCTTCTGGCGATTTGTTTTGGATAGTGTGCACCTACATATATGGATATCTGGGGATACACTTGTGTGGCAGGGGGTGTGAGTAATCGGTGTTTTCACCTTGTTCGGAAGGTGCGTGGATTTTTTGTCGCTCGCATTCATCGGGAGTTTGGGCTGAAATGGAATTTTCTGCAAGTACACTAACTTTACAAGATCGTGTAGCTCGACTAGTTATCACTATATAAGAGCATGTAGGTATGCCACCGCCTAGACGTTAACTATTATTAATTTTAGGAAGTGAGGATGTACATAACGTGCATGCATCATGGCATATGCTCATCTCATGTCAACTGCTTTACTTCTCTCCTTATAAAAGAATATTTCTCCTTTGATAAAAATCACCAACTTAATCTCCATCTCATGAGGGTTGTAATTTGGCTGTACAGATGGCACATCTGAAGCGCATCAAGTCCAAGGCAACCAAAGAAAAGTCTTGCATCAACAGCTTGCCACCCGTGAGCCATGTGGTGCCAAAAGTTTCTGAAGGAATATGGAATGCCTTCTTTGCTGTGGCGAATTCTGCACTCTGTGGGCTATCCCACAGGTAAAGAACCTCGCTACCAGTGGAGTAAGGAACTGGAGAGCCAGCGTCCGAGTTTGCTCCCTGTTGAAGTAGTGATCCCTGCCAAGAGCGAAGATGCGACACTCTGGTGTGGACGTCGGTTCATTGCTCAAGGTAGCAACCCTCGAGAAGGTGCGAAATGTGGTTGCATACAAGGCCCTGAGGGATTTGCTTAAAAGATGTCCAGATGAGGTTGCTTGTGCCACTGCCGGTGTGTTTCCTAAGGGTGACCCATACCATGTTGTATGGCGTCAGCTTAGGGAGACTGCACTTGTTAGTGGTAAAGATGAGGCTGAGAATAGAAATGGCTCTACTAGTAACGCCATGTTCGCTATGATGAAGACTCTTGTCTGGAGAATGCATTCGAGTCCCTTAATCGTGACTTCATCTATGTCACCTCTGAGAAGCATGAGATAAAGGAAGAATATGAGGAGGAAGTAAAAAGGGTGACACTGTTGCTTGAGCAGATGACACTTTCCAAGGATCAGGCTATTCAGAGAGAGAAGGCTGCTGTCCACGAGACCTTTGTAGTGCAAAGTTAGTTTTTGGAATTGCTTGCCCTACTCGGCCAGTGGCAGCAGGCCTTTGATACAGTTGTGCAGCAACGGAATGAAGCCTGGAACCAGGAATACCGCCTGAGGGACCAGGTAATTTCCCTAGAAGTCATTAATGGTACTCTACAAGGAGAACTGTAGTGGGTGTATAGTCAGCTTCGCCACAACCTTCCTGGAGCTGTTGAGGAAGGACCTCAAGTAGTGCCTGACATTGATGGTGTTAATGCTGGAACTGCAAGTGGTGTTGAGAACATGGACCACGACCATGAGGTGTAGGCCTGATGATGCATCTCTATAGGATTGATGCCTTATTTGGTTGGACCTTGATGTAATGGCCTATAATACTAAGCAGTTGGTGCAATGGTATGAAGGTCAGTGAATGTGTCTGACGTAGCATGTTTCGATGATGTAACTGTCCTATGTAGCCTGCAAGAACAAGCACTAGGTGCCTCTTATATTGGGAACTAGAACTATGTCGATGTTCAAATTTGGTTCGATCTTTGTCCCTGTAAATTCGCTTTTATTCCTCTCGGTCTATGATGATATGTCGGCATTTGTTCCTTGTTGTCATATACCTAGACCAGTTTTAAGCGAATACTGCTATTGCTCATCCCGGTGAACGACATGATGCTAGCATATGTGGTATTTTCCATGATCGTTCCTGAACTACCCTTGCTATCCTCAATTTTGAAAATCCCTGGTAATTCCTTTATCTTGTCTTGTGCACCAAGCTTAGCTGTGCAAGACATCCAGATATGCCTCAATTATCTGGTGGATTATTCTACAGATCATAGTTCAGTAATACAGTTTTGATTAAAGATTTTTACAGTGCCACGAAGGAACCTAGGATTTCCCCTGTGAATTGATCAGCACATGGTTGGTTTTCTAGGGAAAATGTTGGTATTGTAATCTTTGATCATGACCTGTTATTTCTAAAATAATCCAAGGTGCAACTTCCTTTGAATGATTGCGTATATATATCTCCTCGAGGTACCCACAACCCATGCAATTGGAAGTTTGATGATATTGTAGTCAATGGTGGTGAATCCTTGTCACCTCATTGGCAATGAATTGTGCCTCATGAATCCTTCCTAATTCTAGGACAAACGTATATAGAGAGATGCCTTCTCAAAGGTTACTATCAGATTCTCATTAGGACATCCTTGCATCGAGGAATAGATACAGTAGGTATAAGATATATTCAAGTATATGTTATGCCAGAACCATCCAGTTGACCCTTCCTTGTTATCCTGTGACCCTACGACTATCCTTGTCTTCTCCACTTCTGTCTTGCACGTAATGCTTATTCATGCAGGAACCCCCTGTAGCATGTAAATTAGTGTCTCGAAAGGGAGCTCTATAGTGGTATCATGATTAATGACTGAAGGTGCCGCGACAAAACCAAGAGCACCCTGTGGGTGCACACACATGGTTGTGCTGCTCAGCATGCGCAGGTATCACGGTTATTATTCTTGACCTACTAAGGAAATTGCCTCGAGGTACTATTTTACGTGACCCTACCTTGATTATTTTCGATACTCGTTAACCAGTCTGTGATGGCTTGTCGATAATGAATTTTTTCATGAAGTATAAGATGACTTTAGCGGAGTTGATCACTAACATTAACATTGTTATTTATGAGAGATGGTAGACAAAGGACTCTACCAAGTGTTTCTCCTAGAATCGCACTATCTCTTGTAGAATGTGTGTCTTTCTCTGTGGTTTGACTAGAGATACACCATATTTGCGTTGGATGAGTCTCGGATGAACATCGAGCTAAGTGAGAGCCTTTTGGACTAGAATAAGAATAAGACTGGATGAATTCTCATTGTTGTCTGGTCATTCTACCTACTCGTCTCTGAAGCGGTTTATCAGTATGAATGCTGAAGTCTTTGGAGCATCTAAATCAATGTTAATTAGATTATGGGTTTTGTCTGATTAGTGGAATGATTCCCTGTTCCATGGTGCTTCTTCGAAAGGACTTAGAACTTCCCTACAACTATTAGATCTTCTAATGTCTTGTTGAGTATCCATGCTTTATGGGAATCAATGAAGGAAAATTCTTCAGACGAAAACCTTTACTTAAACATTCTCGAGAATTGTCCTGACCAATGTCATGACCTTGTGCTTACAACTCAATAATGCTCGACTGTTACTCCTGTCCCTATTTAAGAATCTAACGTGTCTTGTTTCCAAGGCACTAGGTCTTCTATATGGGCTGGAGGTTAATAGCACTATTGGGATTGTACCTAGATTGTATCAAATCACCCATATGCCAGATTTGATTGTGCGTTGGGTATGCATTGTATGCATGAATTGGTATAACCATGGGTTTACCAAGGTGCTTGGTTTCAAGTATCAAGCAATCATCCTTTGAACATGAGAAATTTGGTTTAACGGAGGTACCTTTGGAATGAGAGATGGGCATGATTATTTTTGGAGAAGTATTAGACAACAAAAGGAAACAAGACCATATTACGAGAATATAGGTCTTATGCTAGATTGGTAATCGAAAGCCCTTCCCAAGGCATTTACTCGGTTAGCAATTCCACTTAGTGGAAAGAGAAAATTGAATGTTTCTACAAAGCTAGAGAGCTGTTGATCTAAGAATTTTGACTTCTACATGTAAAAGTTTGGACTCTCTTCATCCAACTTGCTCATATTGGCATTTTGTTGGCCAGTGTTCCTATGAAGGGCCACGCCAGTGTTGAACTTGCTTCAAGGAGTCTTATGTTGTCCCATTTCACCTTGTTTCTTTCTACACAGGTTCTAGGCAATTCTGTAGAAAGTATTGCAAGTGCTATCCTTATTGACAGCAAATTTGATTTGGATTTAGATTGTTGGGTGTTCAAACCTCTTCTTGCCCTGCTTTTTAGTGATAAATCCTTTAGGATTTTGAAGCACCTTTTGATGTATTTGATGACGTGAATAGCAGATTTCCTCACATTGAACCCTTCGACGCCTCCAAAGCGGGAAGTTATCGATCATATCTTGCGATAACCTCCCCAAACGGGATATAGTCTTGGGCTTAATGGGAGAGTATATCATACTATTCTTATCATCTTCATACTTCAGATTTATGAAAAGGATTTAACCTCATTTTGGAAGTATGGGTATAAGCCAAAAATTATCCTTGGATGGACATGTAAAGAGGAAAAGTGATTATATAGGTGTAAGGTCCTAGATGGCTAGAGAGGGGTGAATAGCCTATTAAAAAATTCTACAAACCACTAGACAAAACTTGATTAGTATAACAAATGGCGTAAACGTAGTTTTGCCTAGCCTAGATTGTGAGTAAGCCTCCTAATGACAATTCTAATATATATATATTATGATCTCTATGTCACACAAAGGCTATGTCACTACTTTCTAATCTATCGAGCTATCAAGATAACCAATTCTACACAAGCTACACAATATGAATATATATATATATAACATAAAGTAAATACAAGAGGTAGGATGGCAATTTCAATACCGACGGTGGAGTGGAGTTGTTGCTAATCACCAAGATGATATTCAGTCAATCACAATGACAACAATATAAATATATCGATGAAGAACCAATCACCGGGAGACAAGAGATGACACAATTATTTTTCTCCTGAGGTTCACTTGCTTACTGGCAAGCTAGTCCCCGTTATGTCGACCAACACCTAGATGGTTCTTCAGTGTGACTCTCAAGCCACTTGCCTTGCAAGGCACTCCCTCCAAGGGAACCGCAAGACACCACTCTCAAGTGCGGTAACTCAATGACACGAGCAATCCACTAGAGTTGGAATTTGGCACTCCGTCGGGGAACCACAAGAACCCCTCACAAATATCACCTTGATTGGGGGTGGACAGAATCACCAAATCCCCTCACCAATCAATCCAACACCAACCGTCTAGGTGATGGCAATCACCAAGAGTAATAAGAATACCATAATTGCAATCACACTCCTAGTGCCACAAATATAAATCACAAATGCATGCACCTAGGGTTTCCCAAACCTCTCACCAAATGAAACCAACCATGGAATGGAGAGGAGAGGGTGGAGCTCCTCTGGGAGCTCTCAAATCGATCACTAGAGAAAGCTCTCTCACTTGAATGGAGCACACAAGCTTGGGAGTGAGAGAGGGAGGATTGAGAGCCTCTTGTTCTAGAGTTTGCAATGGGGAAGAGCAAGAGAGAGGAGGCAGCTTCTCTGCATTTTCATTGGAATGGAATGAGCTACTGAGAAATGGGGGTGAGAATGATTATATACTCGATGCCCAGATGAACTACCAGAACTTCCGGTGAAACCCGTCGGAACTTCCGGTCTATCTCAGATCCGACCATTGGGCTTGAAAAAATACTGGGCTAACCAGAACTTTCGGTTAAAGTACCGGAACTTCCGGTGACAATCGGAACTTCCGGTGGAACCCACCGGAACTTCCGGTCAATTTGAGATCCGACCGTTGGGCTTGAAGAAAATCACACTCAGACTAGGCTGATCAGAACTTCTGGTTAGAGCACCGGAACTTCCGGTGACCACTAGAACTTCCGGCCAGAGACTGGAACCAAAAGGACGCACGCGGTTGCCCGCGAAAAGTCAACTACCGGAACTTCCGGTCCGTGTACCGGAACTTCCGGTCTGGATCAGAACTTCTGATTTTTGGCCGGAACCAAATGGAGGCAGGCGGACGCACGAGAGTTTCAACTACCGGAACTTCCGGTCCTACAACCAGAACTCTCGGTGCGCCCAGCTAAGAGAAACATTCTCATTCTAACTAAAGTACCATCTCATCCAAAAGTTACCAAATCACTTTAGCACTTGAGATAGCATTTCTCCAAAACTTTTCAAGGGAATTTCTCAACCATCTTAACAAGCCACTAAACCCTAATGCATATGCAAAATGAAATTCAATTTTAGTGGCACTAGATGAGTAACGCAATCATAATATTCCCCTCTTAATAGTACGGTTATCAAACCTAAATCATTCACACCCTCTACGGTGTCTTGAGTGCAAACCAAAAATGGCCCTATAGATTATACCTTTGCCTTGAGCCCATTTTGTCGATGCTCCAACCGCCAAGCCTTTACATGACACGTGACACTCCATGTCATCATGCAACTGTCTTGGTCCATCGATCTCGATATTACTTGCTCTTCACCGTTGGTCAGTCCATCGGCGCCAAGTCTTGCCCAAGCTTCACCGTCGCATGGTCCTTGACTTCAAAGCCTCAACTTTCCCTTCACACTTTCAACCGGTCCATCGAGCCAAGCCCATCTTGATCTTCACCATGCTTAGATTACATAACTTCATGTCATGCCTCAACATTGAGCTCCACTTGGCATGGACTACCTTTCTCTAAATCATCCACTTAGAAACAAAGTTAGTCCTTAGGTTTCATCAATTATCTAAAACCAAATCGAGGACTTTCAATCTCCCTCTTTTTGGTAATTGATGACAACCTCACAAAGATGATTTGATAATAAAGATTTTGAACTTGTCATGCTTGTCCAAGCAATTTGAATCATGAATAAGATTTGGTCAATCAACACAAATTCAGTTTTGGTAGGATTAGCTCCCCCTACATATGTGCATAGAGTTTGGATTGAAAGCTTTGCACATATGTATGGGTATGAAATTTGTGGGAGAGTAATTCTACCAAAATGATGCTAAGGTGTAAGAAATGGACCTTTGAAGCGTGATACCAATCGGAGTTGCTTTTATACCATCCTTAGCACCATTGTTGCACTAGACATTCATCAAAGCTCAAGAACCCCGTGAGATCAACATTATAACATAGGCTCTTGATCCACATGTACATTTAACTAAGTCTAGTTACAACCTATTCATGCTAGTATTTTATTTCACCATTCACATTATAGTACTAGCATACACCACACAAGCATAAATATGAAATTTAAATACATGTGCAATGAGCAAGTCATATGTTAATGCACAAACAAATGCAACAAATTGTTCATGAGCTTGCTCCACCTACTTGTGTGCTTCATAAAATTTTAACTTACCCCTTTCCATTGGCATATCTTTGTTGGCCTATCTTTGTGACTTATCTCTCCCCCTTTGTCATTGATTATTAAAAAGGTATGGTCAAGTTGTGGAGAGTAAGTTACATTAGTTCTTTTGGTGAGGTAGAATCAAATTTTATCAAATTTGGTCTCATCTAGCTTATTTGCCAAAGATGTTCAATTCGGTTTGAACCAAAGACAAGCTTCTTCATACCTCACTAGAAGGGTTATCTTGCCTATGTTGAATTAAACACTTATAGCAAATATTCTAGATTCAACACTAGGATTGCAAGCTCACAAACATGGCATATATCATCACTAGATCAAGTCACACATAGAAACAATAGTGATGCTATATATCCAATAAATTCATTTGATTTCTTATGAATGCACTTAGGATGTATCTTGTATGTCTACATGATCTAGCAAATCCTAATATCCCATGAATGACATGTCATTATAATTTTACCTTGCATAGTCGAAGGAGAGGCATGTCAAGAGTGGGTGGGGTGCATTCAACTCATGTTTGAGAAATCAAGAATGTTCAACTCATTCCTTAGCTTGCAAAACCTCTTCTCATCAAGTGGCTTGGTGAATATATTGGCAAGTTGATCATCGGTACCAATGCTTTCAATGGAAATATCACCCTTTTGTTGATGATCCCTTATGAAGTGATGCCTTATGTCAATGTGCTTTGATCTTCCATGTTGTACTGGGTTTTGTGTCATTCTAATTGCACTTTCATTATCACAAAACAATAGTATATTTTTGACGTTTAACCCATAGTCCTTCAAAGTTGATTTCATCCATAGCAATTGTGCACAACATGCTCCCGCACTAATATATTCGGCTTCTGCGGTAGATATTGCCACACTATTTTGTTTTTTTTGAGGACCATGACACTAGTGATCTTCCAAGGAATTGACATGTTCCACTAGTGCTCTTCCTATTGATCTTACATCCCCCATAATCGGAGTCCGAATATCCAATCAACTCAAATTATGAACCCTTGGGATACCATGGTCCAACATCTTGTGTATGCTTCAAGTACCTCAATATTCTCTTTGTGGCCTTGAGATGACTCTCTCTAGGTGAGGCTTGATATTTTGCACACAGGCATACACTAAACATAACATCCGATCTTGATGTGGTGACACAAAGTAAGCTTCCAATCAAAGACCGATATTCCTTTTGACTCACCATGTTGCCACTAAGATCACTATCAAGACTTTCATTGGTGCCCATTGGGGTTGAGATTGCCTTTGCATCAATCATGCCGAACTTCTTCAACATGTCCTTGATATATTTGCCTTGACTCACAAATGTGCCTTCCTTCAATTGTTTGACTTAAAGACCAAGGAAGTAGCTAAGCTCTCTAATCATGGACATCTCAGACTCTTTGGCCATTATTTCACTAAATTCTTTGCAATAATCTTCATGAGTTGAACCAAATATGATATCATCAACATATATTTGCACAATGAATAGGTCATTTCCAATTTCCAATCTTCTTGGTGAATAGAGTAGTATCAACCTTTTCCACTATAAACCCCTTAGAGATAAGAAAATTCCTTAGCCTCTCATACCATGCTCTAGGTGCTTGCTTCAAGCCATATAATGCCTTCTTCAACTTATACACATGGTTGGGTTTCTTCTCGTCTTCAAAACCGGAAGGTTGCTCAACATATACTAACTCATTGATGATCCCATTAAGAAATACACTCTTGACATCCATTTGATAGAGCTTGATGTCATGGGCACAAGCATAGGCTAATAAAATTCTAATTGCCTCCAATCTTGCCACCAGTGCGTATGTTTCTTCAAAGTCAAGACCCTCTATTTGAGTGTAACCTTGTGCAACTAGTCTTGCTTTGTTTCTCACCACTATGCCATCTTGATCTTGCTTGTTTTTGAATACCCATTTGGTTCCAATGACATTGTGATCTTGGGGTCTTTCTAGCAATTCTCAAACATCATTTCTTTTGAAGTTATTGAGCTCTTCTTGCATTGCCATGATCCAATCGGCATCCTTCAATGCTTCATCAATTTTCTTAGGTTCTTTCATTGACACAAATGATGCATGCTCACATATCATTGCCATAGATCTTGTTTGCACACCACTTCTAATATCACCAATAATTTTATTAAGTGGGTGATCTCTTGCAATATGAGTGGGTTAGAGCACTTTATTTTGATTACTTGAGCTAGGTTGGTCATTGACTTGTCTTCATGAGATGGTGAACTAGCATGATGATCTTGCACTTGAGAACCACTAGCTTGCTTGATGGGTGATGTGAGTACTTGATCTTTGTTATCATCTACATCAATCACTTACCTTACTCTAATGTCCCCAATGTCCATGTTCTTCATTGCTTCAACCAACCAAGGTCCACCAACATCATCCAAGTTGTCTTCCTCATCTTGAGATCCATTGGTTTCATCAAATTGTACATCATGGACTTCTTCAACTAGACCACTAGCATTGTTCCATACTCTATATGCTTTGCTTGTTATTGAATAACTGAGTAGAAACCCTTCATCACATCTAGAGTCAAACTTTCCAAGTCTAGTGCCCTTCTTCAAGATATAGCATTTGTAATCAAACACTCTAAAGAATGAAATATTTGGATTTCTTCCATGAAGTAGCTCATATGGGGTCTTCTCAAGCAATGGATGACAATAGAGCCTATTAATTGAATAGCAAGCCATGTTGATTGCTTCATCCCAAAACTTGTGACTCACATTATACTCATTAAGCATAGTTCTAGCCATATCAAGCAATGCTCTATTCTTCCTCTCAACAACACCATTGGAGGGTGGATTGTATTTAGCCGACAATTGATGTCTAATACCAAAGTCATCACAAAGATCACCAATTCTTGTATTCTTGAATTCACTCCCATTGTCACTTCTAATCTTCTTGATTTTGATTTCAAACTCATTGTGAACTCTCTTAACATAGGTTTTGAATATGTCAAATACTTCACTCTTGTCACTAAGAAAGAACACCCATGTAAATCTTGTAAAATCATCAACAATAACAAATCCATATTTGTTCCCACCAATGCTTGCATATGTTGTTGGTCCAAATAGATCCATGTGCAACAACTCAAATGTCTTGCATGTGCTCATTGTGCTCTTCTTAGGATGTGCACTTCCAACTTGCTTCCCAGCTTGACAAGCACTACAAAGTCTATCCTTTTCAAACTCAACATCTTTCAAGCCGTTGACTAGATCATGACTCAATAGTTTCTTCAATTGCTTCATGCCAACATGACCAAGTATTCTATGCCATAGCCAATCCATGCTAGATTTGGATATCAAATAAGTTGAAATAGATGTTTCACTAGCATTGAAATCAACCAAATAGAGGTTCTCAAATCTAAACCCTTTGAATATCACATTAGAACCATCCATGCTCACAACCTCAACATCATTTGGTCCAAATATGCACTTGAAACCCAAATCACAAATTTGTGCCACCGAGAGAAGATTGAAATCTAAGCTTTGAACTAGTAACACATTGGATATGCTCATGTCATTTGATATTGCAATCTTACCATTCCCAATAACCTTGCCTTTTTTGTTATTACCAAATGTGATACAATCAATGCCACTAACATTATCATTGATAGAGTCAAACATTCTTGATGTACCAGTCATGTGTTGAGTGCACCCACTATCAATGATCCAATGCCTTTCTCCGGCTTTGTAGTTCACCTACAATCAAATCAATGAGATTTAGGTACCCATTTTTGCTTGGGTCCTTGTAGGTTAGTGACTAAGCTCTTTGGTACCCAAATAACCTTCTTCTTTGGGCCAACAATAGGTGTACCAATGAACTTAGCTTTCACACCCTTCTCACCCTTGGTAAGCACATAACAAGAATCAAAATGTATAGCATTAACATGTTTCTTGTTTATGTTCATTTTATTACAATTATGCTCTAGGTGCCCCACTTGCTTGCATCTATAGCAATATTGACCATTACTTTTCACAAAGCTAGGCTTCAGAGTAGCAAAGGCTTTCTTGCCTTTTTTGGGGGTGTAGCCTAATCCCTCTTTGTTGAGAGAAAATCGTTGGCTACCCAAGCACTTTAGCAAGCGAGCGTCACCACCATAGGCCTTGCCTAGGGCATGAGTGAGCTCACCCACCTCTCTCTTGAGTGTCTCATTCTCAACCACTAGTGATGCATCATAAGTAAAACCATCACTACTAGTAGAGGTAGAGTTGGTGGTGATGGATGAAAAGCTACAAGAAGGGTTAGCATTTGACATGATAATAGGTTGATAAAAGGATTCATTGATGATATCAAAAGTTACACCTATATCACTTGATACAACGACCTTCTCTTTAGCTTGTTGCTCTAGAAGCAATGAGTGAGCCTTTTCAAGCTTAGAATGAGCATCACCAAGTTTCTCATGGTCTTCCACTAGACACTCATGAGTGGTTTTAAGCTCACTAAGAGCTTTCTCAAGTATTGCTACCTTCATAGAAAGCTTCTTACACTCTTTGTCCTTGGCAATAGCAATATTTCTAGTTTGTTCCATCAAGTCATATAGTTGTTCTTTAGTTGGCTCATCATTATCACCATTATTAGCATATTCCATTTCACTTTCATCATCACTATCATCATATATTACCTTGTTCTCCTTAGCCATGAAGCATGAGTGTGATGAAGAGAATAATGAAGGCTTCTTGTTCATAGCAATAGAAGCAAAAGCCTTGTTGGAAGATTCTTCTTCCTCCTCTTCATTATCACTCTCCCAAGTGATCACAAAGGCACCATCCTTTCCCTTCTTGAGAGTCATCCTTGCTTCTCTCTTCTTCTTCTCAAACTTGCCCCTCTTGTTGTTGTTCTTTTTCTTTTCAAAGGGACACTCATTTTGAAGGTGCTCGGTGCTATCACAATTGAAGCACTTCCTTGGTTGCTCATTTCTCTTGGAGTTGTCAAACCTCTTCTTGAAGCCTCTTCTCTTGATGAACATATGACCCATCTTCTTGACAACAAGAGCAAGTGCCCCATCATCAATCTCAAACTCTCCTTCTTCACCATTGCCTTCTTCTTCTTCAAAGATAGGAGCTTTGCCCTTGGAGGAGATGGCCTTGAACGCCACGGTTTGCTTCTTCTTCTCTTCCTCCTTCTTGTCCTTCTCCTCAACTTGTTTGTCATATTTGTCATAGGTCAAAACCTCTCCAAGCAAATCATTTGGCTTCATTGTATCAAGCCCATCTCTTTGTAACATCATGATTAGCATCTTGAATCTTGAGGGCAAGCTCATCAAGAATTTGACACAAAAATATTGGTCTTGTGTCTTGTACCCTAAGCTCTTGAGATCATTCACAATCATTTGTAGATGATGAAACATCTCCAAAATGGTTTCATCATCCTTCTTCTTGAAGTTCTCAAACTCACCCTTGAGGCCATAGAGCTTGGCACTCTTCACAACCTTAGTGCCCTTATAGGTCTCACTTAACCTTGTCCAAACCTCATGTGTGGTTTCCAAGTCCTTGATGCCCACAAATATCTTAGTGTCAATGCCATTGTATATTGTGTTGAGAGCCATCCTATTGCATGTTCTATTTGCTCTATCTTCATCAGTGAGATTGTTAGGGTTGATAATAGCATAGTCATTCTCGGTGACCTCCAACACTCTCTCATGAATTGAACCAAGGTGCATACTCATCTTTCTCTTCCAATGATCAAAAGAACTAATACCACCAAAGAAAGGTGGTTTGCTCCCCACATGATTGAACATAATTTGAGCTATCTTTTCAACACCGAAGGATGTTAAGCCTTGCTAAAAAACGGTGACCTAGCTCCGATGCCACGTGTAAGGTCCTAGATGGCTAGAGGGGGGTAAATAGCCTATTAAAAAATTCTACAAACCATTAGACAAAACTTTATTAGTATAACAAATGGCGTAAACGTGGTTTTGCCTAGCCTAGATTGTGAGCAAGCCTTCTAATGACAATTTTAATATATATATTATGATCTCCATGTCACACAAAGGCTATGTCACTACTTTCTAATCTATTGAGCTATCAAGATAACCAATTCTACACAAGCTACATAATATGAATATATATATAACAAAGTAAATACAAGAGGTAGGATGGCAATTTCAATGTCGATGGTGGAGTGGAGTTGTTGCCAATCACCAAGATGATATTCAATCAATCACAATGACAACAATATAAATATATCGATGAAGAACCAATCACCGGAAGACAAGAGATGACACAATTATTTTTCTCCCGAGGGTCACTTGCTTGCCGGCAAGCTAGTCCCCGTTGTGTCAACCAACACCTAGATGGTTCTTCAATGTGACTCGCAAGCCACTTGCCTCGCAAGGCACTCCCTCGCAAGGGAACCGCAATACACCACTCTCAAGTGCGGTAACTCAATGTCACGAGCAATCCACTAGAGTTGGAATTTGGCACTCTGCCGGGGAACCACAAGAACCCCTCACAAATATCACCTTGATTGGGGATAGACACAATCACCAAATCCCCTCCAACACCAACCGTCTAGGTGACGGCAATCACCAAGAGTAATAAGAATACCACAATTACAATCACACTCCTAGTGCCACAAATATGAATCACAAATGCATGCACCTAGGGTTTCCCAAACCTCTCATGAAATGAAACCAACCATGGAATGGAGAGGAGAGGAAGGAGATCCTCTTGTAGCTCTCAAATCAATCACTAGAGCAAGTGTCGGTGTTCTGACCCTCGAGGGGTTAACACCAACGAGTAATATTGTATTCGCGTGCTCCCTAATCCGGTGGGTGATGCAAGAAGGACACAATAATTTA
>CM041639.1:31228209-31264888 GCA_023333625.1 Bothriochloa decipiens | reverse complement strand
TGTGGATAGAACTGGAGGTTCTGTGTTGTTTTTATCCCGTCTGTGTCAAACTAGGACCCGTCCGATGTCTCGGCCCTCTTATCATGTTGAACGCAACCCCACACTTAGTTGGCATTATGGAAACCATGAAGTCTAGTAGAATGTTTGGGCCGGGTTTTGACCTGCTGAATGCATCATATTGGAGATGGCATGGGTGATTACAGGGCGCAGAGAGTAAGCCTGAGGTTGGCGTCCGACTAGCATGCAGCCGGGCGGCCCAGGTACGATGGTTCCTGTTGATCCCACGACTATCTTTTACCCGAATAGTGCGAATGGTGACCTAAGGTGCCTTCGCGCATGCATGTCTGGGTTTGTGTGGGGAATATTTCACCAGCTGGTTAGGAATCAATTCGAATCGCCATAGCTCCTGGATAGTGAGTACTTGACTTGAGCACCGGCATCGTAGTAACAACTTGAACAAAGAGATGAGATGTTATGATGTTGATGCTGAAAGAAGCTCAACCAAAATTGGCTACTATTCTTGGATGATTACACTATGCTTGCTTAGTCCAGGTGCTAATCTATCATGATCAGGTTAATGACTTTAAAATACAAAGCTAGAAGGATATAATAATTGCTCTAAATAAGCTCAAGCTTTTTTCGCAAAGAAATGAGTCAGCTGGCCTCCTTATAAAGTCTTGCATACTCCTTGGTGTCACTTTATTTTTGGTTTATGACGGGTAAGTCTAGCTGAGTACATTCTCGTACTCAGGGTTTTATTCCCACTTGTTGCAGATCATAAGAATTTTGTTGTGGCGATAAGATGGACGTGTTGTAGGGTTATGAGGGTGCTACGCTAGCCAGAAAATAAAACTTTTCTACCTCATAAACCAGGATGTACTGCTAGTTACAGGTTATGGGATTACCACTAGACGTACAGGTGCAGCGAAAGACGACTCGATGTAGTCGTACGCGTCACAGCAGGAAGTGCAGTTGCGTGGTCGTCCGTCACATCAACCCCCTCTCACGGTTTGTCCCAGTGCTCCAGATGCAGCACCTCCGAGGAATCCCACACTTGCAGGGAAGAAGCGATGCGCCTCCGGACTACTAGGTCCGCAAGGAGCAGAAGGCACGAGCGTGGGGAGGACGACGGCGGCTGTTAAAGGCGTGTACCCTCCTGGCCGCGCCCCTTCCCCTTAATTATATAGGCATCCCCAATGAGCTCATGAGTTGGAAGCCCATTAGTAACCCTAAGCCTTGTCTAATTCAGGTCCAACCCGAATTAGGCTTTCAGCCCCTTAAGCGTGCGACCCTATGGGTTCATGCATACATTAAGATGGGCCAAGTACTCCTACTCGCCCAATAGTTGACATCGCTCTAGCAAGGCATGACAATTCCTATGTGCACGCAAAGATCATATCAGATGAACCACTACGACCACATACAAGTTATTCCCTTTGCCACTCGATATATGGTTCAACTCGTGGGTTAACACTTAACCCAAGCACGACCATGTATTTGTTGATCCAATCACTTGAGTGATCCAGTGATATCTCTCTCGTGTAGAGAGGGGTAAATTCCATCTTGATTGTCTATGTCTCATAGCATGCTTCCCGACCACCCGAAGACCACCTTTATAACTACCCAGTTATGGAGCAGCGTTTGATAGTCCCTAAGTAGGCCGTTTCACATCTTGAGTACATACCACAATCTTAGGTCTAAGGACATAATGTATATGACATCAATAGAGACTTTCTCATGTCGGGTCAGTCCAGCCTACATGTCTCACATGTGCCCATATTATTAGTTTGACATCTCCATGTCCATGAATTGTGAAACATAGCCATCAACTAATACATGTGTTGGTCTAATATTCAAGTGTGTTCTCACAAGAACGTCGACCAGGGACAACTTTAGAATAACCATTCAAGTAATTGAGTTCTACAAATAATTCATATAATTGCCAATCAACACAAGTTGTCTATAATGGATATTCAATGAACACATAATGCATGTCATAGATACAAATGGAATATCATCATCTCTATGATTATCTCTAGGGCATATTCCCAACATGTGTATCCCACTATGAGAAGATTAGACCTTGGGCAAGATCATCTCTTATATCTCGTCTACTTGCTGTTGTTGGATGTCAACCCTAAGCTGGCACTGTATTTAAATCATAGGTGTGAGTATATTTTGAAATTATATCTACTTCCGCTAATTATTTGCAACTCTGATATTCTGAAATGTAAGGACAGGTCAATGGTAACTGATGAAATGTGCGATTCTGGTGTGTCGTTGGAAAAGTTTGAAATCTTTCGAGATTTCACGGACTACCGGGTTAATATGAGCACAATGTACTAACTAAATTGCCACAGCGGTTTGTTTAGTACCTTGGGTTTATATTAATTAGGCGGTTCTGTTACACGAAAACGGGACGCTGGCTGTAACAACCCTAGAAATCCAGTCACCAAAAATACGGGCTTTCAAAAAATTTTATAAAGATTACCAGTGTATGGTGGATGCCATGTAGGAAAACACCCAATAGTTGCACAAGTAACACCTAATGTTAGTTGGAACATTTGCATCTTAATTACCAGAGAATATTTTGCCTCTTACCGATTTTATGTGATGCCGACTAAAATCGAAAAACCTTATCATCACATGTATATATATATGCCTGCTAACTCCGGAAATGGAGCCATCATGACCTAGAGACCCTAGTGGACCCATCATGGTGTATACATCATGGTCACTAATCTCACTAACCTAGGGTCGTGGCTAAATTAGTTGCTTTGCAAGAAATAGAAATGGAAAAGGTTTTGAAAATAGAAAGAAAAAGGAAAAGGCCAAAAAAGCCTGATCAGCCCAGCAGCCGGCCCAGCCCGCTCGCGCGCGCCGGCCACGCATGCCCGCTCGCGGCCGTCCGGCCTGTCCCACACGTCGGCCTGCCGCCTCGGCCCAGTCGCTCGCGCACGCCGCGCCGTGCGCTGCCACGCCCCGCAGTGCGCCGCTCACCCGGCCTGCTCACAGCCCAGCAAGGCGGCCCACCGCTCGCTCGCCCGCGCCACGCCCGCCCGCTCGTCGACCGCCAGCCCAACAAGGCGGCCCAGCAAGGCCACAGCCGTCCCGCGCGCGTGGCGCTTCGGACACAGCCACTGACCAGTGGGGCCGGCTTGTCAGCCCCCACCTCTTGCCACTTCGGGGTGCCCGCGCGTCCCATCCTTGCTGCCAAAAATGGCCACGGCGCAGCTCAACCGTCCGCCCGCGTGCGGCTGCGCTCTCCGCCGTCCGCGCGCCTCGCCGCACCCGGGGAAACCCTAACCCTAAGACCGACCGCGTCCCAGCCGCCCGATGGGCATCACACATCTCCACCGCCCAACCTCCATGACCACCGGCCACCATGAATATTTAAGGCGAAGCACGGCACGCTAGGGTTTCCTCCATGCCCAGCCGCCTTGCTGACCATCCTGCACACACCCGTCGGCGTTGAAGGAGTCAGAGAAGGAGGGGTGAAGAAGGCGGGGAGGAGCCGGACCAGAGCAGAGCGCCACCTGCGCCGTCCGCGTCCGTGCGCCGGAGATGCCCGATGGACCCACTCGGCCCCTACTTACCTCTCCGACGCTGCGGCACTGCTACTCCCCCACCAAGCGGTCACTTCAATCTCAGCCGCGGCGCCGCGAGCCGCCGAAACCGCCTTGCGTAGGTGAGCTCACCCTGCCCGCCTCCATGGCCGTCGCCTAGAGTGCCATCGCGTTCTCGCACACCCGACTCCCCTCTCTTCTCATCAACCTGACCGGTGTGTCCGCGCTAGTCTAGGGCGCCGTTTTGGCAACCTTTCATGGGCCGGCAAGAACCACAGAGGAGCCTGGCACCTTTGCCGGCTCTGGTTCGCCCGGACCCCGGCCGCCGGAGCACCGCCACGACGCCCGTCATCACGCGCGCTCGCTGTGCCCTATTGCCACGTAGTTGAGCAATTCAAGCTCCGAGCTGCTCGAGATGGGAGAAGATGGAGGAGAAGATGACACGCCGCCGGTGAATTTGACCGGAGAGCCACCGCCGCAGCCGTCGTCCATCGCCACCGCACTTCCACGTTGAAGTAGGGCCTCTGGTCGATTAAGCCACCGTTGTGCATGCCCCAGTCTTGCGAAGCAGATGCACTAGTCCGTGAGGCATTCCGCGCACCGTTGGACTCGGCCCAATGGAGGTCCAACCCGCCACGCGGCCTGCCTTTCCGCTCGACACGTGTCCGGGCCGGGCCGGCCCAACCCGGCCCAGATCCAGCCCTACCCAGGCCCGCCGAGGCCGGTCGGCGTTGACCGTTGATCGGTCAACGTTGACCGTTGACCTGGCCCCACCTGTCAGTGACCAGATCCGTGGGCCCCACCTATCAGCCACTGACTGGGACCCGTCAGTGCTGACGTCAGCATGACGGCATCCAGCTGCCAGACCCCGCGTTAGTGCTGACGTCAGCACAGCTACAACTGCACTGTGCCCGCACGCCACGTGGCCCAATCAGAAGTCGCCACGTGTCAGCCTTGGGTTAATCTGCCCTTTTTCTTTTTCACAAAATAGAATAAACTTCAAAAATTCATAACTTCTTCATACGATCTCCGAAAAATATGAACCAAGTGTCCAAATTTTCATAAAAATGAGCTCTACGTGATAGGCTTATGTATGAGTGCATTTGGAGTTATTGAATTTTATTGCTTCTTTGTGTTGACTCTATAGGAGCCGCTGACGCGGCTATTATGTCTCGTTTCAGAGGAGGATCAGCTTGAGGAGGACGACTACGAGTACGAGGAGGAGCTCGATGATGACTATGCAGGTGCCACACCCCACCCAACCTCGTAGATCCTATTACGCATGGCATAATATCTAGCTTGCTAGTGCTTTAATTATGAATATCACCTGATGATAGGTTACATGGGAGAATTGCTTGATGAGCCTTTACCTTATCGCAACCTTACTCCTGCACACCTGCTGATAGGCTAGACGCTTGCTTATTTTACTTATGATGCTTTACTTCTACTACGCTTATATCTATGTGATGATGATGCGTGGTGGAGAGTATGGTTATAAGGTTAAGGCATGTGGTGCCACTTTACTTGGGGAGAGTGCTGCATGCGTCTTGTATGTGTGGTGAGGGTTGAGTCGATCGGACAGGATTCTACGACGAGCCATGTGGGCGAGTCTTGCTGGGGGATGTGTTCTGGGCATTCCCGTATGAGGTGCATGTGGCGGGCACATTGTGAGGTATAAGGAGATCCCGAGGGTGAGAACCTTCATGGAGCGAAGCCCCGGGTAGGAGGTGCTATTGTAGCACGGACTGTTGTAGTCCCTAAGGGAAGATAATCCTGTCTGATCCCCCTAGGACCTGATATCTCTTGAGGACCAGAATCTTGGGACTTACGTGCTCACCACTCGCTCTTGTATGGGCGGAAGACGGATGTCTGACTAGCTAGGACGGTGCCACTACTACTAGGTTGTTAGCAGATAGTGTCGGGAGGTACGAGCGTGGAGACCCACACCCTCCTTAGACAGCATAGTAACCACGGAGGCCCGGTACTATGTCTCACAGTCTCAGTGTGCCGGTGGTACCTATCTGGGATGTCCCAGTACTGAGTGGTAGGGTGGCATCGCACCGGTTAGAAAGCAGCCGAAATCAGCTTAGGCGGGGCACCACCGATGATAGTGATCTTGTGATTACGGGAGTACACGCTCTGCAGAGTTTATGAATCTATATATATAGTCCGCGAGCCACTGGTATGGCTTTTTTCTAAGACCCACGCTTCTCGAGAGTAGTGAGATGAGTCCTTCTATTTCTCCCCCTGGTGTTACCCTTCCGGCTGTGAGCCGCTGAGACAGGCTCCGAGAGGGAGTTGGACCTGTCAACTGAGTGCGAGAGGGTAAGAGGTGTGTGATAGTGATGGTATGGGTTTGGATATGTGGATGATGGATTAAAACTTGATAAATTATATTATATAATATTAGTCACTGTTTGTATAGAAAACTACAGCCACATATTAGGTCGAATTGAATACATCCTTTGCATCCCACCAAATACTACATAGCAAAAGCAAAGCATAGGGTGGGAGATGTGGCCAGTACAAACTGTATTAAAAATTATTTGGCAGGAGAGCCCGACTACGACTATGACGATGAGGAGGAGTAGACGTCTCGTTTCTACGCTTAGGCTTCTTTTGGAGATGTTTTGTACTTCCACCTTCCGCAGCCGTTCCAGAGGCTGCTGCTACTCTGATGATTACGCCAGTGTGGCGGCAAACTATTTATGTAATTTCCCCTAATTGTACTCTTTTATTCGATGTCTGGATCCTGTATCGACTGCTGCGAGATAATGAGATGGTTTGAGGCTTCAAACTATTATATTATCCGTCATTCGGTGTATTTTCCTTTCGTGGAAAATTAAGGACGTTTCACCGCCCAAGGTTCCGTATTAAGAATTAGGAGTAGCGGGGCGTGATCGGAAGAGTCCGAGGACAGGCATCTCAGGTGGTGGCTCGGGTGCGCCTGGACACATTCAACCGATCTGAAAGCACGATCCAGGCGTTCAAGGGTCGGGACCTCTCTTCTGCTTGACCAGGTAAAAAGTCAACCATGAAGAGGAATCTCGTCGAGGAGAAGGTCATCAATAACACTCTTGAACCGCCTCATGAGCCCTTTATGAAGACGGCCATTGTTCTTGTCCGCCGCCTGGTATATGAGGTTGAAGTCCCCACACACTAGCCAAGAGCCCGCGCTCGCTAGCCTGATATCACGAAGTTCCTGTAAGAATGCCGGTTTATCTTCTCTTGACGGCGGCCCATAGACGTTCGATAGCCACCATGGCTCGCCGGAGGACGCAAGCGGCGTCATCTTCAGAGTAATGGAGAAACGACGAACAGCGAGGGCCGACGAGCCCCACAGGTCTCGACGCCAGCAGGTTATAGCCCCCCTCACGCAGCGCCGATGGATGGCAAGAACGCATAATCATAGTCAGAACCAACTAGATCAATATTTAGGGAATTGTCATACATGTCTAGCTTTGACTCCTGGATGCAGATAATAGATGCGCGGTGCTCAGAAGTGAAAAGAGCGGACGATGTTGCGCTGCGCACGGTAGTTGAGGCCCCGTGCATTCCAAATAAGCAAACGTTTGGCACTCATTGAAGAACGGGTTTGCTTCAGAGGAGCGGTCGCACGTTCAATCCTGCCTGGCCACGCAGCGCGCCTGACGGTCTCCCCGCTGGGGGAAGAGCACACGCATCGCTTGCTTCCTGGCAGAGAGCAGCGCATCGGCGAAGGCCTGACAGAAGTCGTCGTCGACGGCGGGGTCGTGGATGGACTTCATCGGCTTGCCCGTCCATTTGCTGAGCATGATCTTCTTTGCCTGTCGCTCGGGGTTGGCGTCGTGGTAGGATGACTTTGTTGCAAGCCTCGTACTGTGACGGGGCATCCATTCGTCATCATCGTCGGCGTCGAGCTGCGCTGTCGTTACGTGATCCCTTGGCGTGACCTGCAGAATAGGCTGCTGTAGAGGCAGGCAGATGGCATCAAGAAAAACGACCGGCGCTGCCATGGCCGCCGCCGGAAGGATTGCACTCTGCGGCGACCCGTCCACCAAGTGGACCGGCGCTGCCGTGGCCTCCGCCGGAAGGACAGCACCCTGAGCTGACCCGCCCACCGGCGCCAGCTGCTCGGGCGCGGAGCACCGCGGAGAAACCGTGGGTGTCAGGAAGTCCGAGTCAACAACCAGCACATGCTCTGCCCCATCGTCGTCTTGCATGTGCACTGCCCTAGCATCGGCCGTAGTGACCAGCTTGCCCTCGGCCATGTCCACCCACCAGTCCGACGAAGAAGTATAAGCAGAACCATGAGGCAACAGAGCGGTAGAATTGAGCTCGGACTCGGCCAGCTTCGACCACCAGCCCGTGCGCATGTTTCGCACTGGAGACAGTCGACTGCAGCCCGTGTGCAGGAGGATCGGAGCAATGTTGATGAAACGATTCACAAACCTTCTTCACAAAAAGCGAGCAATTTCGGTGACGCCGCAAGCGGGGTGTGAGAACGCAGTGTACAACGCCTCCTCCTAGGAGGGAGGCACTGTACCAGCGTTCCTAGGCTATAGGAGAGTCCATGTCATCGAGGCGTGGCCATGACGTCCGGCGCGGGAGGCGTTGCCGGTGGGGAGCATGGCCTCCAGCGATCAAAGAAGGTCTGGGGTCATCCCGGCGCCGTCCGCGTTGGGGTGCCTGGAATGGGGCAGTAGACGCCCTCCACGAGGACAGCGTCACAGCCTGTGTCGGTCCTCCTCCTGACGCTGCCCAGAGCATCGCCAGGCCCAGCAGGGTGATCATCATCCACTTCTCCATCTCCCGGACCATCAGCCCGGTCAGCCGGCTCTGCCGCGCCGGCATCCGGGCCAAAGGCCGCGTCGTGTCCCCCATCGTGGCCGCTGCCCCCACCACCATTGTCGTCGTTGCCCGGTGAGTTCGGCAGTGTGGACCAGTCTGGTAGGCCACCACCCTTGCACACACAAGGTACCTGAAGCCCGGCAAATGGTCGTTCGACGGAGTGATTCCGGGGACTGGGGGGTCCAGAATGAAATTAATTTGTTCTTCATGGATCAGTCGAGGGTGGTAGCACTAGGCCGAGACAAAGAACTCACGGTCATCAATTACTGGGCGATTCCTGAAGTCGGTGAAGGCAAGCTTAGCACAAGCCGGCCTCAGGATCGTCTGTGCCACTTCGAGATTACGGGCGTGTAGAGGAACCCGCACCAGGGCCACTACCACCTTAAACTTGAACTTGCCATACAGCCTAAGCGAGGCGCGCCGCCATGGGTTCCAAATGAGAGGAAGCCATAGAATGCTTCTCCTGGACTCGAGCACCCTTTCCCTGTCCGCCCCATGCCGAAAGCGGATGATGAAGTCTTCAAGGTAGTGGTGACGAACGTCGAACTCGTCATCACGTAGGTGAAACCGCCGCCTCAGGTAGTCCTGGACCTCCGCCACGGATATCTGCTGCCTTCTCCCCCCGACCATGGCCGTGAGGGCATTTACCCAAGGTAGTCTCGTCCGCCTGGATAGTGGTTGTCCGAGGGACAACCACAAAAGGGATATACGCATGGCGCCCCTCTTGGAAATGCCCGGGGGACTAGTCCGGCGCCGCGAAGCTCGTAGCTCTCGATGGTGGCAAAGGGGGTCGATAACATCCCCTCCACCACCGGAGGCTGACGTGGCGGTGGCGGCTGAGGAGGTGGAGGCAGGTCATCCGGCGCGGGCTGGTTGTGTCCCCCAGCTTGTGCGACGCGGCAAGGCTGAGGTTGCGGTGGCAGCGGCGGAGGTGGAGGTGGGGGAGGTGCCGATGAAGAAGCTCTCGGGGCAGGCGAGCGGTGCCTTGCCGCGGCCCGCCCATGCTGCGGTGGAGGCGGTGGCGGAGGCAGTGGCAGTGGCGAAGGCGCTGCAGGTGCTTCCGGAGCTGGTGAGCGCCGCCTAGCCGGGCCCCACGCAAGCCGCGGCTAAGGTGGTGGCGGAGGCGGAGGCGAACGCCGGTGAGACCACCCACCCAAGGGCCCGAGTTCGGCAGCCGGGGGCCCGACGAGGAGAGGCCTGTCGAGGCGGAGGTCGGTGAGGCCGTGTCAGCAGAAGCCCGGCTGCGGCCACCCGGCTCGATCAGCTGCAGCACACGCTTGGGTGCCTCATCACCCGGCGAGCGCGGGCGCTTGTCACCAGGCCTCCCTCCAAGTCCTCCGGGGCGCACAGGCCGCGGGCACATTGCAGCCCGGTGGCCCTCGGCCCAACAGTTGTAGCATCTGGCCGGGAACGTACAGTGCGCGCGGGTGTGGTCATCGCGGAGGCACCGGAAGCACTTGCCCTCCAACTCCGGGGGGACCTTCCATGGAGAACTCGGACGCTGTGGAGACCTCTGGCGGCCGAGACGCCTGCTGTGCACGTCGTAGAAGCCCTCCTCGTCCTGCATTCCCCGCTCCCGGGGGGATGAGCCGCCGGAGGGGAAGAAGAGCGCCGCGGCACCCTGACCGGCGAGGGCGGCGGGCCAAGGTCGACGTTGATGACCGAGGTAGGCCACTGACGTTGAGTGCCCGGTTGCGGCGAGTTGTAGGCCCCCCTGGCGTCCGCCATGAATCCAGAGTGGCGCTTGCGAGGCCGGTGTTGGCGGGCCCGATTGCGCTTGCGGGAGGGCGCAGCCACCTCCTTCCCCTTCCTAGTTGGCGGCGGCGGCGGAGACGGGGATGGCTCCAGATCAGAGTAATCCTCCGAGTCACTGAGGGCAACACGCTCCCCAGGACCTCGGTCAAGGATATCTCTGAGAAGGCCCGGGGAGCCCTCGAAGAAGTCCGACGCCGATGGTAGTATGTCGCCGTCCATGTCCGCCCACAGGCGGCGCGGGGTCGTCTCCGAGGCGCCACATGGTCCACGACCGCGGCGAGAGCTTCCGCGACTCCATGCGCCCAAGGGCGGATCCACGGGGTGGGCGGCTGCCCGGGCTGTAGCCCCCCCCACCCCGGGAGCCTTAATTTCCTTGTAAATCATTGTCATTAGCCCTTAAAATACTATTATTTTCTTAACTTTGCCTTAATCTTTGTGATTTAGCCCCCCTAAGGAATAGATTCTGGATCCGCCCCTGCATGCGCCCACTTCTTCTCATGCGACGGGGAGCCGCCCTCCATGGCGGCCCAACAGGTGATCTGGATCTGGATCTGGGGCGAGGTTGTTGCTGAGATTAATTATCTGGTTTAATTAAGCCTACTGTAGCCTGGAAAAAACATTCATTGCTGTCATATAGACAGGCAACAATAATTGTGTAGTGCAATATACTGAGGTGGTGATATAAACACGGAAGTCCGATCCCTTGCACTTACACACACGCCACGTATGATATACGTGGGACCGATCGAGCTACAAGTCGGCATCACGGCATCATCAAGCTGCCAAGGCAGGAAGGACGAGCAAGTAACAAAAAGTGCAGAGTAAATAATCGCACCACAGTCCGTCTCTGCTCGAATTGGGAGAGAGGATTCCCTCACAAATATCTTATTATCTGCAATGATTTGCATGCAAAATAAGCAAGGACAGGAGTCTTCAAGATGTAAATGATATATGGATCCAGCGTTTCATCAGATTTAATTAGACAGACAAACGTACAGCTATAAACCAGTGGTGTATACATTATATATTGCGATCTGTCGTATAGGTTTCATAACTACTATATATACATGCACATTTGGATCTCCCAGATCTTATGATCAAGACAGTATATCGCACGAATTCAGTTCAACTCAATTAAAACAAGGTGGCATTATTTTGTTAGCGGGGAGTATGTGCCCTCGACCTCCTTTTTTTTTTTAAAAAAAAAAGAGTATTCACGACTGCTTTCACTCCATGCTTTCAAGCTAAATAGGTTCAGCTCCACGCACTTTGCTCTAGGAAAAAAGTAGAGTTGTGAAAGCATTTAAAAGAGTGTTCACAAACCCCTTTTTTTAGAGTTTGCGGAGCATGATTTGTGGAGCAATTCTAAACATGTCTGTTATGATATTCGAGAAGATCAATTTTTTAAAAGTTTAAGCTATGTGTAACCCTCTTGCTCCTTTTCATTTTCTTTTGGACCTTATGGTCTTGTATTTTCCCTCCCTTTGTTCCCCTCCTGTTAGTTTCAGTTTTAGAGTTAGGTTGTATCTTAGGCTCAGGTGTAGCTTTAGTCTTCGCAGTAGCAATAGTTTTTCCCCCTCCCTCGCTTTGTTGTGTCCTGTTGTAATGGTGTTCGTTCCTCTTTTATATTAATGGTAGGACCTCCACCCTTTCAAAAAAAATTATATTTTATAAAAAATATTATAATATTTATATCTCTGAATAAATTTACTATAAATATCAACGATATGTCATTTATATGCATCATAGTCCATATTTTTTAAATTATAAGTTATTTTGACTTTTTTAGTTTATCAATTTTGTTATGTATATCTAGACGCATGACAAAATGTATATAAGAAAATGACTTATAATTTAGAATAAAATAGGTAAATAAATATTTGTTATATATATCTTGTTAAAATTGAATACGTTTGACTGAAGCGAGAACTTCATAGCAAAAGAATGTACAGTACATCTTAGCAGTAATCACGTGGTTGCATCGATTTACCGACGACTGAGCTGTTGGCAACTGGCATTCCGTTCGCGGCAACGCGGTTAGTGCCGCGCGGACCCACACAGAGCATTTCACCTTCATTCAGAAAAAAGCCGGAGACATTTTAGTTGACCTTTTACCCGGACCGAGTGGACGCCAGTGAGCCTATCAACGGCGTGGTCCAACTATAAAACCCGCGGCACCACCGGGCGTCATCCCCATTCCAGTTTCAGAATTCTTCCTCGTTTCCTTGGTTCTTGACTGAGATACCCCTGCTACTCGTGACTCGTGAGCAAGCAGAATGGTGCGCCACGCCGAGAAGCCGCTCCTCGTCCCCCTCGTGCTGTCCTGCCTCCTCCTCCTCCCCCTCGTCTCCGCCGTCCCCACGCCAAGTGAGCCTCTCGCTCGGCCCTTGGCCCTAGGCCATGGCCTTCGCTATCTCCTCCCCGGTGATTCCTTTCTCGGTTGCTGATTTTGTTCTTGCGTTTGCAGGAAGCCTGCGCCTGGGGATGGGAAGCCAGCACCCGCCGGCTCTGAAGCTCACATCTTCTCAGGTACGGCTAACTGCCTGTTTTCCTCTGCCTACCTGCTGTGTTCCCTCTTGATTTTACAGAACTGTTAGCGAAAATAGAGGTTAATCAATTAATTAGTTCAGCGATGGTGGATGGATTTGCTTGTCATGTCCTAGAGCTGAGGTAGTGGCTGCTGCTGTAATACAGTATAATCCTGACGCGATGCTGACTTGTTTGGGACACAGGAGACGGCGATCGCAGCGGCGGTGGACATGGGCTGGCCGCCGACGGCGAGGATGGCCGTGGAGGTGAACGACTACCAACCGTCTGGCCCCAACAACCGCCATGACCCACCCAAGGGTCCCGGAAGAGCTTGAACGGAGGGAGCTCAGCTGGACGACCCAATAATCCTTGGTCGTCTTTATTTTACTAGTAGTACAAAGTGCTTTGCTAGTGCTCCTGTATTCTATCTAGTAGAAATTATAAGGTAGAAACAAAACAAAATTACCTAGTTATTATGATATATACAAGCCGCGTGTGTGTATGGCACATCGGTTGCTTGTTGTTGTGATTATTAGGTCGCTGTTCCATCGTCAGAACTGCATGCAGATGTGTCGTGTCGATAAGTGCCCCCAACACATTGAGAATTTGAGATTGTTCAGCTTCTGTTCCTCCATCAGCAAAGGCCCTGGTCGAGGCGCACGCGCAGCATCGTTCAGCAGTGGGGGGCATGCAGCATCATTGCACCCTCGACCGCCTCATCTTTTGTTGCGTCACGGCTGCTGCCGTCTGCCGCCGCCGCCCGTGACAAGCTAGTACGCGTGCGCTGCTGCTACTGCGGCGGCACCGGCGCGAGGCGGCGACGTCGAGCTGCGCGCCGCCGCGCGTTATCCTGCGAATCTTACCCGTGACTCGTGAATAACCTTCTCGCCCGTTCGCCGAGCAAGAAACCTCACCGGCCACGCCACGGGCGCCGCTCTGTTCCGCTCGTGTCCCTGGCGTCTGGCGTCTGGCGTCTGGCGAGATGCGGCTCTGACTTGGGATCCGGGAGAGAGCGACGCCTCGTGCCCTCGTGTGTGTCGTTTCCTCCTGTCCGATCGCTGGGGTCCTCCGCGCACCGCCCTGTGGGCTCAGAGAGAGGGGACCCGGTGACGGAGCCACAGGAGCTTTGACACGACGGCATGAGAGCACGGCCGCTACGCGCCGCTGGCCTTTGACTTGGGGCTCCCTGTGCGTCCGTGAGGCCGTGATCGCGAGCTCTGCACAAGATGCGCCGGCCCAGCACGCGTCGCGGCCGAGAGCGGCGGGGGCGAAAACGACGCACGCACTGGAGGGAGAGCTGACATGTGGAGGGGAGGGCACGGACGCAGGCACGCAGCGCTGCAACGGTCACCCGCTTTTGCCTTCCTTGGTTTTTCTTCCAAGTTCCAACCTTGGAGAAGCGAAGAGGAAGATCCGATCCGACGGGATCCTGTGCTAGATCGAGTCCACGCCGCATTGGGCCGGGTTCTTGCAAACAAGAACACTGAATGGTGCTACAAATATATACATGCACTGTGTCTTGAATGTACTCCGTATGCAGTAGAGATGCACACGCATGTATGTTTATCTGTACATGCAAATTGTATGCACACCCATGGATTTGAGGTGCACGGGGTTTTCCACCTTTATTTGGATAATTAGTTGGCAGTAGGCTTTTTGCTACTTCTTGTTCTCTCTGCCTCTCCAAAAAAATATGACACCAACTTCGATCTTTCTCACTTTTTAGAGAACTAGGCACCAAATTGCCTCCAGCCTTGTCGCCTTGACTTTGCAGCGGTACGTTCATATAAGTACTCCTATGAAGCGGAAAAGTTGTTCCGTACTTGGGAGTTTACATAAGAAATTTGGGTTTTCCTTGGTCCAAGTGCATGGGCCAGCTGAGAACCAAAATCATGGCATGCTAAAATTCGAAGTTATCAATTGGTTCATTTGCCAAAAAATTGATGTCACAGTATTTTTTATGGTTAAAATTTTGATAAGTTTCTAGAAAGCTTTTATAAACCACATAAAAGAGAATGGCGAGTCTTGATTTTGGTAATCAATCAAATGCACACCTAATTTTTTTTACTCTAACTTTAGCAACTTTGATTTTGGTTTACCATAATTTTGGTTGGATAAAAATTAGTATCCAACGAATCAGGCCCGTGATCATCACGTTGTGGAGATACAAAAGATATCTAGCGGAAGAGTTGGACGTGTAAATTGTGCTACTTTGGTTTTGGTATAATTATTGGGAACATATGCCCTATGAAAACCTCGTTGCACGGGGGTTTGCGTGGCCCTGTCCGGGGGTGAGAAGCGTACAAAACCGGCGCTATCTTTGGGCGGCCTGACGCTGCCCCGCCCGAATGGGACAGAAAGATTCCCAATCGATCATCCGTCCATGCCACCCGTTGGTTACCGATGATCGCTCCTTGGATCAGCTTGGCGTCACGACTCACGAGAAAGCCTAGCTAGCGACTATCCTAGCTTAATCCCTCCAAGGCGATGACAGACAATCTCATCCGCTCCCTTTCTCTAACCTTTGACTTGGCTCGTCACATGTGGCAGGTCGCTAGCTGACGATTCGTCTCGTCGTCGTCCACACGATGCCGCACGTCCTCCCGCCGGCCGCGCTGCCGCTGCAGCCGGCAGCAATGGACCCACGACTTGGAATAATCGAATCTCAATCTCCGCTGCATGCCCAATGACAGCCCATCCAAGACCATAATCTATGTCCATCCTTAGCTCCACGTGTTGGTGGTGCGTGCGCGCGCCGCGAGGCGAGGCTATCCAAATCCAAATCTTACCCGCTTCCACTGGTCGACAGGAAAGCAGTCTCCTTTCTGTTCTCTCCATGCACGTATGGCGAATTGGTGATCACGCCGCCATGCAAGGCAAGGGCATATTGTAGAGATTGGGATGCAGCCAGCATATCGCATCGCATCGTAATCGTAGAAAGGCAGAGATAATTAGATGTATAGATATATACGCAGTTCCAAAGCAGAGTGGTCTATCGATCAGCATATATTCCAGAGATGCTAATATATCCTTCCCGTTTCGATCTGACTCATCTTGAGCATGTTTCTACTCCTATTAACCAGATAAGCTTGAGCATGTACTATGTCTACTATCGTGGCATCTCAAGAGGTCGACAGGTGTGCAGCGGCATCGATACCCCTGCCCCCTGGTGACTGGCCGAGGCCGTGATTTCCAAAATCTGCAGCGCAGCATATCCTGCTACTGGTGGAGCCACGCGCGTGCAGTTGCCCGTCCGTGTGGGGGTGGTGAGACCCCGGCCGCCGTGGCGGTGGATATTGCGGCTAGCAGCTAGCTCTAGCAGGCCGCCGTGGCGGTGGATATTAATTGCGGCTGTGCCTTTCCATTCACTGCCGTCTTGATCTGAGTCGCCGTTTCTGACTCGACTCTGCATCGAGCGCCGCATGCAAAAGCGCTCTGGCGTCGGCGAGCAGCAGATAGAGGAATTTTGAGGATTTGATTTGGGTCAGATACGGCCCGCCGACGCCATGTGCACGTAGAGTACAAAGCGAACTGAGCGAAGCTACCTCTGTGCTTCAGTTTTGGCTCTACTAGTCTGATGATGATCGTTGAGCCGCGGCCAAATATACTGTAGTACGACTCGCGCTGGCCGGTCGTCGTTGTGCCATTATTGTCTGATTCATCGTTTCCCTCGAGCTCTAGGGGACCAACCAGCATATTCGCCTCGCAACATCCAAATCTTTGAAAGTCATTATCCCAAAAAATTCAAATCTTTGAAAGTGTAAGAGCGGACCTTTGAAAGTACCGTTATTCCTCATGCGAATTTGGAAGGTTCAATATTTCTTTCTCTTGTTTTTTTTTTGAGAAATAATATTTCTTTCTTCTTTTTTTTTAGATCAATTTCTTTCTTCTTGTGATAAAGGGAGAAGAATGTTGAAAAGACTGGGCGACGAAACCAAAATATGGGCTTGATGAACCTGATGTTGGCCCAAACGGTACAGCCGTATACACTCATATAGCCCAATTACATGTTTTTGGGCAAGAGGCCCAGTTCATGTTTGGGCAAATAGCCCAATTGCTTTTGTTGTTTGGATTCTTTCATGGGAAATGTCTATTTTGCCAAATATCTCTCATGATTGTTCTCGACCATCTAATTCGAAGACATCCGAACCACCACCAATGGCGATGGAACTCTCTCTGTAGTATCGGGCGACTTGTCGTAAGCAACTTTTCCTCCTCCCAATCCCCTTCTGATCTCCGATCTCTCTCCGGTGATTCATCCTGATCCCCTTTCATTCCTCTTCAATTGCTGCTTTGCCTTTGATCCGACTGGATTTGGCCGTTCTCGTCAATTCCTCCGGTGGATCGCCTACAACCGTGTTCGTCTGTTCTTCTCCTTTTCCCCTTTCCCTCCGATCCAATCCGCCTCAACTAGCCCCCCACGCCTCCTGTGCAGATCCTGATCCTTTGTACTTTGGCATGTTTTATCAAATAGATGAGGAATCCGCCCCCAACTTTTTCTCCTCTGTTGTTCGATTTCTTCTGCCGGTCCCCTCCATGGCCATCGATAGCCCGGATGCTCTGGCTCCGTCTCCCATGGAGGATGTGCCCCCGGAGCCCCCACCACCCACTGCTTCACCTGATTTGCTCCTTTCAATTCCAGTCATGCCCACATCTACCGGTACGCCTCGCCCCACGCCACTCCGCCTCGCTAAACCTTCCATCCATGCCACCTCGTCGTCGACACCTGCTCGGCTAGTTGCAGGAGCTGCAGTAGATTATGCTCGCCCTCACCCAGACTCTGGCACCACCACTGGTGCTGCCACACCAGACTGTGCCCGTGCTTGGACAAGCTATTCGGACCTAGGGAATCCCTTGCCTCACGAGGATCTCCACCGCCATGCCGGGAGGCTGGGCGTTGCAGGCTACCCACATAATGGAGGACAACTTCTGGCCCCTAAACACTCATCTTCGCCTACGCCTCTTGCTCCACCGTGTCCTGCTCCACCTCATGTTCCACCTTTGCAACTCACTTTGTCTACTCCATCGCACAATGGTATTGTGCACCCTCCAGCTCGCAACACACCTCAACAAACATCACCAACAATCTCCTGCACCAGGCACAGGAGTCGGCCAACAGGGTGCTACCGGTGCCATGACGCACATCGCTTGGAACTGCCGAGGCTCAGGAGGGAGCCTTCGTAGTTCAACCATGGCTCACCTTTCACGCCTACTGGTATCTACTAAAGCTCAGGTATGTTTTATTTCAGAAACTAGGAATGCTTCAATAACTAAAACTGCCATAAAAAATCATTTCAACTATAACGATGCTTTCATTGTTCCTTCTCAAGGTCAATCTGGTGGCCTGTGGTTAATCTGGAACCATGATATTGATATCACTGTCGTTGATCATAGTCATAACTTCATCTTTGCCTTGTGTTTTAATAAAATTAGCATGCACCAGTACGGTCTAGTTTGTATCTATGGTGACCCCCATCATCAATCTACTTCTGCTATCTGGAACCAAGTGTTGAACTTTGTGGTCCTTAATAGTAATCTTCCTATGTTCTCTATGGGTGACCTTAAAGAACTGATGCATGTTAATGAAAAGCTAGGTCCTAGTTATGCTGATGTGAACCATATTAATGATTTCTGTGCGTATATTAAGCAATGCGGTTTTATTGATCTTGGTTATAGTGGCCCAGTGTACACTTGGACTAACAAGCGTTTCTCTTCTGTTCCCACTTATGAAATACTTGATCGTTGTTTAGGCAATGCAGAATGGTGTCTAGCGTACCCTGCTACTACCATCTACCACCTTCCTATGATGTACAACGACCATGCTCCTATCCTCGCGGTCCTCAATTCTCAACGCCCTCGTACTAATAAACCTTTTCGTTTTGAAAATTGGTGGTTAATGGATAATGAGCATCATAATATTGCCAAACAAAGTTGGCAGCATTCTAATAATCATGATTTCTCATAAAAAAACTGAATTCCTTGCTGCAGATCTCAGGAAATGGAGAAAGAAGAAACCAAAAAATAATGACTTACTGGCCTAGATTGAGAATCAACTCCTCGATCAGCAATGCCTTCACCCCTCTCAACAGAATCATGCCTTGCAGCAGCAACTTCATGAGAAGTACAATGAACTAGTGGAAAAAGAAGAGACCTACCATATCCAAAGAGCCAAGAAAAACTGGGCAGTAGCTGGCGACAGGAACACCGCCTTCTTCCACAGGGCTATCATCAAAAGGAATAGGAAAAACCGCATCCCCCACCTAATCAATCCAGATGGTTCCCACTCTACCACTCCAGATCAAATAGCCAACACCCTTGTCCATTATTTCACTAACATCTTCTCCTCCCAAAATAACAGCCACCAGCCACCCACCAATCCTCTTTCCCATCAAGCGGATCCCCTTGCCCCTACTGTCCATCCTTACAGTAGTATCCAAGAAGAGGAAGCCATACATAACAATGACATCTTTAGATTCACTTACTCTACCCCTACCATTGATAAAGTGCATGATATCATTAGGCACATGAGAAGCAATGCAGCCCCAGGTCCTGATGGTCTCAATGCAGCCTTCTACAAGTCAGCATGGGAATGGGCCAAGGATGATATTTACAGAGTGGTAAGAGATTTTTACACCCATGCTTATTTGCCTAAAGATCTTAATCAAACTTTTATTTCTCTTATTCCTAAAAAGACTAACCCTTCTGTCCCTCAGGACTATAGGCCCATCAGTTTATGTAATGTCATTTACAAGGTTATTACAAAGTCTTTGGCCAATAGGATCAAGAACCACCTCCCACATCAATCAGGCTCAATATGCTTTTATTGCTAACAGACACATTTCCTCTAATATCATTATCACTCAAGAAATTATTCATTCTTTCAATCTCAAAAGCTAGAAGCACAGTGCTTTTATTCTCAAAATTGATTTGGCCGAAGCCTTTGACAGATTGGAGTGGGACTTCATTGCTGCTGCTCTTACAAGATTAAGGATCAATAACAATTTTATTAGGCTCATTAATGCTTGTATTTCATCTCCTACTTTTACAGTTCTTGTGAATGATGAACCTGCAAGTCACATTATCTTCCAGAGGGGTCTTAGACAAGGCTGCCCCTTTCTCCTTACCTGTTTGTCATTGCTATCAATGAATTATCTATTAGATTGCTTGAGGCTCTTCACCAAAAAAATCTTGTAGGTATAACTCTAGGCCCAGGCAGCCCAACAATCCACTCATTACTTTTTACAGATGACCTCATCCTTTGTGGGAAGGCTACTGTGGAAGAAGCTAATACTATCAAAACCATCTTATATGATTTCTGCGCCCAATCTGGTCAGACCCCTAATCTCCATAAATCTTCTATCTACTTTAGTAAGAATGTTACTAATTCTATCAAAAATCAGATTAAAATCATTTTTCCTGTTCCTGATTTACTTCCTCATACCATGCACCTCGGTCATCCCATGATTTTTAGATACAGAGACAAGAACCGTGCCTATAATTTTATTTTTAACAAGTTCTTTGCTAAATTTGGTACTCTAAAGGCTAATAAACTCAACCATGCAGGAAGGCTTCAGTACATTAAATATGTGCTTGCTTCCATCCCTATTTATTATATGTCTAAAGTTCTTTTTTTTCTAAAACCTTTATTGAAAAAATTAATACTGTCATTAGAAGATTTTGGTGGGCAGGGATTCAAGAAGAATAGGAAAGCATCCCTATTGTCTACCGTTCTTGGGATGATATTTGTAAATCCACAGAAGATGGTGGCCTTGGAATTAGGGATATGGAGACGATCAACCAGAGCCTCATCATCCATTCGGCTTAGAATGTTGCTAATGGCAAAGATCCCTTCCTCTCTGCCATCTTGAAAGCTAAATACTACCCCAATAACTCCTTCTGGAGAGCTCCTACCAATGGTCCCAAATCTATCTACTGGTCTGCCATCATTCAAGTTAAACACCACATTGATGTCAATGCCACAATTCAAATCCACAATGGTAATTCTTTCATTTGGTCTACACCTTGGTCTCCTGTTTGGAATAACATTCATCAACATCTCATCATGCCTGTTACTAACCACCCCTCCCAGATACTGTCTCTGATCTCTGGATTCAAGGGACCCATGACTGGGACCATCAAAGGCTCTATTCTACTTTCTCTGATCAGGCTGTCCAAATTATTGAAACTACCCCTATTTTCCCTTCTGATCAGGATGACATTCTTAGGTGGACCCCTGCCACTAATGGTATTTGCACCACCAAAGCCGCTTACAGGTATCTAGCAACTCAAGATGTCCATCAACTCCCCGACCAAGGATCTAGAAGCATTAGCCCTGAGGCCAACAACATCCTTAGAAAGGTATGGAAAAGTAAGACCATTCTTTCAATTCTGAAAATCTTTGCTTGGAGACTAATTAGAAGGGCCATTGCCACTGGAGAAAGGGCTGGCAGATACTCCGTTCATATTGACCAACATTGTACATATTGTGGTGCTGTGGAAGATGATAACCACCTCTTCTTCTTATGTCAATACCTAGACAGGTTTGGGCCACTGCCAATCCACCTTTACCGACGAACAGGATCAGCATGGAAGAAGACGGTGTACAGATTTTGCTTCCCTTGCTTATTACTAATAACCCATCTGACACTACTCTTTGCAAAACACTTTTCATCATGTGGTATATTTGGAAAGCACGCAATGATAATAGATTCCAGAGGAGAACATGGACTCCTATGCAGGTACATCAAGCCTCCAATGCTCACCAGCAATCTCACCTCACTGCTCTGGAAGAGCTACCACAAAATGGATCCACTGCTTGCCCAAGTCATGCAGGAGCAGTCCCAGCACAAAGGGACTCTGGGCAGCTAAGTCAACAACAGTCTCCACCTCACCAAGAACAAGAACCATCCCGGCATATACCACAAGAGATTGGCACTGTTGTGCCCCAGTCAAATCCAACTCACCTGCTGCACCATGGCAATCAGCCACAGCAACCTCCTATCAACCAAGTTGGAGTACAACTACAACAATAGCAAGCAAATGAGCATGTGTACGACTATGGATCACAACCGGCCTCCCCAACCAAGGTATGGTTCTTTTGTCTACAGATAACCAAGACGAACCTTCTGGGGCTGTTAATTTTGCAGGAACGGTTCACTTCAACACATGGATGTGAGCACTGGAGGCTTCGTATGCTATACTGATGCCTCACTTGCCCCTGACACCAATGGCATTGCCCATCATCAATGTGAGGCGGGTATATGTATTGTTTTTATGAATATGCAGGCTCCTCAAGTGAACATCCTCTACATCAAGGCCATCATGAAGGATGCATCATCAGTTGTCATGGCTGAAGCTTGTGCTTTAGCTCTTGCAGCAACAATTGCTGCTAATTTAAACCTCACTCAGGTCTCCTTTCTATCAGACAACAGTCAGGTGGTGCACTTCCTTTCAGCGCCAGATCATAGCTATCCACCGGATTGGAGAATGAAGTATTACGCTCAAGTCTATGACAACTGTGCTGTTGTAGTTCATCCTACCTTACACAAGATCAGTAGAACTGAAAACACAGTTGCAGATAATTTAGCTAGACAGGCTCACTTGGCTGCTGGAACTGTTCACCAGCCATGCCAGGTTCAGTGCTCTTTTGAGCCCATATTTCTCAGTGCCCTTTGTATCAGGCATTGAACAATGTATGTATGCACTTAGTTTGCGTACTAGCAGCTTTATGCTGCTGAAATGAATGAAGTGTTTGTTGTCAAAAAAAACTCAAAGACTTCCCTTAAAAAAAGGCTAACTCTTCTAAAATGGTTTTTTTAACAAGTACAACGCCGCCCCACTATTAAAGCAAAATAAACGCACCAATTGAGGACTAAAATGCTGACAACCCAGTTAACTAGGCAGACTCTTACACGAAACCCTAAGGAGAAAGATGAGGGCGCGCCGCGCGCCATCATCGCCGTCCCGGGCCATCGTCGTCGCGTTTGCAAGAACACCACCGAGATGTATTAGGAAAATAAGATTAAATAAAATAAAAATTAAGGATCAGTAGGATCACTTAATTGTTTTGGAGTCAAGTCTAATCAGGACTATAAATATTTAGGGGTTTTATTCAGTTAAAGGCAATAAAGAAAATAGTTCATCCCAATCTCTCCCCTCTCCCTGCCGCCACCTCCTCCCTCCCCCACGCGCATGCACGCGCACACCGTCGCCGCCCATGGGCCACCGCCCAAGGCTGCCACGTGCAACCCTGTGCACGGCCTGTTATAGTTTTGTAAACGGTTTAAACATTGACCAAAATTATATTAAAAAACTGCTAACATTCATGATACAAAATTAGTATAATTGTATTAGTAATAATTTTTTATAAAAATTTATTTGGAAACAAAAATATCAATATTATTTGCTATGAACTTGACAAGACTTGAGCTAGCTTGATCGACACAGTTTCTATAATTGCATTATTTTGTGGACATAAGGAGTAATCTATTTGTTGTTCCTTTATTTGGAGTTATGTGTGCTTTATGTGTTTCTATTACTGTGCTTTTATAGCTTTTACCATGTCCTCTACTTATTTAAAGCGTTGTTTTGCGCTATATCACCATACTCGCGCGCGCACGCATATATTAATCATAGTTAGGAATTGCATCTAATTTTCACGATAAAACACAATAGTAGATAAGATGAAAGTGACACCTTCAAAATTTGCGAAACGTAATTTCCCGATAATAGACAACAGGGAACATCGCGCCCATTTCCATTCCACTCCAGCGGACGCCGCGCGGGCGGCAGACCGCGACAAGACTAACCCACCCACTGCCACAGTACCCCGCAAACGTTGGCACGTTGCCGCCACCGACGCGCCGCATCGCACTGACGCGACCACCGATCCGATCCTAGTCCCGGCTCCCACCCTGATCCGCGGATCCCAAATTCCGGGAAGAAAATTAGATGCGCCCATCGCTCATTGACCGGCCTATGCGCCCCTGCACTCGATTGTCGCCGCGTGGCAGAGGAAAGGATCAAGCGGTCAAGGGAGGGTGGCTTGTTCCCAGGCTCGTCCGCACTCCTTCGCGGCTCGTAGTCGTAATTGGCTCATGAAACGGCTCGCTCTGAAGCAGCTCCACGCCGAGTGCCGGGCTGATAGTAGTCCTAGTTGGCTCGTTCAGCAACTCGCTCCAAGCGCAGCACGACGCCGAGTTGCAGCCTGATACGGCGCAACAACAAATCGAGGGCACGAACTAAATTGCGGCAAGGGCGCATACTCCTTCCGGCTGCGCCATTGATCACGTTGGCACAAGCTCCTCCCCAAGGGCGTGTCCTCCTTCTCCTTGCTGTGAGCTCGACGACGTGCGCCTGCTGCGCGCAGCTCCGCCTTGAGCGCCTCGTGCTCGTGGCGGAGGTTGAAGCGCTTGGGACATGGCTTGGTGGAGATGAAACGCGCGACTGCGATCGTGAGGCCGAGGTCAGTGATGTGGCAGTGCACGCAGTCGGATGATCGTGGCTGATCCAGGACCGGCATCACCGGCGTCGCGCTGATCCAGGACGACGGCTCGCGGCGGATCCAGGAGCACGGCTTCGTGGCGAGGGAAGCCCTCCATGGACCATGGTGTCGTTGCGGGTGGATGGGCGTCGTGCCGCCGGATGGCGTAGGTGGCTCCGGCTGCATGAAGACATCGTGCCCTCGATCTATTCTGCCGCTGCCCATATCATGGCCTGGCACTCGACATGAGTACATGACTCATCGACTCAACGTGGTGTTGTGCTTGGAGCCGAGCCCTCGATGGTGCCGAAGCGTCCGCCCGCGAGGAGCCGAAAGATGCCTAGGAATGAGCCACCCCTCCCGTGATCGCTTGATCCTTTCCTCTGCCACGTGGCGACAATCGAGTGTAGGAGCGCATAGGCCGGTCAATGAGCGATGGGCGCATCTAATTTTCTTCCAAATTCCGAGTCCATTTCGGCACCACCCTGCCGTGCCACCCGCCTCGCCATGGCGGACTGCCGTAGCCACATCGAGTTCCTCCGGGCCTTCGAGCAGCACCGGCGCCGCGCGTCCTCCTCCTCCTCCTCGGACCCTTCCTCCCCGCGCCCCCGCCGCGCGTCCCTCTCCTCCATCTCCACGATCGCGGCGCCGGCTATTCCCGCCCTCGCGTTCCTCGCGGCGCTCTACGCGCGGCTGCTGGCTGCCGAGGCGCGGGACGCGGTGGCCACGGGGTGGCGACGCGCCACCCGGCGGCGGCCGGGGCCGCCATGCTGGCATGGGACGCCGTGTGGCACCGAGCCCGCCGGTGCGGCAGGCCCCGGTGCCGCGGCCTGCGCAAGGCCGTGGAGTACGACTCCAGCTCGAGACGGAGGAGTGCGTGCGCGGCCTGCTGCCGCTGCCGCTTGCGCACGGTGTGGGAGGAGGCGGGACCGCGAGGGCCACGTGGCCAGTGGCGGAGCTTGGAGACGAGCACCGGGAGGTTGAGGCGGTGCTCAGGAAGATGGCGCCGCCTAACGGCCGTGCCGTGCTTATCTTCCGTGCGCCGTGCGGGTGCCCAAAAGAGAGGCTGGAGATCTGGGGCGCTAAGAAGGTGCGCCGGATGAAGATGTAGGGATCGGAGGCCATGAACAACAAACAGCTGAAGGCTCTCCTCCTCGCGTGGCGAAATATAATGAGCGAATAGTTAGCGTGACTGCTCCATCTCATATAACTACAGTTTCTACGTACATGGTAGTATTACAGTTCACTTCTATTCTAGTCTCTTGTAGGAAGAGGAATAATTGTGGAGGTAGATACAATATCATCAGTGGATTATGCAATAAGTGGTTGGTGCCTATATTGGGTATATAAATAAGCGCAGCGGAGACAAATCCTTTCTTACTTAATTTAAAACTTGCTATGCCATCTAAATGACCATACCTTGTTAGTTAATGTTCTGCTTATCCAATATGCTGGTTTTGCGTGTTACTAGGAAATGACTATTAACTACTAAGGGGGGTGGCTGTTTGGAGAAATTGCTTTCATTCATATAGTCACTAATGGATGCTTATTATCTAAAATGTTAGCTATGAGGGGTAGCAGTAAACCATCTGTACTGATGCATATCTCCCCTGTTTGTTTCAAGCTGTTCTGAACTAAGAGCTCAGAATGTTAGGTCTGTGATGTCACTCATAGTTTGTGCCAGTAGATTAATTTTGCAATGCTATTTGAGATGATGTGTTTCTTTCTGGTCCTTTTCTCACTGTTTGACATCGAACAAATAGTGTTCTCTTTATGTTGATGAATATTCCTCCGTTTGTTTGTCTTGGTTTCTCTAATAATGTCACTGTTCACTTTGTTGCTATTATCTACTTATCATAGTGTTCTGTATCTTATGGACTCTAATTTCATTGATGCTATTTGTCTGGTTTCTTACATATACTGTTTATGCATTATTACTTTCCTTGAGTTTTGAGTAAACTGCTGATTGCCCAAAGTGAATACCATTTCTGTACCCGATACTAAATACCTAAAAACATAAATGATACCTCTTGACGTACATTTGATCATATATCAATACTTCAATGTTGGAAGAAATTATTGTAACTTCATTTCCTCACTTCTATCGTCTTACATATTATCAGTTCCAGCTGAAGCCATTCAAGTCAAAATGTCTGTAAGCTTGATCAGTGTCATCGACATTGTGGGTGTTCAGATCAAGTTTCTTCCCTGAGCACGGATTCTCAAAATCTACTAGCTTGCTTTCTCTGGGGTATTCAACTGCCTGTCTTGCACAGTTTTGTTCTTCCAGATATAGCTTGTCTGCATCTACTTTGCTTCCTGATGCCGAACTGGTGGTGCTACCTCCACCATTCTTGTGAGGTGCAGTATACTCATGTGCCATCTCTGTGTCACTTTCATACCCAAACTCTGCTTTACTGTATCCTTCCTCATTCTGCAAATGAGCCATCTTACGCTCACTTAGGCTTCTGTTAAGGGCAAACTGGGTGTCATGTTCATGAGATCTTTTCCTGCAAAATAATGAACTATCATAATATGCTTTTAGTACTCCATGGTGCTGTAGTCTGTGATCCTTGATGAATCCGTCAGCCACAGACAAATAACTATTTGTTGAACTGTCAACAAACTGGATTTGTCTAGGCTCTAATCTATGCACACTTGAGCTTCCTTTTACATCTGTAATCGCATTACTGAAGCATTCAGTCGATACTTGTGAAACTAACTCTGATATTTTTATTTTTGCGTCTTCCAGGTTTGCAGGACCCAAATTCTGTTTTCCAAGTGTCTCTTGTGCCTGCTCCAAAACTGCCTGTAGGTATTTCCCTTGGGCTTCAATTCGTAGTTGTAGATGCCTTTGCACCTGTTACCAGTTTAAATTTAAGATCAGAATCACTGCAGCACAACTCCATTTTATAGACTATAAGTGGGACATTGCTGGACCATTAAATTCGTTGGACCCCAATATTGGGTGTGCAAAGCCATAGAAAATAATTTAGGATGCCGCCCCTGAAAGTCTTGACACTGAACCATGCACTCTATAGGCTGCCTAATGATCAGCACAGAAGAGGCTGAGGTGGTTGGCACTGTATGATCAAAGGGAAACCATAATTGTAAAAGACGAGCAGGAGAAAGAAACCTAGAGGCGAGAGAAAGCAGACTAGAATGGTTTCCTATTCAAGCATGCAGCTTCAAGCTCACTAATTGATTCAATGGTCATCATCTGTGTCAGAGAGAGTGCACAAGTGCACTTGGGCCAAGTGGCCAAAAAGAGGCAGCAGCCTGCCACAACACAGGAGGTGCGAGGAGGACAGCTTGCAGAACGAGGAAGAACACACTTCACCAGTTCCAAATCATAGTTCATTTTAGCTCTATCCGAAGTCAAACTTACTTTCACTGACTTTTTAGAAAAATATATTAACATCTACAAGTTCAAATAAATGTACTATCAAGATATATTTCATGGGCATTTGATGAAACTAATTTGGTATTTTAGATGCTGATGCATTTTTCTATGAACTTGGGATAAAGTGAACTATAATTTGGAACGGAGGGAACATATAAAGGCTGCATGCCACCTGTTGAAGATTGCGGACATCAATGGGAATTTTCATCAAATATTTAGAAGTTCAATAATATATTGGTGTTTGAGAGATCTGTTTTCATGTTTGATTTTTTAACAGACTATTTGTTTCTTCACCATGTAATAACTAATGGCTATGTGCATCTCTTGACTCAGCTCAAACAATCTTATTCCTTAATCTAAAATGGTGATTAGCTTGTACTCCCTCTGTTCCAAATTGTAAGTCATTTTAGCTTTGTCCTAGGTCAAACTTGTTTTAGCTTCGAATAGGTTTGTAGATAAATGCGTTACTATCTACAATAGCTGTAATATTATCAAAATATATTCATGGTACATTTAATGAAATCTTGTTTGATGATGTATATGTTTGTACATTTTACTATAAACTTAGTCAAAGTTAGACAAGTTTAACTTAGGACAAAACTTAAACGACTTATAACTTGAAACAGAGGGAGTATATACGTATTGTACCTACTAACTATAATTTTTTAGCTAAAAATATTGGATCTATAGTTACACACCCTTGACATCGTAATATAATGCTTGGTTCTAATTAGATCCGGATTGTACATTATTTTGTCATCGTTAAAGGAGGTAGTAATTTGGAGTCGTGGTCTTCCCTTATGCTCTTCTGAAAGTTTGGACTGCGCTAGCCGCCTAGCCCTGTTCAACCTACCTTATCTACCACGTGAAATATCTGGAACAAACAGTATTATCTTCGTGGTGTCACTGACTCACCTCAAGTTGTTCATTTAGTTGTCTCTGAACCTCAATTTGCATCTGAAGTGCTTCACCAATTTGAATAGTCCTTGTGCCCAGGAAAAGAGACTATCATTTCAATATTCAGATTATATACAACTACAGTGTGTTAACAGGGTCCTTACTTCTCTGCCTGCGGAACGACATTTGTACTGCTCATTGTTGCTGAGCTTGTTCCTGGAATCCTTTCAGGAACAGATGTACATCCTACGGCTGCAAAGCGGTTACAAGTTGGTAACTCTTATGCTGTTCCATTATAATAGTAAATATGGGATTTACAACGTGTTCTTACCATTCTTTGATGTACTGACATTTGCTTGAGCTTGGAGGTTCTTGCTAAGCCTGTATTTCTGTAACATCCAAGAAATGATGATTACTGCAGAAGTTATAAATATCATTTTTCGCAGATGGATTTCTGATTCTAAAGTACCTGGAGATGGCTTTTCAAATGGTACAAGGTGAGTCCTGGAATTCCCATGAGTCTCATGACTGTTTTTGGAGTAGCTTCTGGGTAATGAATAGAAATATAAGAATTCAGCTGGTCTCTGTACTTTGAGAAGATATAAGAATATTATACTTACTCTCTGCTCCACCTAATTGATTGACTGCATCTACAAATCGCTGATGTAACTCAGGCGTCCATTTCAGCCTTGGTTTAGCATAAGTTGAGAGAACCAGCCCAGAATCTCCTTGGGCATTTCCTCCACGCAAAAACAGATGCTGTTCCATTGGAAATGATGTTCTCGTGGTGAAGAGCTCACTCGGGCCCTGATGTTGGTGATACATCTGCTGTAGAAATGACATGCAATTTCTAATAAGTCAGGTCAACCTGACTGCCAGGGAGACGCCCCAGGGGGGGGGGGGGGGGGGGCGGGGGGCGGCATTAATTTTCCTAACCTTTCTGGCCTGTGTTTTCCAATGTCTTCTTTTCTCTGTTCCCAAAGGCTGAAGTTGTGTTGGAGTGTTTCCTGTTGACAAAAACGCCCTCTTGTCCGACCTTAAGCCTTTTGATACCCTTTTGCCCTTCTCAGGTTGATAAGGAGTGCCTTATGAGGTGCGTTTTATATGGGCAAACATAGAATCTAGCATCTTGGAACAAACATCACAAGAACAACCTTTAAGCCTACTAAGAGAAGATGCTAGCTTTAGTAATTTTGGAATCAATAACCAAAATCGAAATTTTCATTTTGAATATTTCAACCAGTGACTTCTATGTATGATAACACCTTACTTTTCTAGGTGTATTTACTGATTTAAAACATTGAAGTGCGTGTGGCATGTGTACAGATAAACACGGACACCTATAGATAAAGCAAATTATACTTTTATGTAGCTTTCTGGAATATGATTCTGCTATCTGATCTGTTCAGTTTATGAAAGATGCACTTCTGAATTTATGCCTCATGAATGACCAGACAAATATTTGAGTAGCTTTGCCAGCTGGGGGTAGTTTTGCTGGTATTTATGAATGGTTCAGTCTTGCTTCACTTCGGTACATGATTTAATTATTATTGTTTATAGTGGAATCAGATGCAGCCTGGGTTAATTTTGTTTGAGCCACATGTTGACACTTGTCAGTATACTTGTTGGGGACACTATTCTACTTACAGAAACATGGTTTTTCTATCAATTTTATTCTGTCCATTGTATTACTTTAAAGTGCATGGAATATGAACAAGAATAAGTTCCATCAGGGTCCTTTCCTAAGATTGGTACATATTCACATTGCAGTCCAGGAAAGTTTCGGCCATGAGATTTATGCTCTTTATGTGGGATAAGCTCCTTTTGAACAAGACCACTTTGATTGTGATCATCACTAGTCAAAGCAAGTGTACTTACGTACTATGTTGTTTCTGTATATGTTACTACACAATAACAAAACCATTAATTACTCTTCCTGACTTTTGCTCCATAGATATTTTTTTTGAAGGTATACCATAGATAACCAGTTCATTACAATCATGTTTTTTTTTGAAAACATCAATCATGTTTCTTTAGCTTACCAAGCTTTAAGAGACTGAAAACACTTTTTTTTGAGCAATTTTTGTTTCTGTTGATTGATATATATGTTCTTGAAATATATAAGGAATGAGAGTAAGTCTTTTCCTTATATATCATGAGAACTGAGGACTTTTTGTTTCATGTACTCAATTTAACCGGCGGTTCACTGTGTTTCTACTCCGTCCATCCTTGCAATATTTGGTTAGTTGAAGTGCCTCATTAGGACCACACAAATAACATATATTGACATTAAACAACAGTAGTAAGAATTTTAAACTGACATAATTCAAGTTCTTCACTTAAGAAAAGGAATTCCAGAAACTTATTGCTGTGTCCCTTCCCATTTAGAGCTTATTCTATAGCCACGGGGAATTGTAACCATAACTTCCCTATTCTATTAGTATTTTTTTCAATAGATTAGAAACCTCATTAAGTTTTTAGAAGAATTGGCCAATTTGGAATGTTTGGTAATTTTCTCATGATAGTTACCCTTTGTGACATCATTGTTTTTACTGATTTTGTGTTGATGACTTGAGCACGAAACACAAGTTTATTTTTCTTGCTGGAGTATACTTTTTTTATTCATCTCATAATTTATTTTATTTTTCCATGCTCTAGCAACATGTACTTATCAGATAGCACATGCTGTTTGAAATGGAGGGTGGGCTGTCTAGCTATCAGCATATAAAGAAGTCTTAGATAGAAGAATCTAAAGCATCATCCTTTACCCTTCATCTTTAACAAAGCAGCATCACTTGTGGGGGCATATTCAGCTGTAAAGATTGGTCCCGATAGCAGTTCTAGAATTGTAAGTTACATATAACATGAAGCTTTCTGCTCTAGTTTCTATGAACTTATTTTACATGAGTTGCCTCTGCAAATCTCTGTAAGCTGGTTCAGTAGCAGGCAGAAAGGCTTATCATGACCATTATGCGTGCATAGGAACCACCTCGCCATCAACCTAGCACCCACCACTTTTCAGAACAAACTAGTTTGAATAATTGATATCATACGAGTTCTGGTGGACTGGTGTAGTGTGCATCTACATGTGTGGCTAAGTTGCTCCTTATATTGACCTGCCAAGCAGCGTTTGGGGGGCCAAACCCAGAGACTGCTTGATATCTGATGACTAGTTTGGCCTTCTTTAGTTCAGTAGCTTTGTCATATGACTGCACAATTTTGAAAAGTGTTTACTAGGAGTTAGTATGCTCAAATGGTGCGACACAACCGTAACAGGATCATACAGTTTGGAGAAACCTTGTCTATCATCATGGGTACACCAATACTCAATTACTCTTGTCCAATCTTGGTCATTGGAGTGATAAAAGGCAGAGTAGCAACCAATTAAAATCACTCATGAATAGGGAAACCCAATTGCACAAGCTACTCATTTATTGAATGGAGTCTTTGTCCAGACAACATGAGCTCCATGAACACATAGATTCTCGATCTCAAACTATCTCCTCGGCATTGATTCTTTTCTCGGTGTCCTTGGCATGAATTCATCCTCAAGTTGCCTGCATATTTCTGGTGAGCTATTCTTTTCGTCAATATGCATTTCTCATCAATCCACCTAAATCTATTTTTTTTTCTTATTCGCATTGGCAGCATCCGAATCTCGATATTCCTTGTGCAGCAAAGAAGCTTTCTGTGGCTTTCACAGAACATATGCTGCCAGAGTATGAAATAAACTATCGCGGCGGCGACTATCTTACGCTTAGTGATGGTTACTGTTCAGGGATGCTCTTTGAGCAACTAGTCTAGTCTAGTGGTTATGTGATGCTCTTGCAGTTCACAGGCAGCGAGGAGGCACCTGAAGGATTCATTCTTGATATGGTATCTAATGCAAATTTGCACTATGTTTATAGCTGTACATGAATTATGTGCGCTGATGCTTTGTGCTAATGCTTGGATTTGTTTGAAGAAAATCTGTGGTTAAAGTAAATCAAATTGAGGCGATGAGGCGAACATCTTTGATATTCTTTTGGTCCTGGTCAGTGCTTTTGGTTTGCCCCTCTTTTCGATATTCCAATGATCATATTGACATCAGTCGATGTCACGAGCAATATTCCTCTAAGAATGTGGGTAGTTCTGCCACATTTCGCTTCCTGGTTTATTGCAGGTGTTTTCGCGTTGTTTGCCTGCTGAACACATGCTGCGCTGTAACTGTACAATTATCCTTTTGCTCTATTTTCTTTCAATTCAGTACAAATTAATATGTGATTAATCATACTTCCTATTGTTTTCTGTACTTATATTATCTGTCACATAACAGTATTTTTTTTAGCACTGAGCTTGGCTAGAGAATTTTTGGACCATGTTCCTCTATTTGGCTCCACAGGTTCTTCGTTTGGACGGCTTTTGCTTCAGATTGGGAAAAGAGAGCTCGGGTCGGGTGAGAGGGGTGGCCATCTAGCACTGCCAATACTAGAGGTACTATTTCAGTTCCACCTTGCTACTGGTTGTGTTATACTACCTTCGTTCCAAAATAAAAGCAGATTTCATTCTAAGTCAGAATATTTTAATATTTATCAAGCCACCAAGGAGCATGCAGATATTTTTTTTATGATGGATCTATTTATGCTCACTTGATATTATAAATGTTATCGTTCTTTTCTATAAATATGGCCGCGTTCAAACTAATGATAGTTTGACTTGGGATGAAACGAGAAATGCTCATACTTTGGAATGGAGTATGGGCAGTATTACCATACCATGTGCTGCTGGCTGGTTGATGAAGAATTCCCACGAGATCTATCCTGTAAACACCTGGGAGTAGAAAATAAGATAAGACTATGTCCAGAGTCTACGCATTCATATCTAGTTTGGTGCGTATTAGTAGTGCACACAGATACTTATTCTCTTTTAGAATCATATTGTTTTTAATACATGTATAATTATAATGCCAGCCTTCAATGACAAATCTGTAGAGTTTTATGTTGGCCTTTGGAGTTTTGCAAGGCTTATGTTCCAGGATGAATGAGTTATATAATATATATGTATCAAGTTGGGGGCCATGAGCATGGATCTCATCTATGATGACTTTGTGCGTGGAACAGGTTCTCGCCTGTATTGTATACCTGCTAGGAACATCACGAGAGAGAACTGTTCCCGATGGCAACCGACTTGGTTAACTGAACCGAACTCGTGGAGAAAGAAAATGCTGCGCTTTTGAGAAAAAAACCAACGCCTCCAGAAGCAATTATCCAGAGCGCACGGCGTCGGGAGTGGCCGTCACGGTCGGCGGCGGGGCGCATCTTTGATCTTTCTCGCTTTGACAAGCAGATGAAAAGTCCAAAGAACGCGCACGGGGGGGCATGTACCGCGCGACCTCGCGTGGCACGTCGCGCTCCGTTGATTAGGCAAAGCTCCCGGCGGGAAGTCAGCTGCTTCCGGCCCGTCCGCGGCTGCCGAATCTCCCGTGCCGATAGGGATCTCGGCGCGGTTTCTGGGGCGGTGGTGCCGCGGCGGCGAGGCGAGATCTGCGCCGCAGCTCACGTCCAAAGTGAAAGTTGCCGAAAGCTGCGCAAGATAGCATCACGGTTTTACGCTTTGGCTTGAATTTGGAACTGCAAATATGGATAATTGTTTCACAAGCCATCTATACCGTAAATTAAGCATAGCTTGGCCGGTTAATCTCATGATTAGACAACAATATTCTATTCTTTCGGTGGTAAACGACATATATGATAACTCATCAATTTCAAGATCAATAAGCTCTGTGTTTCGAAAGGACTCATTCTTGTTGGATGAATGTGCATATATGTATCCTAGCGTCTATTGGATTCACAAAAGGATAAACTAAAGTTTAGAATTATGGGACAACTTTTAGGGCTATTTGGGAGCACTCATAGTTCTAGATTCTATGTAAGAAACCGTTTGTAAGCAGCAAACATGTAGAACAAGACTGTATTTTTGGCAAGATCTGACAAAAAAAAAGCTTAAGAAAAAGATTTTCTCGCAAAGATCGAGAAAACTCCCAAACCCTGTTTATCCATTTAGACTGCCATTTGGGAGTAAAAGAACACAATTCACACCGCTTCCTAATCAGTCATCACTATAATCACTTTAGAGCTTGTTTGGATGCTTCAGAATACATGTATTTTTAAGCATCCAAACAAGGCCTTAGAGTATTTCTTGCCTATTGATGGAATCAGAGTCATAGAATCATGGAGCTTAAGCTACAATTCAGAAACAGAACTCTACCAAACAGAATGCTATTATATCCATTTTTGCTATACCAATTACCTAATTTCTTTTTGATGAATAAATTAAGAGAACTTGTATGTTAAATTGTCTTACCAAGAAAATTCCTTATTTCTCTTGGATTAGGCAACAGCTCTTCGGAGCCTGATACAGTTGAGAATCTGAAATCGGTTCACTGATTTCAAATATTGCGTCTATGCACAGGCACCTCGCAAGTGATCCAAAGGTTGAAGCATAGATCCTATCCTACAGCCACTAAACATCCGCGGACTGTCCAAGGCCCCTTAATCAACGCAAAAATTGCTGCCTAGTAGTTAAACAAAAACGTGCCCATGTGGATGCATTTAGCTTTAGTCTGGCCACTGAACCATTTCCTTTCTGGAAAAAGGAGAGGCTAGCAATCATCTGAGAGCCATGGCTACAAGTGAGGAGACAGATGGAAGAAGTACTCACGGCCACTCAAGGATACTCAAACCTGCACCAAGAGAAAGGCATGTGATATAAGGAAACATCTTCAGAACCATACGGAGGAAGGTCACTGTTTTTCCCCCGAAGAACCAAAGCAGGAAGTTCCTTTGCAAGCCAAAAGTACTGTTTATCCACCTAATGCTTTGTTTGACTACACCTTGTCTACCCTAATTCATATGTATTGAGGTGAAAAAATAGACCTGCTGTATAACATGTGTAGCATCAATAGAACGGATTTTAACAGGGGTAATTCAGCCAGCAGGTACTTGATATGACGATATATTTTAACTGGTAAGCACGGGTCAACTAAACAATGAATAAATCCCAGGCATGATAGTTTACAAGACCAACGTATTCCAAAAATTGTTGAAAGTCATACCATCAGAGATTCAGAGCGACGAACACAGCCAGAAAACCTTGATATTTTTAACCAGATGGTGTAAATTTGGGCACAATATTTCAACAGGTTGCCTTGGATGATATTGATATCTGTACTTCCTGGACGATATATTCTCGCCGAGAATGTTTAGTGTCATCTCTGAACATGACGAGGTTTACCTCTACTGGTGTTCACAAATCACAAACGTTTTACTACTAGCACTAGTTCAAGGCGACAGATTCTAGCCGAGAATGTTTAGTGTCATCTCTGAACATGACGAGGTTTACCTCAACTGGTGTTCATAAATCACAAACGTTTTACTACTAGCACTAGTTCAAGACAATGAACATGAATGGATTCTCAGAGCCAAGAACAAAGAAAGCGAATGATCGCATGCATAGGATGCAGACAGGCTCAGTAGCAGCAGCAACAACAACAACATAGCCTTTTGTCCCAAACAAGTAAAGGTAGGCTAGAGATGAAACCCAAAAGAGGCATGAAAACAAAGAACACATAAATGGTATAAGAAAAAAATTACGGTTCAGGCACGTTAATTGCTAGTCTCTAAGCACTTCTATCCATAGCTAAATCCTTAGGGATATTTCACTCCTTAAGGTCTCTCTTAACCGACTCGTCCCAAGTCAGTTTAGGTCGACCTCTACCTCTCTTTACATTATCGACCCGCTTTAGAACCCCACTACGCACCGCTGCCTCAGGAGGCCTCCGTTGGACATGGCCAATCCATCTCAACCGGTGTTGAATTAATTTTTTCTCAATTGGTGCCACCCCAACCCTATCCCGAATATCGTCATTCCGGACTCTATCCCTCCTTGTGTGCCCACAACACCATCGTAACATACGCATCTCTGCTATACTCAATTGCTAGATATGTCGCCTTTTTATAGGCCAACATTCAGCACCGTATAACATCGCCGGATGAATCGCTGTCCTATAAAACTTACCTTTTAACTTCTGAGGCACCCTTCTGTCACAGAGGACACCTGAAGCTTGATGCCATTTTAACCAACCGGCTGAAATTCTATGCCTAACATCTTCATCAATGTCACCATCCTTTTATAGCATCGATCCTAAATACCGAAAAGTATCCTTCTTGGCCACCACTT
>CM041639.1:31163817-31227809 GCA_023333625.1 Bothriochloa decipiens | reverse complement strand
TACATATCCTTGATGAGGGTGATGTACTTAGTTGGGACTTTGTGCTTTTCCAAGGCCCACCACATGATATTTCTCGGTACTTTGTCATATGCCTTCTCGAGGTCAATAAATACCATGTGCAAGTCCTTCTTCTGCTCCCTATACCTCTCCATCAACTGTCGTAATAATAAAATTACCTCCATGGTCGACCTACCAGGCATAAACCCAAATTGGTTTTGGGTCACACTTGTCACTCTTCTTAGGCGATGCTCGATAACCCTCTCCCAGAGCTTCATCGTATGGCTCATCAACTTAATCCCACGGTAATTAGTACAACTTTGAACATCTCCCTTGTTCTTGAAGATCGGTACTAATATACTTCTCCATTCTTCAGGCATCTTGTTTGACCAAAAAATAAGGTTAAAAAGCTTAGTTAACCATACTATCGCTCTGGCACCTAGGCATCTCCACATCTCAATGGGGATACCGTCAGGGCCCATCGCTTTACCTCCCTTCATCCTCTTCAAAGCCTCCCCGATCTCTGCCTCCTGTAATCTCCTCACGAAACGTCTGTTGGTATCGTCAAATGAGTCATCCAACTCCAAGGTAGGACCCTCATTCTCCCCATTAAACAACTTGTCAAAGTACTCTCTCCACCTGTCCTTGATCTCCTCATCCCTCACCAAAAGTTGATCCGTCCCATCCTTGACGCATTTGATTTGGTTGATGTCCCTCGTCTTCCTCTCGCGGATCCTAGCCATCCTATAAATGTCCTTCTCCCCTTCCTTCATGTCTAGTCGCTGATAAAGGTCATCATACGCCTGACCTTTTGCTACACTCATCGCTCGTTTTGCAGCCCTCTTCGTTATTTTATAGCCCTCAATGTTGGCTGCACTCTTGTCATGATGGAGGCGCTTGAACCACTCCTTCTTCTCCCTAATAGCCCTTTGCACCTCGTCATTCCACCACCAGGTGTCTTTCGCTTCCCGTTTGCCTCCCCTACTCACTCCAAACACATCCGAAGCCACCTTTCGAACACATGTTGCCATCTTTAGCCACATGTCATCTGCATCTTCTCCTTCTTCCCACGGCCCCTCATCTAGCATCCTCTCCTTAAATATTTACGTTGCTTCCCCTCTAAGCTTCCACCATTTTGTTCTCGCAATCTTGGCCCGATTGTCCCGATGGACACGTACCCGAAAGCGAAAATCCGCCACCACAAGCTTGTGTTGAGGGACAACACACTCCCCAGGTAACACCTTACAATCTAAGCAAGCACGTCTATCCTCCCTCCTTGCAAGAATAAAGTCGATCTGACTCAGGTGTTGTCCGCTACGAAAGGTTACTAGATGGGATTCCCTCTTCTTAAAGACGGTGTTTGCTATCAACAAATCGTAGGCCAACGCGAAGTTCAAAACATCCTCCCCCTCTTGATTTCTACTACCATACCCGAAACCCCCATGCACCCGCTCGAAACCTACATTAGTCGCACCCACATGGCCGTTGAGGTCTGCTCCTATGAAGAGTTTCTCGCTGATAGGCACAGTACTAACCATGCTATCGAGATCTTCCCAAAACTGCCTCTTGGTGCTCTCGCAAAGACCTACCTGTGGGGCATAGGCACTGATCACATTCAGAGCCAAACCTCCAACTACCAACCGGACTAGGATAATCAGATCGTCTTGCCTCCGCACCTCAACTACTCCATCCTTAAGGCTCCTATCGATCAAGATGTCTACACCATTCCTACCCTATGTTATCTCCGTGTACCAAAGTTTGTAGCCAATATCCTCCACCTCCTTCGCCTTCTGGCCCTTCCATTTAGTCTCCTGAACGCATAGAATATTTATACGCCTCCTAATTGCTGTATCGACTAGTTCTCTTAACTTACCCGTTAGGGACCCTACATTCCAACTACCTAGACGAATCCTAGTTGGCTCGGCTAGCTTCCTTACCCTTCGCACCCGTCGAGGGAAGTGCGAAGACCCTTGCTCATTTTTCACTACACCCGGGCGCAGATGTATCGCGTCACAAATGTTGCGATGACCCGACCCTTACTCATTTATCATCGTACCCGGATCACGATACGACGCGCCACTAAGGGGATGACGACCCGGCTCTTGCACATTTGACACTACACCCGGGTTCTGATGTAGCGCGTCACTAAGAGGGTTACGCCCCAACAAATCTCTTGTGGGTTTCATATCCATGAGAGTGGCTGGTTTTGAAATGTTGGCTAGCCGTACCTAACACACCCTCCTCCTTTATCCGGACTTGGGACCGGCTATGTTGAAATGACTCAAGAAAGTCTTCCAATCAACATAGGCGAAGTTGGCAGACAGGCTCAGTAGCTAGGACATTAATTAAAGGTGAAATGATCGCTAAAATCCTGGCAAAATAGAGCAGCCACAAACTTTGCACCTTGCGATTCATCCAACAAGAATTGTCAGTACAGAAAATAGGTCATCTACTGACAAGGTTCATTGCTATTCTCTGATGTATGAGCATTATTCACAAAGGAGGAAGAAATCAACTTTCTCCAGCATTCGGGTTGATTCTAGAAGTGGAGGGAGTCTGTTGATCAGTGAAAGCGCCTCTGGCAGTTTGTGGTTCTGGTGTTGAGAATAGCCCACTGAACCAAGGAACAAAGGCCCACGCTCTGTTACTGCTCTCACTGTCGTTTTCAGGGCCATCGGCCCTGACTTCCTCTTGGGTGTTCTCTGTTCTGTCCACATTGCTAGGCTCATTCAAATCTTTCGTCTCTTCAGATGGCAGCTCAAACCGGCACACAGGGCAGGAGCTATGGAGTTCAAGCCATGGCAGGATACAAGGAGAGTGGAACTTATGCTCACAAGGCATTTGCTTTGCCTGGGACCCCAGCTCAAGATCATCAAGGCAGACTGAACAGCTGACAACCTCTGCTATTTGGACAGTGGGCAGAGCTTCAACTGCCTCTTTCTTTGCAGGAGGGGTGCCATACCGGTTTGGATCATTCTCAGCCAAATGTTGAAGCAGCAGGCTCAGCCCAGCCCCCAGGACATATTCTTCCAGCAAGCCATCATCATTGCTAGATCCACCTTGGTCATCTCGGTCCTCATCAGCATCAAGCACTGAGCCTTGCAAAGCAAGAGCTTGGTTGAAGGCATTGATCAGAATGGAGTTGTCCCTTCCCCTGTCAGCTCTAAGGTCGTCCTGGATGCTATCAAGCATATGACGCAGAGCTGATGCCCGTCCATGCCTCCTGATGAAACCCTCAAACTCACGGCCTATATCATCATCATCATCATCTTCATCATCACTGTCCGCCACATCTCCTGGCTGCTCAAAAGGGTTGTTCGACGTTCCCCATTGTGATAAATCCCGCTCTGACTGCTGACTGACCAACCCCTCAAATTCCTCCCCAATCATCTCTTCAATGAATCCACCACCGCAGAATGGGCACTTGATCTCCTCCCCCATGGCCTCCTCAATGGACTTCTCACATCCATGGCACCAGTACCTTGTGACTGCAGCTTCTGTCATCCTCCAAATCCTCCCTGCTGATCAAGTATTGCACAGAGACAAAAAGGTGTCAACAGGGCACTACGATTAAAAAGGGAAATATGCATTGATTCCCAAGTGAATGACCACAGGATACAACTCATCATTGACGAGAGTAAGTGCAGTATCTACAACAACTTTACCAAGAGATGAAACAAGATGAATAATTGAATACCACAGTGGACATCTATGACTGAACTTCACTCGGTAATGGCAGGCATGGAGATCTTATCTATAATAAATCGGTATCAAGAATATGAACAAAGCTAAGTTTTGCATCTAATACAGATATTAAAGTTCTCTTCACTTCAGCTCTATAGGAACAGGAGCAGCAAGCTGTCCTAAAGAGAAGACCCACTTGGAAATAAGGCAGCACTGGCAGATCTTCTAGACGGGGAACACAGAGATTGGGAGTCGAAATTCTTAGTTCAGGAATAGGGTCCCAATTCCATACTTTCTATTTGAAGAACAGGATTCTATTCCAAAAGAAGGTATTGAGAGCCCCCATCAGAAGTCATTGTGGTTCGCGCAAACCACAGCACAAGACTAATTCCCTGTCCTGTCCTCTCAGGATTCACTCACATTGCACTATTCGCTATTCGAAACTCATCTTCCCCGAACAAAATTCCCTCAAGAAATCCCCAATCTACCAAGCAGCAAAGGCGATCCTTTTTATCAGACAACACAAGATATTATCCAAAGGGCCCAAAGCAAACCGGCTCCGGGCTCTTGATTTCGGGCACCGCAACCAATCGCCCCCACAGAAACCACCTTCCTTTTTAGTATTTGTGGTACAGGAGGGGGAAAACGGGGAGGGAGAGCTCGCGCGAAGAGCCGAGACGACTGACCTTGGCGCCGCCGGCTGCTCCCCCTGCTAGCGGATTGGACGACGGCGCTGGTCCTCCGCCTGCGCCCGTCCTTGGTAGCTTCGGCGGAAGCAGGATGATGATGAAGGGGAACAACAAGAAGTTACGGGGCAGGTGGGCTGGCATGCTCTGCTGGATTTCTTTACTCCCTGGCCGTCATCGTCGCCTGTTTCCGAATGGAGGAGAGATATTTTATTTGATTGATCCTGGCGCAAATCTCGAACCAAGATTGCTATGACTTGGAAGCATACAATTGCTCTGCTCCTTTTTCGCTTTTTCTCAGGGAGGTTTTGTTCAGTTTTACCTGTAATTTGCAGCTTGGCTGGCTGATAAAACCTCACTTTGAGGCAAAGGTGCCTACCAGCTAATCTTCCTGACCCCAACTGCTGTTGGCTTCTTCCTAGTAGTTTATTTTTCTGCATACATATAAAATAATAAAACTAGTAACGTACCACAATTATTCTATTATTATATACCACAAGTAAACTTATCATGCTTGTCTCTTTTTTTATTATAAAAAATCGAGAGGAAACTAAAGTAGTGGGACACCGGATTGCACTGATTCTTGCATCGCAGGCCTAATGTGTGAAGAAATTCCCGGTACAGCGCACCACGGTTTGTACGGATATTGTAGCACAGCATGGCATTGACCGCGCACGAGGCCGCGTCCAATTCCAACGGACGCTTCCATGTTGCGTCTGCCGCCGGTCACTAGTCGACCTTTATCTTGGCTTTGATGAACCATGAAGAAGCCTGTGTGAACCGGAATGCGGCGACAAGGGGTTCCCTTCGGTTGCACCTCCTGCGGACGCCGAGAGGGTCGGTCAAGATCGGTGGCCATGGCGTGGGCTGCGTGTTCAATGGAGACGATGGCCAGATGGGGGCGACGCGCCGACGTCAACGTTTTAGAGGCGGCGGCGGCGTGGGCTCGGTCGGGTCAGAGAGGGGGAAAAAGGGCCACCGTGGCCGCGTCCAACGCCAGCCCAGAGTGCGACAGGCATCATTTGCATCCGGGCCGGTACGGTGTTGTCGGCGGGCCGGCTCACGAGACGGGAATGGCCGCAGCCCAAGAGTCGGCCCAGCACCGTCTTATCAGGAACAGGAAGCGAACCGTTCCAACCAGCGCACCTACCACCGTCTGCGCTCGGGGCGTGGCTGGTCAGTCACGACGGCTCTAAAGTCTCAGGCACCACCACCACCGGACCAGACCAGACCAGACCCCGCGCCCGCGCGAATCTAAAGCCAAACCAACCGCGAATCGAATCCACGGGAGGGGAAGGGCGCGGGGGCATGGAGTTCCTGCAGGCGCAGAGGCTGGAGACCACGGTGGCCGTCGCGGTCGCCGTGGCCGCCGGCGCCGCCTACCTCTACCTCCGCAGCAGGAAGCCCAGGGGTGAGCCGAGCCCTTTGCCCTTTCCGTCACGAATAACCTGCGCGTACCCAGAACCCTTCGTTCGTTTTTCTCTCGTGCGGTCAATACTCACTAGTAGTATGTATCTCTGGCTCTGAATCCTGCCGCGCTGGTGTCCTGCTAAGCTCAAAGGATTTGTGGTTGTGCTCTGGGTTGCACGCGAGTAGGCGATCCGTTGATTCATTTTTGTGTCGTGGTAATAATTGGATTGGATTTAGTTGTGTTGTACTGTTGATGCCTCTGAACACTAGTGTCAGTAAAATCGCATGGTTCACCAAAGCTGAACATTCAGAGATAAGTTCCTTGCTAGGCCAAGGCCATCTAGTTGGCATGCTTGCTTGGATTCTGAAACATTTGGTAACTGGCCCTACCACCGTGACTATGTTCTTGCTACTTGGTACTTTGTGTATGCATATACCACTCTACTTATTTTAAGTGAGCTACTGCTTTTGAATCTCGCAGCTCGTTCTACCTTCCCACCCCCACCCCCCCACCCCCTCCCCCCCCCCCCCTCTTGTAGCTCATTTGTATTGGTTGTGTTGTGATCTGCTCTATAGGCTGCCTGGACCCAGAGAACTTCAAGGAGTTTAAACTTGTTGAGAAGAGGCAACTGAGTCATAATGTTGCCAAGTTCAAGTTTGCGCTCCCAACACCTACTTCTGCATTGGGTCTTCCAATCGGACAACATATAAGCTGCAGGTCTGGGCTCTCTGTTACCACTTTTGAAAGTGGGTTTCCAATACAGCCATTAGTTTGAATTTCCATTAATCTGACTCTGTTTATCCCCAATTGTTCTAGAGGACAGGATGCTGCTGGCGAGGAAGTGATCAAACCTTATACTCCAACTACTCTGGACTCTGATCTTGGATCCTTCGAGCTTGTTATAAAGGTAGGTTTTCAATAAGATGATCCTTGTTTTCATTTCCTAATCATTCCATCTCATCTTCACTTGTGTTGTTATGCATATTTGGTCATCAACGCAACTATTTGTGCACTGTCGTGATTGACCACTTTTTTTTTCCTTTCCCATCATGAAGATGTATCCCCAAGGAAGAATGTCTCATCATTTCCGTGAGATGAAAGTTGGTGATTATATGTCTGTGAAGGGACCTAAGGTATACATGTATGACATTGTATTTTGTACGTAGATTTTTTGCATGTTCCATGTCCGAACTCACACACTATACATGCTCAATTTGGTCCTTTCTCATGACATTTTTTGGTATTGATTTGTGTTTGGTCTATAATCCTCTGTGCTACGGAGTTTATTAGGCATCTCACTTGTCATTCTGTGGTTCTAAATACCTTGTTACCTTCATTTTTGCTACATTGGAAAGAGGTGTTCATTTGTTTTGTGAGTGATAGCATTCTTTTTTGGCAAATGCAACAAATGAACAAAACGGCAAAAACGCACCTAGAAGTTTTGCATTTTGAATGAAGTTGAGAAGGCTACCAACATCTATTTTGAACCGGAGTGTGTATTTTATTAATGAAAACATCAACATACTCCTGGTATGTATTTTGGCCTTTCGAATTGAAGTTAAATAAATGCTTCTCCGACCTAGGGCCGTTTCAAGTACCTACCTGGACAAGTGAGAGCATTTGGAATGATAGCTGGAGGATCAGGCATCACTCCAATGTTCCAAGTAATAACACATCATCTTCCTTATTATGGTATAAAAGTTGAGGTATTTTTTTAGTACTCAGCAGTGCATTTTTTCTGTCTTACTATAGGTCACAAGGGCAATTCTTGAGAACCCAAAAGACAATACGAAAGTACACTTAATCTATGCAAATGTCACATATGAGGATATTCTTCTGAAGGTATGTCTTTTATGCTGACAGACTGCATTGACTCTTACCTGATAGCAGTTATATACATATGTATGCAAACGGGTCTGGTTCAATTGATGCTGCCTATTTGGTGGGACACTGATATCATTACTCTCCATCTGTCAAGCTTACATTAAGAATAGAAAACTAGTAGGGCTGGTTTCTGATATATAATCTGGTTTTTGCGCAAAATTTACGGATCATGTCATGAAGAGCAGAAACATGTCACAGAATACCAGACAATTTGTATTTTGATACTAGGATTCTATATGTGCCCTCTTGCAAGAATTCTTCTATAAAATATGCGGAAGCAGCACTCTTTTGTCGAGAAATAGTTATGGATTTGTTCCTCCACAGTAGAACTAGGAACTCTTGTCTACAGTTCTTGTAGTCCGTTTATGCTACTCTTATAGACACCTGATTGTTTGCTAAACTAAACCTTCGCAACAGAAGAAAGTTTTCTGTTTGACATATATTTGTGCCGCTGATTGGGCTTATGACATTCGTGATGAAAGTGCAATTCGCTATTATCATACAGTAGGGTATTTTTTTTTTTTGAATTAAAACTGTGGGACAAAGCCCCCCAGCAGGTTCAAACATACACAACAACAACAAAAAAACAAAGCCAGCAAAAGGCTGGCCAAACACCCTACACCAACACCGACTAACTTACCTAAAGAAATTAGAGACGAGCAGTACAGGAAAAGAAGGAAGAAAAAACAGAACCGAGCTAAACAACACTAGACAACCAGAGATTTATGTCATGCAGGCTTGATTCTATGAAGGTGTAGGAGAATTTCTTCAGCAAAAGATGCCTTCCAATTTGCCAAGTTTAGAGGCCTTCCTTCAAAAATGAAAGCATTGCGCTCCTTCCAAATACACCAAGCGGCAACTAGAAAAACCTCCATAAAAAATGGTGTGCGCCAAGATCTTCTAGCAATGATAAGCTTCTGAAAATAGTTTGGCACCTCCAAGCACTTCCCATCGAGCTCTTGCTGATTCACAGTGAAAAAATAAGTGCAAATTCGTTTCTTCCTCTTCAATGTCACACGACACAGTTGTATCCTTCTTCAAGAAATTTATTACGCCTTCTCAAAACATTTCTTGTGTTTAGCCTTCTTGAGCTGAGTAGGGTATTGTTTTTGTGTGCTAACATTTTGCTTGATGCAGGAAGAGCTTGACAGTTTGGCCAAAAACTATCCCGATCGCTTCAAGATCTACTATGTCTTGAATCAGGTTTATTTCTGTTCTAAGAATTAGTAGTTTGTCTAGTCACCTGGATACCCTATGTTTCGCTCGTCTGTGTCTTACTAAATAGGCATTGTTTCCATGCAGCCTCCTGAAGTCTGGGACGGTGGTGTCGGGTTCGTCTCAAAGGATATGATCCAAACTCATTGCCCAGCGCCTGCTGCCGACATTCAGGTAAACTTTCCAGTTACTGAAAGTACTTGCTGGACCTCGGAAGCCATCAGTTTTGCTCGGTGAAGTCAGACACTACCGGGGTTTCGTTTTCAGGTATTGCGATGTGGCCCTCCTCCCATGAACAAAGCCATGGCTGCGCACCTGGACGATCTAGGCTACACAAAGGAGATGCAGTTCCAGTTCTGAGCATTCTCTCTACCAATACCAAAATAAACGGCGATAAAAACAAGTTTCTTTGCCAATTTGAGTAGACGAACTCTGATCCTGTCGTCATATACGGAGTAGCTCAAAACAGATGTAGCTTGCCGTCCAGAGCATCGTACCTGGATGAAAGCAGGAGTACCTACCTAATTTGTATTGGCGTTGGGACATTGTACCGTGCCATTTTTTGTGTCGTCTCAATCGCTGTTCCAATCAAGGCATGTTTCGTGGCATTGCCATTTTTGCCTCGTATCTGCAATTTTGTCAGTGGTTACAGTGCTCGTGTGCTGGAGAGTTGCTGCTGCTGCGGTCTTGCAGCGCTCACAACCCCGATTTGTCACTCCGAGCCAGCACACAATACCAACTTGTGTCGTTCTGACGCGTCGTCTTACGAACACAAAAAACTGTGCATGTGCAGATGCGTTATCTCTGTTCTTGCAAGGCAATGGACGTGTGCAAAGCAATGGGCATACGAAACAGCAGACAGGCGAGCAGGGTGGTGTGTTGGTTGCATCTCGCTGTCCTATGAGGCCGAAACACAAACAGCAAAGCGGTGTCAAGAACGCACCAGGTGCAGCAGGCCAGTGACACCAAGGCGTCCGTCGTCTTCTTCTGAGCTACTACTACATGGGTTCATGGCGTGTCCGTACATGTACGTGCGATTGCTTCGTGCTCAGGGGACAGCAGACAGGAGATCGACCGAGGGCCAGCACGTGCGTTCTCAGGGTTACACATGTGGCTGCAACTCTGCAAGGGAGGTCGTCAAATCGAAAAGTTGTATATATACTAAAAAATCTGTGTTTTGCTTTTGTCACAAGAGGGCCTACTGGGGCACGGCAAAATCCTGTGGCCGTGTGCTTTCGTTGGGAGGGAGCACTGATTACTGAGACTAGGCCACATATAATAGTAGCTTAGCGGTTAAGCTTTCACAGACGTACTGGGCACCCATAATATTACCACCAAACACACTCGAGTGAACTAGAGCTATCTAGCTAGTGTGCAAATTGCAGGGACCAGAGAATTTTAATGTTAAGGTGAAAAAGACGCATCGGACAAAAGAAATCCTATTTTGTTTTTTTGTTTACGCATGTACAGTAGGTAGTAAAACATAGATCGAGCAACAACTTCGATATCATCAACCATGTAATTAACAAAGCTTGCAAAGTAAAAGGTCATTCTCCACCCCCTCGAAGAAAGAAGAAGTCTCAATCCGGTACAAGAAATTATGTACACTAGCTTCCAAAACGGCTTTCCGGTGCCATGAAGCAAATAAACAAGGAGTCTTTGTTTGCTTGTAATTTTTGTAGGAGAAGAAGCCATATGGTGGGCGATCACGCCTCCCGTGCCGTGCAAGATCGATCGGACTCACTGTCGCCGCCGTTTTTAAATGGGCATCATGCAGTTGATGGCCCCCCACTAATCGCCCGAGCGCGCGAGTGCTGGTGGTCTCGCCTCTAATCATGGCGACGATGATGGCATCCTTTCAGCTATAGCTCCGACCCTCATTACCCGAATCTATCATATCTTTCGCGGCTATAGGCTATAGCTTGCGTTTGGACCATTGCGCTTCACACACAGATCTGCACTACGACGACCTCAATGCGCTACAGCACCATATCATGCGCATTCAATTTAATCATCATCGAGTAGAGGGGGCGTTGTCTTTTCTTTTCTTCGGTCTTCTTGTTGTTTCCTTTTAAAAAGAACTTGAGCAACCATTGTGGATGTCTACGTTATAATCTAAAAAAACATTTTCAGTGTTAGTGGCCCTCGCTTGTTGCTAAAAATTTGTCTTTAAGGTCATATATATGCCCTTTATATACATCACGTACCGTTATGATATATACACGTGATGTATATGTCTTTAAGGTCAATCTCAATTAAAAGTGTCACTTCTATTATAAATGGGGAGCTACATAAGTAAGTTTGATGATTTTTTTCGAGGAAGTAAGTTTGATGATATGCACCAAAATTATTGATCGATGAGTGAGAAAAAGTTTCGTTTTAGTTAAAACCGGGCATATGCTGTTTCCACTTAGAGATTATTCAACACTTGCATTGAGACAAAAGGTTTCATTTCATCCAACAATCTTGAAATGTTGCATCACAATTGTGTTAAATGCCATGATCGACTAGCATCTAAAACACCAAAATGAAAATAATGCATAAAAGGATGGCTTAATTCATCAACTGATTCTAGATAATGTGGCACTCTTAAAAGCAACATACTCCTTTTGTCCCAAAATACTCCTTATAGCATTCTTGTTTGCCAATACACTTATCACATCTCATGATACATCATTTTCCTTTTTGAATACATCTCTATCTATCTCTACCTTTTTAAGGAGTATTTAGGCCTTTTGCTTTCTGAACTGGTCACCATGAAAAAGCCTCAACCTTCAAATTATGAGATTGGGGGAGGGAGGGGGGATGCGTAAAGCTCTCCAATTAAGATTAATCTATGGACTAGATCCTTGTTAACGAATTCATTATAGTTTAGGGTCATATTTGAGCTAGGCTATATACTTAGAATAGAATTAAGTTGGAGAGTGTGGACATAGCATGGTGACCTATAGAATCTATTTCATATCTCCCACACTATAGATTTACTAAGGTAGATTTATTTGTGAACTTTGAAAGGTTGGAGAATCTCAAATTGTAAGCTAAATAGCCTAATTTGTTAAGTAGATTTTAATTTCTCTAAAATGCATGATCCAAACGGGCCCTAAAAACAATGGCCTTGTTCGGCTAGACATAAGCCGGCATATTTTGGCTTAATTCGGCTTATTTTTTCTCACATAATACTATTGAATCAACAGAAATTTTTAGACTTATCCACAAGCCGAAGAGGGCCAAAGTCAACATTCACCTCGCTTGTTCAAATAATAATCCTGGCGGTAAAACATGTGTCGGTGTTATATTCTTTGTCCCACTCATTTGGCAAAACGGTCATTTTTAACCCTGCCTGCTCTACCTAACAACGTGTAATATTCTTTCAGAACGTGATCTCTCGATGTTCTGGAGCTCACTAGTAGAACAAAGAAGGTTCTGGTAGGAACTAATAATAATTAAATATGATCCGCATCTCATTCTTCTGATGAAATTATGAAAATTACCGGATCGTCTGGACCGGTGAAGCTCTCCCAAACTTGTTTCAGATAAGTGTAGCATAAAGCACGCAAGCACAGGGTTGACCCATGGCGCCTGTGAGGCTGTGACCTTGTCCTGTGTCTTGGCCACCTCTGCAGCGTCTCCGCTTTCCCTCGCGCCAGCAGAACCCAATCCGACAAGCCGCACGTGCGCTGCTCAAGCTCTCTTCTGTCCTCTCCCTCCTCCCCACGGTCGGGTCAACCACCCCCACCCGCTGGAAACCGTGCTCCCTCGCGCTCGCCCGTAAACAATTGCCGGACCGGATCCCCACCAAGAAATGCCGTGGAACCGCGCCGGCCCACGCCCTGCTGTACAGTTGTCGCGCGCGGGCGCAGGCGCGGCCGAGGAGTAGTAGTTTAATCCTCGAGGGAGGAGGGGGACGCGGGGGCCGCCCTGGATGGCCGTGTCCTCGTCGCCTTCCTGCAGACCCACTCCCGGGTTTGAGGCGTCCCTCCTCCTCCGCCGCCGCTCTTTCCGGTTGCGTCTGGGAGGAATGGTTGCGGAGTTGGTGAATTGTTCTCATTCTCCGCTGGGGTTTTAAGAGGATTCCGGGGGCCTCGAGAGTCTCGAGTCTCGGCCGGAGGAACCGGAGCTCGGAGGTTCTGCTGCCGGGCCGCGAGACGAATTGGTTGGGCGCTGGAGATCCTGTTTTGTGGTGGTGGTGGGTTTCTTGGCTTTCTCTGCTCTGCTGGGAAATCTGTAGTTTCGTCATGTTCTTCTCTTGCGTTTCTGTTGCGTCGTATGGTGTGTACTGAGTTCTTCTAAATCCCAGGAATTTGTGGGAATAATGCTTGATTTTTCATGTCAAAATTACATTTTTGGGGTTAAGTTTTCGGTGTGTGTTCTTTCCTTCTGTTATTTGTAATCGAACAGTGGAGGAACTTGGCTCCAGATAACGGTGTGGATCCGACGTAGTTTTCATACTTGAAAACAAAAGTGGATGTTTCGTACAACTGTTCTCTTTTCTATATATTTCCTGTCAGAATTCCAATTCTGTGTTTCTTGTCTTTGGTACTGCTGTCATAGCCTTGATGATCTATTAGCATGTTCTCATTCTATTAAATTACGTGTTCAGAGTTGAATTTGTTGTTGGGGAAAAAAAAGCTTCCATCGTTATTCTGCCTTCAAAAGGGGGATGTCTTTTTCAGATGACGGAAAGATGAAGGTACGAATTGGTGTGCCTATTGTTTCACTTTTGTTCGTATATCATGGTCATATTATTGTTTCTGAACTTTCTATCCTTGTTCCTCTTCCCTCTGTTTTTCTAACTAAATCTTGAATGCATTTGCATAGTTGCAATTAAATGGAGCATTTCACCTAAAAGTGTTCTGCTTTGTAGGGCTGTCAGCCAAACCTTTTCCGGACAAAGGATAAGAAAGTCGCCAAGAGGACAGACCGTGCAGGCTGCTCCACAGGTTAGTTCATCTTCTTTTTTTCTTTCTTTCGGAAAACTGTATCACAGTATCAGCACTCAATGCTGAGTAGTACGATAATAAATGGAAAATATATACCTTAGTACCCTATTGTCAAATTTCATCCCATCAAAAGGAGTAATGGCTGAAGCTGAAATCAGTTGGCAACCACACAGATATTTCCTATTGAATCTATGTAGACTTTGCAGAACTGTGCATAGTCACTATTCTGTTTGTACAAATGTTGAAATGAAACGACGAGATCAAGCTGAATTCAAATTGCACTTGATATCTTCGTTCCAGAAGTTCAATATTTTCTACATATTGGATGTGGTACAACTTTGCTAGTTTATCCTGATAACATAGTAGTAACCAACGGTCCCATGTTCTCTTCTATATTGTAGCTAAGTCTGGATCAAGCAGCTCAAAGTCACCATCTTCATCCCCCTTCCGGAAACTTTCAGGTTGATTTTCTATCTGCCAATTTTGCTCCTGAGCTAACTCTACTGACAGTACAGAACTACAAATTTAATTTGATTTTGTTTGTGTGTTTCTTTGGACTAAATGAGAGCAGAAGTTAGGAGCATTCGTCTCAGCAATTTTCTAAGTCACTCTTCAAATGCTACAAAATATGAACATGTTAGGTAAGAGAATTAATGTTGCATGTTCAGTTATACATGAAAAACAGAACAGCTCCTTATTCTTTACTTCCTTGTTTAGGATATTTGTCTCCACATGGAATGTTGGAGGAAAAGCGCCTACTGCCGAATTGAAACTGGATGACTTTCTTCCTGCTGATGACCATTCAGATATTTATGTTTTAGGGTAACCAGTCTCGCTATTACTCTGAACCTTATCCATGTCAATGCTGTCAATTGTGATGCTAACATTATCTCAGAAAAAAGTATAATTTATGTTTTAATATATCCTGGCATAATCATGCCAGTGATTTTGGGGAAAAAAAACATAAGCATGGAGAATATAAAAACAAAAGAAACCTAATAAGGATTGGAATTTATTTGTATTTCATAAGTTAATGGAAGATGTCATCCTATTACTTATTTTAGTTTATCTTTTAACAGTTTTCAGGAAATTGTGCCTCTCAATGCTGGTAATGTCCTTGTGATAGAAGATAATGAACCAGCTGCAAGATGGCTTGCCCTTATAAATCGTGCGCTGAATCAACCAGTTGACACCGATGCTGATATATTTCAGCACAAACCATCTCCCTCCCTGGATCCAACTTCATCCCACTCAACACCAGGCCTTGATGGTTCATTCTCCAACTGTTCAAGAACAGCTAGTGGTTCTATAATCTTCCAAAAGTCCTTGAAATCCATCAGGAAATCTTACATGCCATCCCACAGAAAACAGCTCAAATTCTGCAATTGCCCAGTGGAAATGGCCAAGAAATCTTACAAACATGCTTGCTTTCGATGCCCACGGCCACAAGCATATGCCAATGAAATGGACTCTTCAGAAGAGGATGAATTGGATGAAAAATTGAATGATATTTTTGGCCTTAATGATAATGGTGTTACTTCGTCTGCTTCTGCCTCCAGGGACCAGCTAAAGTATAACCTCATATCTTGCAAACAAATGGTTGGTATTTTTGTCACAGTGTGGGCAAAGAAAGAACTAGTGCAGCATATAGGACATTTGAGAACGTCCTGTGTTGGTCGGGGAATAATGGGATATCTTGGAAACAAGGTAAGAGGCAAAAAGAAAAAAAATTGAAAGCATTTTTTATAGAGTGTAGCAGATGCCTTAAGTGATACAAATTTTGTTGATACAGGGATGTATATCAGTAAGCATGACACTATACCAGACAAGCTTTTGTTTCATCTGCAGCCATTTGGCTTCAGGTGAGAAGGAAAGCGATGAATTGAGGCGGAATTTAGATGTGTTAGAGATTCTAAGGCTCACACAATTTCGAAGGATCTGCAGAAGAGCTGGGGAAAGAATCCCTGAGAAAATCCTTGACCATGAGTAAGAAAGTTATCCCACAAATAATAAAATTTTTCTTACTGCCTGCTGTTTTTTATTCACATGATCTTTTTTCAGGCGGGTAATATGGTTAGGAGACCTGAACTACCGAATTTCCTTGAGCTATGAAGATACCAAAAAACTTCTGACTGAAAATAACTGGGATGCCCTTTTTGAAAAGGATCAGGTGAACTCCTCAAAATAAAGCTTTTCTTTTCTAGAAGGAAGACTAGTTATAGAATAAGAAACCAGTCCGGTTTTTGTTTTATATTATGGTGAAATAATACTAAAGTGCACTGACATTTTACACATTTTCTCAGCTCAATATTCAGCGTGCGTCTGGAAGCGTGTTCATGGGGTGGAGTGAGGAGAAGATATATTTTGCTCCCACATACAAGTACTCTTGCAACTCAGATTCTTATGCTGGAGAGACTGCCACATCAAAGAAAAAGAGGAGAACCCCAGCCTGGTATGTATTACAATGTTTGAGATAGTTTCAGAAAGTTCAGATCTCATATTTTAACACTTGTCAGTGGCTATGAAGTATACTAGAGTCCAGGAACGTCTTTGCACACCGAAAACCTTGCATTTCCCCTTTCTGCACCACAAGAACCATCTTATGAGATGAGCTAAATCAGATTTGGATAGTAAGCTAGTTGTAAGTGTTTCTTTTACACTAGGGTGGGTCTGAGCATCCATGTACAATTCTTTTGACCCCCTAGGGCGCTGCTAAGGCGTGTTATATTAAACTTTTTTCTCTAAAAATTGATTGAATTACCTTTTGCATGATTGAATTACACTTCCCAAAAGTTGATGAATTACACTTCCCAAAAATTGATGAATTACAGTTCCCAAAAAATTCATGAATTACACTTCCCAAAAATTGATGAATTGCACTTCCCCAAAAATTCATGAATTACACTTCCCAAAAATTGAGAACACAGCTGGCTGCATGTGTCACTATGGTCTTTTTCATGCCAATTATGGGTATATAATATTGTACTTGTTCAATCAACTGTTCCATGAAATACATAATACTAGTTAATGACCGGTTCGTTGCAAATATTCAGGTGTGATAGAATACTATGGCATGGAGATGGTATTGCACAGTTATCGTACTTCCGAGGGGAATCTCAATTCTCTGACCATCGTCCTGTTTGTGGAACATTTATTGTTGAGGCTGAAAGGCTAGATGGAAAATCAAAGCGGCGCTCATCAAATACTAACATTAGAATTGGTGCTGAAGAGCTGTTACCGACAAGCGACAAACATAACTAAGGTATGTGTCTTCAGTCTTCTTGGTACTGCATTAATCTCTGCAGGCACTGCAGAATTTACATGTTCTTAAGCAGAGCACAAAACAAGGCACTAGACTAGTAAAGCATACTGTATGGCTAACTACTATTATGGATATTACACTGCAGGTGCGGGCCATTAAAACTAGGTTTTTCTGTGACTCGGGAACACAACACTGAAGAACCTTGGCAAGGACGCCCAGCAATATTGACACCTAGGTATCTGTTCCTCAGGGAAATTTTCTATGACCAAAGAAGTGTGATTAGAGATCATATGATTATTATTTTGTTGTTGTACAACATGAAATCATGTACAGTTTCGAAAGGAGTAGCTATATTCATTAGTTTATATCCTATACCTGTAAAATTTCCTCACAAGGTTGTTTTGGTTCATTTCTGTATTTTCTTTTGTGCACTTCTCAAAGTTCAACAGAGTAACCAAAGGATGTTTCGTTTCTTTCTGTACTGTACAAAGTTTGTATTTTGACCTTTGTTTGTAGGGTCAAGTTTTGAGTTTGTCTAGGACAGGCTACAGAGTCTTACTGGAAGGAGACATTATTTTAATTGTACAATACATCATTTATTCCATATCTTGATTATTGAATGGTTAACTACTGTGAATGGACAGAGGACTGTGTTTATATCATTTTATCTTGTGTTTATATCTTGCTTCGAAATCTGCTTGAGCAAGTAATCGAGCAAATCGGAGTAGCCGGTGGGCACAACAAAGTTGCTATAACAAGAAATCGTAGCCATCTTTTTCCTGAGAGCAAGGTTAAAAGTGCCTGGATATAAATTAAGTTATAAGAGTCAAAGCAATATAACAGTTACCTTGTAAGGTATTTTTTATATTGTGATATAATATCTCATTTTATTTTCTAGTACTCCTTACTTGCACTAGCTATATATGGCCTCATTTGATCGGGCTCCGGCCCCTCCTAAGGGCTTCGGCTCCTCATGTACAGCAGTTTCTCTATCGAGTTGAAGTGGTTTTGTAAAATGGCTTCGACAGCGGTTTTGTAATAATTTGTATTAGGTTTGTGAGAGGAACTAGGAATAACCGCATTTCAGCGTCTCCGACCTCTGTGTATAAAAACAACTATGGCTCCTATGACTATGAGTTCCTTGCAAGACGTATTTTAAGGGATCGTAATAGAGCGGTTCTACGCCTTTTGTCTAACTTGTTGGTCAAAAAAGAGGCAAACTTATTTCTTTTTTTGGCATTAGAAAATGTACTAACTAGCTTGGCTATATGTACTATAATTATTTTACAAAAATAATAAATGATTTTTTATTTCAAACAAAAAACGAATTAATAATAAATCAAAGCAAAGGCTGAGATGCTGTAAACAAAAAGTGTTATTAAAGGACCCTCGGTTCCGTCCGGCGCGCGCTGGCCGTTCGATCGACGGCCGACGGGGCGCGCACTTCAGCGGCGGGGCGCTGTGACCGCTGTCTCTCTACCCGTGGAACGTGACGACCATTTCCAACGGCCCACTCGCCGCCGCTGTGCTTGCGTCACCGCGCGCCGCCGCCCGCCCCCGCTCTTCCCCCTCTTCCCTCTCCCGGGACAAGCGATCTCCCCTCCCCTTTCCCATGGGCGTGAGATTTTTTTGCTCGGTTGCAATGAAAAGTTCTCCATGGGCGGGGCTCCTCCTCCTCCTCGCGCACCTCGTCGACCACGGCGGCGCTGCCGGGGGAGGCGGCAAGGGCAGCTCGGTGTACCCGGCGGCCGTCGTCTACCCGCACCACTCGCGCCAGATCTCCTGTAAACCCAGGTAGGCAACCCGCATCACCGTTCCATCGCTCGGTGGTTCTGCGCCTGTATGCCAATCTCGATTTCATCGGAAACAAATGAGATGTGTCTGACTGCGATCCATGGTGCTTGTACGGCCCAGGGTGTTCCTGTACCAGCACTTCCTCAGCGACGACGAGGCCAACCACCTCATCTCCCTCGTCAGTGCCACTCTACCGCCCCCCAATTCCACAACGCTTGCCTTTGCTTCTCGATAATGCCCCGGACTCGACTGAATTTTCGTATTTGTTCGTTTTCTTCTCTTCAGGCGAGAGCGGAGCTCAAGAGGTCGGCGGTCGCTGATAATATGTCCGGCAAGAGCACGCTCAGCGACGTCCGCACCAGCTCCGGCACCTTCCTCAGGAAGGGCCAGGTTAGGCCCTTTTGCTTTCGTTGTTTGGTTAGACTACCTCTGCACCTGCTAAACAAAACCCTTTACCCGGGTTGGCATAGCAGTCGTACATGCAAACATCCTTTTATAAAGGATATGCTATAGATATTGCACAATGGAACTGCATCATCCCCAACAAGAGGCATCTCACTAGTTTGAGCATCGCAAATTACCCTTGGAACATTGGATTGCGTACTTTTTCAATGAATGTCTTTGCCAGTTGCTCGTCCTAACTAGCGGATATAGTTGCTTTGTGTTCAAATCAGGCTACAGCCCATTTTAGCCAGTTGGCCATGGTGAGTACTTGAATCAATTTTATGAGATATTGCTGAAGAGGCCAAGAGGGGGCAAGCAGAAACAAGAAAATGCTGTTGTGGTTGAGTGAATCAGAATCGAGAATTCTAGAGATTATAAGTGTTTTCCTCTGTTTTTGTGAAATCATAAAAGATACTGCCACGTAGTCCTACTGTCCAAATTTCAGAATTTTGATTGCTGGTACTGCTACTTTGATTGGAGTTTCACCTCCCTTTAGGATTATGAATTCATACCTTAGCTTGTATTCGTGTTTCAGCGGACAGGCAATCAGGAAGCTAAAGTATTTTGACCAATCTGGTCTAGTGGATGCTGAGTGTCTCCTTGGCATCTACGTATGTTAGAATGAAAGTTGGGATTTGAATTTATCTTATGGGATTTTTTTTTCATATTTTCTTCCAGCTAAGTAAAAGGGTGGGGCATTCTGCTACTGATAAGCATTTATATTTTCTTATATCTAGTGCCTAATCATACCTAGTGTCCGAGAGTACAGTACAGTCAGCTGTTGAGGCATTTCTCTTGTTCACATGGTTCTTACTTGATGACAATGATGCTCAAATTTGTAGGATCCAATTGTTGAGGGTATAGAGGACAAAATTGCCGCATGGACATTCCTTCCAAAAGGTTGTGGTTCTCATTGAGGCATTAACATTCTTCTTTTATATTATTTCATTTTTAGAGGCACAAAACTGCTAATATACTAGCGCTTGGAAGATTATCCTCGTTATTTTTTTTCCTTTTGTTGAATTATATCCAGTGCTTGCCACAAGTTACATGATAAGGATAGTTCACAATCATGCCTTTACTATAATAGCAGTCTCCAGAAATTCTTGTCACACAGTCTCTTTCTCTGACACTTGTGCACACCATCTGATGTCAATCAGTTAGCTGTATGCTTATATCAGTCAGGAAGTCAAATCTACTATGTCACACAATCTAAAGAAGCCTGACATGTCCTTTGGGCCTTGCGCTGAGCTATATGACCTAATTTTGAGGATTAGCTTATCCAATATTTTTTCTAACATCTGTTCAAATGTTGGGTCATTGGAGATTCTGCTTTGATAATAGGGTGACTGTTTTGACGCATTTTGTTATCCTTCTGTTTACATCTTCCTATTTCATGTATAGATTGGATGTCCAGAACAATGAAAACATTATATTGGTTTTAACTTTTTTTCTTATGGGTGTTCTATTCTAATCAGAGAATGGTGAAGATATGCAAGTCCTAAGATATAAGCATGGGGAGAAGTATGAACCGCACTATGATTACTTCACAGACAAGGTTAACACTGTTCGTGGTGGCCATCGCTATGCTACTGTTCTTTTGTACTTAACTGATGTAGCAGAAGGAGGGGAAACAGTCTTCCCCTTGGCTGAGGTAATTTTTTTTTCTATTTTCAGTGATGTTAGTGTTTAAGAAGATGTTAGACAGTGGTTAAGAATTTTTTTTGCTTACCTGTCTACATGTATCTATCATGTCCATTTCCTATTTCCTATCTTCTCATATTAAATAATGATCTGCGTGGATTCTGAAAAGGAGGTCGATGATGCTAAAGATGCAACTTTTTCAGAATGTGCTCAGAAAGGCATTGCAGGTATTGCATTTTATCCATAGTATCTCTTGGTATCGCTTAATCTTTGTTTTCTTTGTATGCCATCTGACATATTTCTCAATTGACCTGAAACTTCCTCAGTGAAACCACGAAAAGGAGACGCCCTCCTTTTCTTCAACCTTAAGCCAGATGGCACCACCGATCCTGTGAGCCTCCATGGTGGTTGTGCAGTCATAAAGGGTGAGAAATGGTCAGCTACAAAGTGGATCCGTGTGGCCTCATTCGATAAGGTCCATTACCCACAAGGCAACTGTACCGATGAGAACGAGAGCTGCGCGAAATGGGCGGCCCTAGGGGAGTGCATAAAGAACCCAGAGTACATGGTGGGAACCACAGCGTTGCCCGGTTACTGTCGGAGGAGCTGCAATGTGTGCTAGGGTCAGGATGTGAGAGGACAAGGTCTGTTGGAACCATTGATCTTGGCACAGGAACAGGTTACACCGTGTTGTTTTGCAAGGGCTTGGCCGATTCTGCTGGTTTTTGTTGCTCCCTGCTCCTGATTAGATTTTTCTTTTTACCCCTAGCAGTTTTGAGCGGTAACCAGGCAGGAGCTTGGAAGAGTACTCTTTGTTACTGCATACCACTTGTATCCATAATGCATAGTCTGTTAGCTCATAATATGCGATAGGTTATGCTGGATGGAGATGCATTTAGAACAAGCCTAGTGTTTTGTTTATTGATTTATTTGATTGTTTGGTTCTGTTAGCTCATAATTTGTATCAGAATCTTAAAAGATCTTGATACGTTATCCTTTGTCGATATATGGTGTAAATTCCTGGTAATCCCATAAATCAGTAGATCTCTCTGATCCTACTACTTAAGCATATGGAATGCAATTGGCATCCCAGCGAACTGATGAGGAACTGTGATATACTGATATGGCTACAGACCTACAGTCAAAGCCATTAACGTCAACGTCAAGTACAATAGCATGAAAGTGGTGGTGGCATCACTTCTTTGGAGGTGAGAAGTGGTTTTCATCGCGAATTCTGCATCATTTTGTTCTGAGCAATCCTGTATTACCAATTTGCAAGTTTCTTTCCGTGACCGAAGACACGCAAAAGAAATGGTTATGGCGAAATGACGGGAAGTGTTTTTTCTTCGAACGGAACCAAATGACAGAGTCAGTGGATCCGTGATCAGGGTAGCTCAGTCTCGCATTGAGGATGCTCGGACAAGCAGGCTTTGGCAATTCCCTTGGTTCAAGGGAATTCAATTGAATGCCCATCTTGGCACAAAATCAAAGATATAGGACCTATTTGGCATGGCTCTAACTCCAGATAAAGCAGCTTCCAGGTGAAGCTAACTCTGAGTGGAGTTGGAGCTGACTTTTGGAGGTGTTTGGGTAGAAGGAAAACCTTAGCTCCAGAATGGTGTTTTATTGTGTTGATTGCCCAGTTTGCCCTTGGAGTGGGACCCATGTGTCATCCTCATGTTTACCTGCTGACAGCGATTTTTCTCTTCTCTTCCACCCCCAACGACTACATCGCATCTCGCGGCGGCATGCCCCACCTCCACCGCGCCGGCATGCCCCACCCCGTCCGAGCCACCCCATCGGCGTGCGGCACCTGCACCGCCCCGCCCCACCCCACGCAGGCCTCTGCAACCCCAGCTACCATGGCCTGGCGACTTCTCGCGCAGCCCTAGCGACCATGGTCGGATGCTGCCTCCTCCTCGAGTTCGTCCGCGCCCGCCACCTCCTCCCTGAACTCGTCCGCGCGCCCGCCGCCTCCTCCCTGAGCTTGTCCGCGCGGCCCTCCTAGAGCGAGGAGGTGAGATGTTGGCGGCGACCCCCTAAGAGCGCGGTGGCAATGGCCTTCCGACGCGGCGGTGGGCGAGGGGAAGGAGGTGCAGGGAAGGAGGCTGCGGGTTAGAAAGTGGGGGGAAAGGGGGCGGCGCTGCCCAACGAGCCGAGAAGGGGGCGACGGCCACCGCGGGCTCAACGCGGCGGTGCCCAGTCACGCATCGGGGCGAGTAGCGTCAGGCTCGCGTTGAAAGGTGGGGAGCGAACGGAAGAAAAAGGGAAAATAACAGTTCGAGTGTGTAACAAGTGGCAATGCGGGTAATTTTATGTCAACTCCATGTCTAGGTCTATTTTGGTTGGTTCCAGAGTAGGAGAAGAGGTACTCCAAAAATTTGTGCTACAGCTTCAATAACTCCATAAAGTTGGGCTACTCCAATATTTTTTAGAGTTGGGGTGTTTGGCTAGCTCCACTTGACTTTGGCCTGGAGTTCGTCTCTGGAGCCATGCCAAACACGCCCATAATATACTTCGTATGTCCATCACTCCATCCAGCGAGCAGATCTCCAAAACTGTCACCTCCTTGTTCCAACATTAGTCATGGACAAAAGTGCAGTTCAGCCACAACCATGCAAAACGTCCTGCATGTGGTTGGCGTAGCACGTACTCCCTCAAGAGCACTGCAAGATGCCACTGTGTTGAGTGAGGCAACTCAATGACACGAGCAGTCCACTAGAGTTACTCTTCACGATCCCCGCGAGGTGAGCACAAAACCTCTCACAAGTCAACCTTAGGAGCACCGCACAATCTCCGCCGCGTGCCTCATGAAGTCTCCAGCCACCAAGCCGTCTAGGAGGTGGCAACCTCCAAGAGTAACAAACTTACAAGCTTGCAACACGATCAACTAGTACCACACGATGCTATCTCTCAAAGCAATCGCACTAGAATCGCTCACTCACACTATCGAATGATCTCCTATCAAGCATATGTGAGTTAGAGGGCTTTCAAGCACCACAATGGAAGCCACCAAGACCCTTGCGTGCTCAGCACCCGGCCATGCCCAGCTACACCACGTATTTATAGCCCCAAGGGCTAAACTAGCTGTTGCTCTCCTCAAAGAGCTGTTACAACACTTTTCGGGAGCGTTGGACGCGTCCAATGCCCTGTGTCGTATGCGTCCGACGCTATTCAAATTCACGCGCCAAGCCTCCGTGCCAAACCGCCCAAAATACACACGTTGGACGCGTCCAACGCTCATCGCAGGACGCGTCTAACGCTATACAAAATCATGCGCGTTTAAACATCCGACCGTTGGACACCGTCGGACGCGGAGTCGGGCGTCCGACGCACCTTGTCGGATGCGGCTTCTAGCGTCCGGCACTCGCCCGAACCTGCAGCCCCCTCTAAGTAGCGTCTGATGCTCTACGGAGCAGCAGACCACCCCGCACTAAAACGGACATATCTCTTAGCTTTGAACTCTGTTTTCGATGTTCTTAGACCCGTTGGAAGGCTTATTCAGAGAACTACACAACCACATATCCTCTTGATCCAAATTACAGAGGATGAAAGCAGTTTTTCAATCCAAGAGCCATCAACTCTCTTTTTCCAACACAAGAGTTCGTCAAACCTTCTCCAACTTTTCTCCTTTGCAAATGTGCCAACACCACCAAGTGACATCACCATGTGCACGTGTGTTAGCATTTTCATAATCATTTTCAAAGGATTTTCTCTTGATCTCACAATGTCACTCGATCCTAGCAACATTGCAATGTTAGATTGCTCAAGTGGCATTAGATGACCGATATGCAAACTCGTTTGCCCCTCTTGATAGTACGACCTATCAATCCTAAATCCGGCCATCAACTTCTCTACACACCTTGTCAGGTACCTGGAAAAGGGGTACCCCAAACCCTCGATTAATAAGACTAATTCCCGAAGTCAGCAACGTAAACCCTCCAACGACATCCCTCACTATCGCTCGAAAGCCCATAGGTTAAGGCATATTGGGCCGCCCCACGAATAGGCGTCGACAGCCCAAAGCCACAGTCTGCTCGATGGGCTACCACGTGGACCGAGACTGTACGCTCGAGGGTACAACTCGGGGACCCCTCGAGGACGGAACTTCGCTCGAGCGAACGAGCCCGCCCTCGAGGACGGAACTTCGCCCGTGCGAATAGGCAGCCCTCGAGCACAATATACCCCTCGACTACCTACCCCCCCCCGTACGGATCCAGGCACATTCAATGCATTTTACCTGCTCCCGCCTAACCGTATGATCACAGTTACAGCAACAGTTACTGGTATGGCAGTCAAATCCTGCTTTTGCCGCCCATACCCTCGGATCCCGCGGATCATACCTCACTGTTACACCATACCAAGCACTGTGTCCTGTCCGGCACCTCCTCGAGGCTCGAAAGTCAACACATTCCCCGCATCTCCCAGGATTCGGCCTTATCCGAAGGGCCTCGACCCCCTCGACTCGACCCCCTCGACTCGAACGTCGCCCCTCGACACCGTCACGCATCCTCGAGCGGGACTTCAACAACTTCGGTCAACACTTCAACAACTCCCGACGCGACAGTTGCAAGACCTCCCATGCCGACGTACACCTCTACAGTGACACCGACATGGTCGGCATCGGCGTCATACGTCACCGACCACGTTAGCACTAAAAATATGTACTCATGTGCCTCTCCTTCGCCTATAAAAGGAGGCGCCAGGGCTTGGGACAGAGGATCCAAGATCTGAGAGCACCATATGCTAAGGCTTTAGATCATAGAAAAACACGGTGAGACAATGTGAAGTAGAGAGCTAAGCGCCCGAGACGCTCAAGCTCTAGCTCACGCTTCCCACACCCGCTTGTATTCGCCCCTGTACTAGCGCTTCGGTGCAAGATAACACGAACTATCTCCCCTCTCCCGCTGGACGTAGGGACTTCTTTGCCCGAACTAGGATAAACCGTTGTGTCCTTCTTGCATCACCCACCGAATTAAGGGAGCACGCAATTATGAATTTACTCGTTGGTGTTGACCGCCGGGGTCGAAACATCGACAGTTGGCACGCCATGTAGGGGCTCTGCGTGTTACCAACGATTTCCCACCATTCTTTCCAGATGGGTTGACTCTGTTTCACCACTTCCTCGCGCTACGGTGATCTGGTTCGGGAGCCTGGAGTTCATGTCCCTCGGACAGGGCTATGACATGACCCTGCTCTCGATCAGTGACCCAAGCGGAGGTTGCAGTGTGCCCCCACGCTCAGGAGGGGCCACTCGTCGGTCTCGCCACCATGCTGCCACAACCAGAAGGAGGCGCGATCGGCGTCATCTCGCCATCAACCTGAGTCGAGATTGGTGCCCGCTGCATTCCCCTCGCTCCTGACCGGTGATGAGGAGCCCCTTGTTGGGGGATTATCTGGCCTGAGTTCAGGAGCAGAGGACGGACCGGCAGGGCTCCACGACAACCTCAACTTCACCTTCGCAATGCACTCATTGAGGGAGCCCGGCAGAGCTCCCCCGATGCGCGCAACCCCCACTACATCGAGCCTACTTCCGCACGAGCTGTTTGAGCGTCGTCGACGGTTCCCATTCGGCCTCAACAATGCCACAAAGGCGTTCTCAACCTTGACCGACGCCAACATGAGCACGATAGGAGACCGCCCAGGCGCCCTCCTTTGAGCAATGACGGACGTGGGGACGATCATGCCGGCCTCCGTGGACTTGGGCTTCGCGAGAGCACCCGGCCCCCGGAGGTACACCATCGGCACACTCTGACAGCAGCTGCAGGAGGAGGCGCGGGGACAATTCCCCGTCTTCTACTGCGACGACCCCGACTCTGGCTCTGAACATTGGGACCCTACCTGCGAGTGTCTCCACATCGACGGTGACGTTGCCTCCAGTGAGGACACTGTCTATCTGATGACTGATGCGGCTGCCGCTGTGGCGGGTGGGGCTCCCCCCAGAGCAGAGTTTGACAACCAGTCGCACCCCGAGAGGCGTGCCCCCGTCCTGACGAGCAGGACCCACAACTGGCACAAATTCGGGAGTTGCAGGCTAAACTCGCCGACGACCAGGAATGACTGCGTCAGCTCTAGCGAACCCTCGAGTAGGAGCGACCACCACCCGGCAGAAGAGCCTGAGCCAGGGCCCGAGAGGTCAACCGGAAGATCAACGAGGGCATGGCACCCGAACATCCCATCAACCGTTACCCTCGAGCAAGCCAGAATGTCATCACGGCGGCTATGCTTCTTCGCAATATGCCCGCGCCATCCAACTCGCAAGCTCGATGGGTACAACGCGAGATCGAGGGTCTCCTCCAAGTTGCTGCTGTTTAGCAAGCCGAGAGCTCAGCCTCGAGGTGTCGAGGGGCAGCTTCTGAACCACAGGACGAGCCCTCCAGGCCCGAAAGGGAGGGCTCGGTCGATCAAGAGGCGGCCCCCAAGCAAAGAAGACACCAGCTCAAGATCGTATCATCGACAACCGCGCCCCGTGTGATGCGCGCCTCGATATCATCGAGAACCGCAAGCGCAAACACGGGGACGCCGAGGATCGAGGGTACAGAACCCATCGTGAGGGACGTTACGACAGCGATGAAGACTGACGGGCCCCGGAGCCGCCAGGTCCCTGAGTTTTCAGCAGGACGATCCACAACGCCCAGCTGCCCGACAAATTTTGACCCCCCACGAGCGTCGTCAAGTACAACGGTGAAACCAAACCCGAGCTCTGGCTAGCCCATTTTCGACTGGCTTGTCAGGCAGGTGGAGCACGTGACGATCGCGTGATCATACATCATCTTCCCCTGTTCCTATCCGACACCGCGCGTAGGTGGCTCAAGGAGCTTCCCCTGACCAGATTCACGACTGGGTCGACTTGGTCTGGATCTTCGAGGGGAACTTCAAGGGCACCTACGTGCATCCTGGAAACTCCTGGGAACTGCGCAACTACAAGCAGAAACTAGGGAAGTCTCTGCGTGACTTCGCTCGGCGTTTCTCCAAGCTCCGAACCGAACTCCCCCACATCTCTGATCTCGACGTAATTCTAGCGTTTGTTGCGGGTACGACCTGCAAGGACCTAGTTCATGAGTTAGGGCGCAACCGCCCCAACACTATTGATGAGCTCATGGATGTGGTCGCCAACTACGCGGCTGGCGAGGAGGCGATCGGAGCCTTCTTCGACGATGAAAAAGACAAGAGAAAGGCACCGGCAGTCGATGCCGGGGGCTCGAACAAAGGTTCGAAGAAGAACAACAAGAAGAAAAAGAAGAATCAGCAAGGCAAGCGTGAGGTTGCAGACGACGATCTCGTCATAGCAGCCGAACGCAAAAAACTTTGAGGTCCCCCCAAAGGGGCCATCTTCAACAGGATGCTCGAGGAGCCCTGCCCTTATCACAAGGACAGGGCGAAACACAAACTCAAGGACTGCCGCATGCTTTGAAAGCACTTCGAGCTACTGGGCGTCAAGAAGGGTGACGAGAAGAAAGACCAGGGCGGCAATGAGCGAGACAACGGGGAAGACGAAAAATTCCCCGAAGTCTACGACTGCTACATGATCTACGGAGGCCCCTCGACCCAGCTCACGCCTCGATAGATCAAGAAGGAGCGTTGAGAAGTCTTCTCCGTCCGAGTCGCGACACCCCACTACCTCAACTGGTCCAATGCACCCATCATGTTCGACCGCGATGACCATCCGGATCGCGTCCCCAACCCCGGGGCCTATCCGCTCGTCGTCGACCCAATCATCGTCAACACCCACCTCTCGAAGGTCCTCATGGACGGCGGCAGCAGCCTGAACATCATCTACCTCGAGACCCTCGACCTCGTGGGGGTCAAGAGGTGCCAACTCCAACCCAGCGCCGGGGCTTCCATGGCGTCGTACCAGGGAAGAAGGCTCTTGCCATCGGCCGCATTAACCTTCCCGTCTGCTTTGGCACCCCCACCAACTTCAGGAAAGAGACCCTCACCTTCGAGGTGGTCGGGTTTCACGGAACTTATCACGCCATCATCGGCCGACCAGGCTACGCACAATTCATGGAGGTCCCAAACTACACCTACCTCAAGCTCAAGATGCCGGGACCCAGAGGCATCATCACCATCGGCTCCTCCTACGAGCACGCGTACGACTGCGACGTCGAATGCGTCGAGTACGGAGAGGCCGTCGAGCAAAGCGCGATGATGGCTTCGACCCTCGAGTGCCTCACCGACGAGGTGCCCTAACCTAAGCGTCACGCCGGCAGCTTCGAGCCAGTGCAAGACACCAAGAAAATCCCCCACGACCCGAGCTGCTTCGACGACAAGGTGCTGATGATCAGTGCTAACCTCGAGAGCAAATAGAAAGCAGTGCTCATCGACTTTCTCTGCGCAAACATCGATATGTTTGCGTGGAGTCCTTCGCATATGTCAGGCATATCGAGGGAGGTCGCCGAGCATGCCTTGGAGATCCGAGCCGGGTCCAGACCGGTGAAGCAACGCCTGTGCCGCTTTGACGAGGAGAAACGCAGGATCATCGACGAGGAGGTACACAGGCTTTTGGCGGCTGGATTCATCAAGGAGGTTCATCACCCCGAATGGTTAGCTAATCCCGTGTTAGTTAAGAAAAAGAATAGAAAAATGCGAATGTGTGTTGACTATACTAGTTTAAACAAAGCATATCCCAAAGTTCCATTTCCTTTACCACGCATTGATCAAATTGTTGACTCTACCACGGGATGTGAAACCCTCTCATTCCTTGATGCTTATTCCGACTACCACCAAATCAAGATGAAAGAGTCCGACCAGCTCGCGACTTCCTTCATCACACCTTTCAGCATGTACTGCTATGTCACCATGCCCTTCGGCCTTCGAAACGCCGGGGCAACGTATCAGCGATGCATGCTCCATGTCTTCAGCAAACACATAGGCAACGCGGTCGAGGCCTATGTCGATGACATTGTGGTCAAATCCAAGAAAGTCGACAACCTCATCCATGACCTCAAAATCACATTCAGATGCCTTCGAGCCAAGAATATAAAACTCAACCCTGAGAAATGTGTCTTTGGAGTGCCTCGGGGCATGCTCCTCGGATACGTCGTCTCCCAGTGCGGGATCGAGGCCAACGCCGAGAAGGTCGCAGCCATCACGTGAATGGGTCCGATTCGAGATCTCAAGGGCGTACAGAAGGTCACGGGCTGCCTCGCGGCTCTCAGCCGTTTCATCTCACGATTGGGGGAAAAGGCCCTGCCCTTGTACCGCCTCTTGAAAAAATCCAAACGCTTCGTATGGACCACGGAGGCCGAGGAGGCCCTCGACAAACTCAAGAGCATGCTGACTTCCGCCACGATCCTCGCCCCTCCTCGATCAGTGACGTCGACTGAACCACCCGAGCCCCTCCTCCTCTACGTCGCCGTGACCACTCAGGTGGCAAGCGCGGCCATAGTGGTCGAGAGGCAAGAGTAAGGGCACGCCTTTCCCGTCCAGCGGCCGGTCTACTTTGTCAGTGAAGTGCTTTCAGAAACCAAGATCCGCTACCCACAGGTGCAAAAGCTGCTCTATGCCATCGTCCTTACCCGTCACAAGCTCCAGCATTACTTCCTCAGCCACCCGGTTACCATGGTATCTTCTTTTCCCTTGGGAAATCATCCAAAACCAGGAGGCTGCTGGAAGAATTGCTAAGTGGTCGGTCGAGCTTATGGGTGTGACCATCACCTACGCACCACGGAAGGCCATCAAATCTCAGGCGCTGGTAGATTTCATCACTGAGTGGACCGACACCCAGTTGCCGCCAGTTCAAATCCAAGCCGAGCTGTGGATGATGTACTTCAACGGGTCGCTCATGAAGACAGGAGCAGGCGCAGGCTTGCTCTTCATCTCACCCCTCGGAGTCCACATGTGCTACGTCATTCGCATCCACTTTGCCGCTTCCAATAACATCACGGAGTACGAGGCTCTTGTCAACGGGTTGCGTATTGCCCTCGAACTCGGGGCCCAACGCCTAGACGTTCGAGGTCACTCACAACTCATCATCGACCAAGTGATGAAGGCTTCGAGCTGCCACGACGCCAAGATGGAAGCCTACTACAAAGAAGTGCGCAAACTAGAAGACAAGTTCCACGGCCTCGAGCTCAATCATATTGCTCGACGCTACAATGAAGCTGCGGACGAGCTCGCAAAGATCGCATCAACTCGAGGTACTGTCCCTCCGGACATATTCTCGAGAGACCTCTTCGAGCCCTCCGTTGACTTGGGCTCGAGGGATGGCACCTCACCCTCGCACTCGAACCCCTTGCCTTGACCAAGGCCCCCTCGACCGGGGCCGAGGTCATGGAGATCGAGGGGACACCTCCTCCGTCGAGCCCACCTCCGGATTGGTGAGTCCCTTTCCTCGACTGCCTCATTCGAGGGGAACTCCCGGAAGACCGGACTGAGGCACGCCGGATCGCACGACGGGCCAAGTCCTACATCATCTACGGTGTTGGCAAGGAACTCTACAGGCGAAGCCCATCGGGTATCCTTCATCGCTGCATCACTATCGAAGAAGGCAGGAGGCTCCTCGAGGACATACACTCGGGGGCTTGCGGCCACCACGCAGCGCCGAGAACCCTCGTTGGCAATGCCTTCTGACAAGGTTTCTACTGGCCAACCGCCGTTTCTGACGCCATCAACATTGTCCGCTCGTGCAAGGGGTGTCAATTCTACGCCAAGCAGATGCACCTCCCAGCTCACGCCCTACAGATGATCCCCGTCACCAGGCCGTTCGCGGTCTGGGGGCTCGACATCATAGGGCCTCTCAAGAGGACAACCAAGGGATACACGCACCTACTCGTTGTTGTTGACAAGTTTACCAAGTGGATCGAGTCCCGGCCTATCGGCAACATCCGCTCCAAGCGGGCGATCGAGTTCTTCACCGACATCATCCATCGCTTCGGGGTAACAAACATCATCATCACTGACAACGGCACATAGTTCACTGGCAAGAAGTTCTTGGATTTCTGCGATCGCCATCACATCCGTGTGAATTGGTCCACGGTCGCTCATTCTCGAACTAACGGCCAGGTCGAGCGCGCCAATGGCATGATTTTGTAGGGCCTCAAGCCGAGAATCTTCAACCGCCTTAACAAGCAAGGAAAGAAATGGGCCGCGGAGCTGCCTTCGGTCCTGTGGAGCTTAAGGACAACACCTAGTCGAGCCACGGGGTTCACACCATTCTTCTTGGTCTATGGGTCCGAGGCCGTCCTCCCCACTGATCTCGAGTATGGTTCCCCTCGACTAAATACCTATAACAAGCAAACCAACAAAGAAGCCCTCGCAAATGCCGTCGACCAGCTCGAGGAGGCTCGAGACATGACGCTGATTCACTCTGTGAGGTATTAGCAGAAACTTCGACGCTACCACGACAAACACGTGTGCTCGAGGGACTTCTAAGTTGGAGACCTCGTCCTACATTGACGACAGACCAACAAGGGGCGTCACAAGCTGACTCCACCATGGGAAGGTCCATACACCGTAGCTGAGGTGCTGAAGCCCAGAATGTACAAGCTGGCAAACAACAAGTGCAAAACCTTCACCAACGCATGGAACATCGAACAGCTACGTCGATGCCCCTGTACATTCTCGCATGTTTCATACATTTTCGCATGACAAATATAAGAAGTACTTTCGATTATAAGTTCAAACTCATTATTATACATGCAAGAGGTAGTCTCGACCCTGTCTCACCAGAGTCGAGCCTCCCTCAGGGGCTAACGGGGGGAACCCCCTAAGTTCCTAAAAATACGAACGATTTTTCAAAAAATCGAGCGTCTCCTTTTGCTTCGTAACTAAGTAGAAAACGCCTTGAACTCCCTCGAGGTCGATGAGGGCTGTTGAGCCAGGAGCTCTCCTACACCCCAGGGCTATGGTACCTCCACTCACTCCCCCCTCAAGGGATACGAGCATGCGTCGAACACTTAGTCGAAAAGCAAAGGTCAGATGATCGAAGCTCGAGCGTCTCTTCTTTCCTTCACTTCGTCGTGCTTCGCGACTAAGAAGAAAATGCCTCGAATTCCCTAAGGGTCGAGGGCTGTCGAGCCAAGAGCTCTCCTACGCCTCTGGGCTATGGTACCTCCACTCGCTCCCCCCTCAAGGGATACGAGCACGCGTCGAACACTTAGTCAAAAAAGCAAAATCTAGGCGAAAGAAAATAGAGAAGGCTTAAACTTGAAATATCCAAATGCATTACGATAGATGCATAGATGTTTTAAAGGCCTCCGAGGCCATACTGAATATAAGTTACAAAAACTAACTTATTTACACGGGCACTTTCGCCCAGTTTTGTCCTACAGGCCCGCTCCGCCGTCTCCGGCGCCATCCTCCTCGACGGTGTAACCTTCATCTTCGGGGGGAGGACTTCATCCTCGAACAGCTTCGCCAGCGCTTCCCTCGATCTCTCGGCATCCTGGATCAGCCCCCGGCATCACTCCTCGTTCTCGGCATCGGTCTTCGAGATGTCGGGGACGAAGCCTTGGGAAACGACGTCCATGTCGAAGATGAAGCCGGAGGAAACCACTGCCAGCGCGCGCTTCACGCTGGTGTGGAGCGCCTCCTGCACGTGATCCCGAAGGGTGGCATCGAGGTGGTAGAGCCGGTCGACGAGCCCGGCCCCCGGGACATCTTCTTCAGCCACCTCGACGGGCTCGACCTCCTAGGAGGTACAGAGCCTGTTGATCGCAACCCGGAACCTGTCGAGAAGCGCCCCCTCCGCCACGAGGCTCTCCTGTAGCGCCTTGGCGGCGGCCTAAGTGGAGAGCAGCTCAGATTCAAGGCCTGAAAGACAAAACAAGAGTTAAACAAGTCACACAGAAAGAAAAAGGTCAAAACCCACCAAGGAACTCACTGGCGCAGCGGGTCTGGAGGGCGCTGCGGTCCTCCAGCATGGCATCGCGCTCCTCCCGAGCCTCGTCTCGCTCCCGCTGGGCCTCCTTGAAATCCTGAGTCAAGTCGATCTTCTCGCACCGGAGGGTCTCAAGGGCGCCACTAGCCAAGATGATGGCTTGCTCCTTCTCTCGAAGGGTAGCCTTCATCGCCTCGAGCTTGGTGTCCAGGCTGACGGCTCGACCCTTCTCCTCCTTGACCAAGGCGGAGAGGGTGTCGCGTGCCATGGAGACCTGAGCTAGACTGGCCTCGAGTGAGCGGATACGCCGAGCGCCATCGCTCTTGGCCTCCTCCGCTTTGCCCCTGGCCATGTCGACCTCCTCCTTGACCCACTGGAGCTCCTCCTTGACTCGAGCGGCTTCGCCTCGAGCTGCCCCGCATCCTCCTTCGCCTGGGCGGCCCCCTCCTTGGCCCTGGCGGCCTCCTCCCTGGCTCGCTTCACCTCCTCCTCGACCTCGGCCACCCTGCTCTGCGCAGAACGACCGACCTCGAGTTGGCGAAGCGCTTCCTCCCGGCTGTTATCCATTTCATGGAGGAAGTATGACTTGGAGTGGGAACGCCTCCGCAAGTCCTGGAAACAGGAAATCGAGGATTAAGGCGATCCATACGGGAAAAGCCAAAAACCGTAGGTGATCCAAACGGGGACTTACCGTGAGACTCTGGTCGAGATCCCCTACAAGCTTGACATCCAGCTTGAGGAAGTGCTGCAGCCACGCCCGGGACTGTCCCACGCCCTCTCAGTGCTCGACCTCCGCCGGGTCATCCATCTCAATCCTGGGAGCGCTGGGGTCGCTGAGCTCCTGGAGCAAGACACGCTCCTTGCCCTAATGAGAGAAGAGCGTCTTGACTTTGGTTCGCGCTAAGGACTTGATCTCCTCTGCCACGTCGCGTGGGGCGTCGTGGTGCTCCACCAACTCGGCCAAGGTAGGGAACTCCGACGCGACGCCGATGCCTCCCAGCCCAGGGTCGGACGTTGGCCTCCTCCTCAACGGGCCAGGAGCCCCCAATGCGATGGCGGCCGCCGTCTCCTCCGACCGCTTTGCCTGCGGACCAGAAATCACTGGCTCCTCCAACGGCACGGCTGACGGCTGCGGTGGCTGGCTCGACGCTGGCTCAGGCGCCTCCTGAGGCGACGGAGGGGACGAGGCTGTCGCTTCCTCCAACCCCACGTCTTGTGCCGAGGTCTCCTCCTTGAGCTGCGTTGAGGGTTTCAGCACTACTTGTTGTAGCGGCTCGTCGAGGGTGATCATGGACACCCACTGTTTTGGGAGTCCCGAGGCCTCCTCCCCCTCCGACGGCTTGGGCAGCTGCTGCGCCGATAGGTCCAGAAGCGTCTTGTCCCTCGGTGGCGTGTGCTGCTCCTGATGGTGCTGGGGCCGCTCCTCGGTCACCTCCTCCTCCTGCCGCTCCTGCGGCTCCTTCTCCTCCTACTGTGTCCGCGGCAGCTCCTGCTTCCGCTGAGCCTCCAACTTGCGTAGCCCTGTCGGCCACGGCTTTCGCTCCTTGTTGAAGGGGGAGGGGTGATGGCCTCCTCACCCTCAAGGTCAATGGGGGCTACCTCCATTCCCGGCTCGTGGCCCTCGGGGGCTCCCGCCTCGGGCATGGAAGCAGAGACCTCGGGCTGGCCCAGGTCAGGGGCTCCGGACGCCGGGGCTCCGCTCTCTGGCGCCGGGCCGAGCTCGGGGATCACGGATGTCGACATGAGGGAGGCACTCCCCCTCCTGCATCTTCCTCATCTTGGAGTCACCGCCCGTCACGGCCCCCGAGTCGCTCGACCCTGCAGCAAGAGCAGAACCCGTCAGTCTACCGTGAGCCATAGCCCCGAGGGCTAAGGACAGCCACCTTTCCTCCCATGGTGCCAAGGGCCTCGACATCGCACCTGTGGCCGAGGCCCTCATCTTCGTGGCCGCATCCACCCTAAGCCGCTTAGCTAGCGCAAGGGTCGCCCCCTCGATGTGGCGCTTTGGCCTGGATGGAAAGTAGGATAGTAGAGAACTTAATGAACCGCAGAATGAGGAAGCAACGAGAAGAGACTTAAATCGACAACACTTACCCAAAGGGGATAGAGGCCTTTTGGGTCCTCCTCGAGCCGCCAGCAGACCTCGAGGCCCCACCCAAGGCCGAGCTCTTCCCAGGGCTGGGGCTGCTAAGGGCTGTCGGTGAGGTCGTCATGCCTCCCTCCTCCGGCGAGGCCTCCTGGGCACGACCCTGCTCCGCCCGCGCTGATGACCGGGACCGGGTCTCTCGGGATGAAGTGGGCAGGGTCCCGCCACGAGCATGACGTGAGGAGGATGAACCCCCTGAGTCGAGGGGGTGGTCGACCTTTTCCCTTGCTGGCGCTCCGAGGCCGTAGTCGCCGGCTGAGGGGCGCGCTGCTCCGACGCACCTTCCTGCACCGGAAGACGGTCAATACGGGAGGGACCAGACAAAAGGGGCTCGAGACGTCCTGGCACCCCTTCAACATCATCATCGTCATCATCATCATCATCTTCGTCTCCCTCATCCTCGAAGGGAGACTCCTCCTCCGGGAGCCCATCATGCCTCTGCTGCGCAAGGCGCTTCTCGTGCTTTTCGCGCTCCCGGAGCTTCTTGTCCTTTTTCTTCTTCTCCTCATCCTTGTCCCTCTTTTCCTGCTGGGCGTTGAAGTGTCTCACCAGACGATCGGGAGCATCCTCCCTCAACGGGGGCCTCGATCTCTGGTAGTCGATTCTCCCCTGTATGAAAACATTCAGTCACAAGGACAAGAATAAGGAAAAAAGGGGACAAAACATAAACGCAAAAGGCATGGGTCGAGGCACTCACCAAGTCGAGGCACCCCTCCTCCAGCTGCATGGGGAGGCGGTTGACGTCCTCTGCCCCGAACGAACCTAGAACCATCCCCTTCACCCGCACAACGATCTCCGCGGCGGATATCCCCTCACTGGACATCCGGCACTTCTCGAGCACCTCGAGCGCTACGTCGGGGAGCATCTCGTCCAACCGCAGCGGGCGCTCCATCAGGGGGAGCACCCGTCGACTGTGGAAGGCCGAGACCACCACACCTACCGTCAGGCCCGCCACTTGAAGGGTCCTCATCACGACGACGGGGGGACGAAGTCGACGTTGAAGATCCCCCGTCACACCATGTGGCCAGTTGAATATGGCGGGAGGTAGCCTCCGTCATTGTGGAAGTAGAACCATTGCTCTTCCCACCGGGAATGGTTGGACATCAAACCGGTGGGGATGTACTCGCACAGCACCTCTGACTTGCCTGTCTTCAACACAAAGTTGAGGCAGCCCGCTCTGACGATCCGCCTCACGCCTGACCCCACCGGAGAGGTGAACCACTCCCCCTTGTAGAGATGGAACCACAGCTCCCAATGGGGCACCATCCCTAAGTAGCCTTCGCAGACGGCCACGAAGATGGCGGCGTTGGAGATGGCGTTGGGGGAGAAGTGTTGGAGCTCGACGCCGTAGAAGTTTGTCAGCCCCCACATGAACTCGCTCGGGGGCGCTCCGAGCCTGTGCTGGTGGTACTTGAGGAAGCTCACCACGTAGCCCTCCGGCGTGTTTGGCTCCGGGTGGCCCCTCGGCGGCGCGATCCACTCCGGCCAAGTCGGATCGGTGACGGGGCGGAGAAGCGCTCTCTCACCAGCTCATTCAACCTCTGCCGCGTCACGGTCGACGAGCACTAGGGTTCCGCCGGCTGAAAGATGGGGGCTATGGCAGTGGCGGTGGCATGAATCTGTTCGGTGGACGCGGTGGCGGCGGCAACAGCGCGAATCTCCTCGGCGGACGGGGTACCGGGAAGGTTCCCAATCATGATTTCTTGCTCTAAGTTCCTACCCTCGTGCGCAGGAAAGCAGGGACTCGGGAGCACTAGCGGTGGTGAAGGCAGGGTGGCAAAGGTAAGGGCAAACGTCGCTTGTCCCCCCTGGTTTTATACCTAGGAAGAGCAACGGGCGGAATCTAGCGGCAGAAAAAGGTAACTCCCCGCAATTGATGCCTTACCTACCCGTTCCCCTTAATCCTCGGCTGGATACACGCGTTGCACCTCAGGCAACAAGCCGTTGCTCGGGCCCACCACGATCTCCACCACCGCACCGTTTAACCTTTCTCCTCAAAAGACGCATCCAACGGTAAGAAAAACAAACGTTATTTATCAACAGACTCTTCTAGGAGAAGGTAAATGGGCTTCGGCCCCACAACAAGCCTCGAGGGAGTGAAGGCTGGCCCTCGACCAGGGTTCGACAGCCACCCTCAAGCACCCGAGTCAGGGGTGACCAAGGGGGAGCCAACACGAGGCCCCGCTCGAGAACGAACTCTCGAAACCCCTTTGGACATATCCAAGGCGAAATGCTACGGACTTTTATGGAATCCCCCCGAATGGAGGCATCGAGCCGCCGAGAACTATCGAATGGAATCGGTATCCGTAGGTCCATTGTGTTTTGCTTTAATGAGACTACCTCCGGGCCTCCAGCCAACCTCTATCGAATGAGGATCGGGCTCTCACTTGGATTCTCCCGTTTCCAGCTCACTGAGAACTTCGAGGCTCGCCCTATCGAGGGTAGTCTGATGCTTCTCACCTCACGTCCAATCGAAAGGACTCGTGAGATGAACGTCGAGGCCGCAGCGCCCCAGCCGCACGAGGCTCGGGAGCCTGACCGTGTCTGGCACCCCTCAACAAAAGAGGGTCAAAAATCCCTGGGGGCTCGACGTTCTAACATACCCCTTGGTAAAACGCTACGACTCTAGTTCAGGTCCGTACCCGACTCGACGAGCATCCCTCGACCAAAGACAAATAAAACCCTCGAAGGAGTCTGCCGACTCCTCTGAGGCCTCGGGGGCTACCCCGCGGGTGACGCTCGCGCGCCCCCCGCAGAAAAATCTGAGTCGCACCTCGCTCCCGACTCCTGACCCCCTGCCTGAGTGTCACCACTCACGCAGAGGCTCGGGGGCTACTGTCGGGTACCTGGAAAAGGGGTACCCTAAACTCTCGATTAATCAGACTAATCCCCGAAGTCAGCAACGCAAACCCTCCAACGACATTCGTCACTATCCCTCGAAAGCCCACAGGCTAAGGCATATTGGGCCGCCCCACAAATAGGCGTCGACAGCCCAAAGCCACAGCCTGCTCGATGGGCTACCATGCGGACCGAGACTGTACGCTCGAGGGTACAACTCGGGGACCCCTTGAGGACGGAACTTCGCTCGAGCGAACGAGCCCGCCCTCGAGGACAGAACTTCGCCCGTGCGAATAGGCAGCCCTCGAGCACAGTATACCCCTCGACTACCTACCCCCGTACGGATCCAGGTGCATTCAATGCATTTTACCTGCTCCCGTCTAACCATATGGTCACAGTTATAGTAACAGTTCCTGGTATGGCAGTCAAATCCTGCTTTTGCCACCCATACCCCCAGATCCCACAGATCGTACCTCACTGTTACGCCATACCAAGCACTGTGTCCCGTCCGGCACCTCCTCGAGGCTCGAAAGTCAACACATTCCCCGCATCTCCCGGGATTCGGCCTTATCCGAAGGGCCTCGACCCCCTCGACTCGACCTGAGGCCTCGACCGTCGCCCCTCGACACCGTCACGCATCCTCGAGCGGGACTTCAACAACTCCGGTCAACACTTCAACAACTCCCGACGCAACGGTTGCAGGACCTCCCATGCCGACGTACACCTCTACAGTGACACCGACATGGTCGGCATCGGCGTCATACGTCACCGACCACGTTAGCACTAAAAATATGTACTCATGTGCCTCTCCTTCACCTATAAAAGGAGGCGCCAGGGCTTGGGACAATGGATCCGAGATCTGAGAGAACCATACGCTAAGGCTTTAGATCATAGAAAACACAGTGAGATAGTGTGAAGTAGAGAGCTAAGCGCCTGAGACGCTCAAGCGCTAGCTCACGCTTCCCACACCCGCTTGTATTCGCCCCTGTACTAGCGCTTCGGTGCAAGATAACACGAACTATCTCCCCCCCCACTGGACGTAGGGCCTTCTTTGCCCGAACCAGGATAAATCGCTGTGTCCTTCTTGCATCACCCGCCGAATTAAGGGAGCACATAATTACGAATTTACTCGTTGGTGTTGACCCCCGGGGTCGAAACATCGACACACTTCATGACCGGTGAAATGAAATGCCCTAGGTTATACCTTTGCCTTGCATCTTCATTTCCACTGTCGCCTCCAATGTGCCAATGCACCGCATGCATGACACAATCAATAAATGATATGATTCACTTCATATCATCACATGACTGTCTTGGTCCGTTGATCTTGACTTCACTTGCTCTTTTTCATTGTGTCGGTCCATCGGCGCCAAGTCTTGCCTAAGCTTCACCATCGCAATGGTCCTTCACTTCCAAGCCTCAACTTACCCTACACTTGCAACCGGTCCTTCGAGCCAAGCCTCATCTTGATCTTCTCCATACTTAGGTCATATGACTCCATGTCATGTCTCATATGCAATAAGCTCCTTCAATCATGCAACCTTCTTGGTCCATTGATCTTGACCTTACTTGCTCTTCACCGTTGAGTCAGTCCATCAGCGCCAAGTCTTGCTTGAGCTTCACCATCGCATGGTCCTTCGCCTCACAGCCTTGACTTGCCCTTCACACACTCAACCGGTCCATTGAGCCAAGCCTTGTCTTGATCTTCACCTCTTGGTCACATACATATACCTGTGGACTAATCATGTGTATCTCAATCATAAACACATTAGTCCACCTAAAGTTCTCACTCAATTACCAAAACCAAACACGGGACTTTCACCCGTTTGTAAGGACAAGAGGAGGGACTAGGGAGGGTGCGCCGGCCTTGAGGGAGAAGGGGAGGGAGCAGGTCACCGGCGCCATGGCTATGAGGGAGAAGGGGAGGGAGCAGCGTGGCCGCGGCGGCGGAGTGGCTCCCGCACGCCCGCGAGGCTGTGGTGGTGGAGCAGCTCGCCCGCGTGGCCGCGGTGGCGGCGCAACTCCCCCGCGCGCGCCCGCAAGGCCGCGGAGGCGGAGCAGCTCGCCCGCGCGCGCCCGCGTGGCCGCGGCGGCGGAGCGTGGCGGACAGCCTGCCCTCTTGGACGGCGCGTAGGAGCACCTCCATCCGCTGGGGTAGGCTCCGGGCAAGAAGATGAGGCCTGCGATGAAGCTCGCGGTGGCCGAGCAAGATGAAGGAAAGAAAAATATAAAAAAGGAAGTGGGGCCCACCAATCCATCAATGTCTGAGATAAGGTTTGAGTGGTTGATAAATGGGGCCCACTAAATGGTAAAATGGTCATGTTTAACACCATTAGTAGTTCAAATGGACGGAATGACATAGAGGAAAAACCAAAGATGATGTTGGTCATATAGGTCGAAACCAACTTTCTAGTGGCATGATGGCTTGGTGCATCTTTTATAATAGCACACGAAGAAAAGGCTCACATTTATTGTTTATAATCTGACCGCATGCATCTTTGAATTACGACGGTAGCGGTTGATCAACGGAGCGTCGGAGCCATGGCCGGTCTGCATTGCTACGCATTCGACCTGGGGTTGGGGCACAACAGCGGCGCACAGCACGGGTCGTGGAGTGCAGTCAAGGACTCAAGGCAGGGCCGGGGAACGGCATCATCAGTTTTTCCCCCTTCTATGTCTCCGAAGTCCGAAAATATCAAGTCCAAAAACCTCACTCGCATGTCGATTGCCGATTGGTAAAGGTTAGAAAGTTACTACTACTTGAGAGTGCCTGACCCATCTGGCACAATTGGCTATCTCATGAATTCTCAACCGAATCCTGGGTAACCTGCACAAAATCTTATTACGTTCTGGCCACAACTGCCTGCCTGGCCTGGTGATCGCAGCGAAACTGCCGGAAAGACTCTGCCGCCGGGGCGCCAAGCTCTGGCGTCACATGGTATGGCCATCAAGGCGGCGGTTGGGAATTCAATTCAGAGGACGGGGACGACGGGTCATCAACGCAACGGACTGACGTGCTCGTTTCGTTCATCCACGCCTCGCCGCCGAATTTAATGCAGGCGAGGCGAGGTGACGACACCGCTGCAACCTTCAGTGCGCTGGCCTCACGCCGGCGGCATTGTTCGATCTGCATGCGATGCGATGTGCTTTGTGTGACTCGTGATAGCATAAGGTCTTGTTTAGTTTTGGTCGAAATTGGCATTCTGTGTAGTGCCGCGTCAAATCAGCGTACTGTAGTATTTTGTTTGTATTTGGTAAAAATTATCTAAACTTCGATTAATTAGACTTAAAATGTTCGTCTCGTTAAGTACAATAAAACTGTGCAATTAGTTTTTGGTTTCATCTATATTTAGTACTTCATGGATATGCCGGTATTTTGATATGACGGAGAATAGAAATTCTGCATAGTGAATTTGGTGGCAAAATCTGAGATCTAAACAAGGCCCCCTGTTTAGTTCACCGATTCGGTGAGTGCAGAATGCACTGTAGCACAATAAATGCGTATCGTAGATTTCGTTTGTATTTGATAAAAATTATCTATGACTAATTAAGCTTAAAATATTCGTCTCGCAAAGTACAACAAAACTTTATAATTAGTTTTTGATTTTATCTATATTTAGTACTCTATGTATGTGCCGATATTTTGATGTGATGAGAAATAGGAATTCTGCATAGTAAATTTTGATGGCAAAATCTAGGATGTAAACGAGGCATAACTTGTGAAGAATATTGCGTACGTACCCAATCACATCATATGAAAGGCATGAATGGAAGGAAACAGTGCGCGTCAACAGGTTCACTCAGCCGAGCGAAGGAATAATAAATCCAGGGATCGAGTTATATGTCACACTACACATGAATGGGGACCGAACAGTATTCTCATCTCGGCTGGCAACAAACAGAGAGGCTAAAGCCCAGCTAGCCCACGGTGGTGTATAGAGTAGAACAAAGATCGAGCGGCAGCATATACGGAGTGGAGTAATAAACATGCATATACGAATGTCTGTGGAGACGAAGGAATCATCGTCATCGATCTAGAGCATCCCGCTGACGGCAGCGGCGGCCAGCGGCAGCATGGCGAGGGTCACGAGGTGGCTGCCGACGGCGGAGGAGGAGCGCCGCGCCGCGGTGCTGGTCGAGGACGGCGGCGAGGCCTGCGGCGATGTTCCTGCAGAATAATAATGCACATGCATGTGTGGGTCATTGTTATCAAGAATATACTAGTAACATTATAAAGCGTACTAGTACTAGTAGCAGGCATGGGATTAGCTTGTGATGGTCACTATTAGTATTAAATACGTGACAAGTACATGACCCTAACTAACAACGAACTGTACTGTACGGCGCGTCAAACCTGATAGATCGTGCACAAGAGCAATGTACGTACTGCTAATATTCGATCAATGAGTTTGATGAGAACATTTTTACGGCACGAATCGAATCGATCAAGTTGTCGGGGTACATTTAGCTAGGATGGAGCATATATTATTCGTTCCTCTTTTGTTCATCTCCTGCTAAAATTCTAAATACTATGTCAAACAGCTAGGGTGACAACTAACTATGCCGTGATTTTGGCTAGCATGCATCATCTACTGCTAAGGCCTTGTTTAGTTCGGCCAATTCGGCGTCTGCCGAATTACTATGTGTACTGTAGCATTTCGTTTATATTTATTAATAATTATCCAAATGTCGACTGATTAGGCTTAAAACGTTCGTCTCGTAAAGTATAACCTGACTGTGCAATTAGTTTTTTATTTCATCTACTTTTAGTACGTTATATTGGCAGGGAATCTTCTTTTTGCATAATGTCAAATTCTCAAATTTGGTGGAACTAAACAAGGGCTTTGTTTAGTTCACACCTAAAAGTTGAAATCTTTTCACTCTCTCTCCATTACATCAATCTTTCCACTCTTGCATGGAGCACTAGATGGAGCACTAGATGTAAGTAAAAAAATAACTAATTGCACAGTTTAGTTATAAATCACGAAACCAATCTTTTGATTCTAGTTAGTCTATCATTAGACACTAATTATTAAATACAAATAAAATGCAACAGCTGTAAATTTTTTTAACTTTTTAATCTAAACCAGGCCAAGGGCTAAATAAAAGGACGTGCTTATTACCTGGGAACTGTGGGCCATCCCCGGAGGGAGAGATGCCTGACATGGGCGACGGCGCCCCTGACATAGGCGCTGCAGCTGGGCCCACGCGGACGTTATACCCGAGGGCTGCAATTTTGCATCCCACGATTATATTAGCGCGCGAAATTACAATTACAACACGTAGAACTGTACGAAGGCTGGGAAGTGCAGAGTGCAGATCGACGATGAGCGCGCGGGCGACGAAGGAACTCAGCAACTCACGAACCTACCAACTCACCTGTGCAGGTGGAGACGGGCGGTGTGGCGACGCGGCAGATCCCGGGCAGCGCGAGCGCGCGGGCGTAGTCGACGGCGATGCCGTACGAGTCGGCGGCGCCGGAGAGGAGCTCGCAGAGGCAGATCGGGTTGGAGTCCACGAGCCCCGCCAGCTCCAGGCAGCACGGCGTGTCCGGGCGGCGCGCCGTGCTCCCCTTGGTCACGTACGTCAGGCAGTCCGACATGTTAAGCAGCGAGTTCATGCACGCCGAGTCCATCCCGCCGCCCCCCGCGGGGCCCGGCGCCGCCGCCGGCTGCTGCGCGGTGGCCGGCGACAGCGACAGCAGCAGCAGCACTAGCGTCGACGCCGCCGCCGCCAGCAGCGTCGTCGTCGTCGGTACCGACGTCATGGCTAGCTGTGCGTGCCCTGCGTGCGTGAGCGAGGTAGCTAGCTAGGCTATACGCCGCCGGCCGGCTTGGGAGATGTGGCGGCCGGCGAGCGCTCGTAAAGCGGCGGTGTGCAGTGCAGCTGTGCAGGGGAGGATGGGTGGATGGATCAAAAAATACGGAGGCGGGCTGTCCGAGCGCTAAGCGTGGTTGATATAGACACAAGGCCAAGGCAGCTAGCCGTACGTGTAGTGTAGCGTAGCGGTGCACGCCGCGCCCCGCTCCGTGTGTATATATGCGTGCCCCGCCGCCGCCGTCCCGATCGATCCGACGGGCACAAGCCCTGGACTGGTCGACCGATCGAGCTGCTGCCAGCAACAGCTGCCGTGCTCGCCTCGCCCGCCGGACGACGAGACGGAATGTGATTCAACAGTGATGTGCTAGCTTAGGTTGCGCACAGATTGAGAGCGGAATTTAATTGGGTCGGTTAGTTTCTTGGTGGCGCGTACCGGCCGGCCGGCCGCGTGTATTGCGGCGGTTCTGTACGTGTCGTGGGGCCGGCACACCTTAAAATCGCTGGTCGTCTAGCGAGTCCCGTTCAGATATCTCCCCGGCCCGCCGTGGTGGTGTTGCAACGTTCTGCACGGACGCCTGCACCTGGCCTGTCTGGATGGACGACGGGCCGCCTTTGTCTGAGCTCCTACAGTACAGCAAGTTTTTAAGTTAAGAGGATTCAAAACCGTCTCTTTTGTCATGCTCACGGTCACGGAGCTGTTTGGATGTTTGGTTGTAGCACGCGGGCTGGGCGGTCTGGCAGGTAGGCGCCAGGTTGTGCCGAATGCCATTGCCGATTATATCGATCGATGATGTACCCCATCGTGCGTGCGGGGCCGCGCGCGTTTGCGGTGGACGGACGGTACGGCGGCATGGCGCGGACTGCGTGTGATCCGCTCACACCATCGACGCTACGGGGCGCCCGCCGCCCGCGGCGCCGCGCACTGATCTTCCTAACAACGCACAGGTTGTCACTCCACTGTGGTATTGTCCGTATAGCGCGGAGTCGGCGAGATGCCCATGCCATTGCCGCCTAAACCGGCCGGCCGGCGACGCGTTTGCCGAAGGCCGAAGGTGCGTGCCACCGGTTTATGGGCAGACCGGGAGCTGGCAGAAAGCGCCCTGCTGTATCTGCGTGCTCCAGCTTCCTCTTGCGCTTGTGCTATCAGCCGGAATTACTCGCTGCTCACACGAGAAAGGTGCGCCCATTACATACTTAACAAGTTCCGACCATGCTCGCCTCGCCTAAGCCTCTGATGTTGCACGGTTGATGAAGCAATGGGGACATTTATTCGTGCCTGTTGAAATACAAGAGAATTGCACCCCATCAGCTTAACCTTTTGAATTGAATTGATTGGTATATGTAACTCAATATGGTATCGGAGAATAAGTATAGGCTGGTGGTTGCCTCGCCTGGTGGAGGGATATCAGAGGATGATCAACAACAACAGGCTGGCGGTTGCGCCTCGCCATGTTGCTCCATCGCACAGCTCCGTGGGGAAGGAGCTCAAGCCCATCAAACCCCTCATCCCAACTCTCACCCTCTAGTCACACGTCGGTGATCTTGGTCTCAGCCTCAACCGAGTGGTCTTTTTGGGCGGGTCTTGTATCTTCCCAGGATAGCATGTATGTAACTCAATATGGTATCAAAGTCAGAGGTCTCGAGTTCAAATTCTGGTTAGTGCAATTAAAATAAATAATTATTGCTCGATTCTATTCAACGTTTGAGGCTCGTCCGTCGCTAAGATCTCTCACCGGAGCCTCGACGTGAGAGGGAGTGTTGGAATATAAGTAAATTACACGCCTCTCCCCATCAGCTTAAACTTTTGGGTTGAGTTGGTTGGTATATATAACTCAATAGTGCCACGTCGCCTGAAACAATGTCTCTGTCGAATACCTCAGAGGAAGCGTGAAGACCGCGGTAGTTTATCCGTGTTGTTGCTTCTTGTATTTGAGTCATGCTATTGTACCATCAACACCGATCGATAAAGCCTTTGAATGCAAGTTACAAAAATTTCACAGTTTCAAAAAAAAAAACTCAGCTACAGTAGATGCTAAACATTTCATTGCATTTTCTTGAAGGAACTTTGAAAAGCCAAATTGTTATGGTGTCGTTAGGATCCATGTTTTTCTCCCCCATCGTTATGTGGGCTCGTGCCACGTTGTGCACAAAGATGAGAAATCAGCGTGCACCAATACAGCCACCAAACAAACAAGCCCTCATGATAGTACCGAGCAAACATAAGAATAAGATATGGGACGGTAATCGCAGGAGGAACGACGTGCTGAACATAGCAAATTAGCCGACCATTTTGCTAGGCTATGCAAGAGAGCCAGATAGGTCAATATAGTACAACGCCTCAGACAGGTGGCAAGAGTATACAGCACAATGTAGAACAGTGGCGGGTACACAGCACACAGTCGGACATGGTATACCTTGCACAAACAAAAACAGAAGCACGGAAAATTAACAATACCACGAAAACATCTGATACCTAAGCTCCTTGACCAAAAGGAGCCTTTTATCCTCCCCAAAACACCCCGACATCTGACAGTCACGACTATTTAGTTCATAGCTATAATGTTAGAGGCAGTTTGCACCCAAGTATCGAGGGCGTTTCCAATGATTGAAGCCCCGCCTAGATGCTTCAAGCCTAATAGAGAAATTACGGACAAGTGGTCAGCAGCATGAAACCTGGGTTCACATTTCTAACAGAGAATGTGCAAACAAAAAGCAAATGAACCTTAGTATGCATTGATAACAAACTGCACTCAACGAATACATAATTTTTCTTAAATTTATTAAAACCAGGCTGGCAAGTTTTAGGCAAAATAGGTTGCGTGTGGATGTTTGCACTAATCCACTGAAGTAGCTATATTGCTAAATTACAGACTCAGGCACCTTAAAATCTTAATCAATGTGCATACATTCATTTGATTGATCAAACTGTAATTCAGTTTGAGTACCTTGTTGGCGATGTTGTTCGAAAGCCAGTCAAGCCCCTCGTACAAACCCTCACCAGAGGTAGCACATGTGCTCTGGATGTACCTGCATTGAGTAAAGATGGACGCGTTAACGATTTGGAACGCTTCAAATTCAAGCAACAATTCTGTTGTCAAGGAGACCTAGCATACATCACTTCCATATCGCAAGCGAAGCAGAATATTTGGTGCTTAGGTTTAAAATATTTGATTCATATATGTAAATTTATTGTGACACATACTATTCCTTTCTGTATCAATATACAATTCCTTTGTCAATCAAATATTGCAGGACAGCATCACAGCACAAACTTTCAGAAAGATAGGACACATACCAGTGCCGCTGGCGCAGTGAGTGCAGGCCAAGCTTATCGGTGATTTCAGCAGCGTTCATGGCATTAGGAAGATCTTGTTTGTTTGCAAACACCAAAAGCACAGCATCACGGAGCTCATCCTGCCAGCATAAGGCAACAAAATAATGTCACTAGATACATGAAACTGTATGAGCTAAACTTAAAGAATGAAAAACATTTTATATGAGTGTTTTAAACTCAAATTAAAACAAAGGAAAGTGGTACAGGCATTCTTCAGTGTAAGGTAATTTTAGAAAATTTTATTTTAAGGCTAAAATATTTGAAATAATAAACAAGTAGACTGATGATGACCAAAAAATGCAACCATTGTCATCCATAATTACTACAGCAATCATAGTTCATTCAACTGCAAGTAGTAATACACGTTGATTTTACCTCGTTCAGCATCCGGTGGAGCTCATCTCTGGCCTCAACAACACGCTCTCTGTCATTGCTGTCTACAACAAAAATGAGGCCCTGGGTGTTCTGGAAGTAGTGCCTCCACAGGGGCCGGATCTGAAAGAGCATGGAAATCATCAGACCACAGGAACATGCAGGTTAAAAGTAACAGAGCACAAAGCTGCAAACGTTCATAGGACAGGTACATTCCAAATAAGATCTTGAAGTTAAAGTTCTTTTTTATGCAAATTTAAATGTATCCCACATATCAAGATAAGGCATTACATTGAAGACATCTATAACTCTTTGTCATGCAAATAATAAATTTCATATTATCATACAGCACAGGAAAATACCAAACAGAATCGTACAAAAAAATTCATAACAAAAACAAAAAAAAGGTTTTATTCAAATTCTTACCTTGTCCTGACCACCGACATCCCAAACAGTGAAACTAATGTTCTTGTACTCGACAGTTTCAACGTTAAATCCTGCATTTTCAAGGAAAGCAAGTTTAATTAAAGGGGCATAAATGATACTTAGATCATAAAGGCAAATTCTTACAACAGGAAATAATAAAAAAAATTACTTGAGTATAAAGCTGTACTAAAAGCATAGTATTATGACTGAACAAATAAACAACAACAACAACAACAACAACATAGTCTTTTGTCCCAAGCAAGTTGGGGTAGGCTAGAGATGAAACCCAAAAGAGGCATGAAAACAAATAACACATAAATGGTACAAGAAAAAGATTACGATTCAGGCACGTTAATTGCTAGTCTCCAAGCGCTCCTATCCATAGCTAAATCCTTAGGGATATTCCACTCCTTAAGGTCTCTCTTAACCGACTCGTCCCAAGTCAGTTTAGGTCGACCTCTACCTCTCTTTACATTATCGATCCGCTTTAGAACCCCACTACGCACCGGTGCCTCAGGAGGCCTCCGTTGGACATAGCCAAACCATCTCAACCGGTGTTGAATCAATTTTTCCTCAATTGGTGTCACCCCAACCCTATCCCGAATATCGTCGTTCCGGACTCTATCCCTCCTTGTGTGCCCAAAACACCATCGTAACATACGCATCTCTGCTACACTCAATTGCTGGATATGTCGCCTTTTTGTAGGCCAACATTCAGCACCGTATAACATCGCCAGACGAATCGCTGTCCTATAAAACTTACCTTTTAACTTCTGAGGCACCCTTCTGTCACAGAGGACGCCTAAAACTTGACGCCATTTCAACCAACCGGCTGAAATTCTATGCCTAACATCTTCATCAATGTCACCATCCTTTTGTAGCATCGATCCTAAATACCGAAAAGTATCCTTCTTGGCCACCACTTGCCCATCGAGGCTAACGTCTCCCTCCTCATTCCTAGTCGCGCTGAAATCGCACCTCATGTACTCGGTCTTGGTCCTACTAAGTCTAAACCCTTTCGACTCTAACGTGTGCCTCCATAGTTCTAACTTCCTATTAACCCCTGCCCTAGTCTCATCCACTAGCACCACATCATCAGCAAAGAGTATACACCAAGGGATATCACCTTGTATGTCTCTTGTGACCTCATGGGCAGCCCATAAGGCCAAAAATGGGACATTGGCATGTGACTATAATACAGCTTTTAAAACAGACATAGGTAATTTTACTTTCGAAAAGAGCTTCCATTTATTTAATGGATTAATTTTTTTAGAGTTTAAGAGGCCGAGCCCCCTGTCTATTGCATTGCAAAGACAATACGAGTTAAGTTTTACAGCGCTCAGGCGGGATACGCCTATCCAAAAAGTACCAGAGTCACTCGCTAATGACAGAATGCCAAATAAGTCTATCCTATTAAGAAAAGCTGTCCAAAATGTGCATCACAAGATAAGTGTTGAAAATGTTATCTAATGGAAGACTTGCTACCTCAAGTTGAACACAGGAGATCAACCATTAAAAAGGTTACATCACATAACAATAGTCTGACGTCTGACTAGTTTAATTAGCATCAAAGCTTATGTCCCTTGTAGAAGCTAGCTTACAGGACTTAATTTTCAGAAAGCCAATGAGATCAAACATGTGGCCATTGTGTCAAGTTGGATACAAATTCTAAAAGAATATTATCTTGTATTATTCAGCTACATGCCAACTGTGAATTATCTCTAGATCAATTCCCTACTAGAGCCCAAGGTATCAGTTATCGTGCAACTTAGTAAGATGGAAGAATAAAAAAAAACTCGGCCTGCGAGGGGTAGACCACCCCCCGGGTATTGTACTGAAGAAGGTCTTCGCACACAGACCGAGAAAATCCCCGAACCCAGCCCCGCCCTGACACTGTGAGACGTCACCCGTGTGTTGGGCCGATCACTAAACAATGCTTTGGCACATGGGGCTAGCGAGGGGATTTTTTTAACCACAGCCTGAAAATTCGCTCCCACAGGGAATCGAACTCAGGACCTGTGGAGTGCCGTTCGAGTGACTTAACCAGTTGGACTAAGCACCCTTTGGCAGTAAGATGGAAGAATCATTACACCTGCATAGTACAAAATCCAAGGCCTAAACTAGAGCTACAAATTGCAGCTTAGTAAGATGGAAGAATCATTACACCTGCATAGCATGAAATCCTAGACCTAAACTGGAGCTAGAAATCAAAGACCGCATGCATTCAAAATTACCGTATAACAATATATAAACAACAATTGTGCAACAGTAGTAGCGTATGACAGGATGCTGATGAGGGGCGTACCAATGGTGGGGATGGTGGTGACGATCTCGCCGAGCTTGAGCTTGTAGAGGATGGTGGTCTTACCAGCCGCATCGAGACCGACCATGAGGATCCTCATCTCCTTCTTGGCGAAGAGCCGGCTGAACAGCTTCGTGAACGTGAGCCCCATCTCCGCTCCTCCGCTAAGATGGAAACGAAAGCAAAGGGTTCAGCCCATGGATCCACTCATCAGAGTATGCAGATGATTAACAGTAACACCAGAAACAAAGCCACCGCAACTAGATCCACGGAACCCGATGCCACGAGCACGCAGATCCGAGGCAACGGCGCACGCAAACCGCGGTAACGGATCAGATTCCAGGGGCCGCAAGCGAGGAAAAACTCCCCGAGATTCGCGAGCACCCGCGTGGTAACGAAGCTGAATCGAGCGGCGCCGGTCAAACACGCCCAGATTCCTCGAATAAATTCCCGCAAAATCGATGAAGCGTATCAGTGAAATTCACTGAGGAATTGAGCTCCCAGATCCCGCTGGACCTAGGACACAATCCGATCGCCGGAAGCGCGCAGAAACGCCGCGGACCCAATCGCAACCGATCGGACTGAGGCGGGTTCACATCGACCAAGAGCTCAGCAGGACTGAGGAGTTGTAACAGGGAATGGTGCTTACCGAGATCGCGAGGCCGCGCGCCCTGGTGATCAGGTGATCCCTCCCTTCTCTTCCCTGCGGGTGCGGGCTCGGATCGCAGGGGAAGAGAGAAATGGAGGGGGCGGAGAGAGAGGCCGAGGCGTCGCGCACGGAGAGTGGGATATATACGAGGAGGCGCATGTGTCACGGGCAGGTGGGGCCAACGAGTTTTTGGAGCGCAGGGGCCTGCTGGTAAGTGGGGCCAGCAACGAAAGGCAGTGCAGATAGCGTCTGGTAAGTGGTAAAATGCTTTTGTTCCCCTCTAAAGATTTGGAATTTCATATGTACCCTCGTCCTAGGTGTGCTTCGAGATGAAGGAAAGGCCTGAAGCCAACGTACAATTGTTGCGTTCGTATAATCCATTCATTCACCTGTGTAAAAGTAAAATTAGTTATTTCTTAATACATCCTTTAACTGTCACCAGAAGAATAGTCCCCACCGTTTATTTGATCGTGGAAAACCGAGTAAAACTAAAACATGAGTCCAACGTGGGAAATCCACGAGAAAGAGGATGACGACGACGACGACGACAACATACTCTTTTCGTTCTAGTTTATCTATCGTCAGAGGTCAACCCGATTTATCAATGAGGACTCTGACACCCCTATCCACCTATCATTTGTTATATTATACATTTAAATGGACTGTAATCAATGTTTTATATGGTGGATGAGACTGTGAGAGGAGGGGAAAATAACTATCGACAACGCTTGGTGCGGAGTACATGCATCAGCTATGACCTGGCAGCTTAGTAGGCGACGACAAATGTTTGGGGACATGCAACTGTGCTGGGACGACAAATAAACTGGGACATAAGGAGTAAGATCTATAACCATTTCTGTCATTTTGACAACTTTGATGAAACTTGAAGGTGCTATTTAAGCCATTATTATGTGGGTGACCATATGAACTCGTGGTGTTAGTCATTTTAAATTTTAAATGAAATCCTCACATCATTTTCCAACGTGGAGAATTTACCTACTCTTCCGTCCTTAAATAATTGTCGTCATCACTGTGCATACCACAAGTTTAACTTAATTTGTGAAAAATATCTACAATATTTATGTCTCAAATAAATGTATTAAAAACTAGTTTCAAAGATATTTTCAATGATAGTATGTATAATAAATATTAATACTTGTTAATATATATTTGTTAAAATTATTTTTTGAAAAACGTAAATGAAAAATATTTAAGGACCGAGGGATACTTGTTGTAGATATAATACATAAGATGACCTATAGTAAAGATACAAGAGCCAAATATAAAATGTTGCTAGGCCAGTTCTAGTAAAAGTTATAAATCGTATTTAACGAGATGACACAGTGACAAAAATGATGATCTAGTAATAAAAGTTCTAATTGTAATATACAAGTTACAAGGATGTATGTGAGATGCGTAGCGTGCATTATTTTCAACACAATGAAAATTGATTAAAACCCTTTTTTAATCATTACTCATTGTTTAACAAATTGTTAGCAACAACATCGAGAGAGTTCTGTTTCATGTCCGCATTCGGAAGTACCAATGCTATTTAAATACATAGATATAAAACTACAATGTAAAATTAAAAAACCAAACGTGGATCTTATTTTATTGAGAGGAATCTACCTTTTAACCAATCGAACTACAAGCAGAATTTGGTTTTGACCACAAAACTTAAGAACAAAAAAATTACCATCCAAAGATCAAAATCGTTTTCATCTTTGGCCATCTTGGGAAGTTTGATTGTGGGTTTAGACATGTGGTAGCGGATCCATATATTATACCCTCTCTTCTCTGTTGCTCCTCCTACACAGCGTTGTTGCATCCTCCTACAGTCCAAACAATCTCCTTGCATGAACTTTTTTTGCTGGTATTTGGCTCATTGATGAGTTATAGGTCACTTCACTACAATAAGTTTTGGGAGGAAGACGTTAACACCATGCTAAAGATCACACTGAAGCTGTTTGAGGAAGCCAATGGCCAAGGCAATCACACCGATCAAATGGGAAGTCAGAACCCCAATGGTCAATGAAAGGCGACAAAGATGCTATGCTTCTGCTCATTTGCTTCGTTCCTATTCTAGGTGAAAGCATCTAGGCCCCTTAATGTGGTTTCGATGATTGATGACAATATTTACCAAAACTAACGTGTGTTTTTGCAGAAACATTGGTAAGTTAGGTCATGGTGATGGATACCGTGGGCAATACGGGTTTCATGCTCCCTTGACGATGAAAATCGTTTCGGTTTTTAAAGGATGGACGACAAGGTCAAGAATGGTTAGTTCCGATCGTCCATGGTGTTGGGTGACGTCGGATTAGTCGTTAGGTCTTCGTTTTTCCTTTGGCCGTACTATTAAGGGGGGTGCAAACGGGTAGCTTGACCTAGATAAGTCTAATGGTTTAGGTGTGATGCACACTTGTGAAACTTAGCACTAGGTAACTACAAAAAGGCCCTAAGGTACGTTGGAGTTAAAGCCGTTCACAAAGATCGTCGAATTCGAAGTGGAACGGTTGTTTTAGCTGCACCGGACGCTGGACCGAAGAGGACCGGATGCGTCCGGTCTATTCATTTGCGTGTGCAGCAGAATGTTTGAACGCACCGGACGCTAGGACAGTGAGTCCGGTGGTAAGCACCAAACGCGTCTGGTGCAACGCCGAAAATGATAACGGACCGGACGCCGGACCGGACGCGTCCGGTGATACACCAGACGCTGTCCAGAAGCTATGTTTGTAGACCGAAACACCAGACGCGTCTGGTGTAGCGCACCGGACGCGTCCGGTGGGTACGTAACGGCTAGCTGAGTTCGTTCGCGTATTTGAAAAATTGAACAGACCGGACGCGTCTGGTGCTGTGGACCGGACGCGTCCGGTGACCCCAAAAATCATGGTTTGGAAGGTAACGGTTGGATTTGGCCCGTGGGGCTATAAATACATCTCCTACCCCTCCATACCAGTAGTCTTGCCTATTTCTTCAGCTGAACAACTTCTTTAGTGTCCAAAGAGAGCAAGAGCCCTAGTGAGGTGCTAGTGATTTGAGAATCCATTGATTAGCACTCATTAGTGAATCAAGAGTAGCAAGTGTGCATCCATCGTCTCATTAGGCTTTGCGAGGTCAAGTGAGAGCTTGTGCTTATTACTCTTGGTGATCGCCATCACCTAGACGGCTTGGTGGTGATTGGGAGTTTGGTGATCATCCGGCGAAGCTTATGGATGACCCAACTCAAGTTGTGAGCGGTATTTGGCGATTCACCGCGTCGGAGCGACGAAGAATCAGCCCTTAGAGAGCACTTGATCCTTGCGCGGATCAAGGGGGAGCGATACCCTTGCGCGGGTGCTCCAACGAGGACTAGTGGGGAGTGGCGACTCTTCGATACCTCGGAAAAACATCACCGAGATCCTTTCTCTTTACATTCCGCATTTACTTTCTAGCATTTATATTCTTGCAATTTACATTTATAGAATTGCCATGCTAGAATAGGATTGGAACTAGGGTGCTAAACTTTAAGATAGATTTTACAAAGCACTTATAGGCACAAAGGGTGAAGTTGGGCTTATAGAGTTTAATTTCGCAAGAAAATTTAGAAATAGCCCAACTCACCCCCCTCTTGGGCATCTTGATCCTTTCAAGTGGTATCGGAGCCGAGTTGCTCTAAATTAGGCTTAACCGTCTAGAGTAAAGATGTCTCATGGGGATGGACCACCGCCTATGTTCGAAGGCGATGATTTTCCTTATTGGAAAGTCCGGATGGAGTCTTATTTAGAAGCTCAACATGCTCTATGTCTTAGAGCCGCCACCGAAGGTTTTCCAAAACCTAAGGAAGGTGTTCCTCTTACACCTAATGAGGAGGAGCAAGAAAAATGGAGTGCAAAAGCCAAAAATCACATATTTAGAGGCATTTGCAAAGATGTGTTTAACCGTGTGCGAAATCACAAAAACGCCCATGAACTATGGACGAAACTCTGTGCACTCCATGAGGGAACAAAGAGTGAGCGTGAGGAGCGCTATCATCTTGTTATGCGCAAATTAAATGCATTTGAAATGAAAGCTAATGAAAGCGCCAATGAAATATACTCACGTTTGAACATTCTTGTAGAGGAACTAAATGGACTTGGGCTTAATCAAATGTCGCCATCCGATGTTGCAAGAAAGATTCTTTGTGTTCTTCCCATTGAGAAGTATGGCCACATTGTCACCGTGCTTCACCAAGGAGATCTTTCCAATGCCACCCCGACACAAATATTGGGAAAGATCAATGCTCATGAGATGTACATGCACCTCACTTCCGAGGATGGTGCATCATCTAAAAAGAAGGACTTGGCCCTCAATGCTAGCCGTCAAAGAAAGGGCAAAGAAAAGATCTCCTATGACAATTCAAGTGATGGTGTAGTTGATGACTCAAATCTTGCTCTCATGGTCAAGCAAACCAGCAAGATGATGAAAAAGCTAAACAAGAATGGCATCAAGTTTGATAGCAAGAAGAAGAAGTTCTTCACAAGTATCAAGAGAAAACCCATCTCCGAGATGGAGTGCTATAATTGCCACAAGCTTGGTCATCTTTCTCATCAATGCCCGGAGCCTCCAAGGGACAAGTACAAGAAGAAGGGCAAGAACAAGAAAGATGATACAAGTGATGATGATGATGAGCAAGAAAAGAAAAAGAAGAAAAAGTTCCACAAGAAGAAGGAGTACCACAAGAAGAAGAATGGAAGGACTTATATTGTTGGTGATTGGCTCACCGATATTGAGTCTTCATGTGGGTCATCCGATGATGATAGTGATGATGAGAAGGTTGCCGCCATAGGCATTGGTTCTTCACCGCCACCACAACCACTACCATTTTTCTCATCCTCTACATATTTTTGTCTTATGGGCAAAAGTGACCGGAAGGTAGATCCTAAACATGAGGATAGTGATAATGGTAGTGATAGTGATAGTGATAGTGAAGATGAATTTGAATCTCCTTCATATGATAAACTTGTGAAGTTGCTAAATAAGTACACTAAAATCATTATCAAGACAAGAGCTAAAAATGATGAACTTGATAGTGAAAATACCTCTCTTATTGAAAAGTATGATAAATTAAAAGATACTAATGATCAGCTAAATGAAAAATTTGATATTGTATCTTTCAAGTTTAAAGAACTAAAAGCCTCTAAAAGGGAGCTAAAAGAAAACTATGATAAACTTAAGAAGAGATACAATGAGCTCAACACTAGCTATGATGCTTTAAAAGAGAAGTATACAACTATCAAAATCAATCATGATAATGTTGTTGTTGCTTATGATATTCTTGCCGAAACACATGATGCTTCTAAAAATGTTGTTAAGATTGATATAGCTACATCATGTGATGACTTACTTGTGGAGAGCATTGAGCAAAGCTCTAGTGACAAGGGCAAGAAAGTGGTTAAGGCCGAGAGCCATGATGACTATGCTAAGCTCAAGAATGAAAATGAAGAGCTCAAGAAGAGTCTTGAACAAGCTAAGGCCATCAACACAACTTCCATGAAAAACCTTAATTATGACAAAGAGTCAACACTTGAGTACAAGTCACTCCTAGAAGAAAACAAGAAACTCAAGCAAGAAAAGGAGCATCTCAAGGTAGGGTTAAGCAAGTTTGCCAAAGGCAAGTCACTTCAAAGTGAACTCTTGATGAGCACCGTAATGAAGACCGATAGAAGTGGCATTGGGTACAAGGCACATCAAGAAAAGCAATTGAAAGCCAAGCAAACAAGTCTACACAAGCCAAAGCCAAAGCCAAAGCCAAAGAGATGCTTTGAGTGTGGACAAGAAGGTCACTTGCTCATGATTGCAAAACTCCCTCACCACAATTCTTGCCCAAGCATGCTAGACCTTTTGCTTTCAATGCTCACTACTTGCTAAGAAAGGATGCAAGTGGTAAAATAAAAGTCACATTCTTAGGTCCCCTCAACAAGAATAGGCCTAAGAAAATTTGGGTTGCAAAGTCACTAGTTGAGAAAGCAAAGGGCCCTCATCAAGTTTGGGTCCCTAAACAACAAGCTTGATCTATTGTGTGTAGATGAACTACAAGACCGGTGGAAGTCATTGGGTTATTGATAGTGGTTGTACACAACACATGACCGGTGATCCTCGTATGTTCACCTCACTTGATGATGGAGACCAAGATCAAGACAAGATTACATTTGGTGATAACTCAAAGGGCAAAGTTAAAGGGTTGGGCAAGGTTGCTATATCAAATAATCACTCTTCGTCAAATGTGCTTTATGTTGCACCTTTGAGCTTTAACTTGCTATCCGTTGGTCAATTATGTGATCTTGGCTTCCAATGCTTGTTTGATGAGAATGAAGTGATTGTTACCAAGAAAGAAGATGCTCAAGTGATATTCAAGGGTTTTAGATACAACAATCTCTATCTAGTGGATTTCTCCTCCAAGGATGCAAGCTTGAACACATGTTTGTTCACCAAAACCTCTCGTGGTTGGTTGCGGCATAGGAGGCTAGCACATGTTGGAATGAGTACACTTAAGAAGCTCTTGAAAGATTTAGTGAGAGGCTTAAAAGATGTGAAATTTGAAAAGGACAAACCTTGTAGTGCATGTCAAGCCGGCCAGCAAGTTGCAAACACTCATCCAACCAAAGCTTTCTTGTCAACATCAAGAGTGCTAGAACTTTTGCATATGGATTTGTTTGGACCAACCACATACAAGAGTCTTGGAGGAAATCTATATTGTCTAGTGATTGTTGATGATTATTCAAGGTACACCTGGACATTCTTTCTTCATGACAAAACCGAAGTGGCAAGTTGCTTCAGGAAGTTTGCAAAGAGAGCTCAAAATGAATTTGATGTCAAGATCAAGAAGATAAGAAGTGACAATGGGAAGGAATTTGACAACACACACATTGAAGCCTATTGTGATGAAATTGGGATCAAGCATGAAGTATCATCCACCTACACACCTCAACAAAATGGCATAGTAGAGAGGAAGAATCGGACACTCATCACACTTGCAAGAACCATGCTTGATGAGTACAATACACCGGAAAACTTGTGGGCCGAAGCAATCAACACCGCATGCTATGCATCCAACCGGTTATATCTTCACAAGTTCCTTTGCAAGACCCCCTATGAGTTGCTAAATGGGAAGAAGCCAGACGTCTCATACTTTCAGGTGTTTGGTTGCAAATGTTACATCTCCAAGAAAAGGCAACACCTAGGGAAGTTCCAAAGACGTTGTGATATTGGTTTTCTTGTTGGCTACTCATCAAAATCCAAAGCATATCGTGTATTCAACCATGCCACCGGCTTGGTAGAAGAAACATATGATGTGGAGTTTGATGAATCTAACGGCTCCCAAGGAGCAATTGAGAATCTTGATGATATAGGTGATGAACCATTGAGGGAAGCCATGAAGAACATTCCCGTGGGAGACATCAAGCCTAAAGAGGATGATGAAGATGATGTGCAAGTCATTCATAAGCCCTTTTCCTCATCAAATGTGTCTCAAGATGAAGATAAAGATGGGAGACACGAACATGAAGATACACATATCTCCCATGAACAAAGAGAGACACAAGCTCAAGATGTTGATGCTCCCCGATCATCCCCTCAAGTGGTTGAAAGAAGAAGTGCTCAACTTCAAGCTCATCCTCAAGACCTCATCATAGGAAGTCTTTCAAGGGGTGTAATGACAAGATCACAAAGAATGGCTAACTTTATTGAACATCACTCTTTTGTTTCTTGTGTTGAACCTAAAAGTGTAGATGAAGCTCTCAAGGATCCGGATTGGGTGAATGCCATGCATGAAGAATTGAACAACTTCACCCGCAATCAAGTTTGGACACTTGAAGAGCGCACCAAGGACACAAGAATCATTGGAACCAAGTGGGTGTCCCGTAACAAGCAAGATGACCAAGGAAATGTAGTAAGAAACAAGACAAGGCTTGTGGCCAAAGGTTTCTCTCAAGTTGAAGGCTTAGATTTTGGAGAAACTTTTGCACCGGTTGCAAGACTTGAAGCCATCCGTATCCTCCTTGCATATGCTTCACACCATGAGATGAAACTATTTCAAATGGATGTGAAGAGTGCATTCTTAAATGGTTTCATAAATGAGCTTGTCTATGTTGATCAACCTCCCGGGTTTGAGGACCCTAGATATCCTAATCATATTTATATGTTGTCAAAGGCACTATATGGACTTAAGCAAGCCCCAAGAGCTTGGTATGAGCGCCTTCGGGACTTCCTAATTGAGATGGGGTTCATCATCGGGAAGGTTGACACCATACTATTCACCAAGAAGCACAATGAAGAAATCTTCATTTGTCAAGTGTACGTTGATGACATCATCTTTGGCTCAACAAATGAAGAAGAATGCAAGAGATTTGGTGACATGATGTCAAAAGAGTTCGAGATGTCTATGATTGGTGAGCTCACTTTCTTCCTTGGCTTTCAAATCAAGCAATTGAGAGAAGGAACCTTCATATCTCAAGAGAAATACACCAAGGACCTTCTAAAGAGGTTTGATATGAAGGATTGCAAGCCAATCAACACACCCATGGCATCAAATGGGCATCTCGATCTTGATGAGGGAGGTAACTCGGTTGATCAAACTCTTTACCGTTCTATGATCGGTAGTTTATTGTACCTTACCGCATCTAGGCCCGACATCATGTTTAGTGTATGTATGTGTGCTCGCTTTCAAGCCAATCCTAAGGAAGCTCATTTAAGTGCCGTAAAAAGAATCCTTAGGTATCTTAAGCTAACCCCAAGCATTGGCCTATGGTATCCCAAAGGAGCAAGATTCCAACTTGTTGGCTATTCCGATTCGGATTATGCCAGTTGCAAAATTGATAGAAAAAGCACATCCAGAGGGTGCCATTTGCTTGGGAGGTCACTTGTCTCTCGGTCATCTAAGAAGCAAAATAGTGTTGCTTTGTCAACCGAGGCGGAATACATTGCCGCGGGGGCTTGTTGTGCACAAATTTTATATATGAAGCAAACCCTCCTTGACTATGGAGTCAACCTTGGTCAAGTAATACTTTTGTGCGACAATGAAAGTGCCATTAAAATTGCTAATAATCCGGTTCAACACTCACGTACTAAGCACATAGATATCCACCACCACTTTCTTAGAGATCATGTCTCTAAAAGGGATATATCTCTAGTTGGTGTGAGAACGGAAGATCAACTTGCGGATATCTTCACTAAGCCCTTGGATGAATCAACCTTTTGTAGGTTGAGAAATGAGCTAAATATTCTTGATCTAAGCAATTTCATTAAAAGATAAATGTGTCGTCAATTGCATTGCATTGTGATATAGTGCATATTTAAATACTTGTAATGCACATAGGACTTGTCTAACATGGTTAAGATAACCCTCTTTAGAGGTGTGAAGAAGCTTACCCTTGGTTCAAACTTGACAAGTCGACTAGATTTAAATTCTTATCGCATTGCATATGCATGATTGTTATTTGTCGTTTGGTTCCTCGCTCGATCTTATTGCCTATTTTCATAAAAACCTAAGTATATGGTAAGCCTATGGCAAAATAAATGAAAAATTGAGGGTTTTCGAGTAAGGTTCTCATACTTATTCCAACTAGTGTTTATTTGAATCTTATTTGAGTTGGAACAAAGTTGGGAGAAAGCGTCGCGAAGTTTGGGGCTCAAAATCCGTAAAATTTGAGCACCGGACGCTAAGACCCAACGCACCGGACGCTGCCCCAGGTGTCCGGTCAGTTCAGCGGCCAGCGTTTTCTGAAATCTAAAGACCGGACGCCGCACAGTAACCCAGCCGCGTCCGGTGCCAGATGACAGGACGCGTCCGGTGTGGTCGGGCAATAGTTGAAAATTTTTCAACGCACTGGACGCTGGAACCCCGCGTCCGGTGCTATCGAGACTTCGCGAGGTTCTCTGGACCGCGTCCGGTGCCCGGACCTGCGTCCGGTGCATAGGACCGGACGCGTCCGGTGCTCGGTTGACGGGCGTATTTAAACCCGACAAGTGGGCCCCTTCGCGCTAGGGTTTCCGCACCGCGCCACTCGTCCCGCGCCCGCGTCCGCCGCACCGCGCCGCCACGCCGTCGCCGCGCGCCCGCGCCCCACCTCGCCGCGCTGCGCACACTCCACCCCGTTGCGCTCGCGTCCACCTCACCGCGCAGCGCCCACTCCGTCGCGCCGCGCCCGCATTCTCCACACCGCGCCGCACCGCGCCGTCGCGCCGTCGCCGCGCACCCGCGCCCCACCGCGCCGCGCCCACTCCGCCGCGCCACGCCCGCATTCTCCGCACCGCGCCGCCGCGCCGTCGCCGCGACCGTCTGCGCCTGCGCTCGCCGCGTTCGCCCGTGCACCACGCTCACCACGCTCGCCCGCGCACTCTGCTCGCCGCGCCTGTGCACTGCCCCGCGCCCGCGCACCGCCTCGCGCCGCCATACACCGTGCCGTGCTCTCCGCGCCCGCGCACCGCCTCGCGCCCTCTCGACATGGCTCGTTGCAAAAGAGTCGGTCCCAGTGGTGATGGGAGAGATGACAGTCCTCCTCGTCCTTCTCGCATCCCAGCGACGGTAAAAGGCAAGTCAAAGATGTTTGCCACTAAGAAGAAGAAGAGGACCAGAGAAGAGAGTGAAGCATAGTTAGCAGAGGCAGTGGCAAATGCAGCTGACAGAGCTTGCCTGGGTGGCAGGCGTGGAGGAGTTGTGATTCAGGAACCATCAGTTTCTCCACAGTCATAGCCAGAGGAGTCGGTTCCGAGACGGTACCCTACTCGTCGTCGCTGGCAGTATGATCGACCTGCTTCAGGTACATCTCATCAGCAACAGGAGTCAGTCCCCTCAGTTTCACCTCAGGGACGTGGGGGTGTTTAGTTAGAGTCCCTGCAGTCAGGCATCTGGACCTTACACATCAGGGCACCAGGAAGATCAAAAGCCTACGATGTGTCCCTCTGAGCAAGTGGTTCCCCAGGGAGAGGCAGCATGGAGTCGAGTACTTCCACACTGCCCTGCACGAGGACTTCTATAGGGCCTACGTCGACACTCGTGCACCCTTCACTGCCATGAGAGAGATTTTAGTTCAGGACTTTGCCAGGGTTGTCGGCGACTAGTTTCTTGAGTACCTCTCAGCGCAGCCCGGGCTTCTTGACCTTATTGGCAGGACTGGCCACTACGTACCAAAGTGGGTCAGAGAGTTCTACGCCACGGTATGGATTGCACCAGATCATACAGCTATTCACTTTAGTTACTTGGGTGAGAGGCGAGAGCTCAGTAGTGCAGAGGCCCGTCGGATTCTCAGGCTAGAGTACCAGCCTGTCCGCCTGCACCAGATCTGCTTTCCTGATCTAGACCCTCCTCGTCGACCACACGCCGGTGTACTCCCCTCAGCCGCAGATGTCCGAGATATCTTTAGGGGAGACTTTGGTGAGGGATCTAGCAGGATGACCAAGGACCTCACCCCTACAGCTCGGGTCCTTGAGTCGATAGTTAGGAGGACTGTTTTACCCAGAGAGGGACAGAGAGAGTCACTCACACGTCTTCAGCAGTGGGTTCTGTCCCATCTTATTCGGAAGATTCCTTTTGACCTCTGGGACTTTATACTCTGTGAGATCGAGGATGTGATCTATGAGGGTTTCAAGACCAAGAGGAACATGCACTATGCACACTGGCTTACCTTCTTGGTCTACCACGGCATCAGGCCCACTCCTCCTGCAGCAGTTGAGATGTACCAGACCTCCACCAGCGCTTTCCCGAGGTACGACGCTACCCAGCTCCTCAGGTCAGCCACTGCAGTGCCACCTATCCAGCAAAGCCATAGGCCACCAGTGCCAGAGACAGCCGCAGAGCAGGATGCTACGATTGCAGAGGTTGGAGCTGTAGAGGAGGCACAGATGGCAGCACAGGAGGTAGCGAGGGTCGAGTTTGACTCTGATGACTCGGATGACGAGGACTTCACAATTCCTGAGTACGTCCCCCGCCGTCACGACACAGAGGCCAGTGGATCTGGGTCATATGTAACTTCACTACTTGAGCATCTGACTGCACACCAGGAGCGTGCTGATCAGCGGTTTGAGGCAGCCATGGCCCAACAGAATGCAACTATCACAGAGATCCGTGGCCGACAGGATGCCTTCCAGCAGGAGCAGCTGCGGATTCAGAGGGAGCAGCTTGACTTCTGTAACACCTCTGGTGTTAACTAAAACATGCCATGTCATCATATGCACTGCAAAGCATCCATGTTTAAGTCAACCTTAATGTGCATTAACTAAAACAAGTTTACATTTCATAGGTTGATTGAGTTTTTGTAACGTTTGGTCACATGAAATAATAAAACCCTATTTTTGAATGTCATCGCA
>CM041639.1:31111246-31141069 GCA_023333625.1 Bothriochloa decipiens | reverse complement strand
AAAATAAAAATATGCAAGGTTTGCAGCTAGGCGGTTTCTTCTGTGCCTGTCCATGAATGCAAGACCATACTTGCACCCAGTTCAAAAGGAGAACGAACCATAATGGTTACTCAGTTCTCTATGCTATGTTCGTACTCACTTGCACCTGCCGTTTCAGCTGTGGTTCGGGTCTGCTGGTCCTGCTCTGAATCCAGCCTTGCGTTACTTTCAGCATGCAGTTTACTCCAGAGTCCATACTGCAGACTGAATTGATCTCTAAAGGCATAAATCATGGACATCACGGGAAGGAAAAAATCACAGTTCGCAGAGAGTATGGTTAGCTTAAGTAAACTGCAAACAAATGGTTGAAGAGCAACCAAAACAACGCAGAAAAAAAAAACCAGTTAAACCACACACACAAATCTTCAGCTGCTTTGGGCGCAGGGTTCTTCAATTCATCTAAAAGTTGCTACATAACATACTCCACAGAATGTTAACAGATCATCCCATCCATCCCATCAACATGAAGAGTACAAAAGATATCAGAGGCGCACAGACTAAAAACGACGATACATGAGCCTTGATTTAGAACACTAACTGTGAAACAGGTTAGGACAATGCAGCAGCATTCAACAACACTAAGGTCTAACTCCTCTAAACAAGTTCACCCGAATAAAGCAATCATAATCAGAATGGATATCACGCCCAACGCTTTCCTCCAATGCGCCTTGCAAGTTGTATGTCCTGTTGCACTGCAGCAGGAAGGAAAATATTTAGGATAATACATTTCCTATAGATCCTTGAGCTATCAGATTTCTTAGCCAATTTTAGTGTTTATTTAAAGCTGAATTAAATTCTTCGCATTACCGAATTTGTCCACTCTCTAAGTCATAACTGTTATAATATTTACTATTTCTTGATGCCTCTGTTGACAATCAAACCATATAATTGGTGCCTTTGTTGATAATCAAACCATAAAATGCCATATTAAAGGGTAATAATTGCACTTTGCACTATTTGAACATTACTATTTCCACTCGTAAGAAATTTGCCACTTTAAATAACATCTAGATTTATCATATCCAACTGAAGCAGAATCACTAAAGAATCATGTAACCAAAATGCATCACACATTTCCATTAGGCGTAATAGTACAAAGGAAAAGGAGCTCATTTAGTGATAACTTACTGACTGTGACGCGCTTGGCATGGATGGCGCACAGATTCGCCACTTCAAACAGTTCTATCAAGTGGAACTCTGCGGCCTGTAGACGAGAAAACATACGGAAATTTAAAATGATGCGCATACAAAAATATGGAAACATAAGACTCTTAATTAACCAGAACATTATGAAAAAGAAATGATCATGAATAGGTTATCTATATAAAATGCGCTCTCAAGGTATTGAACAAATGCAAACTCAAGTTCTCTAATCATGCTATGCAGGCGACAAAGTTTTCAGCATTTCGATCATCAGAGTCCTATCCGGGCACCAATAGCAAGGTAGCTCAGGTAATACAAATGGAATCTACTCTAAAAGCAATTGATTTCCCTTTTGATTACACCACTAGGAAAGGCCGCAATCTGAAATCCTGATTAATAATAAGTAGTACATGAGAACAATTGTGTCTATAGAAGATGGATGATCTTAACTGATACACAAGACATGTTTCATAACTGACCTCTTGCAGCGCAAGGAGGGCTTCAGGGGTATAGCGCCCTATCCTCCAGTCTGAGACGAATCCAGTCAACTCCTTCACCTGCATTTTTCCTCAGAAGAATAACTTTCCATCAGACAGACTGCAGAAAAAACCCATTCTATGGAGTGGACAAGAATTGGTACAAGCTGCACCCACCACACGTACGAAGGCCGCAAAGGGGATGAGCGGCTCAGTGGACTTCTGGTACTTCTTGATCTCCCGCAGCGCTACAGTCCCTGGCCGCCAGCGGTGCTTCTTCCTCTCCACACGCCCCTGTGCAGCTGCTTCTCCAAGAAAACATACTATAGTGAATATAGTGAATGACACCTAGAACGAAGATCAAGCAAGGTAGTAACTCAAAGATGGAGACGCCCATATGGAACTGGTACATTCGTCCTCATCTTGCAACAAATGAAGATGCATATTATGCCAAGAAATTGAATAGTAGGTTCTACCAACCGAACCCGTACCACAAATAGCAATATTGGTACATGCATGAAAAACAAATCCTTGTGCAATTTTTACAAGGCAATGTTGGCAGTAAAAGGATGAGAAAGCACCAAACCAAACGGTGCTGGCGAAATAATGCACCATGTCCGCCCAGCTGCTCGGCTTCTCTAGGGACTTCTCACCCCCAGAGCCAAAGAGAAGACAAGAAGAGCTGAACACAGTTGTGGTGTAAAGTGTAGCAGTCGGCGCCCGACGCGACGCCGCTGCCCGCGACCGCCGCCGCCCACCGCGACTCCGCCAGCCACCACCGCCTCCCACCGCGGCTCCGCCAGCCACCACCGCCGCCAGCCACCAGAGCGGCGCCGCCATCCATCAGAGCGCTGTCGTCCCTCAACAACAGCCAACAACACTCCCCCGCACCCCACCACCTCTTGCCCCTGCGGGCGTTCCCAGCTCACCGCCCCGCACCCGGTGCTCGCCCAGCCCGTCCCGGTGGTCGCCCCTACCCCGGCGCTCAGCACCTAGCCCCGGCGCTCGGCTGCAGTGCCCACGGTGCACTGCCCTGTCCCTTGCGTGTAACATGCTCGACGAAATGCCGCACTGGGTCGTCAGCAGGAGCTCCACCCTCCCCCGCCGGCGATGAAGATCGCCAGTGATCCCACCGGAAGCCTCCTACCATGGGCTTCTCATCGGACCTTGTCGGTCGCCTGGATTTCAACCGTGGAAAGGATTTTTCGAGATGAAGTCTACCACCGATTTGGTTCAACGGTACACTTCAACTCCCCCTCGTCCTCTGGATCGTTTTTCCTTCTCGCAACTTTCCGAAGGTTTCTCTTCCGATTGATGGAAGAATCTGTTGCCCTCGCTTTGCAATCTTGTCTGGGTGGTTGTGCCGACAAATTCCACGTCAAATTCCTAAGTACAAACCATTTTCGGTTTTCGGTTGCCTCCAAGCACGTTGGTTTTCTTGTCTACAATCTCAGACGGGTTATCAGCTCCTCTTTTGATGTCTACTTTCACCTTTGGAACAATGGTACTGCACACTGGGAGCGTGAAAAGAGAGCCTGGGAGACTGAACAAGAGAAAGAATGGTCTACTGTCTTATCCAAATGCGCCAAGAGGCAAGCCAAAGCGAAAGAAAAGGCTCATAATTCTATTCCTAAGAAAGTTCGATTTGCCAAACCTCTGGTCCAATATCCAAGACACATTATTCAGTTTGGAGCATTTCGTCTTGTTGTGGAGACTCATGTCCCTCCTGTTAACATTTTTTTATTCTCGCAAGTCCAGTGTCCAGCCCGTTCAGTCTGTTCTTGCGTGTTCTTCGCGCCCACCCTGCTTGCAAAGATCCACCAGTCTAGGAGGCTCCAGTGTTAATGGCACATCTGATCCCTGGGCTAATTCAAATTTCAATAATACTAGATATCCTGGCCCATCAACAGCCTATCTAGATTTTATCTGCGCTCGTTGCCTTGCTTCAGGTCATGGCAAAGATACGTGCAAGGGTCAACTCAGGTGCAAATCTTGCTACAATTATGGACACACCTCGAAGCAGTGTTTGACCCGGGCTCAACCACATCTTAAGTGGGTTCCGAAGAAGTCTCAGGCAGCCAATGCAAACCTTGATCTTCACGCCCATATTCCGGACTCCTCGCACTCGTTACCCAACCAACAATTGCAACAAAATCTAATCTCACTTCTGCCGTACGCCTCAGAAAACCCCAACTCTCCTCTAGATCACTTGGTCTTTGACAGGAAGGCAGTCCCTGATGGTTTTCAGTTGCAAGGGTCAGCTATGCTATTCCAACAGTCTAATATCCTACCTGTCCCAGAGCCCATCATCATCAACAAACAATACTTTACAGAAGCAATCATACAAGAACAAGAACAAGCAGACTCTCAGCTCTGCTAACTTCAGACTCCAACCCAGATGTAGCTCGAACAGGCATGGAACTTGTCCCCTGGAAGCCCGTCCTAGATGTCATGGCACTCCAGCTCTGGCCTCTGATAGTTGAAGCTCGCCGTCTAGTAAAGCTTCCGGAGAGGTCTTCTCCTGTCATCCTATTAGGAGCACCACCAGTACACGAGCAAGGCCCAAGTGACTCTGACCCAGTTGGATTTAAATTTCAAACTGGTCAAATGCAGCCCTGCCCAACGACAGAAGCTAGTCAAAAAAAGCGTCAGGGTCCCAAGAGCATGCGCATGTCCCTCCCTGCACACTCGGAATACTCTGCCACTCCTCTGGTAGAAAGCTCCGTCAGACGCAGTACAAGGCTTAGCACTGCTAATGATGGATTCCATGAAGTCAGCCTGGCTCGTGAACCATCGAAAAAAACAAAGACGTGTGCAGCAGTTCTGATTGATGAATCCACAAGGCAGGCGGGACCAATCCCGATTGAAATTCTTCAGGATTGGGGCATTGACTGTGGCATAGCTCCTGTGGAGCTGTCCCAAGATGCGCTGATGCAAGCGCCTTCAACTGAGTCAGTTATCCATGATGAATACACATAATTGGAACATCTTGTGTTGGAATATACGCGGTATCAACGCAACAAAGAAATGGGATGCGGTGCGTGATAAGATTGAAGAAAGTGCTAGTTCTGTCATTTGCCTTCAGGAAACAAAACGAGAGAATTTTGATGCTTCCTTCATCAGAAAGTTTGCGCCGCGTCGTTTTGATTGATTTGATTTCATTCCATCAGTGGGAGCTTCTGGGGGGATTTTGGTTCTCTGGAATAGTGCAGTCTTCTTGGGCACTGTTGTTGACAAACGTAGCTTCGGCATAACAGTAAGTTTCAATTCAGCACATAACAGTGATACCTGGAAACTTACAACAGTATACGGTCCGTGTGATGACCCTGCCCGCTCTGAATTCATCAGCTGGTTCCATGATCACGACATCAGTGACTCAGAAAATTGGATCTTTCTGGGCGACTTCAATTTTTACAGATCCCTGAGCAATCGGAATAGACCTGGTGGTAATATTGCTGATACTTTTATTTTCAATGATGCAATTGGGCATTTGGGGTTAGTTGAGTTGCAGTTGAAGGGACGTGCGTTCACTTGGAGAAATATGCAGTCTAACCCGTTGCTAGAACAACTCGACTGGTTTTTCACGTCAACCAACTGGACTCTAGATTTTCCCAACACAGAGGTCCTCCCCTTGGCCAAAATCACGTCCGACCATATACCTTGCAAGGTAGTGATCAGTACAAAAATACCTCGGGCAAGTCTGTTCGTTTTGAAAACTTTTGGGCAGAGCAAGATGATTTCCTAGACACAGTTTCTTATAGCTAGTGTTCTGTGCCTGTACTGCCAGATTCAGCACGTACTATTTCTGCAAAGTTTAAAGCTCTGAGAGCCAGACTAAAAGACTGGAGCAGGCATCTTTCGAACCTAAGAATACTCATTAGCAATTGCAACAGAGTCATCTGTTTCTTAGATGCTCTGGAGGATAGAAGGGGGCTTTTCAATCCAGAGACCAACCTAAGAGCTGCTGTTAAGAGGCAGCTCCAAACATGGTTGCGCTACAAAAATTTATATTGGAAGAAACGTTATACGGTTAATAGAATAAAGCTGGGCGATGAGTGCACTAAATTCTTTCGTGGCATGGCAACCATCTCTTATCGAAGGAATAATATCTCCCAGATTATGAATGATCAAGGAGTTTGGATACAAGATCACGAAGGCAAGGCAGGTCTTCTTTGGAGCTCCTTCAGAAACCGCATGGGCACCACGTCCTCGCCTCCTATGCTCTTTAACCTTGGAAACCTAATCACGCAGCTTGATGATCTAGATATTCTTGCAGCACCAATATTACAGGATGAAGTAGACCTGGTAGTAAAGCACATGCCTGCTGACAAGATTATCACTAAAGAAATGTTGGCAATTCATCAAAGGTGACTTTTACTCCTTGTGCTCCAATTTTTTTCTCAAGCCAAGCAAATTTGGAATGCATCAACACTTCACACATCACCCTGGTACCGAAGAAAGACAGTCCGGAAACTGTGAATGACTTTCGCCCAATATCACTCATGAATATAAGCCTCAAGATTATCACTAAAATTCTAGCAGAGAGACTACAGATGGTTATCCTAAGACTGGTTCATCGAAATCAGTATGGATTTATTCGGTCACGCACAATACAAGACTGTCTAGCTTGGAGCTATGAGTATATACATCAATGTCATCAATCAAAAAGAGAAATAATCATCCTAAAACTAGACTTCGAGAAAGCATTTGACACAGTGGAACACTCAACCATCATACAGGTCATGGCTCATATGGGCTTCCCAGATAGATGGTTGGCTTGGGTGCAAACCATTCTATCGTCTGGTTCATCCGCAGTGCTACTTAATGGAGTGCCTGGCAAGTTCTTCAAGTGTAAGCGAGGTGTTCGGCAGGGTGATCCTTTATCTCCGCTTTTATTTGTGCTTGCTGCTGAGCTCCTGCAGATTATAGTCAACCGAGCCGCTGCCATGAATTTGCTCAGATTACCTATTCCACAGCCGACTGATGAGGTCCCTATAGTTCAGCACGCGGATGATACCCTTATGCTTCTTCAAGCTGATGCTAGACAGTTGATCTTTCTTAAAGCAATGCTTTTCAGCTTTTCGGAATCAACAGGACTAAAAGTAAACTACAGGAAGTCACACATGTACCCCATTAATGTCCCAGCAGAGAAAATGACACACCTTGCGAACACTTTTGGATGTGACATTGGTACCATGCCTTTTACCTATTTGGGGCAGCCCATGGGTACGACCAAGCCTCACCTAGAAGATCTCACTCCGATGATGGACAGAGTTGAAAGGAGGTTATCTGCGTGTTCTACCTGGTTGTCTTACTCTGGAAGGTTGGAGATGATTAATTCCGCGATAACCCCTATCACCACTTATGCCATGTGTACAATCAAGCTGCCAAAAGGAGTTATTGAGAACATAGACCGAGCGAGAAAGCAATGCCTATGGCCGGGAAACGATACAGAAAAGAAGGGTGGTAATCTCGTTGCATGGCCAACCGTGATGAAGCCCAAAGACAAAGGAGGGCTAGGAGTAATTAACCTTCGTCTCCAAAATGATGCCCTCCTCCTAAAGCATTTGAGCAAATTTTATAATCGAGCATATATCCCATGGGTGCAACTTATATGGAATAAATACTATACCACTAAGGTGCCTCATGCCGCAAGAGAGGTGGGCTCTTTTTGGTGGAAGGACGTTATACGTCTCAATATAATTTTCAGAAGAATTGCCAAGTGTGAGGTAGGGGATGGTTCCTCAGTTTGTTTTTGGAATGATCTATGGACTGAACCGGTGCTTTCTCATGAATACCAGAGATTGGCTTCCTTTGCAAGAAATGTTGACATCTCAGTATTGGAGGTCATGCAGGCTGAGGACCTTGATAATCTCTTTTTCCTTCCCCTCTCGTAGCAAGCTTTTCAGGAGTTTGAGATCCTTCAGGCCCAGCTACAGATGCTCCCATATGATGATACTGCTAAAGACCGTTGGGTCCCAATCTGGGGCAGCAAATACACTTCTCGACGATTCTACCGCCATGTTTTTAGTAATACAGAAGCACACCGGATCTTCAAAGCAGTCTGGAAATTGAAATGTACTCCACGCATCAAGTTCTTTGCCTGGCTGGTTCTGGTGGACCAGTTGAACACTAAGTCAATGTTGCAAAGAAGGCACCTACACATCCAAGATGATATTTTCTGTGTTATGTGCAACAGTGGGGAAGAGGAGACAATTGAGCATTTATTCTTTGACTGTCCGTTTGCAAAGGATTGTTGGGGAACTCTCAACTTTATTTGGGACGGCTCATTACCAATTATGGATAGATTGGCGCAGGCGGCCTAAACCCAAAACATATCGTTCTTCAAGGAAGCTGCACTCATAGCAGCATGGGAATTATGGAAGATGCGCAATGACGAGGTTTTTCAGAGACACCAACCAAGTCCGAGTGCCTGGCTAACAAATTTCAAAAATCAGTGTTACCTCCAGTCCGTACGTTTTAAGGATGACCTTAGAACATCCTTTTGTGTTTGGCTTGATGCCTTTAGTTAATGCTTTACTTGTAAGTACGTTCTTTGCTTAATTTTAATACAAAAACCGTACTGTGGGGATCTTCCCCCCAGTCTTTTGCCGTCAAAAAAAAAAAAAGAGAAGACAAGAAGAAAGATCGCAGATAAACCTAGAAAATCCACTTAATTTCGCGGCGGAAATTTCCCAAACCCAGTAACGAGAAAGAGATCCTCACCGCCAGCCGCCGCTCGTCCCCTGGTCCCAGGACTCCTCTCCTGCATTCCATCAAACAGATTGCAAGCAAGTAAAAGACCAGCCCAACCAACGGCAAAACGAGGGCTAAAAACCAATCCGCGCACGCACGCACGCACTCACCGGCGTCGCCGAGGTACTCGCCCCAGCACCTGCAAAAGAAGGAACACGGGAACGCGCTTAGCACCAAGGGCGGCGGAGAGCAGCGCGCGGCACCATCTGCTCGCGAGGCGGAGTGGGGCAGCGCAAGGTACCTGAGCGCTCGAACTGGAGCTTCTTCTTGGGCTTCTCCGTCGGCCTCCTCACGGCCTGGTGCTTGGTTCGAGCCATCGCGGTGGTCGGCGCACCGCACTGCTCTCCCGGCGCGGCCGACGGTTTCGATTCAGAAAACTCTCGGGGCGGCCGGCGGTGGGGTTTTCAGTTCACTCTACGGCAAAAAGGAGGTGCGGCGTTTTTGTGGTTAGCACCCGGATTCGCTTCTGCCAACCGGAGTCCGCGTGCGAGTGGCTATCAGGGCAACGGCTACCTTGGCGTGACAACTGCCGAACGTTGGGAGGAGTGGACCCGGATGGCAGTCACAGTGAGAGATGGTTGGGAGCGTTTTTGCCTCTTGGCCCTCACATTGTACGTTTTTTTCTCTTTGCTTGGCATATATTTGAACTGGAAAGGGGCAAACCTTTTTTTTGCTTGGCGTACGGCACGTTTAATTTCGATTGCAAGCTATTTATTTTATTTTATATAAATAATACTGGATGGAAAAAAAAGGAGAACGGGTGCCGAACTATTTGGCTAAACCATCAAATAAAGCATGGATCATGATGGTTCTATGGATTATTTGGCTAAACGGCCATTTAGCCTATTTACACATTCATTAAACAGTGTACAATAGTACACAGTTTAAACGTTACACAATGATATTCGGTCATTTATCTTGTTTAAACGATCATTTTGTCTGTTTTAGTGGTTGTTTAGCTAGAACAATGGCAAGTGATCGAGTTTTTGCCATTTAGTATTTAGGATAACAATGTTCAATGCATTAGGACGAATTGTTCTCTCACAAAGACTTTGCACTGGGATACCAATAAGGTGGGCCCAAGGTGTATCGTTCTTATTGTGGGCTTTGGTAAGTAAATGACAATATAAATCAAACAACACACATAATTCTTAGAAGGGTGAACACCAAGACTATTGGACAATATATACTTAAATAGAGAATGATTTTGTGATTCATGTCTTTTCAATCTGAATAACCAAAACGGTAACTAAATCACAAGTAAATGAGAGCCAACTAAAATTATTCGTTGAGAACTTAGCCTACATCATGATTATAACGCAACATGGTACACGTCAACTAGTGATATATCAAACCTAGGAATAATTAGGAATTTCTCAAAACAACACATATGCAAAGGATGACAAATCAAATCACTAAGCCAGCTAATAGGAACTTCTAATTACACATGAGACAAACATCATTTGAAAACAAGTTGGGAGCGTCGGGCTTTCGTAGTGAGAGGGGAGGTGAAGAAAGGGAGTTTTTTTTTGTGACAGAGTGAAGAAAGGGAGTTGAGAAAAATAATTGCTTCTTCGCCCTTTCTTTGAGGGATGAGGGGGGAACTTGAGAAAAAAAGGAAAAGGAGATTGAAATGAGATCCATCGAAGCACATGTTTTGGCCTCAATCCTCTTTATTGCTTGTTATAGCAAAAGGGGATTAATTGTAGTCAATTTGGTACGGTGGAGTTGATCTTAGAAAAGTGAAAGCGTCTTATTTGGCACACATGGAAGTATTTAGCTCCCAACTAAAATCAGTTGACTAACTAGTACTGTAGCTAGCAAACTATTACCCACGAGGTGTTTGATCAAACTAGCTAATAGGTGGATGAAGTGTTGTTTTACCGAAAATACCACTATTTTCTACTATTTGTCTAGTTAACAAATAGTACTCTCTCAATCCCATATTATAAGTTGTCTCAATTTTTTTAGATATAATGTTTTCATTTTGTATCTAGACTAGTATATATCTAAGTGCACAATAAATGCTATACATCTAGAAAAGCTAAAATATCTTTTAATTTAAAATAGAGGGATTAGATGTAATACTTATCGGTTGATGGGAGGACATTTCAATCAATTTACCACTAATTAGCTAGGTTGATAAGACAGTTGCTAATTGGGTATACATACTGTCTATGCTAGACCTAACCAATTAATTTTGTAATAGCTAAGTATTAGTTGATACTATACTATGGCTTATCCTCTCTAATAGAACATTATTGAAATAACCGAAATCAGCCGTATTATCCAATATCCATCAGCCCAACACTATTGAAAGACACTAATAATAGCGAGTCATTGCCAACATATTGGGTGCAATATATATAGGAGTAATTAACTTTCAATTGAAAGGACACTAATAATAGTGACACAATATGAAATTAAAGGCTTCCTTCCTTACGCATATCTTGTCGGTAAATACAGCATTTAGGCTACTGTGTCAACTGCATCACCACAACAGGCCTTCGCTACACTTGTTGCTCGTCTCCCTCAGATCGCATTGTCAACCGCCATGGAAGTCACAGCAGGCACGAGGAGAACCATGTCGATCGCTGCATTCGCCCTCATGGCGATGGCTGTGGCGTCGTCCCTGGAGCCGGTGGCGGCGAACAAGGACGGCGACGTGCTGGCGGCGCTGCGCAAGGGCCTTAAGGACCCCGACGGCATGCTCACGAGTTGGGACCCGAGCCTGGTGAACCCGTGCACGTGGTTTCATGTCACGTGCGACGGCGACAACCGCGTCATCCGTCTGTGAGTGATCTAGTCGCTTCTTTCTTGCCTGCATATCTTTTGATTTATCGCCCTCTTCGATTTGGATCTTGCCTGCAAAATCATTCCATCCAGTACTTGGTTGCTCTAAACTGCATCTTGGACAGGGATCTTGGGAGACTGAACTTGTCGGGTCCTCTGGCGCCCAAGCTGGGACAACTGGAGAAGCTGCAATACATGTTTGGTCTTCTAATCTTTCTGCTGCTGTCCTTTGGGCCTGAAAATTTCCTAGTATCTTCTACTGTATCAGTATCCCTGACTCTGAGTGGCCTGGATCTGAAATTCTGAATGATAGGGAAATTTACGGGAACAATATCAATGGACCAATTCCATTAGAGTTTGGTGACCTGGCGAACCTGATCAGCTTGGACCTGTCCAGCAACAGCATTTCAGGAGCTATCCCCGCAGCGCTCGGGAAAGCCAAATCCTTGACATTCCTGTAAGTTGTCCTGCAATAATAGTTGCATATTTCTCGGTTTCTATTCTACGAGTAACACACACAACACACTGCGTGCGTGAATGCTCGTCAAAACTGTCAAATGGCAGGCGTTTGCAGCACAATCGCCTGACGGGGCCGATACCAGGGGAGATTGCTGGGCTGCCCAATCTTGGAATTGCGTGAGTACTTTACTATCTACATCAGTTGAACCTGTTCTTGTTCTCAGTGTATCTATCTATCCATTGTTTCAGTCTCTTGTGCATACTGTACTGTATGTTATACTCAGTTGAACCATGCCTCAACATTCTTCTACTGTTCTGCTGCCGCAGAGATTTCTCCAACAATGACCTTTGCGGCACGATCCCGACAGGCGGAGCGTTCCAGAAAATTCCCCGTAGCAGGTATGCCGAGCTTCCTCCATGAGCTCATGATGTTCAGAAACTGCAAGAATGCTCCAACGCTCAGCTCTCCTAATCGTTCCTGCCTCTTTGTGTGTTTGCGCAGCTTCGACAACAACCCGCGGCTGCATCAGGGGGGGCAAGTATGTACCCAAGTGTTAGATGGCTGTCTGTAACTCTGTATGAATAATGATCGAACAACAGAACCAACGTGTGTTTTGAACTTTTGATCCATGGATTCAGGCCGAAAGGCCTTGCTCCTTGCCGAAAGGCCCTTTAGACGGGCCTAGATGGCTACATTGTAGTACTTGGGACATGATGTCGATCGCTACTGCTACTCTGAGTATGCTATTTCTATAAGCTAAGGTCAGCAATGGTGATTGGAAGACTAGACCATACTAAAAGGTTAGCATGGGAGCTTCAGAGCTTATAATCGAACAAAAAAAAAGAAAGATAGTGAAACCACCAGCCAACAGCCATGCACACCAGCTTGCTTCAGAGTTTTAACGCAAGGCAGATTACAAGACATGTCGTTAAAGCATCCAGATTCGTGCCAAAATATCAGACTAGCACATCCCTCTAGTTCTACGACCAAGCTTGGTATTGGTAGATATATATATATATATGGGGAGGTGCCGAGATGGTACTTGCTTCACCCTGCCTACTTAAACATCCAGGAATACATTAACACATACTAGACTAGAAGTCTACTAGAACCAGAGAACGGTGCACATTTTTTACATATACTAGACTAGAAGTCTACTAGAACCAGAGAATGGTGCACAAACATTACTACATCCTAGAGAACAGTTCCACCTCCCTAAAACACTAGTCGGATAGGACATACCAGAAACCAACAGGAGAGGCTACTGCACCAATCCGTTACACTTTTCTTCAGCTTCCTCAGGATATCCTCCAGCAGGTTGTTCTCCTGGTTCCTCGCTAGCAGCTGGCACAGTGATTAAGAAATCCGAAAGCTTTGTAAGCAGCTTGTTTAGGTGACTTTAGCACTCTGTTAGAAAACTAGATCATTTCTTATTTTCCACAAAGCCCAGCCCTGCCCACTCTAGCTAACGTATACAACTTGTGCCAGTTGTTGCTCCCCCCCTGTAACTCCCAGAATTTGGTCCTGGAAGGACCATAGTGAAGTTGGTATTCCTACCATCCTAGGATATTTCTCAGTTTCTCACCCAGCACAATAACACTACAGAAAAAAAAACTGATTCTTCTTCCACCCTATCGTGCCAAGCCATCCAGGGAAATATTTAACATTACACTTCATATGAACCGTCCCTAAAAAAATCTTTTTCCGCAAAATCATTTTAAGCAACAGAAAACAGATAGTTAGGACCAAATTCATGCCTCCTCTTGCTCAGGTTAATCGAGCTAAGCAAATTACCTTACAGAAATACTCCTCTTGTTGCATGAATTTTTTAGTGACCTGCTTGTGACAGAATTGTTTGGCATTAGGCATTGGCGAATACACACCCAAAAGTATGTATCTTATCTGATTCATTGGCAGTTTCAGTAGGATGAGGATCAGTCCGATTTGGCGAGCCAAGGCAGAACCAAAGGCCAGATTCTTTGCATGGACCTTGTTGCTTAAGATTTTAACAGTGGATGATCCTCGGAGGAAAAGGTGGCGGCATAACAGTTCGTGCCCACTTTGTAGCTTGGGGAATGGGGACTGAAATAATATGTTCACACAGTAAAGATGCAGGTTACTACTTGGTTGGTTGAACTTGGATGCCCTCTGGAACAGAATCAGAGCGGCATTATTTAAAAATGTTGCCAACAATGGATATCAGCTTAAAAAAATCACAATGTTGCGAGCTTATTTAACGGTTTTTAGTCTAAGAACGAGAGGAATACAAGGTTTTTTTTTTCAACAAGAAGCTAAACAGCCACTGTAGGTAGCTTTTCTGACATTGGTGTTAGAGAAACTCCAGGAGAAGAGCTAAAATGTTTTGTTCTAGGGTTGTGTGTTCTTTCGGCTTCCAGGGACCAGGGTGTTGCCCTCTTTGATTTGTTAGTACTACTTGTGAAGATTGTGTGGATTTTGAAACCCCCCTAGTGTGTTCTGGAGATGGCGTAGTACTGTGGTGGTACTTGTACTTTATTAATTTTTTTTATTTTCCCATCTACTAATAATATATCGGCAAATCTCTGGTGACCTTTCGAAAAAAATAACAAATACAAAGGGAAAAATGAACTGGTTCCACTAACTCAAGCCACTGGTGACATGGTTGCTGACAGGGGGCCCACACCACATGTTAGCAACAAAACCAGGGGGAGTACATCAGATGATCTCTTTCTAGGGGAAAACAGTATTATGTATTCATCCCAGTGAAAACTTACTGCTGCTGTGTTCGAGCGAAAAAAAAACACTTACTGCTGCTAGCACGTATCGGAAGGATGGCTAATTCAATCTCCACACAGAAAGTTTCATTCAAGTAAAAGTCTGCTGCCTGCAGAAGGGCACAGAAAACACTAAAAACTCATAGAAAATGCAAAAGATAAAGGTTAGACAGTAAGGAGATCACGAAGGACCGGATAGGCGATCAGAGGGGTTGAATAGGAGCCTCAAAATTTTTTTCGAAACTTTCGGGTCCTCGACTCAACAAACACCCCAAGAAGTAAACACACAAGTCAGTAGTGACCACGACCCTATTGAGAGGGTGAAAACTTTCTAAGAATACATCGGGTCACCACAAGAACTAAGAAGCAACACCAAGAAAGATCGAAGAACGAACGAGCACAAACCAAAAGAAAACAGCTTCACTGCACAGGGGCGGACTATCCGCGGGTCTGGTCCGGACTGTCCGCAGTGTACGGACAGGTTGAGAACTGTCCGCGGTTTTGTGAACGGCGGACTGTCCGAGGTTTCGGACGCGGACTGTCCGCAGGCAAAAAGTCCGAAAACAAATTGATCTGCACGAGTTTTGGAACAAAGAAGTTCTGAGCCCCGGACTGTCCGACTTCCCAGGTCCGGACTGTCCGCGGTGTACGGACAAACCACTGGAAGTTGAATGGCGGACTGTCTGTAGTTGACAGGTCGGACTATCCGCGGGCAAACACCAAAAAACTCGAACTTCTGGAACAGGTTCTGGATAGAAAAATGCTTGACCGCTGGACTATCCGCGGTTATGACGCCGGACTGTCCGCGCGACTAAAAATCTAATAAAAATCGAAGTCGAGAGCACAGTTCTGATCTGATCCGGGTCCGGACTGTCCGCGCTTACCAAGCCGGACTGTCCGCGGTTAAAGTGACTGCCACATTAGCACAGAAGCTGAACAGACTCGACCAGGACACGATGCCCGGACAGTTCACAGTGCGTGAGCCGGACTGTCCGTGAGCTCCCAGAAAATCGCCCAAAAATCACCTTCCACCAAGAATCAACCCGATCTCTCTCGAATCAAAACCAACTGCAACAAAATTTGGAGGGAATGTTCCTCATGCAGTGGAGAGGCTATCCTCAAAGGATCATGGCCCAATTTGAAAGGAGATGGGAGAAATCAAAAGAGGGGTGAACAACGACCTAGAAATCGCCATGAACACAAAAACGCCCCGATCTATGAGCTCGTGAGGAATCAAACGATTTCCTTCGGTGGAACCACTCTACTCACGTCATAGCTCGATCCAAGGCAAAAAGAACGACCTCAAACGGTGCAAAATCGAAGAATTTCGACCATGAAAATAGAGGGGGGAGAGGAACTCGGGATGAACAAGTCAAGAACAACAAGAACACAAATTCATAACGAAAATCACATGAAGATAAACGCCCAGAGGGCACGAGAACACTAGGGGGTGCTCTTCCCACGAATAAATCACTACAATTTTCTTGCAGTGGACCTCACACTCTCTGAAAGACTAGAGACTAGGAAACCCTAACACTAGAATGAGAGAGGTAAGACTGAGTAGAGGCAGTCCCTCTTATTTATAGTCTTATTACACAATTCCACTTCTATCCCTAGATATTCTAAGAGAGAACCACCTAGCCAGGGGCATTATGGTCTAACTCGAGTTTTCCTGATCCGACGGCCACCGCGCCTCCTCATCGGTAGCCTCGCTCCGAAGCGATCTCCCCGATGCCGTCACGTGCCATCCGTCCACATCGGGACCTCCGCCCGGGTTTTGAGGCCCAAACCCGCGAAACCTGCCGTCGATGGTTTTGAGGACAAACCACCAAACCGCCCGCGAGTATCATACCGCGTACGCATCCCCCGCCGATGGTTTTGAGGCTAAACCACCAAACCATCGCCGATGGTTTTTAGGGCAAACCACCAAACCGTCCACGAGTAGCGTAGCTCATACGCGTCCCCCGCCGTATACACTTGCGCTTGTCGATGTCCCAAGTGTCAGCCACCGCGGCTGGCCACCTGGCCGTCTGGTCCGTCAGTCCAAGCCTAGCGTCCGTCCTTCACCGCAACCGGTCCGTCAGCACGACACGCCCTAGTTGACCTTCTCCCGACCGCTGCCACCGCATCCGGACTCCACACCTGCACATCACGAGCCAAGAGACACCGTTTTGACACATAATCCTATGCCAGGGGATCAGTAGAACCACCGAACCAACCACACATCAAAGTGTTGGCATGTCGACAATCGCTCATCACAACCACAAGGGTGCTCCACAATGGTTATATAAAAACCATGTGTTCGCAATCTCCCCCTTGATGAGTGCATTGTCAACACCAACACAAAGCTAGAGAAAACCCACTCAAGTGACTAAAAGCCAAGGAAAAGCTCGAAATGGGTCACTTGCAATGAGCAAAACAAAACCAACAACTTGGTCCCCAAAGACATGAGCAACGGCTCGACGCAACCAAGCAAAACAAGCTCAAAGGACCTGAAAGCAGCTAGACCCTCAAGACAGAGGCAAACGGCTCGACACGTCTAGCAAACAAATGTGCAACTCCCCCTTAACAAGTGCATCAACCTCACAAATACATATGAATGTACACTCTGGATTTGTGGAATCATTCTCCCCTTGTTGGCAAATGCACTTATCAAGCTCTCACAAAAGAAGCCCCCTCAAATCATGCTATGAGATGCACAATACGAATGTACAAAGCTTCAGGAGTATAGCAAGTGGATTAAAAACATGCTCAAGTTGGTACGGCATATGTATTATAATAGGCGCAAGACAAGGCCAATGCTTAAACTGATCAAATGAAACAGAATATGAATCATAAGCATTTTGACCAATTTTAAGCACATCTCATAAAAGGTGTTCACCAAAGAGGATAGCACATAGCACATATAAGCAGGAAATCAAACTAGTGCTAGCACATGTATACAAAAGTGAACTACCCCATATAACGATCATACATCATGTCTCAAGGAAGCACTTAACACTTGTAGCTTCAACATTGATCGGAGTTTTACAGCGGATTACAAGGTTTTTTTAGACATGTGTATGTGAGAGGATCAAAACTGTCCGCCGAAAATTATGTTATTTTTATCATGTTTTGCAACCACGCCGAGTTCATCCCTATGTGCAAGTGGGAAGCTGTCTCGTCACGAGTGGTTGAGGACTAGCACTACAATGCCCAAGTTCATCTCACTCGGAAGAATGAGAAGCAATCTCGTGACATGGCCGTGGGACAGTAAAGATCCAACTCCAAAGCATTTTCATCATAACTTAGTTTAGACGTCAAGTTTTAGCATAAAGATATCAAGGATCCGAGATAAGTGTATGATTCAAGAAACATGAGACATAGCAACTAAAGCATACATATAAAAGCACATGAGTTTCAACATATCCTACACATGCTAGTTGCCATCTCAAGGGTAAACAGTTTTTCAAGTTTCATCAAGTATTAAGCATGTTCATATTTTCAAAAACAGGCTTAGCTCATAACATGTATCAAGATGATCAAAAAGAGCCTAAACTGCTATATAGCCATCATGCATCCATAGACTATATCAACAAGAGCATAATCGTAATCAACAAGCTATACAAGTGAAGTTAAGCACCTGATATATGATATATGATGATATTCAATGCAATATGATGCAAAAGCAAAAACAAAAACAAAAAGAAAAAAGCCAAAAACTAGTGTACAAGAACAAAACCACCCTCATCTAAAAAGGGTAGCACACTCCCCACTCCCCTCACAAGCGTACAAACTGGGTTTGATCGAGGGGTTTGGTGAAGATGTCGGCTTTCTGGTTCTTGGTGCTGATGTGTATCAAGTCTATGGTGCCCTTCTTATAATTGTCTCTCAGGAAGTGGTACCTCACCTTTATGTGCTTGGTTTTGGAATAAAGCACTGGGTTTTTGGCTACACTTATGGAACTGGTGCTGTCACAGAAAAGAGGCACTCGAGTGAACTCTAAGCTAAAGTCTCTCAAGGTAAAAACTATCCAAAGCAGTTGTGAACAGTAAGCAGCAGCAACAACATACTCAGCCTCACATGTGGATTGGGCAACAGAAGACTGCTTGCGAGAGGACCAAGAGAAGAGAAGAACCCAAAAACTGACAAGTACTAGAAGTAGATTTTCGCTCAGTACGACAACCAGCATAATCAGCATCTGAATAACCTGAGAGAGAAAGAGTGGAAGCGGTCGAGTACCAAAGACCGAACTTAGGAGTGAAGCGAAGGTACCTCATGATCCGCTTGACGGCTTGACGATGAGACGTGCGCGGTGAATACTGAAAGCGCGCACAAAGACAGACCGCAAACTGGATGTCCGGTCTCGTCGTCGTCAGGTACAGCAGCGACCCGATCATGCTGCAATACTCCTTCTGGTCCATGGCTTCTCCCTCCAAGTCTTCATCCAAGGCAATGGTAGTCGCTATGGGCGTCGAAAGAGGCTTGGCCTCGCCCATGTCAAACTTCTTCAGCAGGTCCTTGGTGTACTTGCCTTGGTGTACAAACGTCCCTTCCCGAGTTTGCTTGATTTGTAACCCGAGAAAGAATGTCAACTCGCTCATCATACTCATCTCGAACTCCCTGCTCATCAAATCAGAAAACCTTGCCACAAGGGCATGTGAAGAGCCACCAAAGATTATGTCATCCACGTATATCTAAACAATGAGAATGTCTTTGCCTTGCTTGAGAGAAACAAAGTCTTATCAACAGAGCCAATGGTAAAACCTTTCTAAGCAAAAAGGATTTCAATCTAGCATACCATGCTCTCGGGGCTTGTTTGAGACCATACAAGGCTTTGTGAAGTTTGTAGACATAGTCTGAGTGCTTGGGATTTTCAAAGCCAGGGGGTTGTCTCACATACACTTCCTCCTCTATGTACCCATTGAGAAAAGCACTCTTGACATCCATCTGATACAGCTTGAACCCTTTCGAAGCTGCAAAGGCTAAAAGGATTCTAATGGCTTCTAAATGAGCAACAGGAGCAAAGGTTTTCTCAGTCTATCCCCTCTTTCTGACAAAAACCCTGAGCAACCAACCTAGCCTTGTTCCTAACTATCACCCCATCCTCACTCTGCTTGTTCTTAAACACCCACTTGGTACCTATGGGATGACATTGTGAAGGTGGAGGAACTAGGACCCAAACTTGGTTTCTCTCAAAGTTCTCTAACTCCTCATGCATGGCATTGACCCAATCAGCATTAGATAAAGCGTGTCCAATATCTTCGGGCTCAAAATCGGCAACAAAAGCAGAATGTGCAAAATGAGAGATTTCATAGGACTTGTTGCGAGTGACACGCTGGTTGAGGTTACCGATCATGGTCTCAGGAGGATGGCGATACTGAATGTGTACAGGCGCCGTCCTTGATGAAGTAGCTCCCCCTCAACCGCAACTGGAGCTCCCTCAGGTGCAGGAGAGGGATACTGGTCGTTCGGCCCCCATGAAGTCGAAGAAGAAGGATCGGGGCCACGAACAGACGTAGTCGTCGCAGGGTCGACAGGGGCAGCCGGTGGAGTCGGCTCGGGAACACCCCAAGTAAGGTAACTCGAACTTGTCCAAGTTACCTTACTTGAGTATGAAGCACCGACACCTAAAGACTCTGAAATAGCTTACCTTGGGGAGACGACCAAACCGCAACTCATAAGATGTCTTCTTTGTGAAAGCACGAAGAAAGATGCGATTTGAGACGTAACAAACTGTGTTGATCGCTTCGGCCCAATACCTCCTAGGAGTCCTATGCTTATTGAGAATCGTCCTGGCCATCTCAACAAGGGTCCAATTCTTGCGTTCAACAATCCCATTCTGTTGAGGCACATAAGGTGAAGAAAACTGATGCTCAAGACCCAAAGACTTGCAAAAAGCTTCAAACTGAGAGTTCTTGAATTCAGTGCCATTGTCACTGCGTATAGCTCTCATGGCATTCTTGGGAAGCTCATTTTGAAGCCTAAGAATCAAATTCCGCACATGAAAAAACGCCTCATCCTTGGACTCCATGAAAAAGACCCAAGAATGGCGAGAAAAGTCGTCCACGATCACAAGAACATACCACTTCCCACCATCCGACCGAACCCGAGCTGGACCTACAGTGTCCTTGTGAAGAAGCTTGGTGGGTTGTTTGGTCATCACTTGGTTCACAGGGGAATGAGAAGCGGCTACCATCTTCCCATGACGACACGGGTGACAAACCAAGTCTTTCTCAAACTTTAGCTTAGGCAATCCTCAGATTAGATCAAGAGAACTCAACCTTGCAAGCAAGTCGAAGCTCCAATGACCAAGCCTCCTATTCCACTTCCAAAGCTCAGAAGAAGTGCCTGCCACCAAACACCAAGAGACGCCGAAAGAGCGAGAAAAGTCGGCATGAAAGACAAGCCCAAAAGGTACAATCGAACACACAAGATCACCACGCGAATCAAGTATGCGAGAAAGACCCGGCTTAAAACACACTTCGAAACCATCTCTAAGGAGTTGCGAAACCGAAAGGAGATTGAAATGCAAACTCAAAACCAAAGCAACATCCTTGAGCACAAAGTTCTCATTGAGCCTTACCGACCCACGAGAAAGGACCTTACCCTTACCATTGTCCCCAAATGTGATGTACTCCTTGGAAGTCATGGGACTAAGGCTGGAGAACCAATTTGAATTTCCGGTCATGTGGCGCGAACACCCGGAATCAACAAGCCATATGTTCTCCACGCCTCCATGCTGCATCAATAGAAAGCCATGAGATGAGCAAACGATCCAAAATTGGGGTTAGTAAACTGAGGAGAAAACTAGTGCTGGATCATTTGCCCTGGAAAAGTGTTAGGAAAAACACCATACACGCCATGTCCCATGGGAGAGTAGCGATCACCACGGGAGAGAAAACGTGGTCCGCTAGAAGTGTAGAACTGAAAGCCACTGCCACGAGACCTTAAGTCGTATTGAGGACGACTTGGACCCCGCCGGGCACGACATCACGTGGTCTCACAAACTGAGGCCTAGTACCTTGAGGTCTTGCACCTCTAGGTCTAGTATTGCTCCTCTGAGCAAGTGAAGCATGCATACCATGAGATGGGCGATGCATGTTCCGGTGTGAAAGCTCAAACTGACACCTCTCATCTCTCTTCCTCCTAAAGCAAAACTCAAACAAGTGACCATCCCTCTTACAATACTCGCAGTGGTACACCTCTCTCTTAGGTTGTGGGTGACTCACTCTGTTGTGGGTTTGGTTCACTCTTGGTGGTGGTTTGGCCTTAGGAAGGGGCTTATCAGAGATGTTTGGCAAAGTGTCAAGTGGGTTCCTGAGGTGGTTAGGTTTTGAAATCCACACTTGTTTCTGAGGTAGAGCCTTGGGAGTTTCATCAATCACTCCATTCCTCACAATGGGCTTGGTAGGCTCAGAGGGCTTAGGTGGGTTGATCTTGATGGGCTTGAGAGGATTGGTGTGTTTCTCACTCATGCTCAAACCACTATGTTCACCAATCTTGCCAAAAACGTTGTCATTCTTCCCACCTGAAGCAAAGCCTAAACTCGTTGTGTCAGTACCCCTCTTGTACTGACTCATCATCATGCCCAACTGTGGCTCACTGTAAGAAAGCCAACTCAACATGTGCCGAAGGAATGTGTTTTTCTCTTCGGTCTTTTTCTTGTCATGCCTACAGTTAACTAGCTCTAGCTCCAAAGCCTCACAGCAAGCACACTTAGCTCTAGCACCACCACTTGTACTAGACTGCTCAAGCAAAGCTATAACAGCAACCTTCTCAGAGAGCTCATTGCGCAACTCAACACAATACTTGCAAGCCCCAAAATGACTGGCTTGGATCTGACCTCATCAAACTCATCAAGCAAAGCAGAGTACTTAGACTGCAAAGAAATGAGACTAGACATGTGAACAGCGCATTCATCACATTCAGTCTCATCGAACACAACAGCCCTATCCTTCTTAGCACGCTCAAGCTCATCTAACGCTGCAAGATACTTAGCCTTGAAACCATTGCGTTCTTGAGCAGCACGAATAAGCAAAGCATCTTACTTGAGCATAGTGTCAGTCACAGAATCAAGCTCAGCGAGAAGGGATTCGACTGTGTGTTCTACCTCAGGGTTGGTGTCAACCTCTTCTTTGTCGCCGGTGGTGGTGTTGTTGTCGAACGCCATGGTGCAGTAACCTCCTCGGCGCTCGTTGGCGTAGAAGCTCAAGCCGTTGAACTTGTTCTCCACCTTCTTCTCGGCCTCATCATCACTTGGTGGAGAATCACTGTCGGAGTCGACGTCGCTGAAGTTCACGACCAGAGCGCGCTGCTTCGCTTGCAATGCCTCGAAGTACTTCTGGTTCATGCGCTTGGGGTCGAAGTCCTTCTTGGACTTGTACTTGCGGGAGGATGACTCGTGCTTGTCCTTGTGCTTGGTGTAGTCGTTCTTGCCGGAGTAGCTCTTGTTGGGGCAGCTGGCAATGTAGTGGTCGAGCTTTCCACACTCAAAACAACCTTGCTTGTTGCCACCACGTCTACGGTTCAAGCGGTTGCTGTGAAACCGCGAGAACTTGCTGATTACTAGCGCCAGCTCATCATCCCCAAGTGCTTCCATCTGCTCCTCTGTTGCAGACATAAGAGAAGATAAGACAAGCGAAAGCTGTGATGAGTTAGCCAAAGAAGAACTTGAACTTGAGTTACCTGACACCAAAGCCATGGTAAGAGCAGACAGATTCTTGATCCTCGCCTGCGTCTGGAGGTCAATCTCGGTGGACTTGAGCTTGCTGAACAGCTCATCTACGGTGAGAGTTTCGTAGCTGGCCGACTCGATGATCGCCTGCACCTTGACCTCCCAGACCCTCCGATCTAGAGCATACAGAAGTTTAAGTGCTCTCTGATGATCGTCATAGGACATAGCTGCATTGTTAGCTCGCATGTTGTTTACAATGGTGGTAAAGCGAGAAAATATCGAATCAACAGTCTCCCCATTGACTTGGATGTTCTCGTACTCTTGCTTGTATGTCTCGTAGAGTCTGGTTTTGACATGGACTATACCATCATGGAAGCTCTGAAGCCTCCTCCAGATCTCTCGAACAGTCACACAATCAGAGACACGATCAAACTCAGGAATCGACAAAGCAGCATAAAGCTCAGCACGGGCAATGTTGTTAGCATTATATTGGTCGATCTGCTCTTAATTGACACGTGCATCAAGCACCAGGTAGTCAACAATCTCGATGATCTCCCAAACACGCCAATCGACCCCTTGTAAATGCGCTTGCATTCGGATCTTCCAGTATGAATAGTTCTCCCTATCTAATTGGGGCGGCTTACCCGACCGGTGTTGCAAAGCCATGTCGCCTTCTGTGGATCACAGACCGATTAAGGTGGAAGTGATCCTTAACCAGCTTTGATACCAATTGAAGGACCGGATAGGCGACCAGAGGGGGGTGAATGGGAGCCTCAAAATTTCTTTCGAAACTTTCGGGTCCTCGACTCAACAAACACCCCAAGAAGCAAACACACAAGCCGGTGGTGACCACGACCCTATTGAGAGGATGAAAACTTCCTAGGAACACAACATGTCACCACAAGAACTAAGAAGCAACACCAAGAAAGATCGAAAAACGAACGAGCACAAACCAAAAGAAAACAGCTTCACTGCACAGGGGCGGACTGTCCGCGGGTCTGGTCCAGACTGTCCGCAGTGTACGGACAGGTTGAGAACTGTCCGCGGTTCTGTGAACGGCGGACTGTCTGCAGGCAAAAAGTCCGAAAACAAACTAATCTGCAGGAGTTCTGGAACAAAGAAGTTCTGAGCCCCGGACTGTCCGACTTCCCAGGTTCGGACTGTCCACGGTGTACGGACAGACCACTGGAAGTTGAATGGCGGACTGTCTGCAGTTGATAGGTCGGACTGTCCGCAGGCAAACACCAAAAAACTCGAACTTCTGGAACAGGTTCTGGACAGAAAAATGCTTGACCGCCGGACTGTCCACGGTTATGACGCCAGACTGTCCGCACGACTAAAAATCGGATAAAAATCGAAGTCGAGAGCACAGTTCTGATCTGATCCGGGTCCGGACTGTTCGCGCTTGCTAAGCCGGACTGTCCGGGGTTAAAGTGACTGCCACGTCAGCACAGAAGCTGAACGGACTCGACTAGGACACGATGCCCGGACAGTCCGCAGTGCGTGGAGCCGGAATGTCCGCGAGCTCTCAGAAAATCGTCCGAAAATCGCCTTCCACCAAGAATCAACCCGATCTCTCTCAAATCAAAACCAACTACAAGATTTGGAGGGAATGTTCCTCATGCAGTGGAGAGGCTATCCTCAAAGGATCATGCCCCAATTCGAAAGGAGATGGGAGAAATCGAAAGAGGGGTGAAGAACGACCTAGAAATCGCCATGAACACAAAACGCCCCGATCTATGAGCTCGTGAGGAATCAAACGATTTCCTTCGGTGGAACCACTCTACTCACGTCATAGCTTGATCCAAGGAAAAAAGAACGACCTCAAACGGTGCAAACTCGAAGAATTTCGACCACGAAAATAGAGGGGGGAGAGGAACTCGGGATGAACAAGTCAAGAACAACAAAAACACAAATTCGTCACGAAAATCAATGAAGATAAACGCCCCGAGGGCACGAGCACACTAGGGGGTGCTCTTCCCACGAAAAAATCACTATAATTTTCTTACAGTGGACCTCACACACTCTGAAAGACTAGAGAAGGAAACCCTAACACTGGAATGGGAGAGGTAAGACTGAGTCGAGGCAGTCCCTCTTATTTATAGTTTTATTACACAATTCCACTTCTACCCCTAGATATTCTAAGAGAGAACTACCTAGCCAGGAGCATTATGGTCCAACTCGAGTTTTCCTGATCCGACGGCCATCCCGCCTCCTTACCGGCAGCCTCGCTCCGAAGCGATCTCCCCGATGCCGCCACGTGTCGTCCGTCCGCATCGGGACCTCTGCCCAGGTTTTGAGGCCCAAACCCGCGAAACCTGTTATCGATGGTTTTGAGGACAAACCACCAAACCGCCTGCGAGTATCGTACCGCGTACGCAACCCCCGCCGATGGTTTTGAGGCCAAACCACCAAACTGTCGCCGATGGTTTTTAGGACAAACCACCAAACCGTCCGCGAGTAGCGTAGCCCGTATGCGTCCCCCGCCGTGTACACTTGTGCTTGTCGATGTCCCAAGTGTCAGCCACCACGGCTGGCCACCCGGCCGTCTGGTCCATCAGTCCAGACCTAGCGTTCGCCTTTCACCGCAACCGGTCCGTCAGCACGGCACACCCTACTTGATCTTCTCCCGACCGCTGTCATCACATCCGGAATCCACACCTGCACATCACGAGCCAAGAGACACCGTTTCGACACATAACCCTGTGCCAGGGGATCAGCAGAACCACCGAAGCAACCACACACCAAAGTGTTGGCATGTTGACAATCGCTCATCACAACCACAAGGGTGCTCCACAATGGTTATGTAAAAACCATGTGTTCGCAGATCAAATAATTATTTCTTAAGTCGTGTGAAATGCAGTCAATTCTATGTTCTCTTTGCCAGTCACTACAGTAGACAAGTTCTGGCCCGAGGCACCTAGTCAAAATTTATTGGACAATAGGGCTTTGCTTCAGTACCCCCAAATGACTATGAGCCATTCATATATTTTGATCAGATGGTTATGCTTAATTGTTACCTCCTAAGAGGTAACAGGTGGAATATATATTTATTTGAACTATTACCTCTTGTTAGGTAATAGGTGTACCATAGTATTTTTTTGTCAACTGCATTGCCCTCTACAATAACAATCAAGTAGACCATACAACAAGCTAGAATTGTTGCATTATGGTTTGTTCAAAAGTATCGTTTTTTGTTACCATTTGGACTCATAGAACAACATAAGAAGGTTTCAATCGCCTAGACTGCTAGAGATGACCTCTTAGTTACAATTCCTCATTTAAATGTTACAGTTGGAGATCAAATGGAGTAGTTGTGTGCGACACAGTCTTTGTGCAGGACACAACCTATATCCTAGGCCAAAGAAGCAATATAAGAAGACCACATCAACAGTGAATACGATTCATCCTTCTCTACTATCATTCTGAAACTCCAGTCAATACCACAATACTAGAACAGTTAGGCAGAAAGGACCCAATAAATAAAACAACTTTTGACATAGGGTATAGAAGTTTACAGATTCTGAATTAATAATGTGCATAAAAGTTCAGTCAGTGATCAAAACCAAATCATATGGCGTGATAATACACACGGTAATTTTTCAGCACTTACATCTTGCAAGAAAAGGAGCGCCTCAGGAGTCCAGCGTTTCACTTGGCTCGGCAACGATACAATGATCTCCTTCACCTGCAAGTTTTACCAAGAGTAGCAAATTAAAAGCTCCAAACAGAGAGTTTGCACCATAAATCTTTCGTTCAGGAGAGGGTAAGCGAGTGGTGTAGGCTGCAGTGCACCCACCAGACGGACAAAGTCAGCAAAGGAAGTGTACAGCTCGGCGGACTTCTGGAGCTTATTGACCTGCCACCAGACTCGACGCAGCTTCTTCGGCTTCTGCCTCTGGCGCATCGTAGCCCCTACTTCTGCCAAGAACACAACCCAGAGTGAATATAATAGCAGATGCAACGAATAGCACCCCTACTTGCTCTTGTTCATAAACACAGCCTTGCTGCGTCTCGAACCTATCGCACCAAGAAGTCACAGGAAAGCTTCCAGACACGACCGAATGTCGCGAAAACAGCGCGTAATCCACTTTTTGGACGCCATTTCTGACCCAATGCCGGGGATAAGGATGGGGAAAAAAAAAATCCTCCATCGTACCCCCTACAGTACTCGCGCCTCAGGTTTTCGCAAAGAAGGCAGCGAAACTACGAAAGAGTATCCAAAACGACGGCGAAAGCAGCATCAGGGATGGATTGTCCATGGTGATGTGGGGTGGAGAAGCTCGCGAGGCGGGGACAGGGCCTATACCTGGCGTCGACGGCGGCGTTGCCCGGTCAGGGTAGCTCTTGCCTTCGAGATCTTGCTCCACCTTGATCCGGTTCTTCATGCGAGCCATAGCTGCGGGCGGGTGGTTCGACTGTTTCTCCTTCAGCGGCGAGGTAAGCACAAGGGCGCGCACGCACAGCAATGGCTTCCGTTCCGCTTCCGCAGGAATATCCCCAGTCCACAGCGGGGCCGGGGCGGGTAGCACAGAGAAAGCTCACTGTGCTTGATATTTTCGTATCCAAGAGGGAATCGCTGAAAATACAATGCAGCACCTACATGCTCAGCATTGTTTATGCTGACCATTCAGATGTGCTTTGAGATCGTACTTACGAACTCTCTTCCCATTGTATTTTCTTTTGTTAACCTTACTTATTTTGCAACTGTATTTTTTCTGTATTTTGGGTCTAGAGCCTAATAGTGTTTAGAGTTTCAGTTTAGGGTTTGAAAGTTTAGTGTTTAGGGATTAAGATGCCGATATATATATGTGGTATAGAAGTGGTATAGATAAGACTATAGATAATGTATAGTTAGTATAAATAAAAAGTGTGTGATACTTATGTGGTGGATGCACATATCTCAAGGAGGTTTAGATGGCCTGGATAATGGCTGCTGAGCACCTACATGCCAAAATAACGCGTTTTCAGCACTCCAGCTGACTCCTTCGGCTACTTGCAAGTGCGTACCTCTATAAATCAAATGCACATAAAAAAGTGACTCATTGCAAGAAGTTTTATACTATGAGTATTTTTTTTACTAAAGAGCTAGAGCTAAGTTTTTTGACATCTTTCCACAAATTCATACAAAGCATTACAAACTATCACTAAAACTATTTTTTATGAACATTCTTAATTTATGAGAAGCATATAAACCTTGTTTTTCACATTTATAGATTTCTTGTAGATATTGTGAAAAGTATTTCATGTTGTGTCTCTGTAACACCTCTGGTGTTATCTTAACTAAAACATGCCATGTCATCATATGCACTGCAAAACATTCATGGTTAGGTCAACCCTAATGTGCATTAACTAAAAATAAGTTTACATTTTATAGCTTAATTGAGCTTCTGTAATGTTTTGTCATATGAAATAATAAAACCTTATTTTCGAATGCCATTACAAATACTTAGTTTATACTCTATGCACTTGAGGTGTAAACTGTGTTTACACTAGTGCCAAGCATAGTGTATAAGTCTAAATCCAACCCTAAAAATGATTTCCATATTTAAAATTAAATTTGAATTCCCAAGCTTATTTCTAAGTCTGGCTATTCAAGTTTAAATTCAAATTGGAAACGCTATAAAAGGTTTTTCAAAAGTCAACTTGATCAACCAAGGGTGTCATTGGGTCAATGACCTAAAAATATCCTTGGATGATGTTTGTGACCACTAATAACCAACCAATTAAGTTAGAAACCAAATTGAGTTTAAATTCTATTTCAAAAACCCTTTATTTTCAAACCTAGTTTACCCCCTTTATTCTAATTCAAAATCTATAAGGAATTTGGAGATACTCTAAAAAGACAGTTGGTAGATCTTGACAAGAGCTACAAAGTTGGTATATAAAGTTTTTTAAGTTTCTAAAAGAAATTTCAAATTAATTTGAAAATACAATTTCTAGCATTTATCCCCTTTTGATTTTTAAACTATAATTCAAAAATTATGCATCATTTGAGAAAACCTTGTATATGAAAGATGTTTGGTTTGACAATCTCAACATTTCATAGTTTTGAATATTTTCAAGTTTTGTTGAAAAATCAAAAGTAATTTCAAATGTTTGTTTCTAGGGTTTTATCCCCTTTTCAAATCTGAATTCAAATTTCAAAATCTAGACAGAATTTGAGGATGCCAATTAAAAGAAAATGTAGCTCTTGAGAAGTTATGCAAATGATATTTTTGGAGATTTTTAAGTTCTTATATAAATTTTGAAGTAATTTGTATTTTAAACCGAATGGCATTTCTGTAAATAACTCGAACAGTAACTAACCCTATCGGCGCCCGCCATGGCCGGCTTCTCATCGCGCGCCGCCGACCACCGCCGCACCTTCCCGACCGCCCGCGCACTCCCGGACACGCGAAGGTTCACCGTCGTCGTGTCGCTCACTCAAAGCACCGCTCCGTGCTATAAATAGCAGTCGGCCGACGCCGTTCTTCTTCTTTCTCCCTCCCGCCACCGTCGCCGACGACCTCACTCCGCCGCCAAAATTCACCGTCGACGCTCCACCTCTGTCCGATTGCACTTGCCATTAGCTCCGCCACGTTCTTACGGTCATTTTGGGCCAGCCCGTGTTTGCTCTCCTCGCTTGAGCCACCGGCACGCAGCCTTCTTCTCCGCGGCCGGTCAGTCGCGCCGCCGTGCCATCGCCGCCGTTTGCCACCGCCGGAGGTGAATATATTTTACCTTCGACCCCGCAATCGTGTTCTC
>CM041639.1:31037317-31106246 GCA_023333625.1 Bothriochloa decipiens | reverse complement strand
CCAAGGTGCGCATCAGATGCAGGATGACACGGAGAACACGATTGCGGAGTCGAAGGTAAAATATTTGGTTCGATTCTGAAGTTTTTTAGAGTATGCATAAAACATACTACAATGGTTCTATAAAAATCGTTAGGTGTTTGATACCATAGATCTTGTTGTTTCTAAACTATGGTCATACCAAATTGTTTTTTTATAAGTTTTACAAACTTTTATTCTAGCCTATATATTATTTAAACCATGATTTTATATCTCTTTGATTTCATATATGACCATAGTTCTACCATGGTTTTCGAAAACTCTGTCATCCAAGTATGTCCCAAATTCTTTGTGTTTAATAGAGTTTCTTCAGTGCTTTTCAACAAGAAAACTAACTATAAAAACTCTACCTAACAACGCAAAATACCATGCCCCAAAAATCAACTCAAATAAACTTTACAAAAACCTCATGTGACTTATGCTAAAAAAAACCTCCTGTGACTTCGAACCTAGGTGCATCCTATGAAAATCACGATACTTATACTCCCTCTAATTTACCATTGCCCCCCACATCCTTATCAAACCAAATATTGACCTAAATGGTTACCTTGGTGTTATGCTCGACCTTCTAAATCCCTCAACTGTATTGTACTTACTTCAAAAAAGAGAGCAACATGCAAAGTTTGAAACGAGCACGGTCATATGCTGAAAACAACGATAAAATAGACTTTACTAAGCATGAATGGTTGATCTAATAAGCTTAGTGACTAACTAGGATCTATTTGGTTCCTCATGACTAAACTAAAGCAGGCTACATTTTAATCATTTTTGGACTAAACTGACAAGCAGAATAACTAAAAGGTGACTAAAACAAATAACTTTTTCTAGTCATCCAAGAGCTCCTAAAGTGGACTAAAACAATCCACTTTAGTTTAGGAGGTGAGAACCAAACAAACCTTTAATTTGCCACTTTTTTATTTAATTGCTTTTTGAGGCTTGCTTTGGGTAGAGGCTAAAATTAGAAGATTGAAAAAAAGAAATGATTTCTTGCATGATTTATGCATTGACCTAAAGTGACTAAAATTAGAATAACTAAAAGGTGACTAAAACAAATTACTTTTTCTAGTCATCCAAGAGCTCCTAAAGTGGACTAAAACAATCCACTTTAGTTTAGGAGGTAAGAACCAAACAAACCTTTAATTTGCCACTCTTTTATTTAGTTGCTTTTTGAGGCTTGCTTTGGGTAGAGGCTAAAATTAGAAGATTGAAAAAAAGAAATGATTTCTTGCATGATTTATGCATTGACCTTAATAAAATCTATGTTTCTAAAAAACTTGCTTGAGGCTAGCACGAATGCTACTACGTTGCAAATGGCAGGCTCCGCGCTGCTGGTTATTTGTTGACTGGGCTGCAAACCACGGTTTGAGACCGTTTAGAGGAAGGGTTGGGCCGAAAATGTTGATGGGTTGGGCAGTAAGTCTTTCCTCTATAGAACTGTTTTAGTGCGGGCCCTGTACTGATTATGGCCCATTAGAATGGTTATATACAGCCTCTGGTGCTAAACCCTAACGAGCCGCCCATTTGCTCCGCCGTAGCCCGCAGCCGCTTGCGCGCCGCAGCTCCTCCCACCGCCGCCCCTTGTCGTCGCCGCCAGCGGCTGCTCGATCCGATGGCTCCCACGAAGAAGTCGGTATGAACCCCAAGCGACCTCCGCTTGTTCTCTGTTCCTTCGATTTCGAGGTGAATTTTCCTGTGATGGTGATTGGTTTCCCGATGGATTCGATCTGTGCAGAAGAAGAGCACAGAGAGCATCAACAACAAGCTGCAGCTGGTGATGAAGAGCGGCAAGTACACCCTGGGGTACAAGACCGTCCTCAAGACGCTGCGCAACTCCAAGGGTATCGATTCCATTTCTTCTCTAAGCGTTGCCTTCCCCTTCCCTTTCTCTTTGTTAGATCCGAATGACATGTTGTGCCGTATAGATTGTGCGAGTGTGGGTGTCTGTCTATAAATTTATATCTGTAGTGTCATGAAACTAATTGGCATATGTTTTCCTGGATTGTGGTACTAATTGATGTATGATGTTCTATGACGCCTTTGGTGATCTGTAAATGTCATGAATGGTTTGGGTAATGGCAATTGTTAGTATCTTCTAGCTAAACATTGAAGGACTATGCTTTGTTTTCTTGTCTGCGTAGGAATTAACTTGTAGATGTTTACCTACAGATTTGTTTGAGGTAGTTCACTGTCAGGATTTAGAGTTTGGACATCCCATTGTATAATGGGACTGAAGTTTGCCCCTTTGGCTTTTACCCCCGCCTTAGAGATGAGTACAGTACCCTAGAATAATGCCAGCTTTTCATAATAGAGTTCTCTTTGGTTTCATCATATCTGGAGGACAACTGAAGGCTGCAAAAATGTTGTTATCACGTTCTTTTAGTAGGATTATTTCCTTTTGTTAACTGGCTGTTTTGGTTTGTTCCATTATGTCTGAATAGTGAATGTGGTTCAGTTTGCAAGATATAAATGACGTTTTAACTTCAGCATATACAACTGTATTGTTGCGTTGTTTATGAATGGGGCGGGAGTTTGGCTCTTTGGCTTTATTTTTCTGTGCCTTTGAGATGAATGCAGCGCCCTAAAACAAAGCCACCCTCCTGTTTGCACTTCTTGATTTGTTTATTCTAAACCTGGAATACAATTGGAGGTTGAAATATTTGCTAACTTAGTACTCAAAAATAAATGGTTCAAGTGCGTTTGAGTGATAAGGTCGTCTCAGCCTCTAAATGTTTGATGTATTGTTAGTAATGATTTGTATATATTCGCTGTGTCCTGCCTCTTCATAGTTCACATTTTTCTGGAACATTCAATGTTATTGAATCTTTCAGATTTGCTTGCTATTTATTGCGTGCCTTCCAGTTGAAGCTGTGTTAACATTGTGAAAACATTATTGTTTTGGCACCTGGGAACACTTGAGAAAAGGCAGTGTTGGCTTTCTAGTACATATGACTCTGAGCTCTTATAGTCTGATGTCTCTTTTCAGGAAAGCTGATCATCATTGCGAACAACTGCCCTCCACTTAGGAAGTCTGAGATTGAGTACTATGCTATGCTGGCCAAAGTTAGCGTGCACCATTTCCATGGAAGTAAGACCACCTTCATCCTTTGCCGATTATCTATTGCAAGTTCTTTTTTTTTTAGTTTTGGAGTTGTACTTGGTACCACTCATTTAAGCGACTAAGGTTGGCGTTGTAAATTTTGTTAGTGTATGTGTTAACCCATTGCTTTGTTGACATTTCACTTTCAGACAACGTTGATCTTGGCACTGCCTGCGGCAAGTACTACAGGGTGTGCTGCCTCAGTATCATTGACCCAGGTTCGTTTTTTGTTAGACGGACATTATCTTCTTCCTTCTGCTCGTTGCTGTCACTGAACAATTGTTACCTCGTGTGTTGTCTGATCCAGGTGACTCGGACATCATCAGCACCACCCCTGGCACCCAGTGAGTGAAGAAGAGCCAGGAGCTTCTCCCATCACTAGTTGAGATGCGATATAGGGCTCAGGCTTCCCGCTGCAAGCCCTATGTCCATTTCTTTTTCATCTTTTAGTTGTGTAATTTTGCCATCATGTGTCCATCTACCATACTGATAATACCTCTTGTGGCTGCTATGTAAGGCGTATCCATGGTTATGTTTGATTGATGAGATCGTTATATTTATTCCGTTGGCTCATGCTTATGTCGATCAGGTCAGATCAATCTGTGCGTTGATGACCTGCTGGGTGTTTGTCTGGATTCGTTTGCTTGCTAAGCTTGGAACGATTTGTTGGTCGCCTCGATTGGTTTTGCATCTGGGGGTGATTCTCTGTTGCATTGCTCCTAATGATTCGTTGCTTCTGGAGGTATGTGTCGTGGTATGTGTCGTATGTATGTGTGTACAAACCTGGCACGTGCGCACATCACACATGCCGTCTGGCTCTATGACTGGTACTACACGAGAACATGTCAAAACCGTCGAGCACACAGTTTAGGTTAGTCTTTCCAGGTGTGCGCTCTCACCCTCAGCTTTTTGAGTTTTGACACGCTGTGGACTGGAATGGACACGGAAGTCGGGAGAAGTTGACCTTTTCGAAAGCTCTAGCAGCAAGTACAGATCCACACCTCCCATGCCACAAATTGCTACGCGGACCTGGTTAGTTCACCAACAAATTCTCTTCTCTAAATCAATCCACACTCACAGGTACATAATACAAATAATTTAAAAAAAAGGGACGGTACAAATGGCATTAGATCAAATCGTTCGTCGTCCAAATTCACCACTAGCCTTTTTTTTTGGGAAAATTTGTATGTTGCTACTAATTTTCTTCATACGAGCGAGAAAACGTCGTCGACAAAAACACTCGGCTGCAATCCCGTGCACTACCCGGAGCTGTTAGGTTTGTCTCTCCTCCATAAACCAGCCTCCCAACCGAACCGGACCTGCCATGCTCAAAAAAAAAAAAACCGAACCGGACCTGCCACGTCAGCGGACTCCAACGCATTCCCGCCGCCTCCAACCAGTCACGTCCCGCCGCGTGGCGCGCGTGCGTGGAATTTTAGTCCCAAATCCCCATCCCCATCCCCAACCCCCCCCCGCCCCCGCCCCCCCCCCCCCCCCCCCCCCCCGGCGCCCTCGCATTCAATCTCCCTCCGCCTTCCTGCTACCTGCTTGCTTACCCCGACCCCGCCTCCGGCATCTCGCGGAATCGCGGCGGTCAAAGCCGAGCCGAGCTCACCCTCACCTCCACCTCGCGCCGCGGTTTCCGCGGGCCAGTTGATCTCGGGAGCTCGGATCAGGGGGGACGAGCTAGCCAGGGTGGTGCTGCGGCTGCCGTCGTCGGGCGCCCGCCTCGCCTGCGGCGGAGTAGTAGTAAGAGGAGGAGAGATGGACGCGTTCTTGCAGAGACTCAAGCGGCTGGACGCGTACCCCAAGGTGAACGAGGACTTCTACAAGCGGACGCTCTCCGGCGGCATCGTCACGCTCGTCGCCGCCGTCGTCATGCTGCTCCTCTTCATCTCCGAGACCAGTAAGTCCGATTTGTTTGTTTTTTTTGTTCTTTTTTTCTATCTTGCGGCCTTGTCGGCCCGGCATGGTTGCGGAATCCGAGGTGTAAGCTTGTCGAAAAAAAAGAAAGAAAAGGCTGAATTCTGAGCCCCTTTCGGGGGACTGATTGCTGCTGCATGCCTGTGGTTATGTCGAGAAAATAGATAGAATTTCGAGAAGCTACTTTGCGTTCGCATGGTACCGTCTAGATGAATGCAGCAAACTTCTGGGCTTAAGCTCTAGTGCTGTTGGCGGTGTGTGGAGGGAAGAGATCCGTGTTTTGGTATGCCGAAATTACCGTTGGGCATGGACGCGAATCCTAATAATGCATAATGCCAATGATTATTTTTGCTCTCTATTTGGGCGTGAGGCTCTGAGATGCTGGAATGTTTCGAAAAAGGTTGGATTTTCAGTTGCTTTCCGTTTAGTTCCTGCGGTTGTCCCAATTTGGTGGGGGGACAATGCTCCTTTTATCCGTTAGACACCTGGATTTATGTGCTGACGTCTCTGTCTGATCTGCTTGAGCTCTATAATTCTTTTCATGTTATTACAATCACGTGTGCAAACAATTGCATACTTAGGATTATCTCTACTTTGCATTTACTATTTTAGTATTTTTGTCTCAGTACACAGTAAACTCTAGTTGAGGGAAAGCTTCTATTCTTAGTCTTTAAATTTGGACTGACATGGACTTATACCACCTTTTTCTGGAACCATTTCATGTCTTGCCTGTATAAGACATTTTGGGTAAAATTTTCTTTTTTGTCAAGTCTTTCGTTCAGAGTACTGGCTAATTTAGTCGTCGCTTGTGGCACACAATTCATTTTTCCTGTGGCTAATGTTTGTTCTGAATCTGTCGTAGCAGAGCTGCAGAATTTGGCTAAGATGCCTATAGAAATGAGGAATATATCCACTATCCCAAAATAAATACAGTTTACCTTAGTGCGTTTTTGTCCAAAGAAAAATGGGCTAAATAAGGTTGATGCCCAGTGCTACCACAGATGCAGTTTGGATAGTATCATGCCTTGTAGTTTTCTGTCATTGGCAAATTTTAATGTCCTGTCTTTTAGTGTCCTGTCATGAAATTCATGGCATTTTTATCTATTTTTTCGCACTTCTTTATTGCTCTTTGAAAAACTTAACCTCATCTTGTTTCTGCCTCTAAAAGTTATGATCTACTGATGTTGTTCCTCTTACCAACATGCCATTATTGTAACGAAATGCTGTTATGTTACATACTGTGCTTAAATAAGCAGAATAAAGCGTCTCCTAATGACTTTTCTGTGTACATAATGTTTCTCAGGGTCATATTTTTATTCAGCAACAGAGACTAAGTTAGTTGTGGACACATCAAGAGGAGAACGGCTACGAGTAAATGTTAGTACCTTTTACCAATTAATCTGTCTGTAGTTTATTTGCTATACTTCTATTCCTTCTGTTCTAAAGAGACACACTCATACATTGTCTTGTAGTAGTGCCTAACAAGTGTCTTTTTTATGCTAACTCCAATTTACAGTTTGATATTACTTTTCCAAGCATTCCTTGCACCCTCCTCAGCGTTGATACAACGGATATTAGCGGAGAGCAGCATCAGGACATTGTATGTTCTGAAGTTATCTTACTTTGTGATACTTTGTTAATTTATTTTTTGATCTTTCGCATAATGGTTCCATTGTTTCCTTTTCCCTATAGAGGCATGACATCGAGAAGAGAAGATTAGATTCACATGGTAATGTTATTGAAGCAAGAAAAGAAGGCATTGGCGGATCAAAGGTTAGTGGCCTCTGTTGCAGACTTGCAGTACATTAACTCACAAAAAAGTGCTCATATTTTTTGACAGTTGTAGCAATTCTTGCGGATAAAGTATGGGTAGAATTTTGACCCTTCTTTCAAAAGTTGAACCAACCAACAGATACACCTGTGCACATTTCTGGGGCAATAGCACAGTTTATATATTTTACAAACAGAAGGTTGAAATTTTGAGAGCCGTCTGTGGTTCATTAAAAAAGTAGAAGACTAGGCAGAAGAAGCTGATAAGTGATGGGTCTTTATAACCACACAGTGTTATGATCATACCCGTAAATTTCTTAGTTTCTTCTGTCCTTAGCCCATGTATTTTCATCTAGTTCACTGCTGAATTGTTGCTTCTTTAAAGTTGGCATTCATACATGCTTTAATGATAGGTAGTTCATTATTGTTATATTTGAGTCTAGTATAGAAGTGTTTTCGAACCGTGTTGTCTTGAAACTGTTCTATGTGATTGTCAGATAGGAGTTTTCATGTTTCCTCCAATATGTACCAAAACGACAATGAAACCCTGTTGTACTTTTAGCAATTTCAGATGCATATCCTTGATAGAAAAAATAATGTTTGTATAGATCGAGAGACCATTACAAAAACATGGAGGAAGGCTCGACAAAGGTGAACAATATTGTGGCACGTGTTATGGTGCTGAGGAGGTACACACATGTTCTTTTTCTTTTGGTTCGTTTTGGTTTATTGGCTTCTTGTAACTTTTATTTCAACATCCTTATCCATGTTATGCTTTTCTTATCAACATCGAATTGCTTGGACCTACTTGGAGCTCAGTCGGATGAGCAATGCTGTAATTCTTGCGAAGAAGTTAGGGATGCATATAAGAAGAAAGGTTGGGCTCTGACAAATCCTGACCTAATTGACCAGGTATACCAGCTATTTTACCTGGATTTATTCATCATGACGTTTTACATTTAGTTTTGTTTGGAGAATATGACTTTTTTAACTTATGGTACACAATTAATTCACTGCTTTTGAGGAACCACATTCACTTGGAGGTCCCTAGTGCTTGGTCCCTTGATCCATCATCTGCCTCGATTAACAGAAATTTCCACCTGCAATGTAGTGACATCTTTAAGTATTTTTTTTGATGTCAGTTGCCAGACACTAGCTCTGGTTCAGGATGTGCCCTTAGAGTTATATACTTCATGTGTTGGTTTCTAATTAGCATGTAACATTTTCTGGCTAACATTTTTAAAGGTTTCCTGCACGCTTTCTTTATTCCTGAGATCCACTGGTGTTTATTGACTGTTTTAGTGCGCAAGAGAGGATTTTGTTGAGAGAGTTAAAACTCAGCAAGATGAAGGCTGCAATGTCCATGGCTTTTTAGATGTCAGTAAAGTTGCTGGAAATTTTCACTTTGCCCCAGGCAAAGGATTTTATGAATCAAACATAGATATGGCTGAGCTGTCAGTACTTGAAGGTGGTTTCAATGTAAGTAGACCATGTTAATTTTTTCCTTATATTATTTTGACTGTTTATGTTGAATGTTCCTAATATGATGTTTACCAATTTTACCAGATTACCCACAAAATAAACAAACTGTCCTTTGGGACAGAATTCCCTGGTGTTGTTAATCCACTTGACGGGTAACTATCTATGTTTCGCTCAGTGAGCATAAAATGGTGCCAATTGTTTTTCAGGCACTCCTGTTAACCTAAATATGTATTTTCTTACTCTAAAACAATTCACCATTTATGAACACAGTGCTCAGTGGACACAGCCAGCTTCAGATGGGACATACCAGTATTTCATAAAAGTGAGTCTTTCTTCATACATGTAACAGTTCTATAGCTTAATGGTGCATCAAGAACTTACTGAGTTTCCTGTCCAGGTTGTCCCTACAATATACACTGATATAAGAGGACACAATATTCATTCGAACCAGGTTTGTGGAACTATTGAATTTGTGCAATGTTTTATATTCCCTCATTAATATCTTTCTGTTACTTTCATTTCCAGTTCTCGGTAACGGAGCATTTTAGAGATGGAAATGTTCGTCCGAAACCCCAACCTGGAGTATTTTTCTTCTACGATTTCTCACCTATAAAGGTAATAACGGAGTAATAAAAGATGCATATACATTTTTCGATAGATCATGAACTCATTTTATCACTTTCACATATATATTAATTAATTCCTAGTTATTTTGTATTAGTGCACTTAGCATTTTTGTAATCCTCTCAGATTGAAAGTTATTCATTTCAGTTCTTCAGGACACTCGATCCCTATAAAATTGAACTGTCTATTGTTTTGCAGGTGATATTCACAGAAGAAAATAGATCCCTACTCCACTACCTGACAAACCTTTGTGCTATAGTGGGAGGTATGAGCATCAAGTTTAGGTGTAGTTATCATTTGTCAAAAGATTGCTACATCTACAATCTTCAGTCTTCTCTAAATTAAACATTTTTATTAACCCTCAAATATCTTGCTGAATGCTCCAGTAATTCTTGGACCATCCTTTTGACAAACAGCAAACTTTTTGTGGAATTAACTCCTTTTGCGGTTCTGTATACAGTATTGATGAAACAGAAAAGCTGTGCATTTGACTGTAGTGTTTATACTAAAGTGGAGCTTTTGTGGCAATAAATGTCTGCACTCAGTTGCATTTCTGTAATTTTTTTAATAAAAATAGCTTCAGCTACGATTTTAATGAGTGCAACTAACAAATTTGATCTGCATGATCCTCAGGTGTGTTCACTGTCTCTGGTATCATTGACTCGTTCATATACCACGGACAGAAGGCGCTAAAGAAGAAAATGGAGTTGGGTAAATACAGATGATCAACTTCGACCTTGTACTGGCCCCATCGTTTCCAAATTTTGTGGCATGTAAGGAGGGTATATGCCTGTTAAATATGACGAGATGCCACTCACGTTGCTGAGGTTGCAAGGCCATCAAACTGATGTTATTGCACGTTAGCTGATCAGATAACCTGTAAAAAGACAAGGAATAGCCTGGTTTTGGGGAGTCCTTTGATGTCTATCATTGTTGACTGTCGTTGAATGGCCTGAACCGGTGCGGTGGGGTAAATTTGAGTTCGGAGGTGGATAGATTATAGATCACAGAATGTTTCTCATGAAAGTTTGTTCAAGGAAACAGCTTCACTCATGATGTCACCCATCTTTCTAACTTTGTTCATTGGTTAGTGCTGCTCTTAAGGAAGAACTAGAATGATTCGATTGATTATATTGCTTTTCACCTAATGACCTTAGGAATCCGTTGTCTCGTTTTATTTACAGCTGAGCTATTCAGTAAATATCCCTAAATATAATATAGTGATTGTTAATTCTACCTCCAATTCATTCAGGGTTGTGCTGATACAAAGATGTACACCCGTCATTCTATATTGTAAGCCGGTCTGGCTTTTCTGGGTATGTGGTTTTTGCTGTTGTCTAGATATATTGTTATGTCTATATACATAATATGCACCTAGAAAAGGTTTTCTAGGACACCTATTTTGGAACGAAGTGAGTACATACTAGAGGATATTAAGATATCATGTTTTGTTAGGATGACATGCAGGGCTAGAAGGCCATCTCAATTGAGCTGACTTTACTTTTTTCTTAATTTGTTATCTTTGTGATGAATTGAGCTAATAGTCTAAACTCTAAACTGCAACACAAAGGCTATTTATTCCTTGGCCGGACTGTATATTATAATGTAATAAGGTAGCTTATGATTGATTTCATTGGATTTTATAAGCGAAGCTGTTTGGCACTGCCATATTGCTTAAAAAAATATATTATTTTTTAAAAAAACTATATTATTGGAGGTGTTGAAAAGAGAAAAATAAAATAGACGGTCCTGCGCATCATGTGGGATTATCATAACTCATAAGCTGGGGATGTAGATCGTATAATTTGAGATATGGGATGTTAGTAAACGACGCTGGCTTGTATAAGCCCAATTATGTAAGCTAGTACATGCTCCATCGGTTTAAGTATAGGATCACCTCCGGATAAGATGAATAAAATAGTACTGACTTGATCGGATTTGCTTTGCACAGCTGCTCTCGGATGGAACCATATATATCCATATGAAGAGCTGAGTGGATATGAACAAATAGAAACAGATTAGATGGAGTCATTAACTTGTCAGAACTGTTTTTTATTTAACTGATATCGTCATCCCGTACAGATTTCACTGCAAGTGGGCTACGTTTTTACTTTTTAAAGTCAATGTTCAGCATACTCAACCCCAGAAAAGGTTCCCAGGAGAGTAAAACCAACTTAATCTGCTAAAAATTGGCCTACAAAATTCCTCACTGCCTTACCAAGTGACATCTCCCAGATTATTGTCCTTAATCTGCCAAAAATTGGCCTCCAAAATTCCTTACTGCCTTACCAAGTGACATCTCCCATACTAATGTAGGATAGCAAGGCAATAGGATAGAAACAAATGTGCAATAAGGGTGTGTCTCCTTTAGGTCGCGGGGCTTTTGGAAGTCAACGCTTTCAGAATAAAACTTCCGGAAGCCCTTTCTTCAAGTGGGTTACCCTACAAAAAGAAATATGCAAGGTGATGCAATCAGGCTAACAAAACCAGTTCAACCTGGTGAGCAGTTTTTTCTGGAAGCTCACAGATTTGCAGCAACAACATTCTAAAGAAGAGAAGATAGTCTAGCAACACAACTCCCTTTATGCAAAGGCAACTTTGAATTTGAAGGAAACTAAGCCATATTGTAGCCATATAAGATCATGCATTAGCTGTCTGTTTTATATTTAAAATAAAACCTCTCTTAATCCATACATGTCGACCAGTATTAGCAGCAGAATATTGCAACTTGATAAGTTGATGCGTGAATTTACGATTCATTTTCTTTTCAAGGAATCTGCACTCAAACATGCTCTATTGAAATATTTTCAAAACTCCCGATTAGTTTACCTCAAGAAAGTACTCATGCAATTTTGATACTAGTAATGCAGAGTAATCAAATTCTTTAGTGGCCAGTTTTATGAGTGACCATTCGAAAGATCTGAAAGGCAATTATTCATATGAAGACATTTGTGTAATCTTATAAGAATGGATGAGATGAGATGTAAGAGACGTGGACCCCCTCTAAAGCACTTCCATAAGAAATTCTACTTGCGAAACTATCAATGTGTCTTAATGAAGTAAATCGTGATCCAAATCACATGCCAATGATATTAATAGACTAATTTATTGGATCCTCACAATGAAAATAACTAATTTATTGGAATGAAGTCTTTAACATGTCATTAGTATCGAGGATAGAGATCATTGACCGATGACAACTACATTGGGAATCTCAGGTTGCCTTAGTAGCAGTAGGATAGATGAGATAACCCATGCTAAGTCAACTACAGGAAAGCAGCCTCACAAAGTCATAACTGTAACATGCAATCCATAATTATTAGAAACATTCTAAGAAATGCAGGAAACAAAAGCAAGTAGAAACTGTAATAACGGAATTGTCAGCATCAGATCAGTCCTTTTCATTTCACAATCCCAAAATGAATGTCATGTACCTGAGGGCATAATCTGGCTCTCCTTTTTCCAAGGCTACTTTCAACTTCCACCTATGAAACTAAAAGAGAAGAAAATTGTACACATGGTATATATATTAACTTGTGTCTGAATATCTCAACTCCCTGTGCTGACACATTTAGATGACCACAAGGCTGTTTCCTTGAAAAGAGTCAACAGTAGGATGTTTCACAGTTTTTGGTATGACACAGGACACAAGGGACCAGAATCACAGAATGGTGAGCTATAGGGAGATTCACGAGTATTATAATAGAGAATTTGATATGATTTTTATATATTCAAATGTCAACACTGTACAAAGAACTAAAACAGCAGCAGCAAGCACCAACTAGAGATGGTGCCTTCTTGGATATTACACAGATGAAAACCTCAGCTAGATATGCCAAGCATAGCACCAACAAGCTTGATGTCACAGCGAACTCAATATTCCTAGAAGCCATTCATCTCCAGAAGGTAAGTACGTCTCTTCATCAGCGCCTTCACAGCAGCCTTAAATGGCCCATCAAATGCTCCAAAGACAAACCCGTCGGCTTCCTTACGGTTAGGATGGCCTCCATTGCTTCCCTCAGGTGAGGGTTTGATAGCCACCAAAGTAGCGCCTTGCAACGCCATACCACCAGGAAGCTCAAGATATGGAGCGTACTTGAGCTTCATGTTGCAGGCTGGGACCTGAGACCTGTTGGAACATGCTGAGGCCGACAACTGGTTCTCTCTGAACTCCTTCAGCTGCTCTGCCCCCATGCACAATGTGCCTTGGCCATCGGCATCTGTTAGCACCAAGTTCCGAAGTGTGGGATGGTCATTGATGATTGAGCGGAGAAGATAGTGCCTCGTTGATGCCGCAATCAGAGAGCTGATTGTCCAGACGACACGAAGTTTGAGCCCACCGTTGGTATAGAAAGATTCTGGCATGCTTCCATTATCCTCCAAGGACGGTTCATGCTCTCCGCCAACAGGCTTGCGGTCAACCCAGGTACCCCCCAGGATCACACAATTCTGAAGTGTGCTCCCATACTCTGCCCTCCATTTTAGCAGAACTCCCTCCTCAGTACCCACATCCCCAGAAGGGAGCTCAATCCGAAGATTCCTGACGTGCGTGAAGTTCCTGAGCACCTGCGCTGGCGAATGCTGCGAGAGCTGCGGGAACAATGGCCTCCCAGTACCGTTAGGGTTGCGCATGTTGTGGAACGGCTTGATGATTGTGAGGAGCATCAGCTTCAGGAAGTGCGAGAAGACGTTCCGAGGCTTGGGCGAGGACAAGTTGAGCGTGTCCTCGGCGTCGCCGTCGACCGCCACGACGCGGTCAATCTTGACATACACATCATGGACGAGGGGAACAAGCCCGCAGAGGCGCTTGGACACGGCGTAGCACCGGCCCAGCGATCGCACGTCCTCGACCTTGTTCAGGATAAGCAGGACGAGCGAATCCGGCAGGCAGTCGAAGTGGTCGACCTCGAGCACCGGGTCGGCGTGGATTCGAGCCTTGGGATGCATCATCGCACGGCCGGAGACAAAGGTCGCACCTTTCTGCCACGCAGTAAGACGAAACGCCCCACCAAGATTGCCAGGAAAGGCTGGCTCACCCAAATGGCAGGAACCGCGGGTGAAATCGACGCGATTACCTGAAGAACTGAGGACGAACATCGGCGGTGAGAAAACAGGTGAGCGAGGAGTAAAGAAGAAATGGCAAGCGGTTAATTAACCCACACATGCATCAGAAGTGCCACAATAAATCAACAAGGAACCCAAATCGGGAACTCCAACAAGCAAATCCAAGAATGAATGAACGGTGTACCTCAATCACCGCCACCGCAGTCGCGATTCCAACTCAGGTCGGCAAATTGAGCTCGAAGGTCGACAGACCCCCAACCAAAAGCCGGACCTCTCGCCGGAAGGCGCCCGGATCCGGCGCCGGAGGGCACCGGTGATGACCCTGGGCCGGGAAACCGCTGGCACGCCCCCTCCGAGAAACAGCCTGAACCGGGGTGGTCCTAGCACAAAAGGGATGCAAAATTTCGCCAAACCAGGCACGGCTGGCAGCTGGAGCGTCGGAGGGCTTCGAATTGGGAGGCTTCTGCTACGAATCCAGCGAGTTTAGGGTTTATGGAGCGAGCAGTTGAGGATTTCCCCCTTCTCTTTTCAATTCTTTTAGAGAGAGAAGAAGAGAGGAAGAGGAGGAGAGATGCAGAGGAAGTGTTGGGATGCTTTTGGGTCCCTTCTCTCTCCCCCAACCCGTCCGAAGCGGCTTTAATACAGAGCCTTTGGAGGTGATGGCGCCGTTAAGTAACGACGGCTCTGTGCCGTCCATCCACGTCAGCGGCAGAAACGTGGCGGGGTTAAATTCTGGACATGTTTGGATTCTCTCGCACTCTCGCTAATCCGCTACTAGTAGCATCTTAAAAAAAAATTCGAGATCAGGACAGCAATTATCCAGCTAAAGCATTCTTTTTCTATAATCGTGTCTATTTCCATCCACCTGCGTTGAGGTAGATTGGAATGGAAAATTAAGCCAGCATAATATATATGTGATTAAGATTTGAATACAAGTGCAGCCAAAAAAGAAAGATTTTACGCAAAGTAAAAAATAGTTCATCTATCTTTTGAAAAAGTAATAGTTCATTGTCTACAATCGCATTTGGAACAAAAATGTTACCTAAGTGTGTTGTTTCAATAAGGTGGAAGATATGGATCCGATTGTCACTCCAATGTCATCTCGGCGACTTATGCTAAAGTCGTCGATTTTTGTAATATTATAGAACAATATAAGCCCGTTATGAAAAAAATATTTTTTACAATGTATACAATTATATTAATTTTGTATCATAAATCCATACACCTTTTTCTATAAACTTGATCATTTTTTTAAAATAACTTAAAATAATATAGAAAATAATTTATTTAGACAAAGGTAGTATAGAGATCAACCAATATGTTGCCTACTCTCCCGTGTCAAAATTTTGAAAAACGCTCAGATGGTGGTGATTCCATGTTGATGATCTTGACGACTGAGGTAACTATAATTAACGGATAAAAGTTAGGTTCTATGCGTTTGATTCCACTAAAACAAATAGCGCGCTATAGAGTCAAAATAGCGCCGATATAGCGTTCAGAAGCAACTATCGCAATGTTTATTAGCACGCTATAGCGCCGAATAGCGTCCAAATAACGTCGTTATAACATTTTTGCTAAGCTCCTGCTAAACTTTATAGCCCATAAATTTTTTTTCATGGTTTGAACCTATCTGCCATGATACGGTATTTCTGTCTCGTGAGAAAACAACAGCAGCTGGATGCCGCAGACCATCATCACACGCGTCTGGAAACACCAGCACTGGAGGACGAGGAAACACGAGCACTAGTGACCTGAGAACGCAGTAGGTGGCGCGTGGCCGTGTGGCTGCTGCGTCCCGCCCAGAGCATAATGGCATGTTCACACGGGACGAGAGTGAGGCCGACATGAATGGACCTGGACGGATGATGCCAGGCACGGGGACGTACGACGACCGCGCGGCGCAACCGGCCAGGGCCGTTGCGTTCTTGTCGTTTCCACGCGCGATTCGCGGTTTCTATCTAGAGGGCCAACGGATTCTCTCCCGGCCGGAAGAGCCTCTGTTCCTTCCTGGCACAAAAGATCTGCGTCCATGGAAGGTGAGCAGCTCAACAGCTTTGAGTTTTGCATTCTTATTTTTATAAAAAAAATCTACAAAACTCCTATCTAACAGTTTCGTAAATAAGTTTTGTATTTTTATTAACTTGGTAAAATTCTAGAATGGATTGACATATATGCGAGCTCACGATCGGCTTGGTATTCCGTCTCACGCACTACCCCCGCGCGCGCTCTTCCCTTCCGCGCCGTCGGATTTTATTTTTTGAATTTTGGCAAGTCAATTTTACCAAACCGTTGGAGATAACCTTTTTTTCTCCTCCTCATATTGATTTGAGAGTTGGCAAACTCTATATTTTGCCAAATATAAAATGTAGAACCGTTGGAGTTGCTCAGGCAGGTGAAATTTTTTATATACTACTAAAAGTAAAAACGCACCCAGAGAGAGAAAGAGAGGTGTCGTGTTCTTCTGGCCTCGCTACCGTCATCAAAGTATACAGAGTACAATATTTAGGGTAAAAACTAAAAAGACCGGACGAGTGGCGATCGACTTGTTGCTCGGTTGGCAGTGGGTGCCGTCAAAGTCGAACGCTACGACTGTGACGATGGATGAAAAGCGCCACCCGATTTGTCGTCTTGCAAGTCTGACGTCCACCGCTCTGGTCTTAACGCAACGAGACGCAAACTGGCGCAAATTGGGTGAAAGCCGCCTGCAGCGACGCCGTGTGCAGACCTCCGCTCATCTCTTGACACGTCAGCGCACTGGCCCACAGCAGCCGGAAAGCGATCGAGGCTCATTTTGTTGCGAGGCTCATCGGCTTGCTCTCGGCCTCCATCCGGCTTGGCTCACCGATAGATCATGGAAAGCTAATTGCCGCAAATTACGTAGGAGAAGGCCACAACAATTATGAGAGCGCTGCCAACGACGCCGAGCAGTCGGAGTTCTCATCTGCAGCGTCTGTCGTCGTCCTTCGCCGGCAATCTGATCTGCGACGCAAGTAGCTGACGCCTCACGGCAGGAGCTGTCCGTCAGGGTACCCTTGCCGCTGCAATACATGGAGGACAATCCATCCTTCAGTGTTGCCGCTGATGACATTGTTGTCGTAGATGATTTTGCAGACGCCGATGAATCTCCGTACACCATGAATGCAACACAGGTAGTGGATGTGCTATTATTTGTGCAATGTTTTCATAATTGGTTACCACAAAAATATCTCAACGTATGTTCTTGCTAGGAGAACATCCATGCACTACACCCATGGAGGCAACATCAACAATGAACGAGACTGCATCAGGTGTGCACTTGTCTGAAACCATGGCACCACAAGGAGTTGAGGTATGAAACACCACTCCTTTTCTGTATGGCGGATATTTTCATAAATAGATTCGGCATATCTATGTAACTATATCCATCCTATTGTACTACAGGTGGTTGATAAAATTGGGAAATCTTTGATCACTCCGGAGGTTGGAATGACTTTCTCATCAGAGGATGAAGCTTATGAGATGTACAATGCATATGCCGGCAAGGTTGGATTTAGCATTAGAAAGAGTTATATCAAGTGTAGAGCTGATAAGACAATATCTCAGAAATATATAGTCTGTAGCAACCAAGGGCATTGTGAAAATGAGTCATCATAGAAGGACACTACAAGGACAGGTTGCAATGCTCATGTTCAGTTTAGTGTCAGCAGAGAGGGAGTATGGAGAGTACAAAAGATTATACTTGATCACAATCATAATCTCGCTAGTCCAAATAAGTCACACAAACTGAGGTCTCAGCGTCGTATTATAGATGCAGACAGAAAACTAATAGGCCAAATACGGGAAGCAGGGATGAAACCAGCCCAAGTTTATGAGTTCATGAAGGAGTTTTATGGAGGAGAAGACAAGGTGCCATTTTCTCGGATGGATAGCAATAATGAGATTGGTTGTGAGCGTAGGAAGTACTTAGAAGCTAATGATGCAGAAACACTATTGGAATACTTAAAAAAGAAGCAACTAGAGGATCCTTCTTTTTTTTATGCAATTCAGATAAATAAGGAAGATGGTCGGATAGCAAATTTTTTTGGGCTGATGGTCAATCTATCATGGATTGCAAGTGCTTTCATGATGCTGTGTCATTTGACACCACTTTTCAGGCTAATAAATTTGAGATGCCTTTTGCTCCGATCTTTGGAGTCAATCATCACAAGCAGACTATAATTTTTTGGGCTGCACTTTTATACAGTGAAACTATTGAATTATTTGTTTGGCTCTTCGAAACCTTTCTCGATGCAATGTCTGGTAAGCATCCTTGCACAATATTCACTGATCAAGATGCAGTCATGGCGGGAGCAATTGCATATGTATTTCCAAATACAAGCCATCAACTTTGTTTGTGGCATATTTATCTACATGCTGCTAAACATCTCGGGCATGTAATTCATGAGTCAAAAAAGAAGTCAGATAACAAGTCAGATGACAAATCAAATGGCAAGTCAGATGACAAGTTAGATAGTAAGTCAGATAACAAGTCAGATAGCATGTTCCTAACTGACTTTAAGAGATGTGTGTATGAGGACAGTTCGGAGGCTTACTTCATTGAAAATTGGAATGAATTATTGAGGGAATACAAACTTGAGGATAACTCATGGATGCAAAACCTATATAGTTCACGAGAAAAGTGGGCTACTGTATACCGTGACTCTTTCACGGCAGATATGAACTCAACCCAAAGGAGTGAAGGAATGAATAATGTCTTCAAGAAAAGATTTCGTCGAAAACTTGGTCTTTCAGAACTACTGGTAGAATGTGAGAAGGTTTCAAAAACTCTTCGTCAAAATGAGTTGGATGATGATTTTAAGTCACGTAACAAGACGCCTGTTACTTATATCCCATATTTACCCATGTTGAGGACTGCAGCTGAATCATACACAAGGAGGATGTACTCAGAGTTTGAGAAAGAATTCAAAAGACAATTCACATTGTCTTGTAATTTAGTGCAGACCGAAGGGACAAAATTAACATTCATGGTTACATATATGGAGTCTGAACATGGCGCGACAATGATATTCAATATCGCAGATTCCACCATTGCATGTTCTTGCAAAAAGTTTGAATCCATAGGTACATGTACACATTTCAATTTACAATATAGATTGTAATACATCTAATGAAAATATCTTCAACTACATTTTATAGGTCTGTTGTGCAAGCATGCACTCAGGGTCTGAAAAGTCCTAGTTTGGTTTTGGCTAATTGATGAAACCTAGTTTGCTAATAATTGTTATAAGTGTTTCATGAGATGAATTAGCAAACACCTTGTATGGAGCACGGTGACTAGAATGGTGATGGCACAAAGCTCCAAATTGGAAAAGAAGGAAGAGAAAAACGAGCTCCTACGGGCTCAAGGCAAAGGTATAAAATAGGATATTTATTTTACCGATCAAGACACAATAGAATGCGTGATCGGATTTAGGATAGATAACCATACTATAAAGAGGGGAAATCTTTAATTGCAATGGTTATCTAGTGCCACTAAGTGTGAGTCTCATTTGCATATACATTTAGTGGTTAGTGACGTGGTGATATAAACCTTGAAAATTTTTTTGAGAAAAGCTAACTTAAGTGTCCAATTTATTTTGGAATATATTTGTGGAGTTAGCACATGCTTTGGAATGCGATTTGTTGAAAATTTGGTTGAGAAATGAAAGGGAAAATAAGCTGCCTTTTTTAGCGCCAACAACTTGTTTGCTTGGCCGGACCAAACATCAAGACTAGGGGAGCTCGTGTGTGTTGCAACCGGACCAAGTTTGAGACCAGAAGGTAGGAGGCGCTGGGGCTGTTGTAGGGGCATGCCTGGCCGGACCAACTTTCAGACCCAGGAGCGCCACCGCTCTCACTGCATGTCATCAGCCAAAAATAGAGAGAGGGAGCCGTGAGCCATGCTTGCGTGTTTGGCCAAAGAGAAAATACGTGAGTGGTTGCATGCTGTCGATCTCCTATTGGTTGAGAAGGAGTCAGGAGAGGCACATGCATTTGACTCCGTGTGTGAGAGGTAAGCCAGAGCATGGGGCCCGACCTGCATGCATCACTAGAAATAGAGGAGGGCAGCGCCGTCCGTTGGCCAGCAGGAAGTGAGTTTCGACGAAGCTTCCTGCCTTGTCGTTTGCCTATGCATGCGCGAGTTGACCCAGCTGCCTATGCGTTGTCGTACGCCCATTTGTTGCTGGCGTGTGGAGACACCGTGCGTGCTCGTGTGCTACACGCGCAGTAGCCATTGCTGAAAGCTCTGCGCCTGGCTGTTGCCATTTGCTGCTAGGGCCCACGTGTTAGTTAGAGAGGAGGTGGCCTGGTGACTGTTGCGTGGGAAAGCAACGGGCTAGCAAGGCTGGTAAAGCCAACGTCTCCCCCTTTCCCTTTTCTGGCTCACTCATTCTTCTCCCTTGCTCATCCTTGCAAACCAAAAGAGAAGAACAAGCTCCTCTCTCTCCCTCTCTCCCAAGCTTTGGTGATAAAACTTAGAGTTGAGAGCCCGAAGAGATCGATCTTGTGAGCTTGAAGAGCATCTCCTCCCTCTCCTCTCCATCTCAAAGATTAGAGCTCATTCAAGAGAGGATTTGGGAAACCCTAGTGTTTGTGCATTTGTGATTGCATTGTTGGTGGCACTAGGTGATTTTTGTGATTGCAGGTTTCTTATTACTCTTGGTGATTCTCGTCACCTAGACGGTTGGAGTTGGATTGATTGGTGAGGGGATTTGGTGATTGTGTCCATCCCCAATCAAGGTGATATTTGTGAGGGGTTCTTAAGCCTTCCCCGTGGGAGATCGCAATTGGCTATTCTAGTGGATTGCTCGTGGCTTGGAGAATCCCCATCTTGTGTTGATAGTGCCGCACCCGGCTGCGGGATTGGCTAGGTGATGTCATTTAGCGGGCACATCACCAAGTGGGTGTATCACCACAACGAGGACGTAGCTTGCCGGGAAGCAAGTGAACCTCGGTAAAAATCATTGTGTCTTCTTGATTACCGAGGATTCTATCTTGTGATTGTTATTGTGTTTGATTTTACATATCCTCTGCATCGGCGGTATAACAATCCAAACCCTTCTCTTGCATTACATTCATTGGTTTATCTCTTGTGTAGCTTAGCTTAGCTCTCTAGAGTAAATTCGCTACCTAGGCTTGTTGGTGTGATTAGAGATCATAGTCTTCTTGCTAGAATTGTGTAGGTGGCTTGCATAGCTTAGTTGAGCTAGTGCTAGAAGAGCTTCACCATATTAAGTACTAACCGGTTGTTTTAGTGCTTTGCAAAAAAATTTATAGGCTATTCACCCCCTCTAGCCATTTGGACCTTACACGTGGCATCGAAGCTAGGCACCATTTATTTGAGGCTTAACAACCTACGGTGAATATATGGCTACATTAAGCTTACACATCAACAACACCAAGAGAGCACCACCCTTTGATGGCAATGATTATGCAAAATAGAAGCTAAAGATGAAGAGATCTCAAGTCAATGAGAGGTGTGAAATGTGATCGAGACCAAGTTTGAGGTTGCAAGATCGGATGCACCCACACCGTTTGAAAAGAAGAAGCTTCAATGCAATGACATTGTGCTGAGTACATTCCATGAGGCTCTTGATGATAAGGCATTCGAGCTTATCAAGAACATAGAGGTGGCCCATGACATTTGGGCTAAGTTTGAGGAGGCATATGAGGGCACCAAAAGTGTGAAGACGGCAAGAGCGTACATGCTTCAAGAGAAATTTGCTAGCTTCACAATGAAGGAAGATGAGAGTGTGCCGGAGATGTTTCATCGGCTACAAGTGGTTGTGAATGAGCTCAAGGCACTTGGTGAAGAATTCAAGGATAGTCAATTCTCAACCAAGTTCATGAGATGTCTTCGCAAGAGATTTGATATGTTGAAGACCGTCATGGTGAAGACAACTATGAAGGAGAAGCCAACTCCAAATCAAGTCCTTCACATGGCCGATGATGAGTTTAGAGAAGATCATGAGAAGGAAGAGTTGGTGAAGAAGAAGAAGGAAAGTGAGAAGAAGGATGATGATAGCAAGAAGAGCTTGGAGTTCAAGGCTTCATCCTCCAAGAGCAAGAGCAAGAAGAAGCAAGATTCATCAAGTGAAGAAGAAGCTAGCTCGACCAATAAGGGTGATGAAGATGGTGATGAGTTGAGTGCTTTATTTTTCAAGGTTGGCAAGCTCTTGAGGAAGAAGACTCACCGAAATTAAAGCAAGAAGTCCTCATCCTCATCTTCATCCAAGAAGAGTGAGAACACTATGAAGTGCTTTAGATGTCATAGCAAGGATCATCTTGTTGGCAAGTGTCCCTATGATAGTGGTGATGAAAATGCCGTGGAGAAAGAGGCCAAGAAGCAAAAGAAGAAGAAAGAAGCTTCCCAAAAGAAGAAGAATGAGTCTCATGTTGCTACTTGGGAGAGTGATGCATCCTCAAGTGAAGATGAGAATGACAAGAGAAGCAAGAAGAAGGGACATGCTAGTCTTGCTATCCAAGAGAAGATTTCTCTCTTTGACACTCCATCGATATGCTTCATGGCTAAGGCCTCTAAGGTACAATCCGATGAAGAGAGTGATTATGATAGTGATAGTGATGATGATAGTGGTGCAAATAAAAATGAGTTGTTCATCATGCTTGAGGATTGTAAAAATAAATATAAAAACACTAGAAAGGAATGCAAGAACTTGACTAAGGCTAACCAAACCCTTGAGCAAGAACTTGAGGAGCTTAGAGCATCTTATGAGAGTCTAAAGGAAGACAATAAGAAGCTTGAAAAGGCTCATTCCTCTCTTAGTGAACAACTTGATAGCATGCCACCTCAAGTTGAGAAGGCTAAAACTTGCAACATAGGCATATCATGTGATATTCTTGATGAATCTTTTTATAAGCCTATTGTTGTTGCTTCAACTAACCCTTCTTGTAGTACTTCCACTTCTAGCTCATCTAGTAGTGATGGTTTCACTTGTGATTTCACACTAATGGTTGAGAATGAGACTCTCAAGAAGGAGGTAAGAGAGCTCAATCACACCTTAGCTAGGCTTATGGTGGTGAGGACCGCTTGCTTATGTGCTTGGGTAGCCAAAGGGCTTCTCTTTACAAAGAGGGATTAGGCTATACCCCCAAGAAAGGCAAGGCCTCTTTTGCTCTTATGAAGAACAATGGTAGCTATTGCAAAAGTTACAAGCAAGTTGGTCATGTAGAGCAAAAATGTATGAACAAGCAATCTAATGTATCCTCAATTAAGCTTGATTCATCTTATGTGCTTGTCAAGAGAGCTAATGGTGTAAAGGATAAATTCATTGGTACACTATGGATGGGCTCAAAGAAGAAAGCCATTTGGGTGCCAAAGAGTTTGGTCACTAACGTTGTAGGACCCAAGCAAGTTTGGGTACCTAAAATAGATTGAACTTGTCTTGTAGGTCAATTACAAAGCCGGAGGGAGGCATTGGGTGCTTGATAGTGGGTGCACTCAACACATTACCAAGGATTCTTGTATGTTTAAGTCAATTGATACAAGTGACAATGGTGGATTTGATTCTATCACTTTCGGCAACAACAAGAAAGGCAAGGTCAAGGGTCTTGGAAAGATTGCTATATCCAATGACAAGAGTATCTCTAATGTGTTGCTAGTTGAGAGCTTGGATTTCAATCTTATGTCGGTGTCTCAACTATGTGATCTTGGCAAGTGCATATTTGGCAAGAATGATGTTAAATTCATAAGTGAAGAGGATTCAAGTTTGATATTCAAGGGATTTTGGCATAGTAGCTTGTATTTGGTTGATTTTGATGGTAGTGAAACTCAACTTGCATCTTTCTTTCTTAGCAAATCTAGCATGGGATGGTTATGTCATAGAAGGCTTGGTCATGTTGGAATGAAACAATTAAACAAGCTATTGAGGCATGACTTGGTTAAAGGTTTGAAGGATGTCACATTTGAGAAGGATAGACCATGTAGTGCATATCAAGCCAGCAAGCAACATGGAAGGACACATCCTAGTAAGAGTGAAATGAGCACATCAAAGCCATTTGAGCTATTGCACATGGACTTATTTGGGCCAACTACATACACAAGCATTGGTGGCAACAAGTATGGTTTTGTGATTGTTGATGACTACACTAGATACACTTGGGTGTTCTTTCTCTATGACAAGAGTGAAGTCTTTGATCTATTCAAATCATTTGTCAAGAGAGTTCAAAATGAGTTTGAGACCACCATCAAAAAGATTAGAAGTGACAATGGAAGTGAGTTCAAGAACACAAGAATTGAGGATTTGTGTGATGAGCTTGGAATTGGACATCAATTCTCACCAACCTACACTCCCGAATCCAATGGTGTAGTTGAAAGGAAGTATAGAACCTTGATTGATATGGCAAGAACAATGCTTTGTGAGTACAATGTTAGCCAAAGATTTTAGAGTGATGCTATCAACACGGCTTGCTACTCTAGCAACTGACTCTATTGCCATGGAAAGCATGAGAAGACTCCATATGAGCTATTGAATGGAAGAAAGCCCAACATTGTATACTTTAGAGTGTTTGGATGCAAATGCTACATTCTCAAGAAAGGCACAAGACTTGGCAAGTTTGACAAGAAGTGTGATGAAGGGTTTCTAATTGGGTATTCCACCAATAGTAAGGCATATAGAGTTTAGAACTTGGCAAAGGGCACCGTGAAAGAAGTTCATGATGTTGAGTTTAATGAAACCCAAGGATCTCAAAGTGAAGTTTCAAATCATGATGATGTGGATGGAGATTAATTGACCAATGCAATGAGACACATGGACATTGGGGACATTTGGCCAAGGCAAGTTGATGATGATGGAGAAGTTCAAATGACTAGTCAAGAGGATCACATTGATACAAATCAAGCTAGTACTAGTGGAACTCAACATGAAGCTCAAGATCAAGATCAAGGACAAGCTAGCTCAAGCAATCAACTCGAAGTACTTCAACCAACAAGTGTTGCAAGAGATCATCCTCTAGATCAAATCATTGGTGACATTAGAAGAGGAGTACAAACTAGAACAAGATTGGTAACTATTTGTGAACATTACTCATTTGTATCATTTGAGGAGCCAACCAAGATACAAGATGCTTTGAAGGATGCCGATTGGGTAAATGCCATGCATGAAGAGCTAAACAACTTCACAAGAAACAAGGTTTGAGAGTTTGTTGAGAGGCTAAAGAACTACAATGTGATTGGCACCAAATGGGTCTTCAAGAACAAGCAAGATCAAGATGGTTTAGTTGTGAGAAATAAAGCAAGATTGGTTGCACAAGGATACACTCAAGTTGAGGGTCTTGACTTTGGAGAAACCTATGCACCGGTGGCAAGATTAGAGGCAATTAGAATCTTATTAGCCTATGCTTGTGCCCACAACATTAAGCTATATCAAATGGATGTGAAGAGTGCATTTCTCAATGGTTACATTAATGAGTTGGTCTATGTTGAGCAACCTCCTGGTTTTGAAGATATCAAGAAGTCTAACCATGTGTACAAGCTCAAGAAGGCATTGTATGGCTTGAAGCAAGCACCTAGAGCTTGGTATGAAAGGTTGAGAGATTATCTCCTCTCTAAAGGGTTCAAGATGGGAAAGGTTGACACCACTATTTTCACAAAGATTATTGGAAAGGACTTATTCATATTGCAAATTTATGTGGATGACATCATATTTGGCTCAACAAATCAAGATTTTTGTAAAGAGTTTGATGAAATGATGGCAAGCTCGTTTGAGATGTCAATGCTTGGAGAGCTTAGTTACTTCCTTGGACTTCAAATCAAGCAAATGAAGAATGGTACATTCATAAGTCAAGGCAAGTACATTAAGGACATAATCAAGAAGTTTGGGTTACAAGATGCCAAATCAATTAGCACACCTATGGGCACCAATGGTGGATTGGATCTTGATGATAATGGCAATATGGTAGATCAAAAACTCTATAGATCAATGATTGAAAGCTTGCTCTATGTCACTGCTTCTAGGCCGGATGTCATGTTTAGTGTGTGCATGTGTGTAAGATATCAAGCCTTACCTAGAGATAGTCACTTGACGGCGGCTAAAAGAATATTGAGGTATCTAAAGGGCACACAAGATGTTGGATTATGGTATCCTAAGGGGTCTAGCTTTGAATTGATTGGATATTTGGACTCCGACTATGTCGGTTGCAAAATTGATAGAAAGAGCATAAGTGAGACATGTCAATTGCTAGGAAGGTCTCTTGCTTCATGGTCTTCAAAGAAACAAAATAGTGTTGCACTCTCTACCGCCGAAGCCGAATATATTAGTACGAGAAATCGTTGTGCACAATTGCTTTGGATGAAAGCCACCTTGAATGACTTTGGAGTAAAATTCAAGCATGTTCCTTTATTTTGTGACAATGAAAGTGCTATCAAGATGACCAACAATCCGGTTCAACATTCAAGAACAAAGCACATTGATGTCAGGCACCATTTCATAAGAGATCATCAACAAAAGGGTGATATTAACATTGAAAGTATTGGCACCGAAGATCAACTAGCCGACATATTCACCAAGCCACTTGATGAGAAGAGATTTTGCAAGTTGAGAAATGAATTGAATATACTTGACTTCTCAAACATGAGTTGATGCACCTCCATATTATATGACATGCCTCTCCTTCGACAATGCAAGGTAAAAGTTATAATGGCATGGCATTCATAATTGTCTAGGACTTGTTTTTAGATCAACTAGACATATGTGCATCTTTAGGATCATTCATAAAAATCAAATGAATTTGATGGATGTTTGGTACCACTATTGTTTCTATGCTTGATATGATCTAGTGGTAGCATATGACATGTTTGTGAGCTTGCAATCCTAGTGTTGATTCTAGAAAATGAGCTCAAGATGTGTAATTCAACATGGCCAAGATAACACTTATTTTCATGAGGTGTGAAGAAGCTTGCCCTTGGTTCAAACCAAATTACATATTCTAGGCAAGTGAACTATATTTGACCACATGTTGATTCTCACCATGGCTTGATTGACTTAATTCTCTCTACTATTTACCCTTCTTGGTGATTGTTGACAAAGGGGGAGAAAGTTAAGTAAGTCACAAGAGCTATGTGGAAATGGTAGGGGGATCAATTAAAATTTGAGCAAACAAATAGGGGGAGCAAGCTCATGGAATATTCGTTGCATTTGTATGTGCATTAACATGATGAAATGTTGTAGTGCAAGATTTAAATTCAATATTCATGCGTGGTTGGTGTATGCTAGTATAGAACTTGAATGATGAAATGAAGTACTAGTATGCATAGGTGGTAACTAGACATAGTGTTTATCATGCTATTCAAGATATTTTGCTTGTAATATTGATCTCATAAGGTATCTTGAGTTTTGATCTATGTCTAGCTACAATTTAATTTTCATATCTTTGTGAAGGTTGTGAATAGTCCTAGTTTGATTTTGGCTAATTGATGAAACCTAGTTTGCTAATAATTGTTATAAGTATTTCATGAGATGAATTAGCAAACACCTTGGATGGAGCACGGTGACTAGAATGGTGATGGCCACAAAGCTCCAAATTAGAAAAGGAAGAGAAAAATGAACTCCTACGGGCTCAAGTCAAAGGTATAAAATAGGATATTTATTTTGCCGGTCAAGACGCAATAGAATGCGTGATCGGATTTAGGATAGATAACCCTACTACAAAGAGGGGAAATCTTTAATTGCAATGGTTACCTAGTGCCACTAAGTGTGAGTCTCATTTGCATATACATTTAGTGGTCAGTGACGTGGTGAGATTAACCTTGAAAAAAATGTTTGAGAAAAGCTAACTTAAGTGTCCAATTTATTTTGGAATATATTTGTGGAGTTAGCACATGCTTTGGAATACGATTTGTTGAAAATTTGGTTGAGAAATGAAAGGGAAAATGGGCTACCTTTCTTAGCGCCAACAACTTGTTTGCTTGGCCGGACCAAACATCAAGACCAGGGGAGCTCGTGTGTGTTGCAACCGGACCAAGTTTGAGACCATAAGGTAGGAGGCGCTGGGGCTGTTGCAGGGGCATGCCTGGCTGGACCAACTTTCAGAACCAGGAGCGCCACCGCTCTCATTGCATGTCATTAGCCAAAAATAGAGAGAGGGAGCCGTGAGCCATGCTTGCGTGTTTGTCCAAAGAGAAAATACGTGAGTGGCTGGATGCTGTCGACCTCCTATTGGTTGAGAAGGAGTCAGGAGAGGCACATGCATTTGACTCCGTGTGTGAGAGGTGAGCCAGAGCATGGGGCCAGGCCTGCATGTGTCACCAGAAATAGAGGAGGGTAGCGTCGTCCGTTGGCCAGCAGGAAGTGAGCTTTGACGAAGCTTCCTGCCTTGCCGTTTGCCTGTGCATGCGCGAGTTGACCCAGATGCCTATGCGTTGTCATACGCCCATTTGTTGCTGGCGTGTGGAGACACCGTGTGTGCTTGTGTGCTGTGCGTGTAGTAGCCAGTGCTGCATGCTCTACGCCTAGCTGTTGCCATTTGCTGCTGAGGCTCGTGTGTCATTCAAAGAGGAGGTGGCCTGGTGACCGTTGCATGGAAAAGCAGCTGGCTAGCAAGGCTGGTAAAGGCAATGTCTCCCCCTTTTCCTTCTCTGGCTCACTCATTCTTCTCCATTGCTCATTCTTGCAAACCAAAAGAGAAGAACAAGCTCCTCTCTCTCCCACTCTCACAAGCTTTGGTGATAACACTTAGAGAGATTTTTGAGAGCCCTAAGAGATCGATCTTGTGAGCTTGAAGAGCATCTCCTCCCTCTCCTCTCCATCTCAAAGCTTAGAGCTCATTCAAGAGAGGATTTGGGAAACCCTAGTGTTTGTGCATTTGTGATTGCATTGTTGTTGGCACTAGGTGATTTTTGTGATTGCAGGTTTCTTATTACTCTTGGTGATTCCCGTCACCTAGACGGTTGGAGTTGGATTGATTGGTGAGGGGATTTGGTGATTGTGTTCATCCCCAATCAAGGTGATATTTGTGAGGGGTTCTTAAGCCTTCCCCGTGGGAGATCGCAATTGGCTACTCTAGTGGATTGCTCGTGGCTTGGAGAATCCCCATCTTGTGTTGATAGTGCCGCACCCGGCTGCGGGATTGGCTAGGTGATGTCATTTAGCGGGCACATCACCAAGTGGGTGTATCACCACAACGAGGACGTAGCTTGCCGGGAAGCAAGTGAACCTCGGTAAAAATCATTGTGTCTTCTTGATTACCGAGGATTCTATCTTGTGATTGTTATTGTGTTTGATTGGTTCACATCCTCTACACCAGCGGTATAACAATCCAAACCCCTCTCTTGCATTACATTCATTGGTTTATCTCTTGTGTAGCTTAGCTTAGCTCTCTAGAGTAAATTAGCAACCTAGGCTTGTTGGTGTGATTAGAGATCATAGTTTTCTTGCTAGAATTGTTTAGGTGGCTTGCATAGCTTAGTTGAGCTAGTGCTAGAAGAGCTTCGCCATCTTAAGTACTAACCGGTTGTTTTAGTGCTTTGCAAGAAATTTTTATAGGCTATTCACCCTCTCTAGCCATTTGGACCTTACACAGTCCTCAATATGAATGGAGTTTACAATTTGCTGTCTCAATATATAATAAATATATGGACAAAATATGCAAAATGAGGATTCTATACTGAGAAACAAGGAAGTCAGAAGGAAGATTTGAAAACACATGCTGCTCTTATAGTTTGAAATGCAACATCTGTTGCTTTGAAATATTCAGTTTCAAAAGAACTCCTTGATAATTTACAAAAATCTATAGAAAAGTTTGACTTAGAGGCAGATGCTCGCCTTAGGAAGATGCAAGAAGAATCCAATGATGCTCTAGTAGTTATGAATGAATGTGGCAGTGACACTTTAAATGGTACAATAAGTTTTAGAGTTCCCTAAGTGGTTAAAGGCCCAAAAAATTCATGCTACAAAAACGTGGTTGAAAAGAACTCGGGAAAGAACAGCAAAAGGAAGAAAAATACTAATAAGTCAGGTACATATAGTATCCATTTTATTGAAATTTCCCCATTATACCTACTTGTATAGTAATTGTTTCATTTCTTACTTACAGATCGGGGTACAGGAGAAGATCCCAAAAATGATCCAAATCAACTGATCGTAATACATGACTTAAGCTCATTATTTATTTTCTATATTTATTTACTTGGTAGCAATTGTTATTAAAAATTAATATTTTGTACATAGGACCTTCATGCTGGTACCATTGCCAATAACACTGCAATGCCAATGTTTAAAGATGAAGTGCGTGGGCAATCTTCAACCATGCCTACTCTATTCGGACAAGCTAATGCCACAATGCCGCTGTTTGCAAGTGATATGTGTGGGTCATCTTCGAACATTTCCGCTACTTTGTTCCAAGGTGGACTCACTAGTCTTCTGCTTGGAGTTGAACAAGATGCCACACTGTCCAAATCTGCTAGAAAGTTACACTTCAATGAATAATAGTCATTTTTGGTCCCTCAATTGTAACCTTTAAATTCCAGTTTGAATCAATAGCACTCTGTCAGACTTAGCTGCACTCTGTTTGATGCAGTTTATTTTATTTTTGCATACAAAAACTCAGTCATCATCGCTTTGCTGCTTTCAACACAGATGTATTCAGACACTCTGTTCATTTTGCATTACATATATTGCTTGTATTCAGGAGAACCATATATCTATCAAATAAGAAAGCACATTGTACAGATTATTCTACAATCACTACAAGCTCTCAGGTTGTAGAGAAAGGCTACAGAATCAAAGCCTTTACATGTCAAACACTAATAGCCTGGACATTATCGATCTCCTCGTAACATGTCTATTGTCTAACATCAAACTTCAGTCATATACAGAGTTACACCAACGGCCTGGACATTCTCGTAACATGTCAAACATAAAACCTCAGTCCTATACAGAGTTTTAAGTCTGTCATTCATACAGAGTTGGCATTCCATCGAGCATGTGGTGGGCTTCGGGGGCACCGATCCTTGCTCCCATGAGGACCTTCGCCAGGCATCGTCACCGGCGGAAGGACGACCCAAGGGGAACGCAGCCGACCTTCGCCCTTCATTGCCTCCCTGGAGACGATGTCCACCACCACCATGGCGGCCGCCGCATGCGCGTCGGCTGTGATGACTCTCAGGGCACTGCAGGGTAACGTGACTGACCTTCACCCTCCCTTTCCTCCTCGCAAATGTAGTCTTGCATCGCCATGGTGCGCGCCGCGTGCGCCTAGGCTCCGTAGCGGCGGCGACATGCACGGCGGCGCGGCGGTCTGAGCGCTGCAGCGTGTAGATTTCAGTTGCCTAATCTAACTCGGCTACTGAGTTGAGTTCAGATGAGCCGATGTTTTTTTTTTTTTGGAAAAAACAGATGAGCCGATGTGCCTTGCAAGTTTTAACTGAAGCTGAGCCATAGCGTTGCAGCGGAGCCGATGCGCCGACGAAAAGTATTAGCAGACGAGCCGACCCTCACCTGGCCATGCGATGAATTTCGTGGACACGTGCCTCTCATTCACTATGGGCCTGCACACGGCGTCGCTGCAGGCGGCTTTCACCCATTTTTTTCCCAAGCGTTTATACGAGTACCGTGCTACTATTAGGTACTATTAGCTTGCAGCCAGCCGGCCGGCCGGCCGAACCCGCCGAGGGAGGAGAAGAGAACCGGTACCAGGGCGACGAGAACTGGCGGCCGCGCGGGCGCGGCGGCTGACCGTTTCTGCCGCCGTGCATGGCCAGTGACCACTGACCAGCCTGGCAATTGCACAATGCTGTGTGGCAGCGGCACAGCCATATGAGCCCATCGGCGCCGGCGACGTTGCGAAGCTAGTGGAATCTTGAGTGTGCCATTTTGATCGCGATCGCGCGTGTCACTTGTCACTCTTCCTGTCATCATGTGTGGCTCTGGTGAGGTCAGCTCGGTCAGGCAGGTCATCGTCCGGTGCCATGCTTCCTTGTTTTGGTGCCTGCAAACGTTCTGGTCATGGCCGCAAACGCAAAGGCCGCAAGAGCGACATGATGAAGGACTGAAGGTTTCTCTTTTCACTGTTGCATCGCATTGCATTCATTCGTTCGGTGGATGCCCTGTCTGGCCAAATCGAGATGGGATGCGATTCAATTTTACTCCTACTACAACTGCAACATGGGGGCACCTTCTTTGGGGCCTGCAGGCGGATTTTTTTTTAAAAAAATTTAATCATTTTTAAATAAAAAAAAACCTTGTTTCATTTGGTGCGACAAGTTGGCGCGACAAAAGCACGTCATCGCGTCAAATGATTTGGCGCGACTAAAGTGGACATCGTGGCAACAGAGTTGACCGGGGCCACCGTGGGTCACCCCTATCGCGCCACATGCATTGGCGCGACCGCGCCAAATCATTTGACGCGACGGGGTGATTGGCAAAACTAACTGCATAGGGTACCATTCAGCAAAACTATACGTTTCGCCTAATCTTAAGCTAAGGAATAACAAATTTTACTATGATTTGGAGAACAAAATATTTTTAATCTACTATGATTACGAACCTTAATTTACTATATAGTTTAGTCACTTAGAAAATTTTTTACTATGGTCTGGGTTTTAGGGTACTTATAATTTTACTATGGTTTGGTACCTATAATTTAGTCAACATCTAAGTGACTAAATCATTGATTAAATCATAGTAAAATTTAGGACTTCCAAAACTTGACTGAAAATGTCCGGTCGCGCCAATGCATGTGGCGCGACTGGGGTGGACCCACGGTGGCCCCGGTCAACTCTGTTGCCACGGTGTCCACTTTGGTCGCGCCAAATCATTTGGTGCGATGACATGCTTTTGATTTGGCGTGACAAAAAGGGTGCAGGTGAATATAAGTTTGAAACAGAGTTTTTTCGGTTTTTTAATTTAAAAAGGATTAAGTTTAAAAAAAAAATCCCCTGCAGGCTGCAGCAAGTCAGGACTCTGGACTGGTAGCAACGACCAAGGGCTGTGCCGCTGTGGTTCATGGACTGCTAGATATTTGTGCAAAACCGTGTATGACATCGGGGTCCCACTTCTTTGGTTCACGGCAAGGTGGGTGTCTTTTTGTCTCGTATTACTCCCTCCAAAGGCATAGAATCTTTTTGTCAGCTAATCTTAAGTTCAATTAAATTTACGAAAAACATTAACTTAGATGATACGGAGTATCACCTAATGACGAGTATGTTAAATTAATTATGCAAAGTATTTTTATGTTTAACATATTTCTAGATATGTGGATGTACGGTAATCCGGATTATTTAAATTCATACCCGTTAAAACAAACGGTTGTACTTGTATTTTTATGCTTAACCTATTTCAATGTATAACTAATGATATCAATTTAATATTTTTTATATAAAAGATAAATATATTCGGCTTCATCTATCAACCGATAGAATCAGGCTAATTATTACAAAGTTTTGCCAAAATTCACCAACACATACTACGAATAACAATTTTGTAGCCCACCGAGCGGCTAACTGAAATGAAATAAAGTTTAAGCTAAACATGAGCGATGTATCTTGACGACAGCAATTTAATATGGCTCATTGTGTTAACTTTAATCAATATACTGATGATGTATAAGATATGTATTTTGGTAGTTGCCATTCAAGTTTTAGTTGAAACTGGAGTATTTAAAACTCGTGTCTATGAGTAATTATTGGCCACATGTTATCTTATATACTAATGACACACACAATTAGTATGATTATTATTAAACTATAGCTAACACGTTTAATAGTATATTTGTTCATTGTTTTATATGTATAGAATACTTATACTTTGATCTCTCATTATTTGACTTGATTTTTCTAAAATAATTAAATGGATACCTATAAACAACCATGTTTTCTTTTTCTAGTCTTGATTTGTTTCAGCTTCCTCATAGAATACTATTGAATGAGGTAAAATCATCAGGCTTATAGACCGACTGAACAGGCTTAAGGGGTGTATATGCGCAACACGAGAACAATATCACCTTTCGTGTCATCGTGAGATGGAAACAGCAGCGGAAATGGCCGGTAGGGACAACGTTTCATTCTGAAGATTTACTCAGCAAGATGGTTCATCTACATCCACCGTTTCTGTTGTTTCAAACACCAGTTCGGTAAAGTGTGTGGACACTTTGAATGAAAGGCCACACCAGCTCAACGATAACATGGATTCACATGAAGCATCCGAGTAAACACATCTGGCACACCAGCAGCTAGCCACATGATGCCACTGCCCCAACAAGTGTCGTATATATGTTTTCTTGGACTTGGATCCCATCACCAATGCTTCATTCATTAGTTAATTATGCTTCTAATTATCAACCCCACGGGCCATGCCGCCATGTCCATGGGCATGTTTTCTTGGACCAAGGTACCAGCAGCAGAGCACCGATAGTTTTCCAAAGATTCCATGCATGTTTCCAAAGATTCCATGCATGGACGACAGATTTCCAATATCAAATGTCTGAGGCAACTGCACAATGCTGCAGTAGTCCTGACTCCAGAGAACAGTTTGCAATTTACTAAACGGTAAACGAGACTAACCATATCGCACGTATGATCTAAATAAACGGTTCATTAAACATGCAAGAGTATGTTCCAAATAAATGGTCCATTAAATAGTTTAACTGTTTCAATAAATATAAATGGTCAAAAAGAGAGAAAACGGTCTAAAGAGCCTACTCTAGTGTACGGGACAGACGCAAACGTTATTATAACTATCTACTCCCTAAGTTTTAAATTATAGTTTATTTAACTTTTTTACCTCAAGTTTGACCACTCATTTTATTCAAAAAATTATCCAAACATGATCATATTTAAGTCATTATTAAAGAAATTGTTGATGCAAAAAGGCGTTGGATCTGCAAACACACCGGGCTAATACCCAAGTTCGATATCAAGGCGTGCCAGTCGATTTGACCTGTTAATCGACAAGGATGATAAATTTGAATAAGATCCGAACGAGACGACAGCGATACGCCCGGACGTCAAAGCTCAGAAGGTATTCGATAACTGTTGAACAAATCAGACGAGACGACAGCGATACGCCCGGACGTCAAAGCTTGAATCGTGCTCGGTAGACGCGGAACCTGCAAGGTCGCCAGAGATCAAGTTGATGCAGCCCGTCGATTCTTGAAAGAACTCGTTGAAAAGGAAAAGGTACTGGTGACGAAGTCGTCGAAAAGTAGATTACTTGAAAAGTAGATAAAAGTAATAGATTTGTTGTATTTGATTTGGTTCACCCTTTTTTACATTGCCTCCCGGTACATATTTATACCCTGGTACTATGAGTTCTAAACAGACACGACAAAGTATTATCTAAACAAGTCTTATCTCTAAGAAATAAAAAATAATGACTCGTACCAAAGTCGGACTCAAAAGTAAACTATTAAAATATTGGCATAAATATTGCCAGTTTTCTTATCCATTGCTTACGATGAAACCTCTATCGGCACGCTCCTCATCTCCGTAGATTCCATCGGCAAAACCCATCGATAATGATTCAGCTCTGCTTTCCACGTTCTTCAGCTCTGCTTTCCATCGGCAACCATGCCTCTCACTCCATCGGCAACAGCCCTCTGGCTTCATCGGCAATGTACGAGATCAACATGTCCTTTATCGGCAATCACTCATCGGCAACTCAGAAGCAATACTGGAGAATAACCACCTTCTTGCCGATTTAGTTTAGTCTCCCGATCTTTATTTGACACGTGCCGAAAAACGGTGTCAACAGAAATTTTATTAATAAAGCATACCACAATAAAATAAATGATATTTTACACAAATTTTTGGATAAGACATTTGATCAAACTCAGGGTAAAAAAATTAAATGGACTATAATTTGAAACTGAATGAATATTTAATTCATAGGAGGATTTCAGTCATTGAGACACTAATATTGTCACTTAATGGATTAACAATCAAAAGGAAGTGCGATTCGGTTTCCTCATAATTTCTCTTGCTACCGTACTTAATTTTTACAAGTAAAAATATTTTTTTGAATGTACAAATATACATACTTGCTAGCACACTAAACGGTAAATAAAGGATGATCGATTGTTTATAGTTTTATTTATGACTAGGTTCGTGCCCGGGCGTTGATACGGGATAAGTAATTTTTTACTGAAAAGACATAGATCACACGATACTATAATAATACTATGAAATTAAACACTAAAGTTGAAGTGATGTTTAATCTAAAATGTTAGCAGTAATGAACAGACATTTAATCAAAAAGCTAGCAGAGGTATGAAATAAACACAGTTACGAAGAGCACGGTGTCACAGCCTCACAAACTCTACTATAAGAGCTTTCCGTGATGTAGCTAAAATAATGTTTTGTATCAACAGAAAGAAAACTCGATCTGACATCCATTTCTTTGTGCATCAATAGATCCATGGATAAATTCCGCCGCACACCCATATCATCATGTACATAGGTTCGAGTATATATATATATGTAATATACTGCATGAGAAAATCTCACAAAACCGAGAATACAGTGTATGCTCAGATTTAACCAATCTTTTGGCTAGGTGACATGATTCAGCTGCTAGTCATTAAGGGCGCATTTGCTTGCCTGGTTCTAACTCAACCTGGGGCTGTCTTCACGCAAGATTCACCGGTATACGTTTCTTGCTGGCCTGGTTAAGCACCCGTGCAGTGGCAATGGGCAATTGGACATGCATAAGCAAACCAAACAATTTCTCTCCATATCCTGGCTGAATAGAAAAATGGCAACCAATCACATACCTATTGCATCCGATGAGCCTGATTAGCATGACTACAAGGTGTTTTTTTTGACAATGCCAAGAGATTAGTGTGTGACAAAAAACAACCATGCATGGGCGCATGGCCTTTGTAATCCAAACAAATTGCAAATTCTATCCTAAACCTGAATTTAGACATTTAGTGGCTTTTGGAAAAATAAATAAAATGCATATGACCCAGAAACATACAAGAATTCTCTCGAGTACATCGACAGTTGACTCAATCAAATTTACTTCAACACAATTCCAGTCCCATCAAACACAATTCCCAATGACCACAGGAGCATCGCTTTTGAGATTATGTTCCTGAAAATCTATATTTGAGATTAACTTAGTATGAATTGGATGTTTGTCCGTTCTAAAACAAGCTCAGATTCCTCAGCAAAATGCATAAAAAACTGAATGAAACCGAACGGTAGGAAGTACACAACCGTAATAAAGGTGGGCCTTCAAAGAGAATGCCAAGTGCTTCCTACAGCAGCAGCGGGAAATTGAAAAACAAACTCTGAGCTCTTCCATTTCCTATCAATTAGTGTCCAGTAGCAAATGCTCTGAATTCCGAGTTGACTTCCATGGCCTTTCCAAATTTCACAATTAAGTTGACCTGTAGGTACAAGTAACATTTATAAACACTAAAATACCAGAAGAAAACAATACATTTACATGAACAGCTTATCCGGGCAAACCTAAGAACTTTGAAAGAATGGACAACTGAAACCCAGTAGGACGAGATTCTTTTCACCTTCAGTTCCATCCAGTAACAAGATTTATATGGTGGGAGATTTCAAACCTAGCCAAACATTTGATGCGAAGCTTGTCTAATATTTGATTCTCAAAAGTCAAACATTTGCAAACAAGAGGGAGTACAAAGAACAATTATTACCGCAGAAAAATTGGATGGCCACGGATTTAAACCCCAACCCATCAGCTAATGAACAGACATTTCTCCTTGGGAGAGATGCATACCTTCGTATTGAATGAGTCAGGTTGCAGCAGCCAACCTAAAAAGATGTTGAGTATCTCTCTCAAACTACAATATTATCAAGGTTCCAAATATTCGATAAAAAGAAATACATTGTCAAAAGTCTATTGTTTTTGCGATTTCTTCATAGAAGATGGATAATAGGAATATCTGAATATGCAATGTCCATAAAGCAGAAGCAACAGAAGACAGATCAATTCCCTACATAATCATGTAAATAGGAGCCCACAAAAAAAGGGAGCAAAAGGCTCATACTATACATATACTACTAAATATTCTTATCCACCTACAATAGTACTAAATGCGTGTAGAGAACATTACCACCATAAGATCACATACCACTTAATCTAGTGCCTCTATCCTTTCAAAACTCATCCTGAATCTCATCCCAATAGAATAATTGGTTTTTACTGACTCCATATATGGTCATATGGTATAATGAACTCTGAAGGGCTCATCCTAACATTGACATTTAGAGATCTGCAGCAAGTTTTTAATTAAGAAAAAGATGCACGTTATAGTTTCATGTAAGCTAATCAAGGTAAACCACCATCTAAAGTCTCAGAAAGTAATCAGTTTATTGCAAGTAAACATACCTTAGATTTTCAGTAGATAGTGAAAAGCTAAAATAAACAGAGAATAAATATGCCTCAGGAGGGGAGAAGGTCAGCTATACTTAGATACTTGCAGCTTCATCGACTGCTCAATGGCATGCAATTGAGAAAAGGTAGAACATCATCGCCCGTCATGACATGCCATTCACTGATTCAGGCCCATTTCCGCACCTGTAATTAGATCAGATCCAAATAGAAATAAATAGCCAAATGGTCAATTTCACACATCATAAAGGGAAGAGAAGATCTGTACCTTAGTTCACAAAGAAGAACATGATAGGCAACAAACACGGTTGATAGCTGAAAGTAAATATTCCCATTTTTATGTTGTTCACAAATCAGCATCTAAGCTGAACCATTTGCTTCTAACTGTAGTAAAAAAAAAGGTTTGATTCCTCAATGTATTCTTTCATAGACATGGCTGCATAACTGCACTAAAGAAGGAATCTCATTACTTGAATATCTTTCTTGTGCTCTTAGGAATCCGACAACACTATGCAAGGCTGCATCTAACCTGACAATAATGCTATGGATGTTGAGGAAAAAGATTCCAAATGGAGAAGCTAATGTTGTTGTGCTCAATAGTTTCAACATTGAATCCTGCAAGATAAGCCAGTACTATCATTCTATCACATAGGAATAGATCTTCAGAACATATGGGATTTCAACTTGCAAATAAAAGAGGGCTAACTATAGTACAACCATTTCTATGTCACATTGTTTTTTTACTTTTAGACAAAAGGCGTAAATTAAAAAAATGGGTGATGATCTGGGCATGAGAGAGCAATTGAAATTGAGACCTTGAGAAGATGCTTCCTACAAGGCAATAAGACACGTTATTACATTCACAACAAAAAAGAAAAGAACTTAATTTCAATACCTACAACTACAGCAGATCAATTCTTAAGTTAATTTGTGTTCAAAATTAACAAAACCCAAGATCTAATATGAAGCATAAGTGAGTGCGGCTATATCAGAACTTTTTGTACCCTATATTATTAATATCAGGCTCTTCATTGACGCTGCAACCTTTTACAAAAGATCAAAGATTAACAAGTGAAGTTGCTGCAAAACAAATGCTCACGGGTCATATTGCTTACCTTGTCAAAAATAGTTAACGTTGCTTTCACATATTCATTGCTGCCAGGCTCTTGACCAGCAAATTGATTACATGGGGATGCTATCTCAAGGCCTAATGTAAGAGTGTAAGGAAGCCAAGGAAAATGAGATAAATTCATTTTGACAAAACATATATTATCTATATTGTTTCAGTTTCAGATACGATTCTGCATAAGAACCCTATAGTCAAAGAACAAACCTTTCTCTCCGTACTTCTTATACAAGGCATTTAGTTGTTTCTTTCTTTCTTTGAACAGACGATGAAAAATTAAAATAGAGATTATACATGATACCCCTTCAAAAGAGGGGGTGAACGCCGTATCTGCCATCTACGAACCTGAAAGAATCAGCAAATATATCAACCCATCATCGCAACCAGGGGACAATAAATTTTTGCAAAGAAAGTAATATTCATTAGACAGATACATATACACACTTTCATTAGATCAGGTCCAAATAGGGCTCAGGTGCTTGGTTTTGGACGGCATGAAGGGAAGAGCAGAGGTGCAAATACCTGGTTGGTGTTGGTGGCCACCAGTGGACGATGGAGCCGGCCTGCACGTCGACAGTGGAGCCGGGTTCCTCCAGAACTGCTCGCAGGGCGCCGGCATGCACAAGCTCTGTTAAGGGCGCACGAGGGTGGGGTGATAGCCGTGGGATCGCAGCCTTGGCAGAGCGACGACCTGATGGTTGATTATCGCACGATAACAGTGTCTTAGTTTCATTCTTTTTATTCGTGGGAGATAACAATAATCCTAACAAACTTCGATCGAGCCGACGTCGTCATCCTCTTATCTCTGAACCCGGCTTGGTCAGCTCGGTTTCTGTTTCCCCGTGATCTCCCGATCAGTCCGTCCCTACGAGTAGCTTGGGACCGACCTAATGCAAGGTTTCTTTGTCATGGAGCGCCCAGTGGCAGAAGCTATCAAAAGTTTTATGTGCGTAGAAGAAAGTTGAGAACTATCTGATCGCGAAATGACGCAAGTCTCTCAGTTTTCTCCGGGCCTGCACGGACCTACTAACCCTGTGCAGTGTGCAGCACGGCGTTCGTGGTGAATGGTTGGGTCGTTTTTGGCATTTCTATTTCTATCCACGCTGCACTGTTCCTCCTTGAACCGTGTGGCTTGCGCAGGGAAAGATTTTGGCATCTACAGCGAGTGTGCGTGCCGTGCAGTGGCTGGCATGTGGCATGCCATCTAGCGGCTAGCGCAGAAGCTACTGAAATGCCTACTAGCATTTTCCTTGGCGCCATGCTAATGCTGTGCTTCCACTTCCAAGTTGGGAGAAGAATCTCCCCACAAGACAAGCGTTTCCAAGTTCCAACTCCAGAGCTCAGAACTGAGAGCTACCAAACCGCGGGCAGCGCAGCTCAGGTCCACACTGCACGAGAGATTCAGAGCTACTAGTAGGGAAAAAAACAAACAAACAACGTGCAAGTACAAACAAAACCGAAGACAGGTGCGGTCTGCAAGTGTTTCAGCCTTCTAGCATCTGATGATCCTTTGTACACGCAGAAAACAGTATGTTTTGTACTGTGCAAATGTACCAAGTGTACTCTAGAATACAATCCCCCTCCTGTCAGACGAGTGCAAATTGCAAACAGGAAAAGAAACAACGAAAACATAGAAGGGCTACAGCAAATCTCTCGTCTGCTCTTCATCCATGCACGATCAAATTCCGTTGCAGTGAAAGTAACAAGGGCTCCTCATCTATCCACTCATCATCGATCAGCAGATGACAGCATTCAGAGTCTCGTTCTCCACGAAGCTGATCCCATCCGAGCACTCGTTTCCAGCAGCACACACGGCGGCGTCGCCATCGCCGTCGCCGCCGTCCTGTACTCCTAGCAGGCTCGGCGACGATTCGCGCACCCCGCGGATGTAGCTCCGTATGAGGTCGTTGTGCTCCTGGTCGCCGACCGAGGAGACCGTGTCGCACTCGGAGACGACGCTCAGCCTCGACACGCTCCTCTCACTGAACTGCCTCTGGAAAGTACTGCTTGTGCTGGAGCTCGCTTCGTCGAGGCTGAATTCCTCCAGGACAAAGCATGGCTTGAACCGGCTGGGTCCGTGTCTCTGACTCTGAGGCGGCCTACCGAAGCTGAAGCTCTCGTGCCTTCTGAACAGAGCGTCCTGATGCAGAGCTGGCATCGTTTCTTGGGGTTTCAGATTGTCGGGTGCAGGGAGGCCACTGTCGTCTGATTGCTCATCAGTAAGGAAATCGAAGGGATCGTTGTCTCGTGGATGCAGAATAGGAGGAGCCGAGCCTGGAACGTCTGCATCATCAGTAAATGGGTTCATCCTTCTTGCTGAAACTGAAACAGGCTGAACTTGGGGACGGAATCGTGATACATCATCTGCTACACCGCCCATGCTGTCAGGATCAAACTGTTTGTTTTTCCTTGAATATCTCTTCACCATCAGTGTCTCCAACCGACGGTTCCGTTCAATTTCGGAGTAGCCAAGATCCATGACATTCTTGTCGTTGTCAGCTGTCCACAGAAGTGTAGGCTCAGTTCCAGCATCCTCCTCCTTCTCCCCACCATCATCTTTGGCCTTGCTATTGTCAGCCACTTCATTGTTAACACTCTGTGGTTGAGAATCCAGGGAAGATAGGTTGAAATGTCTGTCTGAATCATCAGTAGTAATGGGATCGGGGCAAGAGCAATCAGCACCCAAAGGAGGGCCCGTCTCGGTCTCATCAAGCACCGGAGCAGTGTCTGTCATAGAAACATCAGGAGTCTGTCTTTCTGCAGCATCAGGGTCAAATACTGATGAACTGTTATCATGGCTGCCAAATGTATCGAATGGCGAGAACAGAGAATGGTCTAATTGGTTGTTCACAGGAGAATCAATAGCCTCGACCTTTATATCAGCAAGCTTCTTCCTCCGGCGCACGGAAAAAGCACGACCCCATTTGCATTTACTTGGAGTTCCATCAACAGACTTATGGTCTGAAACATCTGCCACCTCACCACTCTGTGCATCTGTAGATACTGTCCCTTGATCATCTGGCTTTGCCACCACTTTAACATCCTCACTTGAAGAGCAAAGGCCTAGGGTGGCCTCTTCCCCGTCAACTGTATCACGATGCACGTCATTGAATGAATTGGCATACTCATCTTTTCTAGAAAATGCATCTTGAGACTCTTTTTCTGCACTATTCTTCATGTACTCTTCCGTGCCACCTTCTTGCTTCAGCGATGGAACAGAAGTGTGGAAATTTGCAAGTCTCTCACCCCTTTGATGAACTTGCTTCAGAAGAGGAACATTTTCATCCAGATCAACGGCATGCTTGCTACAGCCTCTTGTGCCAAAACTTGCCTCCCTGGCTATGTTGTTCTTCAACGTAGGCACTGAAAATCTCTGTAATTCTTCAGCACGAACATCTCTGGAGGAGCTCTCAGCTGAACATTGTCCAGGAGCCTTCCTGTCTTCATGAATCTCCGGACGGTGTGCGGAGCTCCCATGGCTTAGCAGCACAGCAAGGAGAAGGCTGGTGCATATAATCACCGGAGAAGTGGAGAGCAGGAAGGCGAAGAAACCCGGCGTGTACTTGTACAGCAGGTAGAGCAGCAGCACAAGGCTGAACAGAGCCCAATATTCAGAGGCACATCTCCAGCTTGTTCTGATACAACACCTTAGAGTTTTCTTGATGCCGCACCGAGCGTCTTGCTTTGCCTCAACCTCAATGCCCATGGCCTGCCTTCTCGCAATCGCCTACACGAATCCAGCACATGGAAACACAGAAGCAACATCAACTCGCTGGATTTGACAGGCTGAATGGAGTAAATCGAACATATTAAGCATTGCTTAGCACAGATAATAAAAATACTTATTTCCTGTAATGCAACAAATTATGTGTTCTATCTGAGCTAAGCATTTCCTGTTTGGTATATTGCAGCTTTCATGATGCCTAGAAAGATAACAACATATGCCAATACCAATGCTTAATTGCTTAGTTCAGACAACATAAATGCCAAAGCACAGATAAGAACACAAATCCACATGATGGTTGTTTTCAGATGCACTCAGATAGCATAGAGATCGGCCGATCGTACCTTTATTTAGGTAGCCGGTGATCTGATCGGAGCCCGGGATCTGGAAAAGCGCCACGCAGGGGGGCACGGCAAGGCGAGCGTCACCGGCGACGGCACGCAGGCAGGAGCAGGAGCGGAGACCAGAGGCAGGCACGTCAGGTCAGGGAGAAACACCTGGGCCGCGAACACACGAGGAGGATCGCCGCCTCGGCTGAATCGCCGCCGTTTCGTCGGTTGCAGAGGGAACCACCGGAAAAAGGACTAGGCCGCCGCACACCGCTGGCGCGCCTCCAGTGCGGCGGGGCGGCAATGGCGATGGCGGGGTGGCCGAGCAGAGGAAGAGAGAGACGGGAACAGGAGGTGAGGGATACCGGCAAAAGCTCGAAGAGAGAGCGGCGCGCCGGCAAAAGCGATGGCAATTGGCAACAGGGCGCACGGCCGCGGGGGGAAGGTGGCAGGCGAGGGCCCCGCGCGCCAGCGACCGACCCCCCCCTGGCGGTGGCAACTGGCACGTGCGTCCACGCCGCCCGCGGCCCGCGGGGACGGGACGGGAGGACAGGGAGAGGACAGTGGGGATCGGCGTGGGTGGGGTTGTTTTCCCGCGTGTTTGGTCTGGCCTCGGACGGGGGGCGTGGCGGTGGGTGACTGGGTGGGGTTGGGGGATCCGCCGACCTGACCATCTGACGTGATGCCATGTCTCGTCGAGTCGTTGCAGCAGGTGGGGTGGATCCTGGACGGTGCCGAAAAGCTTCTTTCGGGGCTCTCACCCATCATCTTTGGCCGGCGGCTCGCCGCCGTCGTGTCGTGTCGTGTCGTGTGGTGCGGCGGATGATGATGGCCCACAGCTTAGATGAGATGTCGATGCACCGGCTTTAGGAAGGCACGCATCAAGAGCTTGCCCCCTGCCTTTCTCAGCCCCAAACCATAGAAAAAGTCGGCTTTGTGGCTTGCCGCTCTGATCCAGCTGCAGATTATAGTGCTCACGCAACAACGCCAGTCTGGAAAGCCATGCCACTCGGAGTCCAATACGAGAACCGTGTCAGAATCTCAGGTATCGTGTCGGTCACAGAACTGTGATGTCGACATTGATTCATGGTATATTGCACTGCACAGTATCTGGTTTCCCTGAAGCATACATGTAGTAGACGATTAGGCGCATGTATTATACACCATTTCATTCCATCGAGAAAAATGTGTTGCCTACTTCTACTTCCCGCGCATACAAAAAACCTAGCGCAGCGAAAGCCGGCAACAACCACGCAGAAGAATACAAAGAGTAAAACACCGCACCGACTTGCGTCGTGTAACAGCTCTACAGCATAAGCGATCCAAAACCCCCATGGATGTAATACATCGTCTGCCGACACATACTCCAGACTGTAAGATCCTACGGAGTAACTTCCTAAAAAGCTCTCGCAGGTTACCAAACACGTGCCCTCCGGAGCTCTCCACTCCGATGTAGTGCACAGAAGCTGCTCTGTATCCGAATCATCCACACGGAAATGAACGTAACAGTCTCAGTTTGCAGGTGAAAAATAGATCAGACAGGCAATGCAACGGAAATATAGCAGCTGTGATACAAGATTCGGTAGGAAAAAAAATGCACACCTTATGCAACAAATAAATGGCATAGGATGCACTAGCGGTCTGGAGCCGTCGTCTTGGCATTCCAGGAAAAGGGGTTAGCTGTGACGCGGTCAAGGCAAACAATCGCTCGCGTATGATCGGGGATCCTCCAAAGCGCAAAGGGTGTCGGATGGGAAAGAAAAGTTCAGTCATGCAATTTATGCAAAATGGAAATGAAAGAAACTTCTTCTTATCTCTGTCAGCCGAGGCAACACAGGAGTTTCATAAGCTACAGAGCCTTCTTCTATCCTTCGACTGGAATCCAGAGAATACTGACCGCTGGATCTACACTTGGAATCAGTCCACCTCTTTCATCTCAAAAAAGGCTTACAAGTTACTGCAGGGTTACCAAGAAGCTTCTCCTCTTTTTGAATGGATGTGGAAAGGTGAAGACTTGGATAAGCATAAGTTCTTTTTCTGCCTTTTGTTGAAGGATCGGTAGTACAAGGAATATTTTGAAAAGAAAAATATGCAACTGAACAGCTATGATTGTGCCATCTGCAACCTGAATGTGGAAGAAACCTCATTTCTCCTGTTCTTTGAGTGTCCATTTAGTCAGAATTGCTGGAACTATGTTGGAAGAATTTCATGGGATCTTAGCCTGCCCCCTCTTGACATGATGATTAATGCAAGAAATAAATTTGGCAGTAGAATCTTCCGAGAAGTGATGATCACGACATGTTGGTCAACCTGGTGCATGAGAAATGGACTCATCTTTGATGGCAAAGCTTGCTCCATGATCAATTAGAAAATTCACTTCAAGCATGATTTTGGATTGATTTGCATCAAGTCCAAACCAACTCGTGCTGGCTCGTTAAAAGCGTGGTTGGAGAATATCCCTTAAGTTTGTTACTTTTTCTTTTGAGCTTTGAGAGCTCCTTTTGCACTTCTCATGGTCCTGTAATTTCTTTTCAAATCTTATATATCAATAAAGGGAAGAGATAGGTGGTGGTGGTGCTGGGGGTGTGGGGGGTGGGGGGGTGGTTACCCCCACCAAGCCCTAAAAAAGCTATGAGCAAAACTGGCTAAGATCAAATTTATATCTCTTATAAAGATAAACTAGATTAGTCTAATTTTCTAGTGCCTTCTTGTGTCCCGTCATCCACCGGAGTATAGTACTGTCCCACCATCATCTTATGAAGCCACAATGAGCAATGCCATCAGGTATGTTTCTTGCAACTCACTTTATCCATGTTTGATGCAAATCTCACGACAACTCACGAGGCATTTATCTCCTAATCTTTAATGGTTAACATTTTATTTCATTCATCTCCTAATCTTTAATGGTTAACATTCTAATTTATAACCCATTTATATTCCTCTACTATAGCCGCAATAATGTGCGGAGAATCCTTCTAGTACTAATAATAATTTTGCCACGGGGAATCCTTCTAATACTAATAATAGTTACCGTTGTTGTATGAATAAAAAGTTACATTTTAGACATCTGAAATATAGAAAATACCTAAATAACAATAGCCAAACCTGGATTCATTAAAATACCAAAGTAAATATATTATTTATATTATATAAAGTAAACATACGTGAAGGCGTGAACTAAATTCGGACCACTCGAACATGTGTGCATATATAATAACACATACTATAACAACAAGTCTAATGCAAATGGTAAAATAAATGGGCCAACAAAGGGCCTAAAAATGGAGCAACGCCAGCACCGCCGCGATGGGTAAAAAAAACCCTAGCTAGGCACGCGTACGAGAAGACCGGAGGCGCAGCCACCGACGCCGCCGCCACTTACGGAGGCTACCACATCACCTCAGTAAATTAGAAAAATAAGAATAAATAAAATAGAAAACGGAGGTTCCATAGGATCTCCGATTGCTCAGAGGATAAGTTAAAGTTTGCTTATCGGTTAAGTCTCCCATGACTATAAATACAAGGGGTCCTGTAACCGTTGAATCTTAATAAATAAAAGGATTCGTCCCTATCTTATCTCTCTCCCTCTCCTCTCCTGCCGCCACCCCTCCCACGCTACGCGCCGCCGCCGCCGCAGCGCCACCTCCGCTGCGCCGTCGCCCCTCCCGAGCCACGCCTAGGGCTGCCACGTGCCCCCCTGTGCACGGCTTGTTATAGGTGGCATCCGAGACCAATCGATCCTTCGGGCATCATCCATGGCAGCCGCAACTACCATGAACGCCGCCACCATGATGAACATCGACGTTGATGAGAACATGACCAACTTCGGCAACTCTTGTGCGGCGTCATCGCAGCACTCGTAAGTTTTGAGCAACAATTCCTATTTTTTTTGAAGAAAAGCAACAGTTCCTATCCCTGCTGCAGCAACGGAACATGGTTCATATTGAAACCAATCTGATCGCCGTCAACACCATCATCAACAACATCGACGACAAAATCGACATGCTAGATCAACACTCGAAGGCCAAGGAGGACGAGCTGGCGCGCATCGCCGGCAACGTCATCACCAACGCCGCAAGCAATAAGGAGATCAGTCCCCACATTGCCCCCATCAATGTCATCCCCGATGTCGCACCAACATCACAATGCGCCAATGGCAACGCCCACCACCTGCTCGGTGCAAAGACTGAACACCTGACACGTGCACATGCCGATAGCAAGGGCGTCCAGCAAGAACCAGATTGGAGCATCATTGCCAACAACGTTGTTATGGAGGAACAAAAGGTTCAAATCACCTTCAAAACTATTTTGTTAATGAATCCATGCATCAATTCTCCCTAGTCATCACCTTGGAAAAATACCTCGGAGGAGACAAGAATTCTACGCATACCACCAACAGCAAGGCAACTGTCCGAGCCACCATATTCAATCTAGGCCAGTGACTACAGCATGCTGCCCTTCGGTGTTCATATCAACAGCAAGGATCCACGCCTCAAGAAAATGTCAAATCTCAGCACAGCTATAAAATCAGGACAGGACATCAACTACAACAGGTATCCACCTACCTATGATAGTTAATCCGGCTTCTGATGATAGCAACACTCAGCACACGGTCACATGACGTGCAAGCCAACAGCTGGGACAATTTTTTCAAAAAATTCACCAGCAGCTATCAGATCAACCAGATCAACCAAGCATAAAATGAGGTAACACAAAAATTTCAAAAATTGTTGCACCCTCCAACAGCTGAAAATCCAATGGTACATCCAGCTGCAATAGTAGAAATATTTTCCCATGAATTTTCTGCGGCACCAATAGCACTACATTCACATTTGCTATCCTATTATGAATATGTCAATTGGGACGCATCTAGCACAGTGAATGCAGAACTCAGCAAATTACAACTGCCTTTGGCCATGGACAATACTGCAAAATATTCATTAGTATGGCTAGATAGCTCTATGTGCACAAAAAATCAGGTATGCAATATTTTATTTAGTGAAAAGACTTCAGCATGTACACCTGACAGAGGAAAAGGAGGCTACAGATCAGAAAGATTTCCGCCCATAACTAAACCACATAGGTCCACCTCCTTGTGAATGACCAGCAACAACCAGAGGAACATTGTGGGAAAATAGATGCTCACCTTGCAACTAAGAAGGGAGACACACCTCCTCTAACATCTCCTGCAAAAAAAGTAAGCAATATGCATCGCCCTAGCAATAACATCTCTACAACAAGGCTACAGTACCACTGCAAAGTTGCATGACAACCTCCGCTACAACGAGCCTTGTCCTCTGACAAATGCCTACATTATTGGTGAGTTTATATTCATGCTCGGCATAGCTACAACTCTATCAATCATATATCCACACTCCTTGGTCGACATCCTCCATAACATCGACAATCGTCTATGCGTCATCACCACTACGCCGAGAACAACGCCAAATCTCTACACCACACCATCATGAGAGATATGGGAACTATATATTCTTCCTTCTTCGACTACATCAGCCACCCCCATGAATACTTCGAGTATATGCCGCTTCATGTACCACAGAACATAATCCCCACCAACTAGCATGACTTGCAAACTGGAGGCCACCATGCCAAGATATCTTCATCTGAACAACATCAACAACTGGCTTGCATTTTGGTACGAGGACGCACCGAGCGGAAAAGGGTGAGCCCTATAACAAGTCTAATGCACATGGCAGAATAAATGGGCCAACAAAGGGCCCAAGAAGGGAGCACTGCCAGCACCGCCACGATGGGTCGCAAAAAACCCTAGCTGGGCACGCGTGTGAAAAGACCGGAGGCGCAGCCGCCGGCGCCGCCGCCATCTACAGAGGCTGCCACATCACCTTAATAAATTAGAAAAATAAGAATAAATAAAATAGGAAACGGAGGATCCGTAGGATCTCTGATTGCTTAGAGGATAAGTTAGAGTTTGCTTAGCGGTTAAGTCTCCCAGGACTATAAATACAAGGGTTCCTATAACTGTTGAATCTTAATAAAGAAAATGGTTCGTCCCTATCTTATCTCTCTCCCTCTCCTCTCCTACCGCCGCCTCTCCCACACCGCGCACTGCCACCTCCGCTGCGCCGCTGCCCCTTACCAACGTTGCAGCCCCTCCCGAGCCACACATGCTGTGGCAGAACCTCCTAAATTATATGTCCCACATGCACCTATCATTGTCTCAAAGACCTCTAATAGCCATGCATGCGTCCCATACAACTTAGAAAGCCCTGTCGGGTGCCCTCAAAGGACCCCGATTAAACCACATTTAACAACTCATGCCAGGATCAACAAAAGGAGTAGCTCCAACATTATAACATTTGTTACAAAATATATATATCAGAGTGCGAAAGAATGATAACATAGAATTTACAAAAATATGAATAAGTTAACTTTTACAAACTTAACTTCAATTGCGGAAGCAGAGAAGAACTACAAAAGACAACTTAGGTAGAGCGCCTAAGTCGGGAGAGGACAACCAGATCACGTCGAGCCCACCGACATGAACTTGATTTGAACACCAATTAGCACCTACAACAGGGGTTCAATAAACCCTGAGTATAAAAGTACTCAACAAGACTGATCCAACGAAAAAGAGGGGTGAAGACTCAGGAATGCAGGCCAGAGGGACAAGGTAAGGCTCGCAAGAAATAAGGATTTTTGCAGAAAAGCTCTTGGGAAACAAGTTTTAACTTATCATTGATTATAACAAAAAGTAAAGTTGTCTTGCTCTAGCTCAAGCTTACCAACCAACTCCATTCTTAAACCTTAATCATCATTCAAGTTGTTACTATGATGATGAACAGAGATCGAGTCTTCTTTTTCGAGAAGCAATGTCGATTCGAATCCATTTTTATACCTAGCTAGGACCTAGATCACTGATATACAGGAGACTCTAACTCCTAAGCATACTAGATCACACGATATACCGGGATAACAACCGCAGCCATATATCAACCACATGATATACAGAAGACTCAAACTCCTAAGCATATCAATATACATGAGACTCTCAACCCCACAAGTGTACCACACCATGTGTGAGTGGCTATCTAGGTCTTGATACACACATATCACCATCGACACGGGACCTAGGGCATCAACAGACGAAAACACTACAGAGGGACTCCTTTCCCAATGCAAGTTACCCGTCCGGACTCGATTTATTAACTATCATCATGATTCCAATAGGTAAAGCCAAACTCATCTTTTTCATTCTTTTTCTATTTGAAAACCTACTAATTAAGCAGGGCTAAGCATAACTACGCATTTTCTAAAAATAGGTAACAAGGAATATAGAAATAAGATAGGTAATGCAATTGGTGGGTTATCACTCAACGCCTATTACTTAATGCAACATTTCATAACTGAAGTGATATAAAATTTATAAAAATAAGGATAGGGTTTAAATGTATCTGGGGCTTGCCTTTGTTGCAGAGAAGTTAGTTTCCAAATGTCAGAGTTGACACCAACACCAGGGATGGTCGACACCAACATCATGGATCCACGACTTTGATTTCAATGATGGATGGCATCTTTCGAAGATCGTGTACCATGATCCAATCTACTCTCTCGAGCATTGATCTGCTCTTTGATCAATTGGCGGAGGCAAAGGTGTTTTCCAAGATTGATCTTCGATCCGGATATCATGAAATCAAGATTCGCCCGGAAGATATTCCAAAGACTGCCTTTACCACTCGGTATGGTCTATATGAGTATTTGGTCATGTCTTTTGGACTCACCAATGCCCCAGCTTATTTTATGTACTTAATGAACTCAGTGTTCATGCCAGAACTTGATAAGTTTATGGTTGTCTTCATTGATGATATTTTGATATATTCTAAAAATGAAGAAGAACATACTGAACACCTCAGAATTGTTCTGTAGCATCTGAGAGAACATCATTATATGATAAGTTTAGTAAGTGTGAGTTTTGGTTGAAAGAAGTGAAATTTCTTGGACATGTTTTATCAGACAAAGGTGTTGCTGTTGATCCTAGCAAGGTACAAGATATACTTGATTGGGAACCACCAAAGACTGTGCATCAAGTCCGTAGTTTTCTGGGAATGGCGGGTTATTACCATCGTTTCATACCTGATTTCTCAAAGATATCAAAGCCCATAACTAAGTTATTGAAGAATGATGTTAGGTTTGTTTGGTCACCTAAATGTGAAGAGGCATTTTAGAAATTAAAGAAATTAATGACTACTGCCCCTATCCTAGCACAGCCAAACATTGAGAAGCCGTTTGATGTTTATTGTGATGCTTCTGGTGTTGGTATTGGATGTGTGTTGATGCAAGAAGGGAGAGTTATTGCTTATGCTTCTCGACAGTTGAAGAAACATGAGGAGCATTATCCAATACATGATTTAGAGTTAGCAGCTGTTGTCCATGCATTGAAAATATGGCGACATTATTTGTAGGGTAATAAATGTAATATCTATAGTGATCACAAGAGTTTGAAATACATTTTTACTCAAGATGAGTTGAATATGAGGCAAAGAAGGTGGTTAGAACTAATCAATGATTATGACTTGGAAATATATTACCATCCAGATAAAGCAAATGTAGTTGCTGATGCACTTAGTCGAAAAAGTCATTGTCATTGTTTAACAGTGAAGCCTTTGGATATCTCTATATGTCATGAGATAGAAAAGATGGGTATAGAGATGGTGCAACAAGGAAGTTTATTTAACATTACTATTGAGTCAACCCTCAAAGATCAAATTATTGCTGCTCATAGAAGTAATAAGGGAATTAAGCATATCAAAAAGAAAGTTAGAAAAGAAAAGGTTTCTTGTTTCACCATTGATGAAGCAGATGTCTTATGGTATAAGAATCATTTGGTTATACCAAAAGTTCCTGAGTTACGTCAAAAGATCCTCGATGAAGCACATCTCTCAAAATTTTCTATTCACCCAGGAAGTAATAAGATGTATCATGATTTAAAACAGAGATTTTGGTGGACCAAGATGAAGATTGAAATTGCTAAGTATGTGGCTCAATGTGATACCTGTCAGAGAGTCAAAGCTGTGCATTTGAAGTCAGCGGGAGAACTTCAACCATTACCCATTCCAGCTTGGAAATAGGAAGATATCAGTATGAATTTTATAGTAGGTCTACCCAAGACAGCCAGAGGTTTTTTGACTCTATCTGGGTCATAGTGGATCATCTCACAAAATCTGCATATTTTATTCCAGTTCAAAATATATACCCAGTTATACGGTATGCCCAATTATATTTTGAGCGCATCATAAGTCTTCATGGGATACCAAAGACCATTATTTCCGATAGAGGCACACAGTTTGTCTTCCAATTTTGGAAACACTTGCATGATTCATTAGGTACTGATCTTTTGCACAGTACAGCTTACCATCCTCAAACAGGGGTTCAGACTGAAAGAGTGAATCAGATACTTGAAGACATGTTAAGGGCTTATGTTCTGAATTTTTTGGAGAAATGGGATGAGTGTTTACCTTTAGCAGAGTTCTCCTACAATAATAGCTATCAAGAAAGCATTAAAATAGAACCATTTAAAGCATTATATGGTCACAGATGTAGAACTCCATTGAACTGGTCAGAACCCGGAGAAAGGAGATTATTTGGAGTTGATCTTGTAAAAGAAACAGAAGATAAGGTTAAGCAGATACAACAAAACTTGAAAGCAGCCCAGTCTCGTCAGAAGTGTTATGTGGACAAAAGGCGTCGACCATTGTGGTTCAATAAAGGAGATTATGTATATTTAAAGGTGTCACCCATGAAGGGAGTTACTCGGTTTGGAGTCAAAGGCAAGCTAGCACCTCGTTACATTGGACCATTTTAGATTTTGGCACAAATTAGGAAGGTATCATATCGTTTGCAACTACATAAACAATTGTCAGTTGTACACAATGTATTCCATGTATCACAACTCAAGAAGTGTCTCCGTGTGCCAGATAAGGTTGTTGATGTTGAAAGTATTGAACTTGAACCTGACTTGACTTACTCCGAGTATCCAATTCGAGTTTTGGATCAAGATACAATGGGATCAACATTCAGAAGAAGAAGCTACTTGGGAATCGGAAGATTACCTGTTGGAAAACTTTCTAGAATTCTATGCTTCTATCTAAGTTATAATTCCCTCTACGAGTTGTAACTCCTTTAGTGTGAGTTGTAAAACTCTTTTCCCTTATGTATTTAGTTGAAGTGTGTTTTCTTGACACATTTCCTTTTCCATTACTTTACCTACATCTTTAAATCTCGGGACGAGATTTCTTTAAGGGGGAAGGGCTGTAACACCCCTGGTGTTATATTAAGTAAAATATGCCATGTCATCATATGCATTACAAAGCATTCATGTTTAAGTCAACCTTAATATGCATCAACTAAATCAAGTTTACATTTCATAGGTTGATTGTGTTTCTGGAATATTTTGTCACATGAAATCATAAAACCCTACTTTCGAATGTAATCTAAAATACTTAGTTTATATTCTATGTACTTGAGGTGTAAACCATGTTTACACTAGTGTCAAGCATAGTGTATAAATTTAAGTCAAACCCTTAAAAATAATTTCCATATTTGAAGTTGAATTTGAATTTCAAAGTTTATTCCTAAGCTTGCAATTCAAATTTAAATTCAAATTGGAAAGTTATAAAATGTTTTCAAAAGTCAACTTGGTCAACCAAGGGTGTCATTGGGTCTTTGACCTAAAAATGTCCTTGGATGATGTTTGTGATCACTAATAATCAACCAATTAATTTAGAAACCAAATCGAGTTTGAATTCGCCTTCAAAAACCCCATAGTTTAAAATCCTGATTTACCCCTCTTTTTATATTTCAAAATCTATAAGGAATTTGGAGATACTCTAAAAATATAGTTTGTAGATCTTGACAAGGGCTACAAGTTTGGTATTCAAAGTTTTTCAATTTTCCAAAAATAATTTCAAATGAATTTGAAAATACAGTTTTCTAGCATTTGTCCCCCTTTTGATTTTAAAACCATAATTCAAAAATTATGCAAAATTTGGGAAAATTTTATATATGAACAATGTTTGGTTTAAAAATTTGAGCATTTTATAGATTTAAAGATTTTCAAGTTCTATTGAAAAATCAAAAGTAATTTTAAATATTTGTTTCTAGGGTTTTATTCCCCTTTTGAATTTCAATTCATATTTCAAAAACTAAGCATAATTTGAAAATGTTTGTTAAATGAAACCTGTAGCTCTTGAAAATTTATGCAAATGATATTTTGGGATATTTTTAAGTTACTATGTAAATTTTGGAGTAATTTGTAAAGTTTCAAAATGGTTTTAACTGCTACAGGGCCAAGACCTATGGGCATCCGCCATCGCCGGCATTTCACGCCGCGCCGCCGTCCACCGGCGCCATACCGCCCTGCCACAGCCACCAGCTCACCTCCGCGCGTGAAGCTTCGTCGTCCGCGTGTCATCAGCTCGCACCTCGCCCCTGCCCTATAAATATGCGCGGCCGGCCGTCGTCGTCTTCTTTTCTTCCTGCTTGCCACCACCGATGACCATCCTCTGCCTCCGAAATTCGCCACCACCGAGCGCGCCCCGCCTTCATTTTCTTCTCCATCAGCTTCGCCTCATTCTTGTGATCATGTAGAGCCTAGAAGTGCAAGCTATCGCTGCTCCTAGCGCCTCCATGCTGTCATCTTCTTCCCGGCCGGCAGCCGAAACATCGCGAGCCCGCCACCGTTGACCACCGCCGTTGCTGGTCATTTTTCTTCATCTATTCACTGTCGTTCTTGCGTTGGTGTGCTGCAGCTCATGCGCTCCCAAGGTGACGCCGTGACACCGGCCCTGCCACCGAAGCTCACCGCCGCCACCCCGGTTCAGATCGCGCTCGCACCTCCGCTGTCGTCAAGTCAGCACCGTCGTGTGCATCGTGTCTGGGGTAAGCTCCTGGGGCTATTGATGCCTTTGGTCTGGTCCAAGTCATGCCCGTGCGCCGTTGGGCAGCTTGCCGCCGGCGAGCTGGTCTGCTTGCCGCCGCCGTGCATAGCCGATTAGGTTAGAGATAAGTTTAGGCCGCGTTTTCGTGCACGTTGCGTCCGTAGGGTAGTATGAGGTCGGGCGCTCATGTCACCGTCACCGGAATCATGTCCAGTCACCACTGCTGTTGCGTCCACGCGTCGCCGTGCCGCCATGACCGGCGACGAGCTAGCCGCAGCAGCTCCGCAGCCGTGTCCTGCCCACCGTTGGCTTCGCTTGCTCGCATAGGTCACGTATGTGCTGACCGTGTGGTTGGAGACCTCGCCGCCGGCGAGTTGTGGCCGGTCAAAATCCGGCCGCTGCCGGTCAACGTAGGGAAGGAATTTCCCTTTTTCCTTTTTTCTTTTTTAGAAAATTATTTAAATGCTATTTTCTTTAGAAATTCATAATAATTCATGTGTAGCTCCAAAATTTTTGAAAATTTTTGTGTATGCTCTTTATGATGTGGTCTACCTAGAAAAAATATGAAATGCTAAATTTGAGTACTTTTTACATAAGTTAAAATTAGCTCTTTTAATTAAAAAATATAGCTTCTATGACTTTTAATAAATAAAATAATTAGTTTTTATTTCTGAAAATTGTTTTGCCATATAATTAGACCAAGATATTTTCAAAATAAAATTTTGAGCTCAATTAGACAACTTTAATTTTTATACCTTTATTTTATGCTTTTAATTAATTGATTAGTCCTTTTATTTAAGTTTAATCATTATAGGATTTGATTGACTTTGTGATTGCTTGATGACCTTGGGTCATTAACCTTAATGGCCTTTGGCACTTTAATTAATTATTTGCGCTTACCTGGATCATGTCATTAGGGTTTAGTCAACGTTATTTCATGTGCCTAATGAATTTCTTTAATGACGTAGTTAACCCTAATGAACTTAGTGAGTAAGTTTTTGTTGGCTTGCAACTTTATCATGAAGGAAAGTTGTACTTAAGCCCTTAATCTGATCATGCATCTATCGAGCATCATGTTTACTATTACATCATGTTGAAGCATATCATTTTATCGTATAGTTTCCGTTAATGGAGAGTTTAACGTTGTCACATCAGATCCCAAGGAAGAGCAGACTCAGGAGTTAGGGGTTGATTTAGAGCTCGAGACCGTCTACCCCGAATACCAAGGCAAGCCCTGGAAGCATTCAAACCCTACTCTTATTTTATAAAAGTTTTATCGCTTCAGTTATAAAGTGTTGCATTAAGTAATAGGAGTTGAATGATAACCCACCAATTGCAATACCTATCTTTTTCCATATTTCTTGTTACCTGATGTTGGAAAATGCGTAGTAATGCTTAGCCCTGCTTAATTAGTTAGGTTTTTAAAAAGGTAAAAGAATGAAAAAGATGAGGATGGCTTTGTTTGTGGAAACATGATGATAGTTAATAAATCGAGTCCGGACGGGTAACTTGCATTGGGAAAGGAGTCCATCTGTAGTGTTTTCGTCTATTGATGCCCTAGGTCCCGTTCGATGGTAAATCGGTGATATCGAGAAACTAAAAAATCCACATACAATGATGTGGTATACTGTGGGTTTGAGTCCCAAGTATATCGATACACTATGGGTCGAAAGTCCCATGTGTATCATGTGGTTGGTCTACGTGTTGGTTGGAGCCTCAAGTATATCGTATGGTCTGGTATGCATTTTGGTTGGAGCCTCATGTATATCGAGATCTAGGTCTCAACTGGGTATATAAATAGATTCGAATCGCCGTTGCTTCTCGGAGAAGAAGACTCGATCGGTGTTCATCATCATAGTAACAACTTGAATGATGTTTAAGGTTTAAGAATGAAGTTAGTTGGTGATCTTGAGCTAGAGCAAGACAACTTTTCTTTCTGTCAAGCTTTTCTGCAAAAAAAATTCTTATCTCCTGCAAGCCTTACCTTGTCCCTCTAGCCTGTATTTCCTGAACCTCCACCCCCTTTTTTGTCGGGTCAGTCTTGTTGAGTACCTTTGTACTCAAGGTTTGTTGAACCCTTGTTGCAGGTGAGTCCTATGGGCAGGAGTGCTTCGCATCCTGCTGCATGACAGTCATTGCGAAGAGTGACGACGAGTAGGATGTTTGGCTCTTGGGTAGAGCTTATCGCCTGGTATTGTAATAAAGTTATCTATTGCTACTCCACTACTATTATGGTCTGTACAAATTAAACTTATGGTTTGTAAGGTTTCAAACTAAAAGGTTTGTAAACTTATGTTATTGTAACCCTTCCGCTGTTTTACTCTGATGTATGTTATTTGCATAAAACTGTTGTAATACTGCAATGTCTCTTTGTAATGATTGATCCTGCTCGGAGAATCGTGCATGATTCGGGATTTACCCGACAGACCTTTTAAGTCTTATGGAACACATTCATGGTTATTAGGAGTCGGTTAAACAATAATCATGCGTGTGGGCCATATGGTTTATGAGGTTCTGCCACACATAACCACTTAATTAACTTGAGAACAACTTTACTTTCATGATAAAGTTGCAAGCCAACAAAACTAAAAGACTTTCACAAAACACATAAAATAACATTAATTAAACATACTTGCATGATAAAAAGAACTCAAACAACTTAATTAAGTGCCAAAGGTCATTAAGTGTTAATGACCTAAGGTCATCACGCAATCCAAAAGTCAAACAACCCTATAATGATTAATCATGATTAAAAGGGTTAATTAATTAAAAGCATAAAATAAAGGTATAAAATTAAATTTGTTTAATTAAGCTCAAAATTTTATTTTCAAAAGACCTTGGTCTAATTAGATGGAAAAACAATTTTCAGAAATAAAGGCCAATTATTTTATTTATTAAAAATCATTGAAGATGTATTTTTCAATTAAAAGAGCAAATTTTAACTTATGAAAAAGTACTTAAATTTGGCATTTCATATTTTTCTAGGTAGAGAACATCATAAAGAGCATACACAAAAATTTTTAGAATTTTTGGAGCTATACATGATTTACTATGAATTATTGAAGAAAAAGCATTTTCAAACATTTTCTGAAAAAGAAAAGGGAAAAAGGGGAACAATGTTCCCGGGCTGACCCGAGTCCCGCCGGCGTTGATCGGCGATTTCTCGTCGGCGGTGAGGTCTCTGGCGTTGGGGCTTGGCCCTACAGGCTTGGCTCCACACGGCGAGCAAGCTAGGCCAGCTAATGAAGCGGCGGGGACACGGCGGCGCACTGGTCGGCGGCCATGGCCGCACGGCGGCGCGGCGAAAAGGCTCACTGGAGCTTCTCTGACGACGATGAAGCTACCCACACACGCTACGCACTCAGACAGACGCGATAAGCTAGAAGATGAAGTCGTTCCTGGCTCCTAGCCAAAGCGGCCATGCGCGTGGCGGCGTGCAGAGCAGAGCACCAGCGGCGAGCATGTACGCCGGCGGCTACGGCGCGGTAGAGATGAATCTGAGGGCATGGACAGACGTAGCTCACCGCCACTCTGGTGCTTGAGTTAATGAGACCGAGGACGAAGCGGAGCACCAGCTTGACGGCGACGATGGCAGCGGCGGCAAACACCGGTGGCTGGCTGCGGCGTTCCGGCAGCTCCTGTGCACCAGTGGGTCAACCAAGGTGCGCATAACATGGAGGAGATCAAGAAGAGCAAGATGGTGGAGAATATTGAAGAAAATAACCGGCGGTGGAGGCGGTCGACGGTGAACTGATCAGCAACGGCGCGGTCACCGCGCACGAGGAAGACAACGGCGCGTGAGCGACTCCGGCGGTGAGGGGCTACTTGAACTAGCTGGGGGGACGCGCAAAGGTGGGGCAGGGCTGGTGGTATGCTCAAAGTGGTCAGAGGTGGCTCGACGACGGCAACAGCGAGTGGCGGAGCTGGCGGCGACAGAGAAAAGGCAGGGGAAAAGAAGAAAAACTATGGCGGCCTACTTGCTATTTATACTTCGATGGCGACGAGCAGGCGGCCGACACATCCACGGAAAAGTTTCTAGTGCGAGGCGCGAGCTGGCGGCCGTGGCAAGCCGGCATGGCCGGGGAGGACATGGCGACAGCGAGGAACAGAGAGGGAGAAGGACGATGATGACGTCACCCTCCACTGTAGCAGCCCGAGATATTTTAGAATTTTTCAAAATACTCCAAAATTTACATAACAACTTGAAAATCTCCAAAAATAAAGTTTGCATAACTTTTTAGCAGCTACACTTTTCATTTAATAAGAATGTTTAAATTCTACCTAGATTTTGAAAATGAAATCAAATTCTAAAGGGAAACAAAACCCTAGAAACAAATATTTGAAATTAATTTTGATTTTTGAATAAAACTTGAAAATCTTCAAAACTATGAAATGCTCAAATTTTCAAACCAAACATTTTTCATATACAAAGTTTTCCCGAATTATGCATAATTTTTGAAATATGGATTTGAATTCAAAAAGGGACAATTGCTAGAAAACTGTATTTTCAAATTCATTTGAAATTCTTTTTTGAAACTTGAAAACTTTGAGTACCAAATTTGTAGCTCTTGTCAAGATCTATAAACTATGTTTTCAGAGTATCTCCAAATTCATTATAGATTTTGAATTATCAAAAAGGGGGTAAAACCAGCTTTTGAAAGTAGTTTTTGAATTAGCAATCAACTCATCATTTCATGTATAAAACAAAGCACCACATAAAAGATATTATTAAAACATGAATGTATTTATGCCATGATGCTCAATGATTATGCTTGATAATGCACATGATTAAGATTTTAATTGCTATTAACATCTAGGATGTTACAATCTTACCCCCTTAAAGAAATCTCGTCCCGAGATTTTGGAACAACGAAATCTCATGGGGTAAGTAATGGAAAAGGAAATGTGTCGAGTAAATCAACTTGACAGAAGTTCATAAAACAACAAGGTGCGATTCAAGAGTTACAACCAAGATATGCATGAGGTTGCAACTAACAAGGTATTTAGGTTTTCAAGGGAATTAAAGTAAAGATTCTCAAGATAGGTTCGAAGACTAGGGGTACATTAGTTGCGAAGCTATAGTAGCTCATGCCCACAAACCTCGATACGTGCGTGCACCCAGTAGAAACTTGTGTGCCCGGGTCATACAAGAGACTCTAGGTTCCATCGCGGCACCAAGGTTACGAAACACGACACCACTATAGGGCACAATAGGACTAACTCACATCTCAAAACATGGAGCAGGTAACTGATATCAGAAGTTGGTCACCATCACAAGGCGTTTAGGAACTCAAAGGACAACTTATAATCCCTAAGAAGTGTTGATAGAATGAAAACACCCTAATTGTGGACTATAAGGGATCATGATCATAGACCTGGGTAACGACAAATGCCCAGCTGTATTTCCTTATGGTCGCGAGCCACAGGAGACCCTAGGCTTCGATGATGTTTCCAAATCCAGGATCATGGTACCTTAGAGGACACATTCAAAATGATATTTGAGCAAGATATTCGTCATTACATGACACCAAGGAGGCAGCATGTGTCAGAGTTGAAGGCATGACACATACTTAACAAAAGAATCAAAGATTCATACCAGGCTTGGGTTTTAAGGTAGTGGGTATATCAAGGTATATTCCAAAAATTCCCAAGGGTCAGAAACTTATGGAATAAAGTATTATCAATTGGTAAACAAAACCTGGTATAGGACAAGATTTATCAATAGAACAGCTACAAGGGACAATAGCTACTCCCAAAATATAAGGAGGGAGTTGTAACTATCATTATACTATCATGTTATGCATGATATGAGATATGCTCGTCCTATACGTCCTTTCAACATTAGAAGCACTTCGTCTTCACCATGTTAGTGTATTATAGGGCATTATACTATACACTATCTTCACTTTCAAAGACAAACCCTTCAGACGTACTTCAGTAGAGCTTTGTCGATGAAGTCGACTCTCCTCTTGACCTTTCATAGAAGAGTTGAAGAACTCCTTGAAATCTTTTTATTGAGTCATCAAAAACTCTTCCTGAAGTCTTTCAGCAAGCAAGAAGATAGAGGAAATATTATTTTTTACTTTCAAAAACTTTTACGTTGTAAACTCATTTTGAAGTTTTCAAACGTAATGTTGTAGCTGATCCATTGTATATGCTCTGATACCAGCTGTGACAGAACCTTCTAAATTATATGGCCCACATGCACCTATCATTGTGTCAAAGACCTCTAATAGCCATGCATACATCACATACAATTTAGAAAGCCCTGTCGGGTGCCCTCAAAGGACCACGATTAAACCACATTTAACAACTCATACCAGGGTCAACAAAGGAGTAGCTCCAACATTACAACATTTGTTACAAAATATATATATCAGAGTGCGTAAGAATGATAACATAGAATTTACAAAATATGAATAAGTTAACTTTTACAAACTTAACTTCAATTGCGGAAGCAGAGAAGAACTACAGAAGATAACTTAGATAGAGCGCCTAAGTCGAGAGAGGACAACCAGATCACGTCGAGCCCACCGACATGAACTTGATTTGAACACCAATTAGCACCTGCAACAGGGGTTCAACAAACCCTGAGTATAAAAGTACTCAACAAGACTGACCCGACGAAAAAGAGAGGTGAAGATTCAGGAATGCAGGCCAGATGGACAAGGTAAGGCTCGCAAGAAATAAGGATTTTTGCAGAAAAGCTCTTGAGAAACAAGTTTTAACTTATCATTGATTATAATAAAAAGTAAAGTTGTCTTACTCTAGCTTAAGCTTACCAACCAACTCCATTCTTAAACCTTAATCATCATTCAAGTTGTTACTACGATGATGAACAGAGATCGAGTCTTCTTCTCCGAGAAGCAACGGTGATTCGAATCCATTTTTATACCCAGCTGGGACCTAGATCACTGATATACAGGAGACTCTAACTCCTAAGCATACTAGATCACATGATATACCGGGATAACAACCACAGCCATATATCAACCACATGATATACAGGAGACTCAAACTCCTAAGCATATCAATATACATGGGACTTTCAACCCCACAAGTATACCACACCATGTGTGGGTGGCTATCTAGGTCTCGATACACGCAGATCACCATCGACACGGGACCTAGGGCATCAACAGACGAAAACACTACAGAGGGACTCCTTTCTCAATGCAAGTTACCCGTCCAGCCTCGATTTATTAACTATCATCATGATTCCAACAGGTAAAGCCAAACTCATCTTTTTTATTCTTTTTCTTTTTAAAAACCTACTAATTAAGCAGGGCTAAGCATAACTACGCATTTTCCAAAAACAGGTAATAAGGATTATGGAAATAAGACAGGTAAGCAATTGGTGGGTTATCACTCAACGCTTATTACTTAATGCAACATTTCATAACTGAAGTGATAAAAACTTTATAAAAATAAGGATAGGGTTTAAATGTATCCGGGGCTTGCCTTTGTTGCAGAGAAGTTAGTTTCCAAATGTCAGACTTGACACCAACACTAGGGATGGTCGACACCAACATCATGGATCCACGACTTTGACTTCAATGATGGATGGCATCTTCCGAAGATCGTGTACCACGATCCAATCTACTCTCTCGAAACGACTACACGTAATAATGATGTATGTTTTAGCATATTGAGCTCATGGCATGATGCATGATGATACATGAATGAAAGCATAACCACTTAATTAACTTGAGAACACCTTTACTTTCACGATAAAGTTGCAAGCCAACAAAACTAAAAGACTTTCACAAAACACATAAAATAACATTAATTAAACATACCTGCATGATAAAAAGAACTCAAACAACTTAATTGAAGTGCCAAAGGTCATTAAGGGTTAATGACCTAAGGTCATCACTCAATCCAAAAGTCAAACAACCCTATAATGATTAATCATGATTAAAAGGCTTAATTAATTAAAAGCATAAAATAAAGACATAAAATTAAAGTTGTCTAATTAAGCTCAAAATTTTATTTTGAAAACACCTTAGTCTAATTAGATGGAAAAATAATTTTTAGAAATAAAGGCCAATTATTTTATTTATTAAAAATCATTGAAGATGTATTTTTCAATTAAAAGAGCTAATTTTAACTTATGCAAAAAGTATTCAAATTTGGCATTTCATATTTTTCTAGGTAGAGAACATCATAAAGAGCATACACAAAAATTTTTAAAATTTTTGAAGCTATACATGATTTACTATAAATTATTGAAGAAAAAGCAAAGGTAATCTGGAAATGTAAATTTCCCATGAAGATTAAGGTGTTCGATTGGCAGCTATGTAATAACAAGTTACAATCAGCAATGTCGTCCTTAGAGCAAAGGGGTTGAAGGGCAGTATTAAGTGAAGCTTGTGTGCAGATTTAGAATATACTGACCACACTTTCTTTGGTTGCTCTATAGCAAGAATGCTTTGGTGTTGTTGAGGAAAGTGTTACAAGAAACTCTTGTGCTCATAAACTTGCTTCTGTGGGGTTGAGTTGGGATCCACGACATTACCATTTCTGGACTGATCCCCTCCCAGAGTTTATATCAAATTTGTGTGCTCGCGATTTGGCTGAGTACAAGATGAGTAATATAAGCCTATGAGGCCGGGGGGAGTATCAAAATAAAAAAGAAAGTGTTACACTGGCAGGGATCTATGGTGTCAACAACAGTTGGGAATGCTGGATCGTAAGTTTGGGGTTTCTCGGCAGTTAGGCCTTTTTTTTTCATGTTTTGGGGCTTTAGGAAACAATAGTAACAAGATGGGGATAGCACATACTTTTCCCAGCAATCCTATTGATGTGATCTTCACTGATGTGGCTCTATTGCAGAAGTGGCATCTGTTGCTGAACGCAAAAGATCAAGAGTCCAAGACAGCGGTGACGTTCACAGAGAAATAGCTGAACTGGCTGCAAGCTGCATAACTTCAAACCTCCAACAATGATTATCTCAAATGTGGGCAAAGATCTGAGAGCTCTGTGTAACAGGATGTGTCTTGCTCGTTTTTGGTGATCAAATTGTAGTCTGGTATCCCCAGAATCTGTTAAATCGTTTACTGGCTGACATTTGGAAGGACTACAATGCATATGTTTTGACATTCCAAACCAATATACAGTGTTAAAAAAAGACTAATTAATGAAACTCAATGGTCTAGAATTGATCTTTACTATAGTTTCTGCAATAAGTATGCTGTAGCATAATATCCACCCAAATCCATACAAATTAATATTACAAAACTTTAGTAAGTGCAACTTACTCGGGATACTGAATTTACACAGAAGACAAAAATGGTATTAGTAATGTTCAACGGGATACCTGACATTTGATATGATGCATGGTATTAGTAATGTTCAACGGGATATTTTCAAGAGAGGAGTATGGAGTAATGGATTCTCACCATTTAGCATCTTGACAACGGTTTTCAGCATGCTGTGTCTGATCATGGAACCAGGGATACCAATACCATTGCTGTCTTCTCCTGAGCAGCCTCTGCACATCCTGAAGCGTGGCCTCGTTTCCAGATAATGCCATCTTCGCTTCCTGCGACCAGTACAAGCTCCCTTGGGTGTAAAATGCAGCTACCCCTACCCGAAATCCAATTCGCAGCATTTCGCGTCGGCGTGGATGTGGATTGATGCGGTTACCTCCACTTGCAGCGGCCGCACCCGCCTGAGTTACTCCTGCAGCCGCTCTTTCCCATCGCTCGACGCTCACCAGCGCCAAACCACATCGGAAAAAATATCGAGCCGCGCCGAGGTAGTAGGGGGCCCATTGGCTCAAACCATTTGCCGAAGTGGCACGAATGCACACGCACCTGGAGCGCAGCCTCGATGCGGTGAGCCATGGCCTGACCGCACAGCCTCCGCCACGCGACCACCGGCGTCCCCTCCACCACTGCGCCAGGATCGTCCGTGGGACCGGGGGGGGGGGGGGCAACTTGAGAGAAAGCCTTGACGACGGTGACGCCCTTGGACGCTGTTTTAACTGTTGAGGACGTCAAATTCGTGAGCACTATCTTTCAACGGGTGAAACATGGTCCATCTTGGACAAGTGATGGTGGAATCTTGACGCCATGCCCTTCCTGAGGGCATCACCTTTGGATGATGATCTTCGCTTCTTGGCACCCGATCCGTGTGGATGGGTGACTTCTGGCGTGAAGTCGGAGCTGCTGCGTTAAGGGATATTTCTTGGCAACGATGACATGAGGCTCATGCAGTCCAGTTCAGGAGACGAACCCCCCTTCTTCGTCGACTAGATTGCTTCAAAGGTCTTGCAAAAGGTGGGGGCGGTGCAACGGTCTAAGATAGGAAATTAGAGCTGCTCTTCGGGCTTTAGGCTTGGCAACGATGACCTATTATGGCCTATTGCTTTGGGTCATCTTTCTGTCTTCGTTAGGATTGCCCGAGGTATTTCATGGGAAGTCGAAGCTTGCAACCATCCCTGTCAATCATGCCAGTTTGGAACTCTTTTTCATAGTGTGGGCGTGTGTGCCCTTTGTATGTCATGTGATTGGCACCACATGGTCGTTTGGCTACCCTTATTCTGTATTATACATAAATTTCTATCATCTTAATTGAGTGAAAGAGTTCATTTATTTTTCTTTCTAAAAAAAGGTACGGTAAAGGTCTTATCATTCCTGTCCCTCGTACTTTTTTTTAGATAAATGATAGATTATATCCAGCTTCATCTACCGATGGTAGAATCAGACCAATTATAGGCAAATTATTAGAGAGTTTTACCCCAAGGCTGCCACACACACTAGACAGTACGAACATTGTCTCAGGACTTACGTGGAAAACAAACGATGTAAAGTGTTGACTAAGTAAAACCAATAAATCTAGATGATAGCCAATTATTGGAGCCAAAGAACTGCAAAGCTGAAGAATCAATATGCTGCCCAACACAGAGTAGCGCATCCTATAGATCTTCACGCCACTGCAATTGTGCCCACTAGCAAAGCCAATAGGTTTCTCTGAGCAGTACCTAGAAAAAAAAATTTTGGTCTACATTTATCAAAAGCTACTGTGTTTCTTATTATCCACACGGACCAATAAAGTGTGGCTGCTGCAGTTAATAACAATGTACTTTAATTCTTATTAGTCCTCTTAGAGCAGCTCCAATAATTTTCCAAACGAGGTTGTCATCCTTAAAAATTTGGCAAAACCAAAAAAATTACTCTCCAACAGTTTGCCAAATGACCTTGCCAATTTTATCAACTTGCTATTCCTCCCTTCCACGCACGTAAAGATACGCGCGCATACTCCACCTGCCATCGGTCTTTTCTTCTTCTCCTGCGAAGCCACCGTCCTGATTTTTCCTCCCCCACGAGGAATCGATCGATTTGGCCAGCGCGTGCGACCGCCACGACGTCCCCACGGGCTGGCTGCCTGGCGGAGCGGGATGCGAAGCGCGTGGAATTGGAGTGCTCGCGGCAGATGGGATCGCAGTGCTTCTCGTGCTGCTTGCGCTCATCGGCCTGCACTGCGCCGCAGTCTGGTGCTCGGCGGCAGCGCCTCTGCCACGGCCAGCGGAGACGGTGACGATGATGCACGAGAGCTACACGGGCAAGTCAGAGTTCAGGATGGTGAGCTACGTGGGCAAGTCGGAGCTCACCGGCCGCCATCGACGGCCTAACATTCAATTTTGTTTCTCTCTCAGGGTTTCTCTTGCAAGTTTGTCATAGAGGGATAGTTTTAGATCTGGGCTTTGTTAATTGTTGAAAAATGTAGGGTCCCTATTGCAAAAGTAACTTTAATTTTTGGCAAACTAAATATAGCAAACTCTTGGAGAAGGTGTATTTTTTTACTTGCCATATATTTTAGCAACTTATCAAATCACATGATTTGCCAAGTGAATTTTGGCAAACTCTTAGAGATGCTCTTAGACCAATAATTAAATAAATTATTTATATTTGAAGGAGGTGATGATGTTTGTTGCACCAATTATATCCGTAACGTGGTCATTCACGGCATGGTTAATTTATTAACTAGGAGTAGCTTATTTGTCTAATTTCTTATGAGTCTAGTGGTTGAAAGCAATGGACATATTTAAAGTCTACGGATGATTGACGGAGTACTGCTGACTGCATACTAGCACGCATGCCAAGGAAAATCACATAGATTAGCAAATATAAGTGTGCAGCACAGTTTAATTTGTGGTCTCGCAACTAGTATACCACTACAAACGAAACCGACGTGATTTAAAACTTGTGCCTACTGAGACCTGACGTGTATCTCCCCACACCACCTAACACACCACACCACACCCCCCAACCCCCACCCGAAATGATGACTCCCTTTCTACAAGACAAGATCACTACTATATCATGAAATTTCTTGAGCTAACACAACAAATATCATCACTAGTGGCCACGGCAATGACAGGACGTCTGTACCTTCCTGCCCTCCGTGCTCCTTTGCCTCACAACGTTCGCCGCATCTGACACGCTCCGTAGCAGCAGCAACATCACGACGGCGAGACGTTGGTCTCATCGGGCAGCTTCTACACCCTGGGCTTCTTCTCCCCGGCCGGCGTGCCAGCCAAGAGATATCTTGGCATCTGGTTCACCGCGTCTCCGGATGCCATCTGTTGGGTGGCCAACCGCGACACCCCCCTCAACAACACCTCGGGCGTACTGGTGGTCGGCAGCACCGGGACCCTTCGCCTTCTCGATGGCTCTGGCCACACCGCGTGGTCTTCCAATTCCAACACGACGACGACTAGTTCCGCTCCAGCCGCGGCGCAGTTGCTTGACTCCGGCAACCGTGCGCGAGCGGAGCAGCGGTGACGTGCTCTGGCAGTCGTTCGATCACCCATCAAACACCGTGCTCGCCGGCATGAGAATCGGCAAGAACCCGAAGACTGGAGCGGAGTGGTCCATCATGTCGTGCTCGCCGGCATGAGAATCGGCAAGAACCCGAAGACTGGAGCGGAGTGGTCCATCATGTCGTGGTGTGCATCGAATGACCCGATGAACGGGGACTGGAGGATTGTATTGGACACCGGGGGGCTCCCGGACATGGTCTCGTGGCAAGGAAACGCCAAGAAGAGCTATTTGGTGACACATCATTATGGGAAGTGGGCTTCGCTGATATGTCATCTCATAACGGGGCTTCGTCAGAATACCATTATGAAGAGTGACACAGACACTGAAATGCCATCCGGGAGTTTTTATAGCATTTTATCCCCATTCTGCCCCTGCCCTTATCCATTTCTTTCTGATTCTTTTGGCAAAGAAGGCCGACGGAACGGGAGCCCCAAACGGATCGAGCGCCGCGTGAGTTCTTCCCCACGCCTGCAATTTTTTTCTTCTGATTTTTGCATTTTCCTTGGAACTAAGTTGTTTGCTATCGTTCTCTTCTTTCTTGGTGTTCCTTGAGCGGTGCTAGGCGATCCATCAGTAGGTTGGACAGTGGTGCTAGGCGATCCATCAGCAGGCTGGACATATGTGCCTTCTCCCATCAAGTATGCCAAGCGGCTGAAAAAAAGGAACAAAAA
>CM041639.1:30963729-31037307 GCA_023333625.1 Bothriochloa decipiens | reverse complement strand
CCTTCTCCCATCAAGTATGCCAAGCGGCTGAAAAAAAGGAACAAAAATAAGTAACTGAATATTGCAATTTCAGGAAGTACAGATGGTTGTCAGTACTGTGTTTACCCTCTTGTTATCCTGATTGGGCTCTCTTGCAAGATTTTTTCCTTTGTTGGTCTGATGGGGCTGGTTTCGATTACAGAAGTATCATTTTCAGCTTGCACAATTGTATTTTCATCTTGCGCAAGTGCATGGTCAGCAAGTGAGACTGGGGGCAGGCGGGCGTGGAGAGGCTGCCAGGCGTGGGGAAGCGAGCAAGCGGGCGTGGGGGCCGTGACCGTCGAGGAGGTGGCCGTGGGGGCCGGGGTGGGCTGGGAGCGCTGACGGAGAAGAAGCTCGATCCGTCCTAATTTGCGGTCGACGGGGCGGACGTGTCCGGCGGGCGACGGCGGCGGGGCTGGCGTGCAGCGGCGGGTAGCGGCGGGTGGGACGGGTGCGCGGCAGCAGGCGTAGTGGACGTCCGGCGGCCGGCAGGCGTTGGAAGAGCTCGCGCGCGTGGGGAAGAACAAGTGCGGCGCCTTGATCCGTTTCGCACTCCCATTCTGTCGCCCTTGCTGAAAGATAAGAGCAAGGGCAGAATGGGGATAAAATGCTGTAAAAACTTTCTGATGGCATTCTAGCGTCTCTGTCGCACTTCATAATAGTATTCTGGCGAAGCCCTGTTGCGAGATGATATATTGGCGAAGCCCACCTTCCATAATGATCTATTACCAAATAGCTCCGCCAAGAAGTACCGAGCGGGGCCCTGGCAGTGGCGGAGCCAGGGGGCCAGCTGGGGCCATGGCCCCACCAATGCTTGTTGCAAAAAACTAGAACTCTTGTGTATGTACGCGTATACGTATACTCTACGGAGCAGTCCAGTGCTCTCTCCGTCGTCTGATTCTCTGATTCAGTGTGTGAACATCCACTAGCACGGCAGCAGGGTAGCCACTAGCCAGATATGTTCTTTATTCTATTCTAATTTTTCATGTCCATCAGTTTTATGTCCATCAGTTTACAGTTAATGCTAATTGGCTAATTAAACTTTTCCCTTTAACAATTTATGCTTAATGTTATATTTTTCATTGCAAATTTGTCACAACATTTATAGTTCATTATTTAATAGAGATTTGGTGTTTTCATATATGATTGAACTCTACATACATATATAGGTAATTTTAAAATTTTGATGTATTTGATCGTCCGGCCCCCTACGTATAATTCCTGGCTCCACCTGGCCCTGGAACGGCCTATTTTTCAGCGGCGCCCCGGAGATGGGGAGGCAGTCGAACTCGGATCCGTACTCCAACCAGGTCGTCGTCCGCTCCAATGAGATCGCATACACCTTCGACGCCAGGGCCGACGCGCCCATCTCCCGCTTCGTGCTGAATGAGGTCGGCGTGCTGCACCAACTGGCATGGGATCCGGCCAACCTGGTGTGGAACGTCTTCGGTCAGGCGCCTAGGGATGTCTGCGCCGAATACGCCAAGTGCGGCGCGTTCGGCCTGTGCAACTTGAGCAAGATGATCACGGCGATCATGATGTTCTGCAGCGGCGTCGTGGAGTTCAGCCCAGTGAACGCATCGCAGTGGTCCTTGGGGCAATACGAAAGCGGATGCCAGAGGAACGTGCCGCTGGAATGCGACGGCTACAGGACGACGACGGACGGGTTCAAGATGGTGCGGCCAGTGAAGCTCCCGGACACGGACAACGCTACGGTGGACATGGGCGCGACGCTGGAGCAGTGCAGGGCGAGGTGCCTCGCCAACTGCTCGTGCGTGGCGTACGCCGCAGCCGACATCCGAGGAGGCGGTGATGGCAGTGGCTGCGTCATGTGGAAGGATAACATTGTTGATGTCCGGTACGTAGACAGGGGGCAGGATCGTCTCTACCTGAGGCTGGCCAAGTCTGAATTGGATATAGGTAAGCACCAATTTTCGTTTGCATTAAAGAGAAATCCTATATTTGTTCTTGGTATATTCTTGCATAAGAAGAATAATCGTCCAACATCCTAAAGCTTTCTGGCTCCGCCACTTCCTATCAGCAGTAAACCTGTTTCATCATCTGTTCTTGGAACAAATTTCTGTAGCTCAAAGGAAGAGGAGGGTTGTGGCAAAGATCGTGCTTCCAGTCACAGCATCTATTGTAGCAGCCACGGCTGCCGGCATGTACCTTGTTTGGATATGCAAGCGTAGAGGTACAGACACTTCACTACTCAGTATAAATCAGAGTGCATATATTAGAGAATCTCCTTGAGATTAATTGGCTTAAAAGTCTCTCTCTCCTAATCAACTTTTTTTTTTTACTCCACCCGTTCCAAATTATAAGTCCTTTCAACTTTAATTCGGAACAAAGGAGTATTAGAGATTTAGAGCGCATATACTAACGAACTACTGCAATGACTTTATTTCAAGGCCCATGTCTGAACAATAGTAGCGGCAAGGAAGTAATGCCTGGTACGGAGAGCATTTCAAATGAACTTGGTGAGGAAGAAGATCTCGAGCTTCCATATTTTAGCTTTAGAGAAGTTGTCTCTGCAACAAATAACTTTTCTGAGGGTAACATGCTTGGACGAGGAGGTTTTGGGAAGGTTTATAAGGTAACTACCATGAAATTCCTACACAAAACAAGCGTCGTATGAAACTGTCGACATTTCCTGAATGACGAAATTATGCAGGGTATGCTGCCCAATAACAGAGAAGTTGCAATCAAAAGACTTGGTAAGGGTTCTAGACAAGGGGCAGAGGAATTCAGAAATAAAGTTGTTCTCATTGCCAAGCTGCAACATTGAAACCTTGTTGGACTTCTTGGTTGTTGCATTCATGGAGACGAGAGGCTGTTGGTTTATGAGTATTTATCAAACAAAAGCTTGGATTGCTTCATTTTTGGTAGTTAATCTCATATTTCAAGAAAAAAAATGTTTGCTATAGTTACTATGTAAACTTTATCTGCTTACTTATACAGTAATACTATACATATAGATCATGCAGGTAAAAGAACCCTCGATTGGCCAACAAGTTTCAATATAATCAAAGGAATATCTAGAGGACTTCTTTATCTCTAGCAAGATTCAAGGTTGACTATAATTCATAGAGATATCAAAACAAGCAACATCCTGTTAGATAAAGATATGAGCCCAAGGATATCAGATTTCGGTATGGCAAGAATCTTTGGTGGAAACCAACAAGAAGCAAATACTAATCGAGTTGTTGGGACATAGTGAGTAATCCATGCATCATATGCTTGATATGTTTTTTATTTTTTCCATTATTTTAATTATTTATACTTAGTGCTAACTTTCTATGTAGTGGTTATATGTCTCCTGAATATGCAATGGACGGCGTCTTTTCAGTCAAGTCAGATACATATATGCTTGGTGTCATACTCCTAGAGATTATAAGTGGTTTAAAAATCACTTTGATTCAATTCACCAGCTTCCCTAGCTTATTAGCTTATGTGAGTATATATTGTGCTATTCTTGAAATTCCGCAATTCGATAAAAACGTGCTGACATCTTCCGTAGAAAAACGTGCTGATGTCCTATAAACTTGGTTGAATTGGTCAGACATGGAGCTTATGGAAAGATGGTAAGGCAACTGATCTCGTGGACTCGTCAATTGTTGGGACTTGTTCACCAGTTGAAGTTTTGCGATGTATTCACATAGGACTCTTGTGTGTGCAAGACAATCCAAATAGTAGGCCACTTATGTCATCAGTTGTGTTTATGTTGGAGAACGAAACCACATTATGTTCAGTCCCAAAGCAGCCAATGTACTTCTCCCAATGATACTTAGAAGCCCAAGGAACAGAAAAAATAAAAATATCTCCATGAATGAGGTTAGTTTCTCAATGTTGAAGGGACGGTAAGTGGTTGGTAACAATTGTAGTAGGTTATATTTTTAGAACAGTGATTACAAGGTTTTTAGGATTTAGGACACCTCCTTATTGCACTCAAATGGGAACTGTATATACTTATTATATAAACAAAGCTAAGGCCAGCTTCTACACTGGCACTGCGTTTTTTTTTAAAAAAAAGCTTCTACGCTGGCGTAATGGTGCAAGGGCTTCTTGTGCATTTGTGCCAATTTCCATCACAAAGAAGTTTTGGTGCTGATTTCTTGTCGCCCTCATGCGTCTCCTATAACTGAATTTGATTCAGTGCAAACAAATCATGGATGTGTAACGTTCTATCTATCCTAGTCCTATTGTGTTTTTTTTATTTAAGAGCAAGGGGCACTACCACCCATATGCGGTTAACAAAAGACCTGTTTCATAGTTAAAAGTTGCTCAGACTAAAATTTGTCAATGAACATGAGAACATCTAACGACCCTCTAGCACCGTGAGGCTCATGTCATGTGATTCACTGACAATTCCATCTTCTCGCTAGCCTTTCCAGGTTGTGGTGCAAAATATATAGGTTCAATTGGTGTTGGAAGCCCTTCCACAGGTTCCATGCCTAAACAGAGATTTTTTTATTAGTGTAAACTAATATACTACTAATAATACTGAGTAGTTGTACTTGCTTTGGAGGACACTGAGTAGTTGTACTTGCTTTTGAGGATGAAGACTTACATGTACTATAAGGATGAAAATCCATGATAACATGTGGTGAGCTGATTTTTAAACCACTCACAATCTCTAATAGTAGAACACCGTAGATGTAGGTGTCAGACTTGACTGAAAATGCACCTTTCATTACATATTCAGGTGACATGTAACCACTGTGCAATACATTTCACTGATAAGGTGCATGCATTGTGAACAAGCAAGACAAAATAAAATCCCACATGAAGAATTTGATAGCACAGTTACTATGTCGCTACAACTTGGTTAGTATTTTCTTGGAGCTGATCGCACAGAATATCCTTGCTTTGCAAAAACATGATATCTTGGGGCTCATCTCCTTATCTAACAAGATATTACTTTCTTTGAGGTCTCTATGGATTATAGTTCATCTCGAATCTTGATGCAGATGCATAATTCCTCTTGCAATGCCTTGGATTATCTTAAACCTAGTCAGCCAAGCATTAGCTTTCTTGCAGAATCTAGTAACAATGGTATGAGACGAAGCATCATATATCATAAGGAACATACAAACATCTATGGGTTTATGGTGTGATGTAACTGGAATTGAGTAGCATCCAGCAGATCTGGGTTCGACTCCTCATAGGAGCGATTTAAACAGGCCTGCATTATTAGAAAAAAAAACAGGCATGGGGTTCCTATACTGACTTTGGTCAAAAAAAAAAAAGAGGAAGTGATCCAAACTTTTGTTGCGCAGGTATTCATAAACCAACAATTTCTCATCTTCATGAATGCAGCAACCAAGAAGCTTAACTAGGATCTTGTGCTGCAATTTTGCAATCAAGACTATTTCGTTTCTGAATTCCTCGGTGCCTTGACCAGAACCCTTGCTAAGTCTTTTGACGGCTACTTCCTTGGTACCTTCCAACACTCCCTACATGATTTCACCATTGAGAACGCATAGTTTTATTTTCTAGCAATAATGTAATTATATATCAAGGTAGAATAATTTTCTTGTACTTTGTATACTTTACCAAAACCTCCTTTTCCAAGCACATTGGAGTCAGAGAAATTGTCCGTTGCTCTAACAATGATTTCGAAGCTAATAAATGGGAACTCCATATTCTTGTCGCCAGCTACATTTGTGGAACTCAAGTATTCTAGGATCTTTGTCTTCTGGACTCTGTTCTTGTTTCGTTTTCCTGCTAGCAATTACATCAACGGATCCCTTTCTTCATGAACCCTTCTAGCATTGACGTTTCATTTCTGAAAATGAGGGCTCCTTTCTTTGTACCTCTGCTTTTACATGTCAAGACAAGGGCTCCAAATGCAAGCAGCAGCAGTAGGCATGCCATAGGTGGGAGTAAAATCTTCAGCAAATTGCTCTTCTTTTTAACTGTACGTGGAAATGTATGGTGTCAGAATTTACTTGCATGAAGCATTGCTAGCAGCTGTGATTTGTGAATAGTTTACTCTTAAAAACGATCTGTGAACATTGAAGAACGATGGCGGTACCTGGTGGCGAGCCTGCAAGCCGGAGGTACAAATTCTCTCCATCCATGTGCGCGTACTTGCCCATGTCAACAAGTTCATCGAGCCAGAGCAGCACCTAGTCAGGTCGCCCCCGCTGATGGCGCTGCTCAAGCTGGCGTAAGCGTAGGCCGTGCACGAGCAGTTGCTGCTGCACTCTGCCTTGCACTCGTCAACGCTTCTGTTCCTGACGAGCACAGGCATCGCTGGCGTCTTCATCTCCGGCAAGGTCACGAAATGGTCTCCACCCTCGCTGCAACTCAGCAGCTCCTTGCTTGCACATCCATCCACCGGACTGGACCCGCGGGGCTCGAACCCGTCGGGGCAAATGCACGCCGGGACTGCCGCTGTGATGTCGCAGTAGCCGAACGGCCCGCAGGCGGCGTAGTCGTCGCATCCAGGAGCAGGATATGCATCCAGGACCGTCCACGCGCCGACCTGCTGCTGTTCCAGATGCGGAACTCGTACCTGCCCGTGGAGGAAATCGTGGTGTGCAAGCCTGGCGACCTGTCGGAGACGCTGTACCAGTGTACCTCATGGAGATTTCGTCGCCGCTCACGATGACCGTCTCCATGATGATCGAGCTAGCGTCGCTGAGCCCTCGGCGAAGACACCATCGTTGGAGATGAGCTTTTCGTACGGCATTTGGACAGAGAGAAATGATTTGATTTTCAAAGGCCTCCAACCAAGTGTTATGAAGTGCAAGGTCAACTTCAAGAAAGAATTAACTATGCTTTGTTTCAGAGTTAGAAGATAAGAAATTGCGTTTGTTCAATGGTTAGAGTCTCTGTAATTCTCAAAGTTCCCACAGTTCTCTTTGTCCTGGGAGTGAATTTGCCCTTCTTCCTCTCTTTTCCGGTTTCTGAGACCTCTTAGTTCTCTTAGTTCCGGTTTGTTTAGTTTAGTGTTCTTACAAATCTCATTATTTCTTACTTTCTAGATTGTTCCGTTTGTTACCGGTAGACAACCTAGCGCGCTAGATGCGCGTTGTGTGTACTGATACCGTACAGTGCGATCAACTTTCATTAACCGAACCACAACAACCATTTAATCACTCTCTTCTGAACATAATACAGTGTTATGTTATTAATACTTCTCTGACCTATACCTGGGTACCCCAATGCTAATGTTTAAATGATGCAACATGCTACTCGGTACTCGCAACATAAATCGGCAGCCAGAATTAGAATTAAACAACTGTGGCCATTAACTCTTAACAGCAACATCGCTACATCGCTACATCGCAACAGTGGCAAGGGACAGCACAATCTGCCTACTCCTTGACCAACTACAGGAAGGAATTGGGAGAGAGCAGATTATGTCTTACATTAACAATATCAAAAGTGGCAAAGTTACTACTATTAACAACAACACCCATATTCTTAGCAGCAACATGCAAAACATCATTATCAAGATCAGAAAAAAAAAGACTAATTAATGAAGCTCAATGTTCTAGAATTGATCTTTTCTATAGTTTCTGCAATAAGTATGCTGTAGCATAATATCTACCCAAATCCATACAAATTAATAGTGCAAAACTTTAGTAAGTGCAACTAACTTGGGATGCTGAAGTTACACAGAAGACAAATAGTGAAAATAAAAACATACCCAGTAGACAGGCAGGCTCGCTTGCGCTGCGCATATCCCAGCTACAGACCTCTGGAGCTCCCTGTCATTGTGGCTCTTCCGCTTCGTTCTAGACTTCATGATTTGCCAGCCAAAAACCGTCGATGCATGTACTTGTGCAGATTTTATAACGCTGGGTAATTGTGTTTTCGTTTGCTCCTATAAGTGTTCTATTTTCCTCAAGTGTTCCATGCTCTCCTGAAAGTATTCTGTTATCTCATCAGACATTGATTCAAAAGAAGATTCAGGCACCTCTAGTAGGAAACCATGACTTGTGGACATGTTAACCAGTGATAATTAAATAGGAATATCCTAAACAAGCTGTATCAGAACTCAAATGGAGATTTCAATGAATGAATGAATGCATTTTGAGCAGCAGTGGCTGCTGCACTTCCTTGGTTCTACCGGCCTAATGTGCAGATAGCAGTGCCATCAATTAGATTAGCATATTGAGATCTATAGCACCCAAAGCATTTGGTAATGGACCAGAAATGCAATCAGGGAGATAGGGGGAGCTTCAATATCAGGTCATGCACTGGGAAATGTAATCAATGACATTTCACAACATTAAATATAGTAATGATAAGCACTACCACACAAGGAAATGATCGTGCTCACTTGACACAGATAACAAATGGGGTCTATTGGATAGATAAACCAGTCAATCTCATGTATCCTCTGTTGGCGGGCACATGAAATAAGTTATAGCAATGCCATTCCTTCCAGAACCAGAAGGACGTTCACAAAGTCATGCATATCCTGTTGAACATGATTCTTCAAGAGAGGAGTATGAGTAATGGATTCTCACCTGGAGCGCGGCATCGATATGGCGGGCCATGGCCGCCCGTTCCTGGGCCGCGGCCTGGCCGCGCAGCCTCCACCACTGCGCCCGGACCGGCCGCGGGACCGGGAGGAGGAGCTCAGCTCCCACCCAAACCACCGGGCTCATCCCGGCCCTACACTCATATCGAGACAACCACCCACGGCGGTGGCCATGGCTCTCCGGGTCTCGGCTCCTGCCGTTGCAAAAGCGAAAAGCAACAGAGGGAGACAAGAGGGTATCGAACCGAATCTCGGGGAGTAGGGGGTAGTGGGGTACTGCGGGAGCGTTGCGCCACGGGCCGCCGCTACGCCGTACGACGTGCAGGCCAATGGTTGGAGTTGGACACTTGAATCTGACGTGAAACGCCGATTGCGATGCGCAGGTTTGCTGGCCTGTTTGACAGTCTCGGGCCCTGATCTCGTTTTCATTGTTTGATCTGAACACAAATGCCACACAGGTTTCAGAAAATGAATGACATGCATCTCTAACCTTCAGAACACAAAAATGCGGTCCAGCGCACAGTCCATGGTCTCGCACACTCTAAGTCCCTCTTTTGAACAAATGATTTGCAAAACACAACACATAGAGGAACATGAAAAACAGTCCATGTTATTATACCTCGAATGTTGCTTAAGTAGTGAGAGAAGACAACATGCAAATATCTAGAGCGTCCGATTTGAATACTTCATCAGAGCACTAACAATTTAGCCAACGAGGCGATGATGCCGAACAGCGCGATCAACTTCATACAGTTAACCGAACCACAACACCCATTTACCTACTCTCTTCTGAACATACTTCTCTGACCTGTACCAGGATACCACAAATGCTAATGCCTTAATGATGCAATGCGCTACTCGCAACATAAATCAATACCCAGAATTAGAACTAAACAACTGCAGCCATCAACTCTAAACAGCAAATCGCTACGCACTGTGCAAACGTCGCACAATCAGCACTTCAGTAGGGACACCCACACACGGAGGGGAGCGATCATAGTTTCGTCTGGACGATCGAGGTCGAGGCGCAGGGGCGGCGCGGGCGCGGCAGCCGGAGTACGTGGTGCTGGGATCAGGTGGGGGGCATGACGTCGTACCGGTTGCTGACGCGGCGCGCGTAGAGGTAGGCGGCGAGCGCGACGTCGATGGCGGCCACGGTGGCGATCGTCGCGGCGAGGACCCCCACGCGCACCTTGCCCCAGAAGGCGGCGCGACGGAGGCGGCGGGCGGTGGCCGTGGGGGTGGGGGTGGGGGTGAGCTCAGCGCTAGCGGCCTCGGCGAGCGCCGTGAGGAGGCGCTTGGAGCGCGGGCTGAGGCCGGTGGCGCCGTGCAGCTCGGACATGACGGACTTGATCTGCTCCGGGAGGGGTGCGTCGCTTTCGGCGGTGGAGTCGGCGGGCGCGGCGATCTGTGGATTCACAAACAGGAGTAGAAATCCATTAATCATTCAGAAAGGATAAAAAATCAGAAGATTAGTATCACCCAAACAGGGTTAGTAAGCCGAACCCACTAGATGGATCAATCGAATCAAAATCCGATGACGAATCCAGAAATTCGAAACACTAGGCATTCAAATCCAGGTTGGACAACGGACAACCCAAATATAATCCATCATCCCATTGCGTCCGATTCAGTCGCCACAACGCAAAACTCGGAGTCTCGAAGGTAGAATTGGACTGAAATTCTAATGCAGACATTCCAAATCCGAACAGAGACCCTCAGATGAGTTTCCGCATTCAAAACCCCAGCGCTAACTAGACACTGTCAGATTTGAAACGAACGCTAGAACTGCATTTCCGTCGGAAACTGGCATGGCACCAGCAATTCGGACCTGTATCAAAAGGTTTCAGGTCGATTTCCCAAATCTAAAACGCCAAAACTGGAGAAGTTTCGTAGCACCGATCAAACGGAAAACCAAAATACGACCCGCATCCAAAATTCGCATGCAGCACTAACCAAACATTCAGAAGCAATTCGAACTGAAACGAGTCGATATTCCAACCTCGGTGACACAGGAATCGGCGGGAGCTATCACCGCGTCATTCGGTGCAGCGAAAATGACGGAACTCAAATTCAGATAGTACAAGGGCCACGAATATTGCAGCACTAACCAAACATTCAGAAGCAATTCGAATTGAAACTGAGTCGAATCCCAACCTCGGTGGCGGAGGAGTCGGCGGAAGTTATCACCGCGTCATCCGGCGCAGCGAAGATGACGGAGGAGGAGGAGGAGTCGCCGGAGACTTCGGGGTCCGGCAGGTCCAGCAGAGGTGCGAGGTCGTTCTCCAGCACGTCATCCAGCGGCGGCGCGGAAGCAGGGAGGGTGGAGTCGCCGTCGTAGTCCAGGCACTTGCGCACCAACTGATCAGCAGGAAAAGGACGAGGGCGTGCTAGTAGGTGAGATATGGGTGCGAAGGCGAGAGAGGAGAGGTGTGCGTATTGATCGTTGGGGTTATTACCTTGGTGCTGGAGGCGAGGTCCCTGGGGACGGTGCTGGCGACCGCGAGCTTCGCTGCGGCGGAGCGGGCGCCGGCGGTGGAGGAGGAGCGAAGGGAGGAAGGGCGCGGCGTCTGGAAGCCGGCGGTGGGTTTCGTCATGGCGGAGTGCTTTGGAATTGGGCGGGACCGCGTGTGATTTTGGCCGGGGCGGTGTGGGGAATTTATTTATAGAGGGTATCAGTTCATCGGAGATGGATGGAAACAGAAGTGAAGGACCCACGTACAGTATCTGTTTCTCTTCTTTTTAACTCTTCTGGGCACTACGTATCTGGTAAATCGTCCTAAACTTTTTTGTGGTAAACAACATTTTATTCCAAAATACCAATTCTAGCACCTTGCTTTCTACTGAATCACAAATCTTTATAAATTTTTTGTAATTTTAGCACTTTAACTCTTTAAGATATTTGAAATGACTTATAATTTAGAATGAAGAGAGTACAAATGACTATAATCCAGTCACTTTAGTTTTGTTTCCTGGTTTGTGAACTCAAGGTATATACTTGTACATTTGAATACATGGAGCACAACTTATACTCGGCTGCATTCTACAACTTGATTTCAACAGTACTTGGTGAGTGGTGCTGCAGCAGCAAGTACGTACTAGTACTACCAGCCAAAAACAGCCCAGCTCTTAGAAAATTCAAAAAACAACAGCTAGTGCGGGTCAAAAGAAGAAGAAAAAATTGACAGATCAATAGACAATTGGGGGCTGCAATCGTGCCAAAACAGAACAGAACCTATAAAAGGGTCCGATATCAACTGGGTTACAAAACGTGGTGAAGCGTCTAACTTGTCAGCCACTAGAGCAGAGCATTAATCGACAGCACAACTGAGCACAAACTAAAATGAATATGAGTTGTTGAATCTGAATCCAATTATAAAAAAATGTGACTTATTGGATAATCGAAATATCAATCACTTGCTTGTCAAGGAGACAGACCCAGTGGTCGTAGGACTTTCGATTGAACCATCTTTCTTGAATGAGATGATGCAAGAAGCCATATCTGTGAGTACATTTCATTTCTCTAGAAAAAACCTAATTGCCTATATCCTGCACATACAAAAAAACCTAGTGCAGCAATAGAGGGCAAGAATCACACGAAAGAATAGGAAGAGAACAAAAACACCTACTTACATATGTATAACACCTACACCATAAGCACTCCAAAACCACATGGACTGGATCCATCATCTGTACACAAACTCATCAGACTGTATGATCCTAAGGAGTTCTCGCAGGTTACGAAACACGTGCCTCCCACAACTCTCAGCTCCAACATAGTTCAGAAGCTGCTCCGTGTCCTAATCATCCACGTTAGAAATGGAAGTAACAAACTCAGATTTTGCATATCCAAGACTAGATCAAAAGGCATTGCATTGGAAAAATAGCAGATATGGTACAAGATTCACTGGGGAATACACACCTTGTGCAACAAATAAATGGCACAGGAGGCACTAGTGGAGTCGTCTTCTGGGCATTCCAGGAAAAGGGGGTACTCTGTTGTTAACTCTGATTCCGTGTTCCTGGTACTTGCTAAAGTAGCAGATGCTGTATCATCTGAAGGCAAGCGATCGCTCACATAAGATCGGGATCCTCCAAAGCGCAAGGGATATCGGAGGGGAACATCAAGATAGCAAGCTATGAGCAAGACTGCCTAAAAACAAATAAAGAAGCAAGTAGTGATTCTGAGTTTCTAACCCTCATGATGGCATTAAGTATCATAAACTGTACTCCTGTCATTTTTTATGCTCCATGGATACTTAATGCTGTGATTTCCAACAGCCCAAAACTTTAGACTACAAAAGTCGTAACATTGCAAAGTAATATACGAAAACTGAATTATCTTAAATTGATGTTTTCTACAATCAGTACTACATTTTATAGCATATTCTGCATCCGAAGCAATATAAGGTTTGATACTGCAAATTATTGTCTTATATTTTCTCCCTTAAGCATGAAATGACAATAAGACCAACTAAGGCCCCCTTTGCATTGCGGGATTTTTTTCCCCCTATTTCCAGCGTTTTTCCTGTGAAAATGAACTGATTCCTGTGAAATTCCTACATGGTTCCCAAATTCTTGCGTTCCAAAGGTGGCCTAAGTAGGGATGTTTACACTGCACAGAATAAATACCTTGTAGGAAAAACTTACATGTGCTGCATATCCCAGAACAGCTGCGGACCTCTGAAGATCCTTGTTTCTGTAACTTTTTTGCTTCATTTTATGCTTCATAATGTCCCAGCCAAAAAATGTCCAGCCACGCGCTTGTGGAGATTTGATAATGGTGGGTAAATGTGTTCCGTTTCCACCTGAAAACGTTCCATTTTCCTCTGGAAGTGTTCCATGCTGCCCTGAAATGGTTCTGTCATCTCATAAAATGGTTTGAAAAGGTGATTTAGAAATCATTACCCTCACTCTAAATTTCTCTTGTAGTATCATGAAGATGTTTAACATAGATCCTTAAAATAGGAATGCCAGAAGCAAAATTGTATGACTGAGATGGAATTTTGGAATAAAGGTCGGCTGCTAATTTCAATCCTGATTCCTACATGAATTTATAATTCAAGAAATATTCCAATAAAAAGAATTTGGATACAACATGAGAATTTAAGGAGAGAGAAAGAAATAGAAGTTTCAAAGAGGTTGGACCTCACATTAATTTTCTCCAAACTTTCTATGACTAAGCTATTGCGTACGAATTTTGTATTTTGTAGGATGTCCAATCATAGGAAAAAGTTCCTATAGGACTCATATCTGACAAAATTCCTCCACCCAGCAGGAGCTGCGACCCTTCAGTTATCCCAATCTTTGGGGTGCAGAGAGCGATGCCTCCAATTAGAATAGCATATCAGACACTGAACTAGACTACCAACAAAGGCATGGATGCCAGGAAGGACAGAGCAGAAAATCAGAGATGGGATGTTCCACATTAGTCCATGGACTAGAAATATAAACACAAATTCTTCCATTGACATGAATAATATATCAATTAACACTATTCACAAGGAAACTATCTTGCTCACTTTAAAAGCTAAAAACAGACTGATGCTACTAATAAGTAATACAGCTTATAACGTGTCAAAAGGCAATGAAACTATTTGTGTATGGTGTTTTTTTTTTCATTCGAAGGGGCATGTGCACTAAAATCATGCATATACTGATATACCATAAAACATTGTTCTTGAAGAGAGGCATGGGAGTAATGGATTCTCACCATTAGTATCATCACAAGGGTTTTCTGCATGTCTTGGAAGATCATGGAAGACTCTCACAGGGTACAAACCAGCAACCTGGCTAACCATGCACTGCTTCCTCGTCCTAAGCAGCTTCTGCAGATCGTTGAGTCTGACTTTGTCTCCCGACAACACCTCCTTGGCTTCCTGCAATCAGCAGACGCTTTAATGGATAATAAAATGCAGCTACCCACAGTGCTCAGTTCAATCTCGCAGCATTTGGCGTCGCGCAGACAGATTGATTGCTCATGTTACCTGCACTCGCTGGTGCGCGGCGGTGAGGGCCCTCGACAGCGGCAGCACCCGCTCGATCTGCTCCTGCACCTGCTCCTTCCCTCGCTCCACGCCCTCGAGCGCCCGCCCCCTGCCGACGACGGCCACCTCCAGACGCGCTTGCTGGAGGTCCACCCTCTGCCTCAGCTCGTCCAGCTCCTCCGCCTGCCGCAGCGCATCCCTCCTCACCTGCCGGGTGCCAAGCCACACGAACACTGATAAATAAATAAATAAATCGAACGACGTCGTTGGCGATTGGCTCGAACCATTTACGGGCGTGGCGCGGACGCACCTGGAGCGCGGCCTCGATGCGACGGGCCAGGATCGCCAGTTCCTCGGCCGCAGCCGCGAGCTCCGCGGCCCTGCCGCGCACCTCCCGCCACGCGACCGCCGCCGCTGCCGCCTCCTCGTCCTCCTCCTCCTCCACCACCGCGGCGCCCGGACCGGGCGCGCGCGGGTTCCCCACCCGAACCGCCGGGCTCATCGCGGCCCTACTACAACCGCAGCGGATGATGGCGTGTGGCGGAGGGGAAGAGAACAGGCGGCAGCGGCGGCGGCGGCGGCGGCGATGGCGGCGCCCATGGCCGGTGACGGCTGCGTCCGTGGATAACAAGGCTCGCCCCCAGCGCCAACTCAGAAAGCGGAACCAGCAGCAGTCGGAACCGGAAAAGCGAAAAGCAGAGGAGGCGTCACGGCGCGTTGCGGTCTTGCGGAGGGCGCAAGCCAGCGGTTGGTCGTGAATGTGATGCCGATGCGTGGGACATGGGGTTTGCCGGCCGGTTGAGAGTTTGTCTCGGCGACGCAACGCGACGCGGACGCGGGGGACGGAACGGGACGGCGCTAGGGGCGCCAAAGGGCGGGCCGCGGACGAGCTGGCCAGGCCCAGGCGGCCGCGGGTCCCGGGCCGGGGCGGGACTCGTGTACGCCCGCGCGGGTACCGCGGATCTCGCAGTTATGGCGTGCCAGCCACGTTGGTGGCTGTTGCTGCCAGAATCCATCTCGTGGCTGGGGACGATGCAGATTCGTAGGCAACCATGGTGATGATGCCTGATCAGCGTGCCCGGCTGCGTCGACGCCGATGACAACGCTGCCTGAGATGCGAATTTCCCCGTCGTACATTCGGATATCGCTTTCAGCTCAGAGCGCAAATCTACACAAGCAACCGAGCCAAGCTGTCTGTCACCCACCTCTAGGAGCAAATTCCATTCGCCGGCGCCCACAAGGAAACCTGGTTCCAAATTGCATCAACTGCACTCTTTTGTCCCTACCTGGGCACTCAGCATACACCTGAACATTTCTGAACATAGGCCACACAATGCACAACATGAAAAGGGCAACAGAAGCAGAAAATTCGAGTCTGAAAGCAACATGGTCCTAAACCAGGATAATTTACACGACCAGATCCAAGGAGTCAGTCACAGCTAACCAGGCGTCCAGCGCAAAACAGTGCTGGTAACAAGTCTACAAATGCCGGTGCAATTGACGGACAAGATTAGCAGAAGCAATACACCAATCCACACCCCCCCGTAAACATCCGAGCAAATGGAGGGAAAACGAGACCACCATGCAGTGCAGGGGGGCAGAAATTCTACAGTTCGACAACAACTTAGTGTCTTTACAGTACACATGGCAATCGGCATCATCTGCCATATCATCCGGAGACCAAATTTGCTTCCATAGAAAGGATCTGTAATTGAAGAAATAATACACCACAGAGTAAGATGCCAGACAGATTTCACCCAACAACAAATTATAGAAGTTGAAGCTTAAACATAGTAGCGTAATGCTGGGCAAAGAACAGGCAACATGTGCAGCATTTTCCACTGAAACGAACAAAAGAACACTGGTTTAAGACATCACCCCAACAGCCCCACTACATGCCCATCTCCAAAGTTAACTTATTCAATATGAATAAAAAAAGCAAATTTTGGTGCTTGGGGAAGATAAAAGCTTGATTTCTGTTCTAAAAGACATCATTTCTTGAATGACAAGGAGCAACATGTTGTATACAATTAGCATTTGCGGTGTTCCATGCACATGGAAACTACCAAACTTGTTCTTCTCAGCTTACTCAACATGAAACCTACAGAAATATTCTGACATAATACAGTGTGCACTTCAAGCTACAGTGCTTAGTCAATCCATTTAGTGTTATTTTATTTTGCAAAAAATACTTATTTACGATACACTTCCTCCGTTCCAAACTATAAGACATTTTGGGTTTTCTAGATTCAGAGTTTTTGCCAAAATGTCTTTATAATTTGGAACAGAGGGAATATCATTAGATTCATCATCGAATACGTTTTCATAGTGCAGATATTTGAAATCATGATTTTTTATACTACTATCTGTACCTATTTGAAATCATAATTGTTGATACTACCGTCTATATATTTAGTCAAACTTAAAATAGTTTGACTTTAACCAAATCTTAAGTTGCACACTTTTTCAGACAGAGTATGATAAATCAAAAGGTTAAGACACTAGCAAACTATTTATTAAAAAAAAACTCACGTGTTGTTTCTTCTAACATGCTTTGAGTTTCATGCTGATTTTTTTTAATAAAGAAAAGAGGTGATACAAGCCTACAACACTCCATAAACTACAAAAGTATATATTTATTTCTAAATATTTCCATGTCTAGTTGGTGCCTAGACTGAAGCTAGATTGCATGATTATAGTATAAAGGCAGATCCCACTTTATATCTTGCTCATTTAGTTCATATAAAATGACGAAACGCATGTGATAAGAGAAATAAACCAATCTAGGAAAGAACCTACCTAGCAGAAAGCGGTTTGCATTATTAACCACAAAGAGCAAGTCTCTCAAACCATCAAAATAATCCCCGGCAGTTTCGTGATCCACACATGCAGTTCTTCGTTCTACGAGCACCTGAACCACTAGATTCAGCGCCAGCAACACCATAGTCATAAGTTAGTTCTGTCATGGGTGGAATATGCTTCAGTGCAAAGAACATTATATGTGGGTGTCCATCATCTCCATGATCATATTGAACTGGTTGCCAGAAGACATTGGGTGAACAACTGTGGTTCATGAAACGGGAGACATTTCCCATGTTTTTTGCACTTATCTTGATAGGCAATGGCTGAAATTCATCTGCCGATACATATGTGCTCTCTTCACCTATCAGTTCAGCTCCAGAATTCCATTTTAAAGTCTTCTCACCAGGGCATACAGTTTGAAAAATGTAATCATCTTCACAATCATTCAAATTAACTTTGAGCTCATCAATGACCTCGCCAGCATACTCACATATAAATGAACCAGCTCGAACAGGTTCCCAGCAGCGAAGACCCCAGCCTCGATTGGTGGTCCTGAAGACCTCAAAATGTAGCCTGGCCCCTTTTTGGGTAACTTTGTTCCGGCAATTTGTAGAACAGTTGCAAGATTCACCACATTCATAGATCATCGGTTTGCGGCATGACAACAATCCTAATGAACTGTAGGGTAAATCACCTCCATTATGTTGTCCACAAGCACAACTGGCATCACCAGGCAGGCAAACACTCTGACATCCACAGCCCTGCAACTTTTTCATAGAACTGAGAGGCCTCAAGTATTTGACCTGATTAGTATAGGTGAAATGTCCAGGTCCTTTTTCATGGTCTACATCATTGAAAAGACAAACTGGCATAGTTTCAGCCTTAGATGACAGATCAGCAAGTAGAACCCTGCCTCTGGTAGCAGGATTACTTATCCATCTCTGAGTCATCTTCCATAATGCAGCTCCATCACGCTGTCCAGGTTCACGTAGCAGCTTGTACTTGAAGCAGTTGATACCAGACTTTGTTTTCTCCTTCCAGGACTCATGAATCTTGTAGAGGCCATCATATATGTAAACTTTCCCTGTTAGGCAAAATGGATCCTTGAAGCCACGTACAACCCTTATCTCATTCTTCCTATGCAAACTCCTCTCAAGAGCAAGGTTACCCCTCTCAAGCTTCTGGTCATGCCTGTCCTCAGTATTCCTACTATTTCCACCTTGACCACTGTACACCAGCACATCTGTGTCATCATCATCATTCTCATAACCTCCTGCAGAAACGATACATATCGCTACAGAATCCTCATCCTTTCCAAATTTAGTAGTCATGTAATCAATGCCTCCCATACTAGGTGCATGCAATCCAATGATACACAGCTCCATCCTGAAATAGAAAATATCCCCTATTTCAACACCAGGGACAGGCCCTACCCTCTTGCCCGTATTCGCCCTGATGTTACTGGCCATCATGATGGCACCAGCCTTCAGGTCTGCACGTCTGCTAGCATCCTGTGTTTCATCCATCTGCAGATGTCTTCGACGGAGTGCCTCAAAGGCCATGTGAACTGCTTCCACAATGTCCCTGGGATCGGATGAAGATGACAGAAAGGCAAGCTCTTTGCCAGCAACAAAATTCTTGTATGTGGGCTTAGGGCGCTTACCATTTGAGCCATCACTACGACCAGAACCAGGAGGACGGCCTCTCCTAGCCTTCCGTTCAGATGCCATAGTTTGGTTACCCAAGTAAGGATCATCATCACCATCAATTGATATGCTTGACCTTGTCTTGTATGCAGAGATAGGGGTGGCATCAATGGCACCATTAGAACTGGTGCCTGTATAAGAAACACCATTTGCAGTGGCACTGAAAGTAGTGAGTGATCCAAAGGCAGGAAGGTTTCCTGCACCAAACCCTGTTGGAAACTGACCAACCGGAGTGACACAGACCAATGGTGGTGTACTTGATTGATTAACATTGACTCCCATGGGAGCAGGGAACATTGGAGCTAAAGACCTTAATGGCTTGGCATCTAGGAGCACCTGATTAGGATCAGGTATGAAATTTGAGGCCCTGTACATCTTGAATGTATAGAAAACTCCTGCCAAAGAAAGCAAAATGTTAGTGAACATAAGATAATGAAAATCCTTTATGGAGCAAGCAAAGACTCAAACTTGAGTAAATCCTCAGGAGCATTGGCGTAAACAAAACTAATCCTTGAGCTGCATCCCGGGGGAAAAAATGTGTGCTGCTGTAATCAGCATATGAGCTTCAAGAACTATTTGACAGTCCAGTATACTTTGTCAATCTACTACTTTGCATAGTTTCTCAGTGCATGATGTGCTGGCAAAGTACTTTTAACCCAAATATTTGCAAATTAAAAAACTTGAAAATTCCAATACAATTGTTGGATTTTTTTTAAGAGCTCCTTACTACAGTAGTTGTTTTGTATCATAAGTCACTATACTGCCATTGATTATTACAAACTCTATGTAACACAAAATTATTAACCATTATGAACACATAGCTCACAACCATGCCAAAAGCAGACACATACAAGCAAACCTCAGGCCCTTGTAGCCTTGCGCTATTCAATATGAGTAGTCCTGAATCCTACCATCCAGGCCAACCAAACTATCCAAACCAACCAAACCAAAAATTTGGAGCTGTAAGGAGAATTCTGAACATAGAACCATTAGTGAATTCAATGTGCTTATGGTCCTATGGACTATGGTCTCCCACTGGTAGGCCTGTTCATGGTTTGGCTCCAAACCGTTCCAATCCACCAAACCAACTTCGACCAAACCGCAATACAGGTTTCAAATGGGTTGTATTAACCCTTCCACAAAACCATTGAACCCATCAACATCACACACTGCACCATGGGCATGCTAGCGACCGCAATGGACACACCCACCAAGGTGCAATCTCACCGCTTTCCAGATAAGCATCCTTCTGGCACTTGCTCCTAGTTCAGCCCAATGAATGATAATTTTCTGATGGCTCAACCCGTCTAACCCACCTAAAACCAAACTATGAAACCATGAGCTCAACGGGTTGGGCTGGTTTCGACACCAACAGCTCTGGAAACCGTGAGTGAACACACTGGAACCAGGGTGTCGATGAAGTCAAGGAAGTTGGCAGGTGATCAGCTGGGAAATGGCCAAATGGGAAAGAATTTTATTAAGTGGGAGATGGAATAGGCTGTACTGACATAATAGCTTACTCGATGGAATGGTTTCACTGCGATATTCCCATTACAGTCGAGATGGGACATGATTTTCACCGAGAACCATTACGCTATGGAATCTGAGGGGCAGAACGTTGGTTGAAGATGAAAATCATGGTTTTATAGTTTCAAGAGGGTAGGGATCAAACAGCTGCCAAATTCTCATGGCTCCACCAGGGATTCTAGCTCAGGGGCAGACATCATTCATGACGAAAAAATAAAAACAAGAACCTCAATGCACTGGCCACAGCCAGGGCGGACCTAGTAAAGGAAATGGGTGTACAAACACCCAACTGAGTTTGCAAAAAGTGAAAACGAGCAAAAGCATGCGGCATAATACATGTAAACACTTGTGAAATGGATCAGATCAGATCCGAATACAAATAGCTAGGGTTTGGGTGCTCGGTTTCGCACAGCAGGAACCGATGAGAAGGGGTGCGCGTACCGGGTGCTCGTCGCCGGCGAAGTTCACGGAGACCTGGGCGCGTAGGGCGGCGGCGGCGGTGGCGGCCGCCCAGTCGTCGCCACCCACACAGCGCACGCGACAGGCACGCACAAGACAAGGGGAAGAGAGAGAGAGTGGAATGCGGAGGGGGAGGGTGGGGGGGGATTGTGGAGAACAAAAGCTGACCGCCGGGTCAAGGTTTCGGTCCGGGGCCACTACTCTTTTATTTAGACCCGAAATTCTGAAAAATACGACTATACCCGATCGGACCGTAAAAAACTGGTACTGTATTTCTTTTTTATTTTTTTAAGCCAGATACGATATCTGTATATGGACGCGCATGATTGATTCATAACTATTGTTATTTTTTCATGTTCAACTAAGAGGTACTATTCAGTAAAAAATACATTTTCTTTTTTTAGAAATCAAACATTTTGAACTTTGATTAAATTTATATAAAAAGTACAAATATTTTTATACAAACTAAATATCATTAGATTAGATTAGTTATAGAATATATTTTTATATAAATTTATTTACATACATAAATGCTAATAAGATTTATTATAAACTTATAAATTTGGTTAACTTTGACCAAGTTTGACTGTCACCTATTCTATTCTATAATTGTATTTTTTTAGACAAAGGTAGTAGAGCATCTCCAAGTCTCCAATAGTACCCTCTTCTAACCTCCAATAAGAAAATCTGTCATTTTAGAGATTTTATAGCTTCAATAGTTCCCTAAACCTAACCACAGTGAGCTTTCTCTTCGGAGTTGAGGTCAGCTTTCAACAAAAGCTTTCTCTTTGGATTTGACAGAATCTTTTGAGAGGACAGTCACTAGTGCCGAACCCAAAGAGACGTAAATCTGTGACAATAAACAGCTCTAGAGTGCTACAGTATATCTGAAACATCCTCAATTTTTTATGAAAAAAATATACAGAATGAAGGATATAATGATAGTCTAGGACGTCAAATCATCAATTATCTGATAACAGTTGATTACAAAAGCCATACAACGAATAAAAGAATATAATAGAGGGGGTTACATAAATTATTACATCGCCACATAGCGAAATCATCAAAGTATCTAGCATCCAGAACAGCTACGGAAGTGGAGGGATATCGCGGAAGCAACGTCTTGCACCATCTTGAGCGTAGGCACGAGACCATCTAATCCTTTCGTCCTTCAGGGGCTTCGGCTAGCCATCATCCAAACCTGAATCCAAATTTTCAGTACGTTTTGTACTGGCCACATCTCTCACCCTATGCTTTGCTTTTGCTATGTAGTATTTGGTGGATGCAAAGGATATATAATCAAAGAGGCCTAATATATGGCTGTGGTTTCCTATGCAAGTAGTGACCAATATTATATAAATATAGTTCATCAAGTTTTAACCCATCTCATCCATATTTCCATCCCATCACATCACCATCACACACATCTCACACTCTCGCACTCAGTCGACAGGTCCAACTCCCTCTCGGAGCCTGTCTCAGCGGCTCACAGCCGGAAGGGTAACACCAGGGGAAAAATAGAAGGACTCATCTCACTATTCCTGAAAAGCGTAGGTCAAGAGAAGGGTCATACCAAGGCCGCAGACTATATATAGATTCAAAACTCTGCAGAGCGTGTACTCCCATAACCACAAGATCACCATCCTCGGCGGTGTGCTCCGCCTAGGCTGATTCCGGCTGCTTTCTAACCGGTGCGATGCCACCCTACCACTTAGTTCTGGGACATCCCGAAATACCACCAGAACACCGATAAGTACTCCGGCACACTAAGACTGTGAGGCGTAGTTACTCGGGCCACCAAGGTAACTTTGCAGCTTTAAGGAGGGTGTGGGACCAAAGGCTCGTACCTCCCGACACTATCTGCTAACAACCTAGTAGTAGTGACACCGTCCTAGCTAATCAGACATCCGTCCTCCGCCCATTCAGGGGTGAGTGGTGAGCACGTAGGTCCCAAGGTTCTGGTTCTCAAGAGATATCAGGTCCTAGGGGGGATCAGACAGGATTATCTTCTCATAGGGACTAAAACAGTCTATTTTAAAATAACACCTCCTACTCGGGGCTTCGCTCCACGAAGGCTCTCAACCCTGAGATCTCCATATAACTCACAATGTGCCCGCCACAAGCACCTCATACGGGGATACCCAGATCACATCCCCCGGCAAGACTCGCTCCAAAAGCTCGTCATAGAATCCTATCCAATAGACTCAACCCTCACCACACACCCAAGACACACGCAACACTCTCCCCGAGTAAAGTGGCACCACGTGCTTTAACCAAAAACCATATCTTACTCTCCACCACGCATCACATCACAGATATAAGCGTAGTAAAAGTAAAGCATCATAAGTAAAAATAAGCATGCGTCTAGCCTATCAGCGGGTGTGCAGGAGTAAGGTTGCAACAAGGTAAAGGCTCATCAAGCAATTCTACCATGCAACCTATCACAGGTGATATTCATAAATAAAGCACTAGCAAACTAGTTATTATACTATGTGTAATAGGATCTACGAGGTTGGATGGGGTGTGGCACCTGAACAACTGTCACTCAGGTCCTCCCTCAAGTCCTTCACGCGCTCCTAGTCCTCCTCGATCAACTCCTCCATAGGATCTGAAATTGAGACATATTGGTCGCGGGAGCGACCCCTATAGATCAATCACAAAGAACCAAATGAAATCCAATAACTCCAAATACAATCATACATAAGCCTATGACATAGAGCTCATTTTTATAAAAATTTGGACACTTGGTTCATAATTTTTGGAGTTCGTATGAAGAAGATATGAATTTTACAAGACTTAACCATATTTAGAAAAAGAAAAAGGAGGGGTTATATCACAGGCTGACACGTGGCAGCTTCTGAGTGGCACCACGTGGCACTGTGGTCCAACAGCTAGGACGCAGGGCTGATGTCACGCTGACATCATGCCGACGTCAGTACTGGCATGTGGGGCCAGGTTAACCAGTGGCTTACAGGTGGGACCGGGTGCTTAAGTCAATGACAGGCAGGACCCGATCAACGGCCAACCGTTGACTCGTTGACCGGTCAATGCAACCGGGCCAAAGTGGGCCTAGGGGGGCCAGGTCAGGACCGATAGCGGGCCGTGTTGGGCCATCCTGGTCCAGACACGTGTCAGCAGAAGGGGCTGGCCGCGTGGCGGGTCTTGGTCTAGTGGGCCTTGGTCCATGGCCTTTGGCTCCATGAGCCAGGTCCATGATGGACTATAGACAGAGGTCTCATGTGCGTTCATTAATTGATCCAGCTGGGTTCATGGTGGACCTGGTGGACGTGGTGCACATGTTCAGGGAAAACTTTCCCCCTTCTCCTTCCCCGCGCTCGGCAACACACGGCGGCGCTTCGCCGGCGTCGGCGGCGCTGCGGCTCCGGTGGCTCTTGAAGGATGGGGCTGCGGCTGCGGTGGCGCTAGACAGGGGCAAAAGCGACCACGGGGTGCAGGTGGGCTCGCGGGGGCTAGGCTCACCGGCGCTTGCGCCGTGGTGGCGCAGTGCAGAGGTGCTGTGGCTGCAGGGCTGTAAGGTCCTAGATGGCTAGAGGGGGGGTGAATAGCCTATTAAAATTCTACAAACCACTAGACAAAACTTGATTAGTATAACAAATGACGTAACCGCGGTTTTGCCTAGCCTACAAGGTGAGCAAGCCTCCTATTGACAAATCTAGTATAAGTATGATCTCTATGTCACTCAAGGGCTATGTCACTACTTTCTAATATATAGAGCTAGCAAGAACAACTATTCTAAAACAAGCTACACAAGATAAGTGCTAGAAAGTAATGCAAGGTAGAGAGGTGATTCTTATACCGACGGTGGAGAGAAGATGTTGCCAATCACCAAGATGATATGTAATCAATACAATATGACAACAATCACAATATGAAGACCAATCACCGGGAACAAGAAGATGACACAATTATTTTTGTTCACCCGGTGTTCACTTGTGCACCGACAAGCTACGTCACCGGTTGTGTCGACCAACACCTAGATGGATCCTCGGTGTGACCCTCAAGTCACTTGCCCCGCAAGGCACTCCCCCGCAAGGGAACCGCAAGACACCACTCTCAAGCGTGGTAACTCAATGACACGCGCATTTCACTAGAGTTGCTTTTGGCACTCCGCCGAGGACAAGCACAAGAACCTCTTACAAATCAATCACCGGAGGTGGGCAAGAACAATCACCAACTCTTCCCAACGCCTCCAAACAACCTCCAAGCCGGCTAGGAGCGGTACTCTCCAAGAGTAATAAGAAATCATCGGCCAAACGACTCGCAAGTGCCACTAGATGAATCAACTCATGCAATGCACTTCGAATCACTCAATCTCACTCTAGATTAGCATTCAAGCAAGAGAGATGAGTAGGAGGGAGAAGCTTTAGCTCAAAGGATGCACAATAGTGTTAGAAAAGCCAAGAGACCTCCACAAGGGCCGGCCACCTTCTATTTATAACCCCATCCTTTGAAACTAGCCGTTGCCCCTCGGGCGGCTCGATTACACACGCCGGACGCGTCTGCCACTAGCGCCGGACGTGTCCGGCGCCTCTGCTGCTCAGCCACCAACGGTCGACTCCCACGACACGTCAACGTCCGGCGGTACCCCTCGGCGTCCGGCGGCCAGCGTCCGGCCACACCAACTGCTCTGCGACCCTCTCTGAGTAGCGTCCGGACGCACACCCTGGCGTCCGGCGCTTCACACGCGCTGAAACATCGGCCTTCATTTCTTACGAGCGTCGGACGCTGAACAGTGCCGAGCCGGCGTCTGGCGCAAGCGTCCAGCGTAGCGTCCGCGCTGAAACCTCGGCCTTCACTTCTCACGAGCGTCGGACGCTGAACAGTGCCGAGCCAGCGTCCGGCGGTCTGTCTCTCAACCGGTACTCTCTGTGTAGCATCCGGCGCTCAGCGTCCGATGCTTAGAATATGAGCATTCTCAATCCCGCGATGACGCCCTCTTTTCTCCAACGAATTTGCATCCGGCGCAATAGAAAATATCTCTCTCATTTTCCCGAAAGCGCCGAATCCCCCCTCGCAAGCTCGGGGGAAGGATGAGCGGTTACCAAACTCAACTCAACCTTACAATCATACCGCCGCCTTTGCAAATGTGCTAACACCATCAAGTGACATCTCCATGTGCATGTGTGTTAGCATTTTTCAAAAGCATTTTCAAAGGACTTTCATCGCGCACTAGATCCTAAATGCAATCACATGAAATGATGGACCTAGTGGCACTCATGAACCGAATTACCGAAGATCTCCCTCTTCATAGTTCGGCTATCGATCCTAAACCACTCACACCCTCTATGGTGTCTTGAGTGCAAAAAACAAAATAGCCCTATAGTTTATACTTTTCCTTGAGCCCATTTTGTCGATCCTTCAACCGCCAAGCCTTTACATGATACGTGACACTCCATGTCATCATGCAACGGTCTTGGTCCATCGATCTTGATATTACTTGCTCTTCACCGTTGGTCGGTCCATCGGCACCAAGTCATGCCCAAGCTTCACCGTCGCACGGTCCTTCGCTTCGAAGCCTCAACTTGCCCTTCACACTTCCAACCGATCCATCGAGCCAAGCCCATCTTGATCTTCACCATGCTTAGGTTGCATAACTTCATGTCATGCCTCAACATTGAGCTTCACTTGGCATGGACTACCTTTCTCTAAATCATCCACTTAGAAACAAGGTTAGTCCTTAGGTTTCATCAATTACCCAAAACCAAACTAGGGACTTTCAAGGGCACTATGGTGCCCTAGGGGAGACGCAGGCATGCGCGTTGGCTTCGCTAGACTGAGGCGAGCATGACAAAGGGTGTCAAGTGAGGCCGCATTTCTCCATACGTGCCAATTGTGGTGTCGGCCAAGTTGCGGCACACGGCGGCGGCAGCGGCGATGAAGCGGCTAGGCGCGAGGCCGGGGCTCATATTCACCCTCAAACGTTGATTGGGGAGCGTGTGTGTCTAAATGTGAGGCTATAATGGCACGACGAGCACAAGGCAGTGCTGCGGCCTTAGCTTGCCGGTGCACGCGCTATGGCAGCGGCGGACGGCGGGGTGGCGGTAGCGAGGCGCTGCGGTGCGAGGGAAGCGGCTACGGCGTGCGCATCCACTCCACGAGTCTAACGCGGATGCGTAGGCGACCCTATTTCAACCCAGGACCTCCAGAACGGAGGCCAGACGCGACGATGGCGGACATCGTTGGCAGTGCGAAGCTCTATCATGGCTTCAAAATGGCCTCCCTCTTCTCGCCATCTTCCCGAATCGAGTAGCTCGGAGCTCGAATTCCTATCTACCGAGGCTAGCGGAGGCATGGCGGTCGTGCGTGGCGAAGAATTGACACGGCGGCGCTCCGGTGGCCAGAGTCCGGGGAGGCCAGAGCTGCAAAAGTGTGTGGCTCCAACTATGGCCTGTACCGGCTCCAAGAGGTTGCCACGAATGTGTTCTAGACTATGGCGAAGTCAGGCGCAGAGCTAATGAAGCTAAAGGAGTACAGGAGGGCAGGAACGCGAGGGTGCTCTGGCCGGCGGCCATGGAAGTTGAGCTCACCGAGCTGAGTCCGATGGCGGCTGTCGATGTGATGGTGTGGCGAGGTGGCAGGCGCTCGGGGAAGAGGGAGCAGGACGGCACGGCTCCACTCGGTGCAGACGGATGGGGGCCGTCAGGTCTTCCTCCGACGTGCACGGCAATGGCAGTGCGGTGCTCTGCTCCATCGGCGGACTACTCCTGCTCCTCTCCATCTCCTCTTCTCCTAACTTCGCCAACTCCTCCTCAAGCAGTGCAAGGTGGTGCGGGCATGGCCGAGAAAGGCTGCACGGGCACGAGAAACCCTAAGGGGGCCGGTGCTTCCCTTTTATAGCCAGCGGCGGCGGCCATGGTGTGGGCGGACGGTGGAGATGCGGCCAGGCGCATCGGGCGGTCGCGGTGCTTGTCCGGTTAGGGTTAGGGCAACCATGGGGGTGCGCGGGCGGGCAGACGGCATCCGGCGCGGCCGTACGTGTGCGAACGGTGGAGGTCAGCCATGGCTTTTTCCAGCAAACGGATGGGACAGGATGAAGCACAGAAAAGGAAAGCGGGGGCTATGACAAGCGGGGCTCGCGTGGCAGTGGGAGCGGGCGGGCAAACGTGGGCGCGCGTGAGGCTGGCCGCTTGCTGGGCTGTCACACCCTGGTTTCTAAAGAAGACCGGAGGTCGTCATATGTGTGCCCAAGAAGTCCACACATACAGCAGAAAACAGATAAATATCAGAAACAATGTATATTATAGCAAAAACATATGTATTTTTAACACTTATACTTATCAGAGTAACGCAGAATATTGGCTAAGACTGCTCTTCAGTCTTCATTCTCCTCAGGGACTGTTGACTGGGGGCTCCGTATGACAAACACTTCCAATACCCAACTTCTTTATTCTTCCTTTGAGAAACACTTTACTACAAACTATAGCAAGGGTGAGTTCCATGTCCAAACTCAGCAAGTACAGGTGGAAAGTAATGACATGCATGGCTTATACAAAGGTAAGGCTGAAAGATAAACTAGGGTAGCATTTTAAATGTAGCAATTAAGATTTAACAAGTTGCAACCTATTCTCTAATCATCTTGGTTGAAACACCCAACCCTTTATTAAGGTTCAAGTGGCATTTAATGAATCATTTATCATCACAGATATAAGCATATATCATTAATATCATTAACCTTGAGATTTCCATCTCAAGCAACATAGGATTGCCATCCCGTTCAAAAACAGAGGTAGCCACCTCCTTAAACAACATCACCATGATTTAACAATTTATTCCATTGGGCTAAGTCATGTGAGGATCTGGGCCGCTCGTGACCGTGAGCACAGACGATATATCGATTTTAACTCTGTGCAAAGGTGTACACTTTTATTCCAGATTGTGATTACTCTTTATTCCCGAGGTTGCAAGTCTCTTAGCTCATTACCGAGATAGGCTGGCAGAGGTCACAACAAGGTTTGTCACAGGGTCATAGGCAGTGACAACTCATTAGCCTTGAGTCCAAGCATATGGGCGACTTTCACCGTGAGGCTGCCCCCATCACAGATCCCTAGCCCCTCCCATACTAAATACTTGTAAACAAACCCCAACGACCATAGCTATAGTCACCTGTCGGTAAGTTGTCCCCCTGCCCATGATGGTCCTGCTAATAGACCAAGCCAGAGCCCATTAGCCTGGAGATATATGGTAGTCCCAGGTTGCCGCTCCACTAACAGGACCTTAAGGGGGAGGAGATATGGATACCCTCGTCAACACGAGTCCCTCTAGCATCTGTTTCCCCCATCATTCACCGCCAACCAACGATGCGGAACAGCATCAACTTCTCCAACGGCCGAAGCCAAGAGCCCACGGCTCCAACATATTTTAAGAAGCAAGTTTTATCTTCATTAGGTAGGTGAAAGGTGAGGTAGAGCACTAGAAACCTAATGACCTATCAACTAAAAACCCCCATAGGTGATATATGGATAGAGTGGCTAGTCATCCCTATGATTTGCCAATTTAAGACACATGCAATGTATTAATTAAAAGTGAATAGGCGCAATATGATCAAAAGGTGGCTGCACTTGCCTTAAATCCAAAGTCTAGCTGCTCTTCTGGCCTCCAGCTTTAGCTGCACTTGTTGGTCCTCAGCTTAGTTGTCGGCGTTAGGAACCCGGGGGTGTCCTAAGCCAACGAGTAAATGTATGTGTGTGTAACCCGTTCGGATGGTGATGCAAGAAGAACACAGCGATTTATCCTGGTTCGGGCAAAGAAGGCCCTACGTCCAGCGGGGGGAGAAGATTTGTATTATCTTGCACCTAAGTGCTTGTACAGGGGCGAATACAAGCGAAGGAGAGAATTCGAGGGGGGTCGAGTATAGAGCGAAAGAGTTATTCAGAGTCTAGGAGTCTGCCTAGGCATGTGCTCGGTTGTTCGTGAGATCGTTCTCTGGAGTTGGGTCTCTCTTTTTCTATTGGGTCTCCTGGCGTCCCCTTTTATAGGCCAAGGGGAGGCACAGGGGTACAAATATCCTAGTTTGATGACGCGATGGTGATGTCGCGGGTCGTGGTGGTCAACTCGAGGCCTCTGTAGAGACGTGCGCTGAGCATGGCTTGTTCTGTAGCAGCATGGCTCGGAGTTGACAGGCGTCCTTCGGAGACGTGGTTGCTGACCAGCGAAAGACACGATCCCCTGTAGAGGACGTGCGAGTTCTTGTTGGGGTCGCATCGGGAGTTGTTGGCGCAGCTTTTGATGTCGATATAGGTTGACCGGAGGGCGTCGATGCATACTCGAGGCCCAGTCGAGGGGTAGCCTCGAGCGTAGTGGTTGAGCAGATAAGATTGAATTTAGGGAATCCGATGTCGGTTGTTTGTCGCGTAGTGCGTCGAAGGGGGCCTCGAGCTGCCTAACAGTGCTGAGTACGATGTAATAGTGTCATGCAGACCGATGCACGTCCTCAGTATGGGCGGTAAAGTGGGATTCGACCGCTGTACGGACCACTGTGCGGACACTATAGCCATACGATTTGACGAGGTTAGGTAGTTTTGCATTAAATGCGCTATCGGACGCACCTGGAGTTGGTGGATCGAGGGGGCTCGATCCTTGTCGTATCGAGGCGTCCGTCCCGCCGGGGGCTCGACACTTGACGCGGGTCCCCCCTCGAGTGATCATCGGCTGGTGACGTCAGTGATTCGTCGAGGGTTGCGACAGAAGTGAAGTACTCTGTTGTGGGCCGGCCCAGTGTGTATTTGCTGGTGGGCCCCGGTGGGTCGAGGATGTACGGTCTGGTCTTGCACGTGTTTTTTTGAGGGTCCCACAAGATTAATCTGAGGGTAAACTCGGGGTTCGACCGAAAACAAGGAAGGTTTAGGTTACCCCTACTCTCGGTAACCGACAGTAGCCCCCGAGGCTTAGTGTAAGTGTTGATACTTACACGGAGGCTCAGTTGAATGGACTCGAAGTGTTGGTCGTATTTCGAAGGGTGCGCGCGAGCGCACCCTTCGGGTGTAGCCCCCGAGGCCTCGGGTGAGTAGAATACTCGCCCGAGGTCTTTTATTTTTCGTTTGGTCGATGCATGCTCGAATGATCGAGCCCCTGGATGGTTGGATCCTCTTTCATCGAGGCCACCTGGTTGCGAGTTCGCTCCTTAGCTTCTTTCGTCGAAGCCGGTTAGGTGCGAGCTCGACTTTTTTGTTCGACCCTCACGAACCCTTTCGATCGGGTAGAGGGGGGAGAAGCGTTGTGCTACCCATGCTCGGGCGAGCATCAACGTCTCAGGTGAGCTACTATCGGGAAATTCAAGTAAGAGCTCGTGCCCTGTTCGATAAGGGTCGACTAGTGGCCCTGAGGCGCTCTTATTCGAGCAAAACAGTGGGTCCCGCGGATGCCAAACCCTTTCGATTGGGTCCGGTGGCTCGATGCCTCCCCTCGAGGGGATTCCGTCGTGGTCCCTTAGTTTTGCCTTGAATGTGTCCGAGGGGGCCTCGAGAATTTGTTCTCGAGCAAGGGACTCGCATCGGCCCCCTCGGTCACTCCTAACTCCGGTACTCGAGGGCGGCTGTCGAACCCTTTTCGAGGGCCAGCCTTCGCTCCCTGGAGGTTTCGAGGGCCTGGGCCCGTATCCCGTATCGTGGGAAGATCCGTCTGTGGATAACTCCTCCTGTCCATCACGCATGCCTTTTTACGCAGAAGCCGGAGCGGCGCGGTAGTGGGTGATTCCTGTACTTGAAGCGCATTTCGAGGAGGATAACTGTCAGTTCTTGTTTTTTAAGAAAAGATTCGAAGCGGCGCGGCCGTAATATCACGGGAGTCGGAACAGCGCGGTCGTGGTGGGGCTGGCATGACGCCTGATTCACGGATGCTTGACGTGTGTCCATGGTCGATGGCAGTCGAGGGGGTGAATGCGAAACGGCCCTGTCAATGACCCACTGGAATCGAGAGGAGAGTGCTTTGGATGCATTTAATGCGGGGACTTACTGGTCGGGCAAGCGTCGGCCGTCCGTCGGTCTTCTGCCCCTATAAAAGGAGGCACTCCGCACACTGTTGCTCTTTACTTGCTTTCCTGCCGTTTTCGCATTCGCCTTCCTGCGCTTGTTTGCCTTCCTTGCGCCCGCCTCCCTGCGCTTACCTTCCTTGCGCTCGCCTCCCTGCGGAGATAGGAAATCTTCCGGGTTGTCCGTCCACCGAAGAACTCCGTGCCCTTGCCATGGCGCCGCCGGAGATTCTTCAACCCGCGGCGTGGCTCCCCTCAGATGTGACGAGGAAGGAGCTGGAGGGGTTGGTGGCGGAGGGGCTCCTTCGCCCTATCACCAACAGGGCCGAGCCCGAATGGCTCGTTTCGCCGAAGGGGGACCGCGAGCCGAACCCACCGGAGGGCTACGTGGTCAGCTTTGTCAAGTTCCACCGACTGGGCTTCGGTTCCCCGCCGAGCCGGTTCATGCGCGCACTTACCCACTACTACAGGATCGAGCTGCAGCATCTCTCCCCCAACGCAATCTCCTATGCCGCCATCTTCAGCACAGTCTGCGAGGGTTACCTCGGGGTGGAGGCGCACTGGGAGCTCTGGCTCCATCTTTTTCGGGCGGAGTACTTCTCCAAGAGCGCGTCGCCGGGGGTGCGGAGGCTGGTGCGGGCTGGGTGCTGCAACTTCGCCGTGAGGAAGGCCGACGCCTTCATCCCTATTGGCCTGACTTCGAGCCACGGCGCCTGGCCTTTGAAGTGGTTCTACATCAGGAATGACGAGGGGCTGCTGCCTTAGTACACGGGGCGCGTCATCGAGTCGCATCCCCACAACTGGGGCGCCCTAGCGTGGGACCCTCAAGAGAGGCTCGAAGACCTCCTCGACGCCCTGGCGACCCTTCGAGGGCAGGGGTTGACTACCGGGGTCGTTGCCTCAGCCTTCCACCATCGACGGGTGCTCCCCCTGATGCGGCGCTCGCTTCGCATGAGCCAAATGTTCGTTGGAGCGGAGCTCAGGGGGAGCCGGATAGTTGCCGAGGCTATTACGCCAGAGTGCGTTGCCAAGAGGGTTCGAGGCACGGTGTCGGGCCCCTTCACGGCGCAGGATGTCAACCATCTTCCGATGCGGCCGGATCCCGGTTGCCCCGAACTGGTGAGTGTATTACTTCGTCGAGCCCTTCTTTTTGTTTCCTTTCACCTTACATTTTTTGGGCTTTTGCGTGTAGGGGGAGCTCGACTACGAGTTGTCGCTGCCCCCCGTTAGGGAAGATTTCAGGGCTTGTCCGACGGGGCTTCTCGGTGCCTCGTCGGCAAAGAAGACAAAGGAGGAGGAGGGCAAGAAGAGGCGGATGCATAGCCTCGATCTCTCTGCAGGCGAGCAGCGCTTGGTTAAGCGGAGATGAGAGGTGGGGCCCGTCAGAAGGTCCTCCTCTGAGGAATCGGGGAAGGAGTGGAGCGGAGAAGAGGAGCACCTCTCGACCCGGAGGGTTGTAGCTGGTGCCCCTTCAATGCAGGGCGCCGCTGGTCCTGAGGGGCCCACGGAGGGGCCCCGTGAAAGTCACCTGGCCCTTGGGGCCGGGCCGGTGGCGCTGGCCTTGGCCGCATCGGCGGCGGCCTCCACTCGTGGGGCTGCGGGGCCTCGTGGCGTGACGCCGTCGGTAGCGACTTCAAGCCTTCCGGGTGTCGAGACGCGGCCGTCGACGGGGGCCTCACGAACCCCGGGAAGGTTCCCGGTGGGGTAAGTTCTTAACCTTGGAGCAGCTTTCATGTCTGGATTCCACGCGTCTAATTTTTCATTTCTTTCAGACACATGCGTGAACGGGCACTGGCGGGGCCCGCCCTGGCCAAGCGCCTTCGGACGAAGGCTGCGACGGAGGTGATGGCGGTCACGGCGGCTCCGGTTACGGGCCCGGTTCCTTCGGCGACGAGCGCCGCGTCGACTCCTCCGTCGATTTCGAACGCGGGGGTCGTTGCTTGGGTCAAGGCCGCACGCGCGGCGTTGGCCCGGGGAGCTGATTCGGTTATCGGCAAAGCGGCCACCGAGCCTGCGGTGGCTGCGGCGTCGAGCCCCCGAGCCGGGATGGCCGTCGACGCGCCAAGAAGCAGCGTGCCGGAGGGCCCCTCGGATGACTCGCGGCTGGGGTTTTTGGAGGCGGCGCCCATCGTCCTCGAGGCCGAGGAGGGAGAGGCCTCCGTCGATGGAGGGAAGGAGAAAGACGCCGCGCCCCCCTGTCGCCACCGAGGTCGGGGGTCGTCGAGTCCGGGGGTGCCAAAGCGGCCCCGTCAGGCGGGGCCCTCGTGGGTGATTCAGTCAAGGAGGCGAGCATCACCGTGTCTGCCCCGGTGGACCTTTTTGTCGAGCGAGAGAAGCCGCAGGCCGGCTTGCTGGCTATCGTGCCGTGGGAGGGTCAGTCTCTCCCCGTGGTTCCCTAGCAACGACCTACGGCAGGTGCGGCCATCGACGCGGAGGGTGCCAAAGCAGAGGCGGCACGGCGGTGCTCCGAGGCGGAGACTTCGGGATGGGGCTCGGAGCCCATCCGCGTCCTCGACCCCATGAGTCACAACGCTCCCTCGTGGGAGGTGGATGACCCCGTGGAGCTCGAGTGCTGGAGGGTCGTCGACAACGACCTGCGGCAGGCGCGGCCGTCGACGCGGAGGGTGCCGAAGCAGAGGCGGCACGGCGGCGCTCCGAGGCGGAGACTTCGGGATGGGGCTCGGAGCCCATCCGCGTCCTCGACCCCATGAGTCACGATGCTCCCTCGTGGGAGGTGGATGACCCCACGGAGCTCGAGTGCTGGAGGGCCGTCGAGGAGGAGCGTTCCTGCCTTCAGAGCTCGCTGAAGGCAATGCTTGGTCTCGTCAGCGACAACCTCCACCAGCGCCTCGCGGTAAGCATCCTACTTCGAAGTTGTGGAAATCGGGGTGTGTTTTCTTTGTCGATGATGTCCTTTGTTCTTCTTGCTCTTAGAATCTGAGAAAGCGCTCGAACATCAAGTCCTATCTTATCCACGGCACCAAGGATAAGTGGAACCAGATCCCCGAGCTAGAAGCAGCGCTCGAGGCTGCCCGAGTCGAGGCCGCGAAGGTGAAGGAGAAGGCCGCTGCCGCTCGAAGTGAGCTTGAGAAGGCAAAGTCCGAGACCACCTTGGCCCGAGAGGTGGCCGCCCAAGCCAAGAAGGCCGAGGTCAAGGTGGAGGAGGAAGCAGGGAGGGCCCTTGAGCAGGCGAGGTCCGAGGCCAGCGACGAGCTGGCAAGGGTTGGCGCGGCCCTCGAAGCGGTGCGGAAGGAGCTTGAGGTCTCGGTCTCTAAAAACACCAGGCTTTTTGAAGCCTGGCAAGAGCAAAGGCGGAATGCCATTTTGGCAAGCGAGGCCCTTAAAAAGCTCAAGGAGGAGAATGCGTCGATGGTCCACGCTGGTGAGGCGTTTGCGAACGAGTATCTTGTTCTGCAAGATACGCACACGAAGCTCGAGACCCACGTCATCGGTGAGTCTTCCTTCTTCTCTTGAAGAGTTTTCTGCCTTGGTCTTCTTTCTTAAGTGTTACTGACTCCATTTGTTTATTTTTAGCCTTGGAGGAGGAGCTGAATCGGGCTCATCACGACCTCGGCCTGCTTCAGAAGTCGTACCCGGCCGAGGTGAAGCTGACCGACGAGCTCGGCGGTATGCTCGACATGGTCTGCGACAGCCTCGGCGTCCCTCATCCCGAATCAGCCGCGGATGACGTCCATGGGGCCCCTCTCCTTGACCGGCTGTTCGAGCTTGGCCGCGTGGTTAAGGAGAAGGTGTGGGGCGCTCTTCATGTCGGCGTGAAGCGGGCGATGGCGGTCATCGGATCCGGCTACATCTGCGACATGGAGGTCGTGTCCCACGGCTTCGTCAGTGACCCTTCGAAGACTGACGAGGAGAACGAGGCCATCTTCATGGGGTTGGTCGAGGCTGCCGAGGAACCTGGCGGTCGTCTTGCGAGCCTCTTCGAGCGTGAGGTCCTTCCGCCTCCTGAGGATGATGGCCTGTGAGCCAAGCTTGGGCAAAGAGGCCTTTGTAAGAAATCTTGTAGACTTTTGTTCTTGAGGTTGCGATGCCTCGAGCCAATGTACATTTATATTTGTATGTAGACGTCTAAGTGTACTCTAAGTCTTTTCTGTCTCTACTGCCTGATCGAGTCTCTACTTTTATCGAATTCGTCACACGATCATGCCCTTCGAAAGGGGAAAGTGAGTGGAGGTGCCGTAGCCCTAGGGCATCGGCGGTCTCTCGACCCGACATCCCTCGACCTTTCGGACCTTCTCGTGTCATTTTCGACTTAGTATCAACCCATGTCGAGGCATATCAAGGTAGAGTGGACCTCGAGACTTAGAAAGTGTATGATTTTTAAGTCTTTTTCTTTCTCGTGTTCCTGATAACGTTTCTTTCTTAGTGAATTCGACGCATGTTCGTGCCCCTCGTCGGGGAGCGAGTGGAGGTACCGTAGCCCTGGGGCATAGGTGGTCTCCTGGCTCGACAGCCCTCGACGCTTAGGACATTCGCATGGCCTTTTCGACTAAGTATTAGAACGTATCGAGGTGCGTGAGAGACAATAGACTTTTTGAGTTTTGAAAAAATCATGCGAGTTTTTTAGGGACTTTGGGGGGTTCCCCCTTATAGCCCCCGAGGGAGGTTCGACTCTGAGGGAGCAGAGTCGAGGCTACCTCTTATATGTATAAGGAAATTGAGCTTGTGATCGAAAGCATTCCGTTGTGCGAAAAGAAGAAGGCATCGACTAGGGATAGAAGCGACGTAGCTGGTCGATGTTCCATGCGTTGTTGAAGATTTTGCCTTTATCGTTAGCGAGCTTGTAGGTTCTGGGCTTCAACACCTCTGCTACGATGAAGGGGCCTTCCCACGGTGGAGTTAACTTGTGCCGGCCCTTATTGCTTTGTCGCCGTCGTAGGACGAGGTCGCCCACTCGAAGGTCCCTTTTGCGCACATGCTTGTCGTGGTGCGTCGAAGCTTCTGCATGTATCTTGCGAAATTGAGGAGGGCCATGTTTCGAGCTTCTTCGAGTTGGTCGACGGTGTTTGCGAGGGCTTCTTCGTTGCTTTGCTCATTGTACGCCTTTAGTCGAGGGGAACCATACTCGAGGTCAGTGGGGAGGATGGCCTCGGACCCATAGACCAAGAAGAATGGGTTGAACCCCGTGGCTCGACTAGGTGTTGTCCTTAAGCTCCATAGGACCGAGGGCAGCTTGATGGCCCACTTCTTGCCGTGCTTGTTAAGGCGGTTGAAGATTCTTGGCTTGAGTCCCTGCAAAATCATGCCATTGGCGCGCTCGACCTGGCCATTAGTTCGAGGATGAGCAACCGCGGACCAGTCCACACGGATGTGATGGCGATCGAAGAAATCCAAAAACTTCTTGCCAGTGAACTGGGTGCCGTTGTCAGTGATGATGACGTTCGGGACCCCGAAGCGATAAATGATGTCGGTGAAGAACTCGACCGCCCGCTCGGAGCGGATATTGCCGATGGGCCGGGCCTCGATCCACTTGGTAAACTTGTCGATGGCAACGAGCAGGTGGGTGAAGCCTCCAGTTGTCCTTTTGAGGGGACCAACGAGGTCGAGCCCCCATACCGTGAACGGCCATGTGAGGGGGATCATTTGCAAAGCATGCGCAGGGAGGTGCGTCTGCTTGGCATAGAACTGGCACCCCTCACATGAGCGGACGAGGCTGATGGCGTCAGAGACAGCGGTCGGCCAGTAAAACCCTTATCGGAAAGCGTTCCCGATGAGGGTCCTGGGCGCAGCATGATGGCCGCAAGCCCCCGAGTGTAGGTCGTTGAGTAACCTTTTGCCTTTCTCGATGGTGATGCAACGCTGCAAAACTCCGGTCGGGCTTCGTCGATAGAGCTCCTTGTCTGGACCGAAGAGGACGTAGGTTTTGGCCCTTCGCGCAATGCGTCGAGCCTCGTTCCGGTCATCTGGCAGCTCCCCTTGAGTAAGGTATTCGAGGAAGGGCTTATGCCAATCGGCTTCGTCGCTTGCTCGAGGGGATGATACCTTGAGGTCCATGACCTCGGCCCCGGTCGGGGAGGCCTGGGTTGGATGAGGCTCGACCCACTTGGACGGATGTTCATGTTCACCCGCGAAGTCAACTGATGGCTTGTAGAGATCTTTTGCAAAGACGTCGGGTGGCACGGTGCCTTGGGTTGACGCGATCTTTGCGAGCTCGTCTGCGGCCTCGTTGTAGCGTCGAGCAATGTGGGTTAATTCGAGGCAGAAGAATTTGTCTTCCAATTTGTGGACCTCTTGATAGTACGCTTCCATTTTAGGTTCACAGCAGCTCGAAGCCTTCATGACTTGATCGATGACTAACTGCGAGTCGCCCCGAGCTTGGAGGTGTCGAACCCCAAGCTCGATAGCGATGCGTAGTCTGGTCACGAGGGCCTCGTACTCCGCGACGTTGTTTGAGGCTGCAAAGTGGAGTCGAATTATGTAACGCATGTGAACCCCAAGGGGCGAGATGAAGAGCAGGCCCACGCCCGCTCCCATTTTCATCATCGACCCATCAAAGTACATGGTCCATAGTTCGGCCTGGATCTGTACGGGCGGTAGTTGAGCGTCGGTCCATTCGGCCATGAAATCTACCAGCACCTGCGACTTGATGGCCTTTCGCGGTGCGAAAGTGAGGGTCTTGCCCATGAGCTCGACTGCCCACTTAGCGATTCTCCCTGTGACCTCCCGATTGTGGATTATCTCCCCGAGGGGGAAGGACGAGACCACGGTTATCGGGTGGCTTTGGAAGTAATGTTGGAGTTTGCACCGCGTAAGGACTAAAGCGTACAACAGCTTCTGAATCTGAGGGTAGCGGGCCTTGGTCTCCGAGAGTACTTCACTGACGAAGTAGACTGGCCTTTGAACGGGCAGGGTGTGTCCTTCTTCTGCCCTTTCGACCACTATGGCTGCACTGACCACCTGGGTGGTTGCGGCAACATAGAGGAGGAGGGGCTCGGCCGGATGAGGAGGTACTAGGATCGGGGGCGAGGCTAGCATAGACTTAAGCTTTGAGAGGGCTTCCTCAGCTTCAAGGGTCCATTCGAAGTGCTCTGATTTCTTCAAAAGGCGGTAGAGGGGCAACGCCTTTTCCCCGAGATGGGAGATGAAGCGGCTCTGGGCTGCCAGGCATCCTGTGACCCTCTGAACGCCTTTGAGGTCTCGAATGGGCCCCATCTTGATGATTGCCGAGATTTTCTCTGGGTTGGCCTCGATGCCGCGCTGAGAGACTATGTACCCTAAGAGCATGCCTCGGGGGACGCCGAAGACACACTTCTCGGGGTTCAGCTTGATGCTCTTCTCCCGGAGGCATTTGAACGTGGCATCGAGGTCAGAGACGAGATCCTCGACTTTTTTGGTCTTGACCACGATGTCGTCGACATAGGCCTCGACCATCGAGCCGATGTGTTCTCTGAAAACATGGAGCATGCACCGCTGGTACGTTGCCCCGGCGTTTCGAAGGCCGAAGGGCATAGTAATATAGCAGTACATGCCGAAGGGGGTGATGAAGGAAGTCGCGAGCTGGTCGGACTCCTTCATCCGGATCTGATGGTAGCTAGAATAGGCATCGAGAAAGGAGAGGGTCTCACATCCCGCCGTCGAGTCAACGATTTGATCGATGCGTGGCAAGGGAAATGGGACTTTAGGACATGCTTTATTCAAGCCAGTGTAATCTACACACATCCTATATTTCCCATTTTTCTTTTTGACTATTACAGGGTTAGCTAACCACTCGGGATGGTGGACCTCCTTGATAAATTCGGCCGCCAAGAGCTTGTTGACTTCTTCCCCGATGATCCTGCGCTTCTCCTCGTCGAAGCAGCGCAGGCGTTGCTTCATCGGCTTAGACCCGGGGCGGATCTCCAAGGCGTGCTCGGCGACTTCCCTCGGTATGCCCGGCATATCCGAGGGACTCCACGCAAACATGTCGGCGTTCGCGTGGAGAAAGTCGACGAGCACTGCTTCCTATTTGGCATCGAGGGAGGTGCTGATGAGCAGCGCCTTCCCCTCGGAGCAACTCGGGTGGAGGGGGATCTTCTTCATGTCCTCGGCAGGCTCGAAGCTGCCGGCATGTCGCTTGGGTTCGGGGATCTTGTCGGCGAGGGCCTTGAGAGTGGCTGCAAGCATCGCCATCTCCTCGAGGGCTTCCGCGTGTTCGATGCACTCGACGTCACAGTCGTATGCGTGCTCGAAGGAGGGGCCGACGGTGATGATGCCATTGGGGCTCGGCATCTTGAGCTTGAGATATGTGTAGTTAGGAACTGCCATGAACTTGGCATAGCCCGGTCGCCCAATGATCGCATGGTATGTGCCTCAGAATGGGACTACCTCGAACGTGAGGGTCTCCTTTTGGAAGTTCGCGGGAGTACCGAAATACACCGGTAAGTCAATGCACCCGATGGGAATAGCCTTTTTGCCTGGCACGACACCGTGGAAGCCCCCAGCGCTGAGTTTCATCTTTTCCATTGGGATTCCAAGAAGGTTGAGGGTCTCGGAGTAGATGATGTTGAGGCTGCTTCCTCCGTCCATCAAGACCTTGGAGAAGTGGGTGTTGACGATGACAGGGTCGACAACAAGCGGGTAGAGCCCCGGGTTCGGGACGTGGTTCGGATGGTCATCATGATCGAATGTGATAGCCGTCTTGGACCAGTCCAAGAATCGAGGGGTGGCGACTTGAGTGGAAAATAACTCCCGACGCTCCCTCTTACACCGTCGAGGGGTGAGCCAGGCGGTAGGTCCCTCGTAGATCATGTAGCAGTCCTGAACCTCGGGGAACCCATCAACCTTGTCATCATTCTTGTCGTCAGGCTCTTCCTTTTCCTCTTCCTTCCCTCGAACCGTACCCCGGAAATGCCTTTTGAGCATCCGACAGTTTTCGAGGGTGTGATTGGCCTGGCCCTTGTGATATGGGCACGGTTTCTTGAGCATCTCGTCGAAGAGGCCCTTTTCGGGAGGGCCTCGAGGCTTCTTGCGCTCGACAGCCGCCACGAGGTCGTCATCGGGGGCGTCTTCGCACTTGCCTCGTGGGTTCTTCTTCTTCTTCTTCTTGCCCCCTTTCTTGCCGCCCTGGTTCGAACCCTCGGGGTTGGCCGCCTTGGCTTGCGTTTGGCCTTTGCCACCGTCGAAGAAGGCGCCGACAGCCTCTTCTCCGGCGGCAAAGTTGGCCACGATGTCCATCAATTCGTCGGCGGTCTTTGGGGGAGCACGCCCGAGCTCCTGGACCAGTTCCTTGCAGGTGGTCCCGGTAATAAAATTAGGATCACCTCTTCGTCGGTGACGTGGGGAAGCTCAGTGCGCTGCTTGGAGAAACGTCGAGTAAAGTCACGGAGGGATTCCCCGGGCTTCTATCTGCAGCCTCAGAGTTCCCACCTGTTGCCCGAACGCACATAGGTGCCTTTGAAGTTCCCCTCGAAAACCCTGACCAGGTCAGACCAGTCATAGATTTGGTTAGGGGGAAGCTCCTTGAGCCACCGTCGTGCGGTGTCGGAGAGAAAGAGTGGGAGTTGTCGAATGATGGCGCTGTCATCGCGGGCCCCACCAAGCTGGCACGCCAGCTTGAAGTCGGCAAGCCAGAGCTCATGCTTTGTCTCACCGTCGTATTTGACGAGACTTGTCGGGGGTCTAAAGGGGCTAGGCAACGGCGTGCTGCGAATCGCACGGCTAAAGACTCGAGGTCCCGGCGGATCTGGGGATCGACGTCAGTCCTCGTCGCTGTCGTAGCGTCCGCCCCGATGAGCACTGTAGCCTCACGCCTCGGCGTCACCGCACTTGCGTCTGCGGTGCTCGTTGATGTCGTGACGCACGTCGCGGGGCTCGTGGTTGTCACGAACGTGATCATGGTCCGGGACCGCCCCCTTCGAGCGGGGGGAGTCTACCGGCTGGGTCGAGGCCTGCCTCTCACGCCACGAGGGTTCGTGGTGTTGCCTTGAGGCCGCACCTCGACGCCTCGAGGCAGAACTTTTGGCCTGCTGGATGGCCTCGAGAAGGCCCTTGATCTCCTGTTGGACTTGTTGGGCTTCAGGATTCGAGGGGGCCGGCATGTTGCGGAGAAGCATGGTTGCCGCGACGACATTCTGGCTGGCTCGATTGAAGGCGGGACGTGCAACCGTATCTGTGCCCACAATCTGTCGCTGTACTTGCTGTGGTCGGGCCCGAGCCCCTCGGCCTAGGGATTCCGATTGTCTTGCTCGAGGGTACGCTCGAGCTGGCGCAGTCGCTCTTTGTCTTCGTTGAGTTTGGCTCGAAGCTCCCGGACCTGCGCGAGCTGGGCGATGCGAGCGCCCTGTGAATCGTACGGGTCATTGGTCGCGGCAAGGGGCCCTTCCTCCTATCCCGCCAGGAGGAGGGCCCACCTGTTGCAGCCGGTGGTGTGGACGTCTCTACGGGATCGGCGTCGTCGTCGCCCGACGCGGCGACTATATCGACGTGAAAACACTCTCGCGTGGGATCATAGTAGCTGGGGTCATAGTCGGAGTCGGAGTAGAGCAGGCAAGGCACGATGGACCGCCCAAATTGTTCCACTTCCAGCCACCTTTGAAGTGCATGAGGGCAGGCGCCGCCTGGGCGAGGGTTAATCGGGCGTTCGGGGGCCAGTACCGGTACCTCCCGGCGCGCTGCTGCGCGTGGGGGAGGGTCCGGTCCGTTCCCTGTCTGCTCCGAAACTCGAGCGCACGATAGTGGAGTATATTGAAACGGCATTGTCGAGCCCAAATGGCAGTGCCGGTCGGACGGCAAACTGCTCATGGGGCAAGAGAGCCGTAGACGTGAGGGGAGCGTTTGCCTAGGGAGAAGCGTTCAACCCTGGCGAGCGCTGCCCCACGTCGGGCCTTACGCGTAGTCGTGGGAGCCTCCGGGCCAGAGAGCTCAAGTCATCCGTCGAAGACGAGGAGGGTGTGACGACCGTGGTCGCACGGTGGCACCGCCCGCCTTACGATCCATGTCTCCTTGATTGGGAAGCATGGTGGTGAGGACGACGCGGGGCTCCTCGTGGAGTCCCTGAAGCGCCCCCGCTCGGGTGCCCAATTGAGAGCAGGACCATGTCATGGCTCGTGCCGAGCGACATGAACTCCAGACTCCCAAACCAGATCATCGAGCCGAAAGGGAGCGATGATACGAAGTTCGCCATCCGGACGAAACGGTTTGACACACAGCTCCCCTTACCTGGCGCGCCAACTGTCGGCGTTAGGAACCCGGTGGTGTCCTAAGCCAACGAGTAAACGTATGTGTGTGTAACCCGTTCGGATGGTGATGCAAGAAGAACACAGCGATTTATCCTGGTTCGGGCAAAGAAGGCCCTACGTCCAGCGGGGGAGAAGATTTGTATTATCTTGCACCTAAGTGCTTGTACAGGGGCGAATACAAGCGAAGGAGAGAATTCGAGGGGGGGTCGAGTATAGAGCGAAAGAGTTATTCAGAGTCTAGGAGTCTGCCTAGGCGTGTGCTCGGTTGTTCGTGAGATCGTTCTCTGGAGTTGGGTCTCTCTTTTTCTATTGGGTCTCCTAGCGTCCCCTTTTATAGGCCAAGGGGAGGCACAGGGGTGCAAATATCCTAGTTTGATGACGCGGTGGTGACGTCGTGGGTCATGGTGGCCAACTCGAGGCCTCTATAGAGACGTGTGCTGAGCATGGCTTGTTCTGTAGCAGCGTGGCTCGGAGTTGACAGGCGTCCTTCGGAGACGTGGTTGCTGACCGGCGAAAGACGCGATCCCCTGTAGAGGACGTGTGAGTTCCTGTTGGGGTCGCATCGGGAGTTGTTGGCACAACTTTTGAAGTCGATATAGGTTGACCGGAGGGCGTCGATGCGTACTCGAGGCCCAGTCGAGGGGTAGCCTTGAGCGTAGTGGTTGAGCAGATAAGATTGAATTTAGGGAATCCGATGTCGGTTGTTTGTCGCGTAGTGCGTCGAAGGGGGCCTCGAGCTGCCTAACAGCGCTGAGTATGGCATAATAGTGCCATGCAGACCGATGCACGTCCTCAGTATGGGCGGTAAAGTGGGATTCGACCGCTGTACGGACCACTGTTGGACACTATAGCCATACGATTTGATGAGGTTAGGTAGTTTTGCATTAAATGCGCTATCGGACGCACCTGGAGTTGGTGGATCGAGGGGGGCTCGATCCTTGTCGTATCGAGGCATCGGTCCCGCCGGGGCCTCGACACTTGACGCGAGGTCCCCCCTCGAGTGATCATCGGCTGGTGACGTCAGTGATTCGTCGAGGGTTGCGGCAAAAGTTAAGTACTCTGTTGTGGGCCAGCCCAGTGTGTATTTGCTGGTGGGCCTCGATGGGTCGAGGATGTACGGTCTGGTCTTGCACGTGTTTTTTCGAGGGTCCCGCGAGATTAATCTGAGGGTAAACTCGGGGTTCGACCGAAAACAAGGAAGGTTTAGGTTACCCCTACTCTCGGTAACCGACATTAGTCTTCAGCGTTAACAAACTGCTCTTCGTCTAGTCGTAGCAACCAAACAACACAAACAAACACACAAAAAAGATAAGACTAAGAACAATGCACCCATCAAAAGGGAAACTAAAAACAGAATGGTCTAAATGGCCAAACTCAGTGCTATGGTCGCAAGAGCGCAAGAACGACGAACGACGGATCTATCGTTAAAGAAAACACGGCTATCGAGGTACTTGCAACAAGCACAGAGACAAACTTTAAGATTGATACATTTACTAAAGCAAGATGCGGAACATATAAGAGAGACATAAAGTCAAATCAGTTGGATGATGTTGAAATGTAAAGCAGGGTTAAACCTTAGTCATACTCTATTTATAAGCAATTATACTATATAAGCCATTTAAACATTTATAACTATAAACAATTAAACAGGTGAGGCACTAAACAAAACATGATATGATTAAACATTAATCTAAAAGAAAGGGCAGACATAAAAGCATTAAACATATGAGAGCAACTAAAAGAAACATCATATGCTTAAAGATTAATTTAAGCAGGACATAAATGACAAGACATGTTGATATTAAACAAAAAGCATTTATGATTCAAGGTTGAACTAAGCATGCCATTAACGAAAAGGCATCAATGCTGAAATTAATCACATTAGCATAAAAGGATGATGTGAATATAAACTAAGTTACTTTTATAAATTATAAAGGACATGGAGTCGTTGTTAACTAGGTTAATATGATATAACATGTGAGAACACTTGACGAAGCAGGACATGTTTCTAAGGTAACTCTAAACAAGTCATAATTAATAAAGAAGCATTTAAGTTGGTACTAGTCATATTGAAAGGCATGTATAAAAACTCAAGGTACAAACCTAAATTACTTTTATACAAGAGAGCATATATTAATTAATAAACAAGATTACTTACATAACACATGATGTGATAAACATTATTGATAACAAGCAACATACGTTGACATGATCGCAACACAAGGACAACGAAAGCATAGCCCTAGGTTGCTTTTATTTAGTTGAGCATCAACTAATTATTACACAAGTGAACAAGATTAAATGCACAGACATATGACATCATGAAGATCATTGCTAAAATAAAGCTTAAGGTCGACACGGTCATAACACAACGAGATCAGAAATATAAAACCCTAAATTACTTTTAATTAGAAAACTATTAAATAAATATTAATCAAATTGCATTTAACCAAACAAATTCATAAATCAGTGACATGATAAACTTTACTACTCCTACGTAGATCGCGACGGCATGAAACTAACGCAACTAGAATCGCTCGAATTGGAGTTAAAACGATGAAACGACAGAGATTATACGATCAGTGGCAAAACTGTAAATAAATCGCTCGGTGGCAAAGTCGTAAATACCTCGTCTTCTACCTCTATCCATCTTCCTCTCCAGGCCATGGCCATGGCAACCATGCTGTTGCTCGCGCCGGGGGAAGGGGCCTCGGCCCTGGCCTGCTGGACGATCGGCGGCAGCCGGCTGCGGCCTGCTATGGCCGACGGCGGCCGGCGGCGGTGGCCGGCTGCGGCCTGCTGTGGCCGGTGGCGGCCAGCTACCGTGCATGGGGGAGAGAGGACCATGGCCCTCGGCCGGGACTTGGCCGGCCGGCAGCGGCTGACTGTGGCCGTTGGGGCTGGCTGTGGCCGGCGGTGGCTAGCTGTGGCTGGCGGCGCGCGGTTAGGGTTTGCGGGTGGCGGCGCAACTCCTTCTAGGGTTGCTAAGGGGCTGTGGCGCATGGGGATGGCCCTCTTTATAGCCGGCGGGGAACCGGTGGGGCTGAAACCGCTGGGCTTGGCCCGTTGGGCCGGCTGCGGCTGGTGGTGGCCAGGTTTGGCCACCGCTGGCCAGGCTTGGCTATTGCTGGCTGGCTGGAGTTAGCCATGGCTGACTGAGTGGCCACAGGTGGCTATGGCTAGCCGTGGTTGGACAAAGCTGGCCAGAGTTGGCCAGATGAGGCAGCTTGAGGCCAGGTGTGGCCCAAGCTAAGTAAGAGCTGGCCAAAGCAAGATAGGATGTCTTAGAGGTTGGTAAAAGGGTTACTAGACTAGAATGTTGCTGATGGCCAAGTTTGGCCACTGATGGCCTGCTGCGGCTGGCCAGGACTGGCCAGAGCTGGCCAGTTAAGGCTAGGAGAGGCCAGAGCAAGCTCGGTCAGGCCAGGATAGGCTGGGGCAAGCCAGGGATGACTGGAGCGTGGTAAGGGATGGTGTCTAGCTATAGCGGTGGCCAACACTATAGAGAGAAAGAAAATCTCTCTCTCTCTCTCTAAGCAAGAGAAAGGATTTTCTGAAAACGTTTTCCCAAAATCTTCTTGAGGCAAACTTGGGTTTTCAAAGCTTTATTTTCAAATTTGAAGAAAACCTAGACATGACTTGCTCGAGGTTCAGAACTTCTTTTTCACACTCAAGCAAAACAAAGCAAAGCAACAAACATAAACCCATTCAATTATTTTCTAAAATATAGAAAAACGCATTTTATTTAGCGCTTTCTAATAACAACCCAAAACAAAAATTTTGGAGTGTTATATGGGCCATCGTGGCTTCTTGGGCCACGGCACATGCGGGGGAAGCGGGCACGTGGGGAGGCTAGTTGGGCCCCGAAGCAGGACGGGCGCGGGCGAGCTGCAGCGGCTGCCTTGCTAGGCCTGCTCGGCCGCTTGGGCCGTGGGGAGGCAGGCGCTGCGGCTGGCTAGCTGGGCTACGTGTGAGCGAGGCTGGCAGGCCGAGTCTGGTTGCCTTGCTGGGCTGCTACTGCTGCTCGGGCTGCTTTCCTCTTTTCTATTTTCTCCCTTTTGCTTATTCCTTCTCTATTTTCCAAACCAACCATGCCATAGTTAAGTGCTATTGAGTTAGTGGCATGGCACAATTACTTGGTGGGTCCCCTAGGGTCTCATGGGGCATGTGGGGTCCATGTCCAAGTTAGTCACATATGTTAGTAGGCATATTGTTACATGTGATAAAAAAGGGTTATTTATTTTATTAGAAACACATAAAATCAATAAAAGGCAAATCATACTCTTGTAATTAGAATGCAAATGTTCCCACTAACATTAGGTGCTACTTGTACAACTAATAGAGGGTTTCCTACATGACACTCACCAACAATGGGATACTTTTAGAAAAAATTTTATTGGTTGTGATTTTTGGTGTTTGGATTTTTAGGGTTGTTACAATATCATTATTGTTGCCAACATGCAGTAGATTTTAGTGGTTCCAACAACCAAAATTGACTCAGAGCAAAATATCCATTAACATGGGAAAAATATTATAAACCAATAATGTAAACTTAGAGAGTTAGAGTGTTCTATGGGCAACAAATTTGTCATCATTTCTATCCCCTGGCCGAGCGAATTCCCAGATAATGTAGCCTTATAATGCCAGAAAAAATATTATAAATCAATAATGTAACCTTAAAGTGTTCTATGGGGGAAAAAAGAAAATTGATTTATCTTCTCGCAATAGGATCTTGCCACGTCACCATTCTCAAGAAAGGCTGACTAAGACTATCCGCACTGCGTCCGCTACGCGCGGATAGCGGACGGAAGTGCCGCAGCGGGGTACGCAATAGCTTACGCTACGCGCCCACAGCTCATCTGGTCCGATATTCCTAGCGGGAGTCCAGGACGTCCGCTAGGGGGCATGGGGCTCGCCGTTGCGCGTTCGCTAGAGAGGGTGGGAGAACTCAGAGAGAGAGGCGCAGGCCAACCGCGTGTGCGCGTGTCCGCTGGCGCCACAGGGTGCCCGACCGTCGGCAGCGATGTTGTGCCCGCCCGTACTCCGCGCGCCTTCGTTCATATGCTCTGGCGGACAGCTTCGCCTGCCGCCATGCTCAAGGACGGAGGGACAGGGCCACGCCCACCGCAGGGGAGCAGGGACAGGGGACGGACAGACGAGGCCAAGCCCGCCGCCATGCTCGAGGACGCCGCGCGATGAGCTCGTGCAGGTCCGCTTCGATGACTCCTTACCCCACAACCCGACTCCGACAGCCACGCCCGCCCTAGATCCGCCGCCTCAGAGCTTGCCCTGCGTCGCCGCCGTCCTCCTCGCCGCCTCATAGCTCGCTCGCGCGACGGCGGTGGAGCACGGTGTCGGGCTTGGCTCTGTTGTGCACAGGCGTGGGGCTCATGCTGCTCCGGTTTGAGCTCCGGCGGGTGCGAAGAGGAGAGAGAGGGAGGGGAGGCGGAGGGGCCGAGGGAGGGCCTTGTATCTTGCTCGTGCTAGTATAAAAAAAGTCTGACACTTGGGTCCCACTTTTGATACTAGTATAATTTTTGTGCTAACGCTACGGTGTTATTTGGGAAAATGTAAATTAAACAACCAAAATAATCCTACCACAACCAGAATAAAATTTGTAATATAATAAAATATTTTGTCACATAATTAATGAGACATATGACTGAGTCATGTTCAAGCAGCTATGAGGCAAGAACTGATTCACAAAATGAGGCATTTTCATGCAGATTTTATGGCATCATGATCACTAAATCAACAAGTTGCAAAACATCCATCCATGTTTACAATTCAGGATGTGTAGAATTACAACAGCATGCACCACTATGTAATAGCTTTTTGAAAAACAAATTTCATCAAATTCAAAGAATTATGTCATCATAACCACACAAGGTACCAGGATACAGGATATTCCCCTGTGAATTCATAGCAGCATTTTCAAATATTTTTAGTTAGTGATATGAGCTCCAAACAGAGACAAAGCTCATTTATTCTAGCTCTTGTGATGACCTTCTTTTGCTACCCTTGGTTTCCTTCTTGCCGATTCATACTTCAGTACTCCTATAAAGTAATAGTAATAATTTGCTCAGAGGAGAGGCCATCGAGGACTCCTTCTGGAAGTTCCCTGAACCATGGCCATGCAATCCAAATGCCCAATTTAAACATATTTACATGGTTGTTTCAAGCTGACACATGTCCTACCTTAGTCAAACCGACCAAGCAGTGGACATCAATGTCCTCACGTACAACTCCTTCGTTCAGCTGGTCCCTCACGTGTTCCTGTTGGTCATTCTCTAGACTAATGCGAAAGATCCCCTCAGCCTCAAATTGGAATGCACGAAACTTCAGGGCCTGTATGGTTTCACTACTTGATACATTTGTAAGGGGAAGTAAATTTACCAGGCACTTGTTAGGTGATAGAACAATTCCAAAACAAATGCAAACACCAACAGAAACAAAAAAAATGAAGTTTAATTTAATTAAAAATCATGAAATTGTCTCATTGGATATTCTAAATATGTTTAGAAAAGGAGAAGGGCAGACCATAAGCCTGTTCTGAGAAGACCGAGGGCGGCAAAGCGGCGCACCCTTACTGAGGTCTATGCCGGCTCCCGAAAGGTTGCCCTATGGGCATTCTAGGCGATGTCGAGGCCAGCTAAGGAGTTAATGAAGCCACTAGCGCAGCGGAACGACATGAAAGTGGCGACGCTCTGGCGGCGGCCCTGGACGCTCTAGAGCGGCGGCAAGCAACAGAGCTTGGCGGGGGAACCGGGAAGACAGCGTGATGCTCACTGTGGTGCTGTCGTGTAGAGGCAAAGTAGAGCGGGGTCGCGGAGGCGGTCGTGGTCGTAGGGGCTCGCGGTTCGGTCGGCGTAGCTTGCGCTTTCCGTCCTCGATGCCGCTCGTTGCCGAGCTCATGGCTTGGTGCGGACGAGGCTTGGGCGAAGATGAAGAGGAGGCGCATGCCACGTGGGCTTGGGACGGCGACGTGCGTGGGCGAGGCGACGACGGGTGGAGCTCTGCTCCCCTGCTCCTTCACTTCTCTCTCAGCTTTGGCTTGGACAAGTGCACCATGGGGCTTACCTGATGATAGCACGGCAATGGGGAAACCCTAAGGGGCACCGAGCTCCTCCTTTTATAGCGTGGCACGACGGCGGCCATGGAGGATGGACGGTGTCGATGGCTGATGCCTATCGGGCGGTTGGGCACGCGCACGGCTAGGGTTAGGGTTCCACGGCGTAGGCAGGCGGCATGGACGGCTTGGCGTGCGGCCGGGTGAAACAACCTTGATTTCCGCGAAGGAAAATCCACAGAGTCGGAGTGTAACATGACCATTTAAATCACATTACCCGATAACAGCTGAATACCATAATCCATACATCGAACAAAAGAGTGCAATAGAGGGGTTTACAATAACTTATTACATTGCCACTTGGCGGAATCAGAGTTCATGCAGCATAACAATAAAAGCTTAAGGTGCGGAAGCTATCATCTTCAATCCAACTTGAGCGTAGGCACGAAACCCTCAATCGCTGTACTCCCTAGAAGAGTACTCACTCCTTGAACCTGAAACCAAATTTTCAGTACAATTTATACTGGCCACACTCCCATCCTATGTATTGCTTTGTGGAAGTTGGATGCAAAATGGTTATATCAAAAGGAACCTATACGGCTGGGGTTTCCTATGCATTAATCAGGTATATAAATATCAGTATAATAAACAAGTTTAAACACATTCCCATCCTGCACATCCATCACCATCCTTCTCTTACTTACCATCCCATCTCCTCCAACACCATCTCAGACTCAAGTCGACAAGCCAACTCCCCCTCGGCTTGCCTCAGTGGCCCGCAGCCCTCAACTTGGCTCACGGCCAGAAATCATACTCAGAGGAAGGTAGAACACTCCACTCACAAGTCCAGTGCATCCTCCTAAGAAAAGGTCCATAGCCAATGAATTGGCTTATGTATCGATCGATCAACCATACACTTTGCAGAGGTTTCACTAATCCACTAGATAACAATCATCGGTGCTTGCAATCACCTAGGCAGATTTTGGGCGCCTACTGCCATAGAACGATGGCACTCTATCATCCAGCTCTGGATCGCTGGAACTATGAAGAGAGCATGTATTCGCTCTCGTAGAGGATGCCATGCCATGTACCCACTCCTGAAGGGGGTGCCATGATCGTCTCGATAGGGTGTTAGCTCCATCCCATGCATATACCTTCTTATCACTACTCGCCTAGCAGTAGTGGCATCGATCTATCCAGCGGTTCGGCCGTCTCCCCCCATGGAGAGCGAGTGGAAAGCAAGAGATTCCTAAGGTCCGGATACCAGCGCAGCAGTTCCTAAGTGTGACCAATCCAGGATATCTTCATCAGGGTTTATCTTTAACGTGCTACCATGGCACCTTCGTCCCGGGCTCCACCTTTCAGAGGATCACACCCAAAGACCACCATCACATCTCAGTTAGCCCACCATAGGCTCCTCTCATGGGAATGTCCAGATCTATTCCCGGGCAAGACTTGCTCCAGAAGCTCATCGTAGATCCCGGCTCGATCGACTCAACCGTCACCCTACTCCCTGCCGTAAGCTCCACCCCAAACCCAGGTATAGCATCATCAGCTCACATGCCCATCTGATCCATCAACTCACACATCTCCAGCCTGGCACCCTCCAGGCCTTCTCGGGGTTCATCACATCACATCAAAATGTAAGCGAGTGAAGTATATATATAAATATAGCAGATAAGCAAGTGGCTATCATAACAGCGGGTAAGCAAGTGAAAGTTTACAACAAGGTAGGGCTCATCAAATGCAAAATAGAAGATCAAAATGCACTCAAACATTGCTTAGATAGATAGGGCTCAATTTATAGAAAATTTAGATACGTGGATCGCATTTTTTGGAGCTCGTATGAATTAGTTATGAATTTTCAAAGATTTAACCATTTTCTAAAAAAAGGGCTGATTTATCTGGTGCTGACACGTGGCAGCATGGGATTGGGCCACGTGTCACGCGTGGGTCAAACAGGGTCAACACAGCGGCTGACGTGGTGGATGACATCATGCTGACGTCAGCATTGACCGAGTCAACGATGGCCTGACAGGTGGGTCCAGGGTGACGTCACTGCTGACGTCAGCAGTCAACGGTCAACGGTTAACGGTCTGGTGGGCCCCACTAGGCCGTTAACGGGCTGTTAATGGGCTAAGTGGGCCAGATATGGGCCGAGCTAGGCCTGCCATGTGGCGCGCTCTGGTGCTGCCACATCACTGCTCTGGATTTGAACTGGGCTCGGTCCACGGGCGCTGGTCCACGGTGCTCCGGTGTTTGCTGGGCCCATTGGCAGCGGCTCAGGACTACGTGAACCGCGTACACTGCATCACCCATCTGGTTCATACGGTCCACTGACTGATCCATCGGTGCACCGGCTCAGTTCGGTCCCATTGGCAGTCACTCAGGTCCACATGAACCGTGTCCATTCTCCTCCGGCCAACTCATCCCCTTCCTCTTTCTCCTTCGGCCCGACGACGTGGCTCATCGAAGGTGAGGAAATCCTCGATTCCTGGTGCCACGGTGGATCTCCAGCCTCATCAACTCGACCATCAGCTTCAGGACGTCAAGGTGATCACGATGGTGGGCTTCAAGGCGGCAGCTTGGCTTCCAGTGGCGAGCTCCATGACGGACGGTGGCGGCGGCGCTTAGTGTACTCTTCACACCGAGTCACTCCAGCTCCAAATCATGGCGTATATGTGTGATTTGAGTCATGTAGCACCTGCCCATGGCGCCGGCGGTGACCATAATCCACGGCAGAATCCGCGCGGGCAACAACTCCCCGCGCGTCCATGGTGCACGACTACAGCACTCCAAGAGGGTCCACGGCCTCCATCTTCTTATCCAGTCGACGCAGCTTCCTCTAGCGGTGCTCCTCGGCTCCTTCTTGGTCCTTGCTGTGGTCGGAGGCGGCGAGAAAACGGCGGCGAACGACGGCGCTCTGGAGCGGCAACGCACTGGCACGACGATAGCAAGGTGGCTCGGGTCGGTGCTCCGGTGAGGCAAACGCGGAGCCAAGGGGTGCACGGAGTCCATCTCATCAAGGTGAGCACGGAGTCCGAGGTTGATGGAGGGCAGAGCTCAATGGTGAGACGGCAAGGTGACTTCACCACAGCGGCGCTCGACGCGCGGAGACGAACAGGGCGGCTTTCGCTCTGGCATGCTCCCGATGCCGTGGTCCATCGGGCTAGGCTGGTCCATGTGAGTGAGTGTGCGGTGTGTTTAGTTAGGTCAGTAGTGACCTTGGCCTACGTGCTCATGGCGGAGCACCATGGCCGAGATGCAAGGTGGAGGTTCGGGAGAGCGGAGATGGCGGCGGTGCTCACCGATGGATTGCAGAGGATGGAGGTGCGGTACAAGTCCAACTCCGGCCTCAGCTCGTGATTCAGCTCTGGTCCTTCATCCCCGATGGCTCCGTGGCAGCAGCACGGCGGCGCTCCTCCTTCTTCTTCAACTCCGGCGGCAGCGACTTCCCTCCTCCCCGTCCCCTTCTCCTCCAACCCTCTTCTTCTTCTCCAATTGAGTGGCTTGAGATGGAATTGGGCATCACCAGAGCGGTGGCGGCAGCCTGGGAAGCCCTAGGGTGCTAGGGTCTTTCTCTTATATGGAGATGGCAAAGGTAGGTGGCCGGCGGACGGTGATCGGCGAAGGAGCTTGATCAAGTGGCCAAGGGACAGTCCAGGTCAGCAATTGGGGCTCGGTCTGGGTCCATGGGACAGTGAGACAAGGCTAGCTGGTGCCGGGCGAGCCTAAGCTTCTTGTGGAGGAAGAAATCCTAGTGGCATGTGCACGCGTGCAGGAGGAAGAAATCCCCGAGGCCGTGGGCTTCTTGTGGCAGAGCTTGTCGGGCCAGGTGGCGAGCGGGCGTGCATTGATGCAGGGTGAGGTGGCGAACAGGTTGCTTAGGGGCGATGCGGGGGAACAGCGTCTGGCGTCGGCGACGTCAATGCGAGCGATCGGTGAGGACGACGTGGAAAGGTATGACAAGGTGACCCCACGCGTCAGTGACTCGGGCGGCGGTGCGGTCCGGCGCAGGCGGCCGTGGCTCTTGCTGGGCCTCCTTGATGGGCCGGCGCGGTGAGCGGGAGCGCGGGCGAGCGAGCAGGTGAGCGAGCGGGCCGGCGGGGCGGGGCTGGTAAGCGGCCTTGGGCCAGAAGCTTCTTTCTTTTTCCTTTTCTTTTTCTTTTCTCTTTTCATTTTCAAATACCTTTATTTATATATATATATGATGTGCCAATTTTGTGTAGCAAAGTAGTGAGCATACAAGGCCCTACTATTGTTAGGGTATCATCCCCTTAATATTTATTTGTGAAAATAAATATTATATTGTTGTTTTATTATTCATTTCATAAATCCAATAAAAACCAAATCACTTATTAATGCAACATGACATATGAACTAATGAAACATTGAAGTAAAACCATTGCAACATCATGTTATATCATATGAAACATTGATCATGACCTAAGACTTTGATTAAACTTGATGCTTATGCATGACATGCTAGGGTTAATGCAAGGTTAAGAATGTAGATGATGACATGTCACAATCATCACTCAGGGTTTTGTCAAAAAAATTTGTAGGTCGGATTTTTGGGTTGTTACAGTCCTTCCCCCTCATTGGAATCTCGTCCTCGAGATTTAAGAGGTGACATACCCTTCAAAGAGGTAAGGATACTGCAGCAAGAGTTGGTTCTCATCTTCCCATGTTGCTTCATGTTCAGAGTGATTGCTCCATTGAACCTTGCACATGGGAATGGACTTGCTTTAGGTCTCTTTGGTGTCGTACCCCAAAATCTTAATTGGGTGCTCCTTGTACTCAAGAGTATCTTGGATATCAAGCACATCCGTAGAAACTATTTCTTCTTCTGGTACCCTCAAACACTTTCGTAACTGTGAGACATGGAATACGGGGTGTACTCCTCTCAACTGTGGGGGTAGTTCAAGCTTGTATGCGAGCTTTCCAACTCTCTGATAGATACGATAAGGTCCAACATATCTTGGAGCTAGTTTCCCTTTCACGTGGAATCTGACAGTACCACGAAGTGGAGATACTTTGAGATAGACAAAGTCCCCAACTTTGAATTCAAGGTCTCGACGCCTTTTATCAGCGTAGCTCTTCTGTCGGCTTTGAGCGATCCTCAAGTTCTCTCTAACTTGAGCAACCCCTTCTTCGGCTTCCTTGATCTTGGCGGGGCCAAAGACTACCCTCTCACCCAGGTGGTCCCACATCAACGGGGTTCTGTATGGCTTGCCATAAAGAGCTTGAAAGGGTGACATCTTGATACTTGCCTGGTAGCTATTGTTTTAAGAGAACTCAGCGAAAGACAAACATTTCTCCCAATCTGAACCATATTTGAGAACACTGGCATGAAGCATATCCTCAAGAATCTGATTTAACCTTTCTGTCTGACCATCTGTTTGAGGGTGGTAAGCAGTGCTGTAATCAAGGTCAGTCCCAATGGACTCGTGAAGAGCTTGACAGAATCAGGACATGAATTGAGGTCCATGATCCGACACAATACTCTTTAGAGCTCCATGGAGCCTCAATATATCCTTGATGTAGATATCTGCTAGCTTCTCAGCACTAACGGTGGTTTTGACAGGCACAAAGTGGGCGACTTTAGTCAGACGATCAACTATTACCCAGATGGAGTCATGACCTTTCGGGGATCGAGGCAATCCCACAATAAAGTCCATGGATATGCTCTCCCACTTCCATTCAGGAACATCGAGTGGTCTGAGTAATCCAGCGGGTCTTCTGTGTTTAGCCTTGACTCTATTACAGATGTCACATTCGGCCACATGTCTAGCAATGTCTGTCTTCATGCCTTTCCACCAGAAGTGCTTCTTCACATCTTGATACATTTTTGCACTACCAGGATGGATGCAAACTTAGAGTCGTGTGCTTCTAACAGAATTTCCTTACACAAAGCAGGATTACTGGGCACAAATTCTGTCCTTGAACCAGATGGTTCCATGCTCATCTTCTCTGAATTCTAGGCTGTAGCCTAGCTTCATCAACCCACGTATGTACTCCATTTCTTTGCAACTCTTCTGAGCTTCACAAATTCGCTCGGTGAGGTTATACTCGATGCGAAGTTCATGCAACAGACCATGGGGTACTATCTCGAGCTGGAGATCTTCAATTTCCTTTCTCAATTCAGGTGGCAGGGTTGAGGTGAACAGAGCATGACAATAAGTCTTGTGACTAAGAGCATCTATGACTACATTCACTTTTCCTAGATGATAGTGAATCTCCATGTCATAGTCCTTGATTAGCTCTAGCCATCTGTGCTGTCTCATATTCAAATCCTCCTGAGTGAAGAAATACTTCAGGCTCTTGTGATCGGTGCATATATCACACTTGTTGCCAATGAGATAATGTCTCCAGATCTTCAGAGTGTGCACAACGGCAGCTAACTCGAGATCATGAGTAGGGTATCGTTGCTCGTGCTCCTTCAGCTGTCGGGAAGCATAAGCAATAACTTTCCCATTCTGCATCAGCACACAACCCAGTCCTTGACGAGAGGCATCACAATAGACGACAAAGTCATTAGTGATATCAGGTAAGGCTAGGACAGGCATGGTAGTGAGCTTCTCCTTCAGAGTTTGGAAACTGTGCTCACACTCGGGTGTCCATTTGAACTCGTTGGTCTTCTTCAAGAGATTTGTCATAGGACAAGCTATCTTCAAAAAGTTCTCAATGAATCGGCGATAGTAACCTGCCAATCCCGAGAAACTCCTGATCTCGGACACATTGCGAGGTTGCTCCCATTCTTTCACGGCCTCTATCTTTGTAGGATCTACAGCAACTCCATCTGCTGAGAGTACATGACCAAGGAAAGCAACTTCTTCAAGCCAGAACTCACATTTGCTGAACTTGGCATAGAGCTGGTGTTGAGACAACTTCTCGAGCACTACTCTCAGGTGTGCTTCATGTTCTTCGGTAGTGGATGAATAAACCAAAATGTCATCAATGAAGACTACCACAAACCGGTCAAGATCATCCATAAACACCTTGTTCATCATGTTCATAAAGTAGGCAGGGGCATTCATGAGACCGAAGGATAAAACGGTGAACTCATACTGCCCATAGCGAGTGACAAAGGCTGTCTTTGGAATGTCTTCCTCATGAATCTTCATTTGATGATAATCAGATCTGAGATCAATCTTCAAAAAGTACTTAGCACCATGAAGCTGATCAAGCAAGTCATCAATCCTTGGTAGAGGATACTTGTTCTTGATGGTAACAGCGTTGAGATTGCGGTAGTCAACACACATCCTCATTGAGCCATCCTTCTTTTTCACAAACAGAACAGGTGATCCCCAGGGCGAAGCACTAGGCCTAATAAAGCCCTTATTAGAAAGCTCTTTTAGCTGCTTCTTGAGCTCTTCTAGCTCATCAACTGACATGCAGTATGATTGCTTAGAGATGGGGCCGGTTCCCAGCACGAGGTTAATTATGAACTCAACATCACGATTAGGCGGCATGCCTGGCAACTCTTCTGGAAACACATTCTCATATTCTCTGACAATGGGAACATCAGCAAGAGTGCATTTAGAGCACATAATACAGATACTGATTTATCCTTCTGACGTGCACATCTAACTGCTTGGCCAGAAGGATGAGTTATCTGAACATATCTGGGTGAACAAGAGATCAAACCCTTGTGCTCGGTAAGCCAATCCATGCCCAGGATAACATCCAAACCATTTGAAGGTAGAAGGGTAAGGTTAGCTCGAAAGTTTAGAGCCTCGATAGAAAGCTTCACTCCCTTACATATATGGGTGCTTCTCATCTCACCAAGAGGAGAACTGGTGACTATAGGCTCCAAATGTGGAGTGGTAGGTATCTTATTCTCTCATGCAAACTTGGATGAGATGTATGAACATGTAGCTCCAGAATCAAACAGAACGGATGCTTTAATGCCATTAACAAGAAACATACCATACACAACATCTGGGGCAGCTTGAGCTTCTTCCGCGTCCATGTGCATGAGGCGACCACGGCTTGCAGATCCACGGTGCTAAGACTTGGGTGCAGTAGGTGTGGGTGTTTTCTTAGGATAGTCATACACCTTGTGTCCAGGTTTGCCACAACCAAAGCAAGTGAATGGCACACTGCCTGTGGGGGTTGGCGCAGTGGCCTTCCAGTTGCCTGAGTTTGGCGTAGCAGGAGCAGGTGTCGAGCTATCGGACCTGTGACGTGGCTGTGAAGAGTGCTCACGGGGGTAGCGATCCTTCCCAGAGTGGTCACGAGAGCGGTGATCATGAGAGTGACGGTCGCGGGAGTGATGGTCACAAGAAGAGCAGAAGTGGTCAGTCGAGTAGGCACCACCACTCTTAGCCGAGCCATAAGTAGGGTCCTTGCCATAATGACGATGGCTAGAATACCTGTCCCGATGGAACCTCTTATACTCATGGTCACGGTGGAAGCCCTTAGACTTCCTCCTCTCCCTTCTGGACATTTCTCCTAGCTCCTTCTGATCCTTCTCGATCTATATGCAGTGATCGATCATGTCACGAAGGGTGTGACTCTTGGTGCCTCCCAGGGCCACCTTAATCTTGGGGTTCAAACCTTTTCTGTACTAAGTAATCTTCTCCTTTTCAGATGCCGCAACATGCAGGGGTGCATAGCGTAGCAAACTGGTGAAGGTGTTGGTGTACTCGCAGATGTCACATCCCTTCTGGGTGAGGTTGCAAAATTCCTCCTCTTTCTGCTCTATGACTTCCTCAGGAACATGGTACTCGATGAACTCATCTACGAACTCATCCCAAGTGATGTGGTCAGGGCCCTCATGAGCTTGGCGGTAGCTATCCCACTAGGAGCGTGCAGCTCCAGTGAGATGGTGAGCAGCGATTCTGACTCACTTCTCAGGGGTACAAGTGGTAAGCTCTAGCTTCTTCTCAATCTCACGAAGCCAATCATCTGCTTCCAGTGGTTCCTTGTAGGTGCCATCAAAAGTGGGTGTCCTGAGCTTCAGAAAACCCTCAAGTTTCCTCTAGAAGTTGTTCAGGTTCCCTCCAAAGAGGTGATTGGCTCCATTGACCAATGCTGCAAGCAGCTGTGTCTGTTGTGCCATAACTTCCGCCAGTTTCGGCAGCGGTGGTGGTGGCGGGATTGGCTGTGGTGAAGGGTTCGGCTGAGGTGGAGGCCCATTGCCATTGGCATCACCTCCTCCAGCGGCACCTCCAGCTGGCGAGGTATGCTCACGGTCGTTCCCACCCTGGTTGAGGTCGATGGGTGGAACACGACCACCCCTACGTCCATAGCGTCTTCCACGCCCAAGCTCGGGCTCGGGTGGAGGTGGACGATTGCCCAGACATGCAGAGCGACGTGCAGACATCTACGACACGGGTCGACAACGGTTTAGTACTTTATTGATTCAATATAATTAAATGATTTCAACCATTTAAGGAAAAAGATTTAATCTATCCAACACTCATACAAAGAAGCAATAAGAGCCATAAAAATGCAATAAGATCAATCATTCATTACATGGTTTGCATTACATGGCATCATCTCTAGCAGCTACGCTAGATGACGTGCAAGACTCGCACTACGAGAAGGTAACTCATGGAGGGTACATCAGGGTAGGTTCATCAGAACTCATGGATAAAAACTAGCTTAACTCTATCTCATAACGTGGCCACACAGGGTCCACACTACTCTGACTCGTACATCGGTGTGTTGTACACTGCTGGGTGAAAGTGGCTGCTAAGAACCATCAGCTCCTCCTATGACATGTGAAGGCACTTCACATAAGCCTGAGCTTCTTCAATCTCCTTGGTAAGCAGCAGGTTGGTGGGGGCTGGACAGTGGTCGTGCCTCAAGAGAGTATGGCCAATCTGGAAAGTTTCCTTGAAGGGGTCCTTGCGTCTGGCTGACAAAGGAAGTCGGTCCCGCAACTCAACATACTCCTGGCAGCGTCTCTCGTCGGTGTTCTTCCAAGCTGTCTTGAGCCTCTTGTACCTGTCCACCAAGGTCTCATTCTGAATCATCAGGGCAATCAGATGGCCTTGGTTGCACTGCGCTTTTGCTTCTGCTTTCTTCAGGGCTTTGACGAGCATTGACTTCTCATACTGCATGGTGAAGTTGCTCTTTCCATCTTCCCGTCTTCTCTTCTGTAGTTCTCTGATCTCCTTGTCCCTGTCGATCTTCTCTCCTTCCAACTGGAGAACTCTTGCGTCGAGGTAGTAGTTCCATAGCCCAATGTCCTCAACCTTGTCTCGCAGGTCAGCGACCTTAGCTTTGTGAGCCCTTGCCTGACGTGCGAGCTTGTCCTTCAGCTGGGCGATGGTAGCCACGAGTCCTTCTTTCTCCTCAGCTTCCTTCTTGCAGAACTCCTGGTACTCCATCAGAGTGTTGCGGTCGAGACACCTCTTCTTCTACAAGTGCTCTATGTAGCAGTTCTGCTCGTAGAGGTGAGCGGCAAAGGCATGGCTTCAAAGACTGGTCTCAGCTAGGATAACTGGCCTGACCAGGTTATCCTGCTGCTCTGGTGTGAGGAGAGAGTTCAGGGCCTGAGGAAGAAGATGAAACTCTGTGTTGCGAAGGTGCTCGTAAGCGGTCTTCATCACTTCACGCAGAGCCTTGAGCGACACAGACTGGATTCCTTCCTCAATTGAGTCCTCAACTATCATCTCTAGTAGAGCTGGTACTGAAGACAGGGTCTGACTTGCAGGAATCTCCACGTGAGTGACCACGTAACCCTTGATTCCTCCCTCTGAGTTAGGTGCTCTAGTGCAGGTGTACTTGATCTCCTCGACAGGCACTCCGAGAACTCCCAGAACACGACGTAGAGTGTACTGAAAGCCTAGGAACTCCTGTCCCTAGTAGGTGAACTCAGCCTTGGGCATGCTGCTCAATGGTCCAAGCAGGGGTCCAAAGCTTGTCATCTGCATGTTTAAAAGGGAAAGGGTTAGCAAGTCAGAAACAATAGAGAAGCCTTGCATAAGAAGAAATGCAGGGTCGGTATATAACTGAAAGAAAAGCTGGTTTGTTCTGTACTAACGTCCATTTTTAGGGTTTCGTCCTAGGGTCAAGTATGGCTCCTGATACCAACTAAAATGACTTTGATTTCCGCGAAGGAAAATCCACATAGTTAGAGTGTAACATGACCATTTAAATCACATTACCCGATAACAGTTGAATACCATAATCCATACATCAAACAAAAGAGTGTAATAGAGGGGTTTACAATAACTTATTACATTGCCACTTGGCGGTATCAGAGTTCATGCCGCATAACAATAAAAGCTTAAGGTGTGGAAGCTATCATCTTCGATCCAACTTAAGCGTAGGCACGAAACCCTCAATCGCTGTACTCCCTAGAAGAGTACTCACTCCTTGAACCTGAAACCAAATTTTTAGTACAATTTGTACTGGCCACACTCCCATCCTATGCATTGCTTTGTGGAAGTTGGATGCAAAATGGATATATCAAAAGGAACCTATACGGCTGGGGTTTCCTATGCATTAATCAGGTATATAAATATCAGTATAATAAACAAGTTTTAAACACGTTCCCATCCCACACATCCATCACCATCCTTCTCTTACTTACCATCCCATCTCCTCCAACACCATCTCAGACTCAAGTTGACAAGCCAACTCCCACTCGGCTTGCCTCAGTGGCCCACAGCCCTCAACTTGGCTCATGGCCAGAAATCATACTCAGAGGAAGGTAGAACACTCCACTCACAAGTCCAGTGCATCCTCCTAAGGAAAGGTCCATAGCCAACGAATTGGCTTATGTATCGATCGATCAACCATACACTCTGCAGAGGTTTCACTAATCCACTAGATAACCATCATTGGTGCTTGCAATCACCTAGGAAGATTTCGGGCACCTACTGCCATAGAACGATGCCACTCTACCATCCAGCTCTGGATCACTGGAACTATGAAGAGAGCATGTATCCGCTCCCATAGAGGATGCCATGCCATGTACCCACTCCCGAAGGGGGTGCCATGATCGTCTCGGTAGGGTGTTAGCTCCATCCCATGCATATGCCTTCCTACCACTACTCGCCTAGCAGTAGTGGCATTGATCTATCCAGCGGTTCGGCCGTCTCCCCCCATGGAGAGTGAGTGGAACGCGTACTCTGCATCGCCCGTCTGGTTCATACGGTCCATTGACTGATCTATCAGTGCACCGGCTTGGTTCGGTCCCACTGGCAGTCACTCAGGTCCACATGAACCGTGTCCATTCTCCTCTGGCCGACTCATCCCCTTCCTCTTTCTCCTTCGGTCCGATGGCGTGGCTCACCGGCGGCGAGGAAATCCTCGATTCTCGGTGCCATGGTGGATATCCGGCCTCATCAACTTGACCATCAGGTTCAGGGCGTCAAGGCGATCATGACGGTGGGCTTCAAGGCGGCAGCTTGGCTTCCAGTGGCGAGCTCCACGATGGACGGCGGCTCGACGGCGACGGCGCTTGGTGTAGTCTTCACATCGAGTCACTCTAGCTCCAAATTGTGGCGTAGATGCGCGATTGGAGTCACGCAGCACCTGCTCGAGGCGCCGGCGGTGACCATAATCCACGGCGAAGTCTGTGCGGGCAGCAACTCCCATGGCAGAGCTTCGGCGCGTCCACGATGCACGGCTACAGCACTCCGAGAGGGTCCACGGCCTCCATCTTCTTGTCTAGTTGACGCAGCTTCCTCCAGCGGTGCTCCTCGACTCCTTCTTGGTCCTTGATGTGGTCGGAGGCGATGGGAAAATGGCGGCGAACGGCGGCGCTCTGGAGCGGTAGCACACCGGCATGACAATAGCAAGGTGGCTTGGGTCGGTGCTCCGGTAAGGCAAACGCAGAGCCAAGGGGTGCACGGAGTCCGTCTCATCAAGGCGAGCGTGGATCCGAGGTCGACGGAGGGCAGAGCTTGACAGTGAGGCAGCTGGGTGACTTCACCGTGGTGGCGCTTGGCTCGCGGCGACGGACAGGGCGGCTTCCGCTCTGGCATCCTCCCGATGCCGTGGTCCATCGGGCTAGGCTGGTCCGTGTGAGTGAGTGTGCGGTGTGTCTAGTTAGGTCGGCAGTGACCTTGGCCTACGCGCTCATGGCGGAGCGCCATGCCAAGAAGCAAGGTGGAGGTTCGGGAGAGCGTAGATGGCGGCGGTGCTCACCGATGGATTGCAGAGGATGGAGGTGCGGTACAAGTCCAACTCCGGCCTCAGCTCACAATTCAGCTCTGGTCCTTCGTCCCCGATGGCTCCGCGGCAGCAGCATGACGGTGCTCCTCCTTCTTCTTCAACTCCGGCGGTAGCAGCTTCCCTCCTCCCCGCCCTCTTCTCCTCCAACCCTCTTCTTCTTCTCCAATTGAGCTGCTTGAGATGGAATTGGGCACTACCAGAGTGGTGGCAGCGACCTAGGAAGCCCTAGGGTGCCAGGGTCTTGCTCTTATAGGGAGATGGCGGAGGTAGGTGGCCGACGAATGGTGATCAGCGAAGGAGCTTGATCAAGCGGCCGAGGGATAGTCTAGGTCAGCAATTGGGGCTCGGTCTGGGTCCATGGGACAGCGAGACGGGGCTAGCTGGTGTCAGGCAAGCCTGAGCTTTACAGCGGCAGCGCTCCACCTCGGCGGCAGCGCATGTGCGTGCGCACGGGAGGAAGAAATCCCCACGGCCGCAGGTTTCTTGTGGCAGAGCTTGTCGGGCCATGTGGCGAGTAGGCGTGCGTTGATGAGGGGCAAGACGGAATTGAGCGGCCGAAACAGGTTGCTTAGGGGTGACGCGGGGGAACAGCGCCTGGCGTCGGTGATGTCAGCATGAGCGGCCGGTGAGGACGACGTGGAAAGGTATGACAAGGTGACCCCACGCGTCAGCGACTCGGGCGGCGGTGCGGTGTGGCACGGGTGGCCGCAGCTCTTGCTGGGCCGCCTTGATGAGCCGGCGCGGTGAGCGGGAGCGCGGGCGAGCGAGCGGGCTGGTGGCCTGGCTTGCTGGGCCGCGTGCTGGCTGGTGCGGCGAGCGTGAGAGAGAGAGAGCGGGTGAGCGAGCGGGCCGGCGGGGCTGGGTTGGTAAGCGGCCTTGGGCTAGAAGCTTCTTTCTTTTTCCTTTTCTTTTCCTTTTCTCTTTTCATTTTCAAATACCTTTATTTATACATACATATATATATGATGTGCCAATTTTGTGTAGCAAAGTAGTGAGCATACATGGCCCTACTATTGTTAGGGTATCATCCCCTTAATATTTATTTGTGAAAATAAATATTATATTGTTGTTTTATTATTCATTTCATAAATCCAATAAAAACCAAATCACTTATTAATGCAACATGACATATGAACTAATGAAACATTGAAGCAAAACCATTGCAACATCATGTTATATCATATGAAACATTGATCATGACCTAAGACTTTGATTAAACTTGATGCTTATGCATGACATGCTAGGGTTAATGCAAGGTTAAGGATGTAGATGATGACATGTCACACTCATCACTCAGGGTTTTGTCAAAAAAATTTGTAGCTCGGATTTTTGGGTTGTTACACCGAGCGCGGGCGAACGGCATCGGGCGCCATGGACAAAAATGGAGCTTCTGACGTGACAGCGCGGTGGCCATTTGTAGGTGCTGGCAGGTGGGGTCCAACCGTCAACGGGTGAGCGCGAGTGGGCGCGTGGCGCTGGCACGACGCGGCCTTGCCGGGTGTGGAAGAACCTCCTAAACCCTATGGCCCACACACATGATTATTGTCTAAACAGACTCCAAATAACCATGAATATGTTCCATAAAACTTAAAAGGTCTGTCAGGTAAATCCTGAATCATCCACGATTCTCCGAGCAGGATCCATCATTACAAAGAGACATTGCAGTATTACAACAGTTTTATACAAATTACATACATCGGAGTAAAATAGCGGAAGGATTATAATAACATAAGTTTACAACCTGTTTACAAACCATAAGTTGGATTATTACAAACCATATAACAGTGGAATACAATATAACTTATTACATTAACCTTGATTGTATGCTCTGCCCAAGAGTGAGATATCCTATTCATCGTCACTTTCCTCGACGACGATCATGCAGCAGGATGCAAAACATTCCTGCCCATGAGGCTCACCTGCAACAAGGGTTCAACAAACCCTGAGTACAAAAGTACTCAACAAGACTGACCCGACGAAAAAGAGGGGTGACGACTCAGGAAATGCAGGCTAGAGGGACAAGGTAAGGCTTGCAGGAGATAAGAAATTCTACAGAAAAGCTTAAAAGAAAGAAAAGTTGTCTTGCTTAAGATCCAAAATTATCATCCCACTTGTTTCTTAAACCTTACTCATTATTCAAGTTGTTACTACGATGATGAACACCGATCGAGTCTTCTTCTCCGAGAAGCAACGGCGATTCGAATACATTTTCATACCCAGCTAGGACCTAGGTTACTGATATGCAGGAGACTCTAACTCCTAAGCATAGCAGGTCAACCGATATACCGGGATAACAACCGTAGCCATATATCACCACATGATACACATGAGCACTTGACCCAGTGTAACGATATAAATGGGAACTTAAACCCACAGTATAACACACTATGACATATGTGGGGACTCTGGCCCACTATAAGTCACTCCATGATATACCAGGCTCCAACCATCAGTATAACACTTCATGCATGTGGATTTTCTAGTTTCTCGATATCACCAGTTCACCATCGACACGGGACCTAGGGCATCAACAGACGGAAACACTACAGAGGGACTCCGTTACCAATGCAAGTTAGCCGTCTGGACTCGATTTATTAACTATCATCATGATTTCAACTGATAAAATCAAACTCATCTTTTTCATTCTTTTACCTCTGACATTTAGTTAATTAAGCAGGGCTAAGCATTACTATGCATCTTTTAGAACAGGTAACAAGGAATATAGGAGTAAGACAGGTAGTGCAGTTGGTGGGTTTTTACTCAACTCCTATTACTTAATGCAACATATCATAACTGAAACGGTAAAACTTTTATAAAATAGAATAGGGTTTGAATGCATCCGGGGCTTGCCTTGGTGGTTGGGGTAGATGGTCTCGAGCTCTGGATCAATTCCAATCTCTGGAGTCTGCTCTTCCTTCGGATCTGGGCGACAACGTTAAACTCTCCGTTATCGGAAACTATACGATGCAATGATATGCTGCAACATGATTGAATAGTAAACATGATGCTCGATGGATGCATGATCAGATTAATGGCTTGAGTACAACTTTCCTCACGATAAAGTTGCAAGCCAACCAAAGCATACTTATTAAGTTCATTAGGGTTAACTATATTATTTACGAAAGTTATTAAACACATGAAATAACGTTAATTAAGCCCTAATGACATGATCCAGGTAAGCATAAACAATTAATTAAAGTGTCAAAGGTCATTAGGGTTAATGACCCAAGGTCATCAATCAATCCCAAAGTCAAACAATTCCTATAATGATTAACCTTAACTAAAGGGATTAATTAATTATTTAAAAGCATAAAAATAAAGGCATAAAAATTAAAGTTGTCTAATTAAGCTCAAAATTTATTTTGAAAATCTCTTGGTCTAACTAGATGGCAAAACAAATTTTAAAATTAAAAACCAAATATTTTATTTATTAAAAATCATTGAAGGTCTATTTTTTAATTAAAAGAGTTAATTTTAACATATGCAAAAAGTACTCAAATTTGGCATTTCATATTTTTCCTAGGTAGATGACATCATAAAGAACACACACAAAAATTTTCAGAATTTTTGGAGCTATATTTGAATTACTATGATTATCTAAAGAAAATAGCATTTAAATCATTTTCTGGAAAAAGAAAAAGAAAATAAGCACAGTGTCCCCGCGCTGACCGACGGCGGCGCGACGGTTGACCGGTGATTTCTCGCCGACGGAGACTCATCTCGGCACGGCGAGAAACCTAGGCTAGCTAACGTGGCGGCGGAGCGACGGCGGCACCCACGCCGGCGGCCATGGCGGCGCGGCGGAGCTCGGGTGCGGCGGCAGGGCTCACCGGAGCAATTTCTGGTGATGACGAGCGCACGGGCAGTTGCAGGACATCAACGCGAACATGCTGGGACAGAAAATGAAGCTATCCCTGGCTTCTAGCTCAGACAGCCACGCGCGCGGTGGAGCGGCAAGGTCACGCCGGCGGCGACGCACAGCGGCCGGACCCTACGGCGCAAGAGAAGTGAAATTGAGGGCATGGACAGGTGCAGGAGCTCACCACGGGTCTAGTGTGCACGCTAATAAAGGCCCGGAGAGACTGAGTTGAGCTGTGGACGGCGGCGCTCCGGTGGCAAGGACGGCGTTCCGGCGCTTCCTGTGCATCATCAGACCGACCAAGATGCGCATAAGGGGTAGGGAAGCACGGAGAACATGATGAGAGGGTTAAAGATAAAATATTTTCCACCTTGGCGGCGGTGGATGGCGAGGAAGCTCGCGGCGGCTCGGCAACCGGTCGCGAGGAAGACCACGGCGTGCGGGCGGCTCGGACGGGGAGAGCGAGCACAAACTAGCTCAATCGAAGCGCAAGGTCAAGGCGGAGCTTCAGGCAAGATGAAGCAGGTAGAGATGAAGCGACAGTGGTGAATTTGGGCGGCGGAGCAAGGTCGGCGGCGGCGGCGGCAGGGAGAAAGAAGAAGGGAAATGGCGGCGGCCGACCTATTTATAGGGCAGGGGCGAGGCATGGACGAGCGACACGGCGACGACGCAGCTTCACGCGTCTAGGAGCGCACTGGTGGCCGTGCATGTGCGGTGGTGGATGGCGGCGCGGCTTGAGAAGCTGGCGATGGCGGCAGTCGATAGGTCTCGGTGCTGTTCAAGAAAATTATAGAATTACCACTCGTTTGAAATTATAAATTACTCCAAAATTTATATAAGAACTGGAAAATCTCCAAAAATATCATTTGCATAAATTTTCAAGAGCTACACATTTCATTTAACTGGCATCCTCAAATTTTGCCTGGATTTTGAAATATGAATTCAATTTCAAAAGGGGAATAAAACCCTAGAAACAAACATTTGAAATTACTTTTGATTTTTCAATAAAATTTGAAAATATTCAAAACTATGAAATGTTTATCTTTTTGAACCAAACCTTTTTCATATACAAAGTTTTCCCAAATTATGCATAATTTTTGAATTATGGTTTTAAAATCAAAAGGAGACAAATACTGGAAAACTGTATTTTCAAATTTATTTGAAATTCTTTTTGGAAACTTGAAAAACTTTGAATACAAACTTTGTAGCTCTTGTCAAGATCTACAAACTATATTTTTAGAGTATCCCCAAATTCCTTATGGATTTTGAATTATAGAAAAGGGGATAAAACTAGGTTTTAAAATAAAGGGTTTTTTGAAACCGAATTCAAACTCGATTTGGTTTCTAATTTAATTGGTTGGTTATTAGTGATCACATACATCATACAAGGACATTTTTAGGTCAAAGACCCAATAGTACCCTTGGTTGACCAAGTTGACTTTCAAAAAACATTTTATAGCTTTCCAATTTGAATTTAAATTTGAATTGCAAGGCTTGGGAATAAGCTTTGAAACCCAAATTCAACTTCAAATATGGAAATCATTTTTAGGGTTAGACTTAGATTTATACACTATGCTTGGCACTAGTGTAAACACAGTTTACATCTCAAGTACATAGAATATAAACTAAGTATTTGAGATGACATTCGAAAGTAGGGTTTTATTATTTCATGTGACAACACATTCTAGAAACACAATCAACCTATGAAATGTAAACTTGTTTTAGTTAATGCATATCAAGATTGACCTAATCATGAATGCTTTGCAGTGCATATGATGACATGGCAGGTTTTAGTTAATATAACACCAAAGGTGTTACACCGGGCTGCCTAGCTACTTGGGCTGTGGCAGCGTGGGCGATGGCAGTTGTTGGGCTATGCACTAGCAGGCCGGGAGGCAAAGGAAGGCACGGGCAGGGCAAGCCGCGTGGGCCAGCGCATGAGCGGGGAGGTAGGCCGTGGCTGCCGGCCTGGTTGGGCTGCTGGCAGGCCATCGTGGGCTGCGCGGGGGAGAGAGGCAGCAGATCGGCTTGGAGAGCTCGTTGGCCTAGGCTGGTTGCCTCATTCTACTTCTCCCCTTTCTCTAATTCCTTTTCTATTTCTTCCCAAGCTCCTAATCAAACCAAGTTAGGATTTGTTAGTGCTAGCAGTTAGTGATCATGATACACACGTCATGATAGGTCCACTAGGGTCTCAAGGGTATGTTGGTACCATTTCCAAGGTTAGTATACATATATACATACATTTGATAAAAGGTTATTGATTTTATTAGCAATACATAAAATCAAATAAGAAGCAAATCAAATTCTTGTAAGTTAAATGCAAATGCTTCACTAACATTAGGTGCTACTTGTGCAACTATTGGATGGTTTCCTACATGACACCCACCAACCAAAGGTTATTTTAGAAAAAAAAAATCTGTTAGTTGTGATTTTTGGTGTTTGGATTTTTAGGGTTGTTACAGTCCTATCCACTTATGAGAATCTCGTCCTTGAGATTAAAGGTGTAACCTCCTCATCCAACTAGTGGGGGGTAGAGCTTCCTTAAGTTCTAACTCCTTCTTTCAAGTTGCTTCTCTTTTGGTAGCATCGCCCCACTTAACCTGCATGGTGGTATATGTTGGTGCTTTTGTCTTCTTTAGTGGTTCTTGTCCAGAGGACAGATGGGGTGCTCCCAGTATTCCATGGTGTCCTGAATCTTTAGTGCTCCCATGGGTACTGGTTGTTTCGGTAGCTCCAACACTGGTTGTTGTGACAAAAGGAACACGGGTTGCTCTTCTGTGAGTTGCCTAGGTGACTCTATTCTGCAGGCATGCTTGCTATTTCTGGTGCTAACCTTGTGTGGTTCCTCATTTCTTAGGGTTTAAATTTCATGGCAACTGAGGGTCCCTTGAAGCAGAGAGACTTTAGGACAGGCGTAGCTTTAGACTTCAACTCAAGGTCTTGCCATCCATTGTCAGGACAACTCTTCTGATAGTTTCTATGAGTGCCTTAGATCCTTTCACACTGGGAATTCCTCCTTTGGCCTCACTGATGTGGGCAGGTCCAAAGGTTGATCCTTTTTCCTTTGGCCTCTTATCCACAATTAATGGATGGGTTCTATATGATCTTCCATCTGAGGCCTCGAGTGGTGCTTCTTGAAGACTGGCTTGGTATCTGCAGCATGGACTAAACTCCTTTTCTAGGGATTTCATATTTGAAAACACAAGCTCAAAGCCTGTCTCCAAGGATCAGATTTACCTTTTTTTTGTTTGTCCATTGATCTAAGGATGGTACGCGATGCGGTAGTCCGGTTGAGTTCCTATAGCATCTCCCAGGGCTTTTCCAGACTTAGGCGTATACTGAGGTCCTCGATCAGATGTTATACTTCCAGGGGGTTCCATACAACTTGAGAATGTTCCAACATACAGATCTGCTAGCGGTCCTACTGTGGTGTCACTCCTTATTGCCAAAAAGGGTGAACTACTCTGGATCAGGTGATTGATCATCGCTCATATAGCACGTCCTTCGAGGTTTGAGGCTAACCCATGATGAAGTCCATAGTCATGCTATCATGATTCAATTCAGACACCTCAGGTGGTTTGGAGTTCTTGTGCTCCGCCTTGACATGTTTGTATATGCTACTACTTGCAGCGTATCCTGTGTTTTCTACTTTCATATCCTTCCACTAGGATTTTCCCTTTTCAAGACAGCGTACTCCTTGGTGCTTCCAGGGTGGGCGTGATACTTGAGGTCATGCTCTTCTAACTGGGTCTCATTGTGCATGACAGGGTTGGAAGCACATAGACTCTGTCCCTGAGCTCATATAACCTCTTCAGGGTTAGGAAGATTTGTTTGTCCTTTGGCCTTCTTTGGAAGGTTGATCCTGGGGCGAGCTGTCTTTGAGGAAGTTTTCGGTGAACCGGTGGTAATGACCGACCATTTACATGAAACCCCTCATAGCGGTCACATTTTGTAGTTGCTCTCTCTTCTTCATTGTCTTCATGTCAGACAGGTCAACAACTTATTCTGGTAGCGTTGAGTACATGGCCTAGCAGAATTGACCTATTCAAGCTAGACTCAAACTTGCTGAACTTGGCGTAGAGCTGATGCTTCTATATATTCTCCAATATTATCCTTAGATGCTACGCACATCTGGTGACAACAGTTTCCTCTGGTATTGTCTTCTTCGTTGCTTCATGTGAAGGTAGCCTGATCTAAGGTCAAACTTGGCGAAGTACCTAGCATTATGCAGCCGATCTAGCAGGTCTCTATCCTTGGCAGGGGTACTTGTTCCGGGTGGCACGACACCTTGTTTCCTTATTCTCCTTTTGGCGTAGAGGGTTTCATTCATCTAATCGAGCTTGCATTGATCCATGTGTTTGCTTGCAAAGATCTTTTCCAAACAATAAAGTATTGCTCATGCATTCTAGGGTAGTCGGATGAGCTTAGCTACTAGGGTATCCTAGAGTAGCGATCCTTATATCCTACTTCTCCATGGGTGAAGGCATCGAAAGGGACTAGAACTGAGGGAATCCTCATATGGTAGTTGTGTAGGTTTAAATCTCATGCAGACTTGGTAGTTGTAACAACCCTAGAAATCCGGTCACCGAAAATACGGGTTTTCAAAATTTTTTCTAAAGTATACCAGTGTTTGGTGAATGTCATGTAGGCAACCCCCGATAGTTGCACAAGTAGCGCCTAATGTTAGCATGAGCATTGCATTTAATTACCAGAGAATGTTTTGCCTCTTATCGATTTTATGTGATGTCTAATAAAATCGGGTAACCTCGTTATCAGATGTATATATATGCCTGCTAACTCCGAAAATGGATCCATCATGACCTAGAGACCCTAGTGGACCCACCATGGTGTATACATCATGGTCACTAACCTCACTAACCTAGGGTTGTGGCTAAATTAGTTGCTTTGCAAGAAATAGAAATGAAAAAGGGTTTGAAAATAAAAAGAAAACAGAAAAAGCCAAAGTGGCCCGAACAGCCCAGCAGCGGCCCAGCCAGCCCACCGCCGCTTGCACGCGCCGGCCTGCCTGCCCGCGTCTGCGGCCCAGCTCAGCCTGCCTCGTGCACTGTCGCGCCCCGCCGCGCGTCGCTCGCCCGACCTGCGTCGCGGCCCAGCAAGGCGGCCCGCCGCAGCGCCGCGCGCCCGCGCCGACCGCCCACTCGCTCACGCGCGCGCCGCGTCGGCCGTCAGCCCAACAAGGTGGCCCAGCAGGGACGCTGCCATCGCCCGCGCCGCGCCTTCCCCTTTCTCTCTCACTGACACACAGGCCCCGCCTGTCAGCTCCTTCCCTTCCTATTTCTGTCGACCGCGCGTCGCGTCCGCCGCGCCATTTCTGTCCACCGCGCGCCTCCCCGTTCGCCCGCGTCCAGCCACACGCTAAACCGTCCATCTCGCCTCCTCGCTCATGCCGCGCCTCGGCCAAACCCTAACCCTAACTCGTGGTCATGCCCAGCCGCAGGATTGGCATCTGCCATCCTCGCCATCCGCCATGGACGCTGGCCTCTATAAAAGGGAGGAGCATCCGGCCTCTAGGGTTTCCCATGCCGCGCAGTTGCCTTGACCGTGCCCACACCACTCGCTTGCTGCGGCTGAGGAGAAGTGGTGAAGTGAGGAGAGGAGGAGGCGGGGAGGAGCTGCCGTCGGGAGCAGAGCGTCGCCAGAGCCGGAGCTGCACGCGCCACTGATGTCTGTGCCACCGAAGGAGGACCCGAAGCCACTGCTCAACTCCACCAAGAGAACTGCGTGCTTAGCTTCTCCTTCCCTGAGCCGAATCGGGAGCTACGCCACCACCATCGGGACAGCTCGGTGAGCTCGACTTCCATGGTCGCCGCCCAGAGCGCCATCGCGTTCCCGCACACCGGACTCCCCTCTCTTCTCATCAACTTGACCGGTGTGTCCGCGCTAGTCTAGGGCGCTGTTTTGGCAACCTTTCATGGGCCGACGAGAACCACAGAGGAGCTTGGCACCTTTGCCGGCTCTGGTTCGCCCGGACCCCGGCCGCCGAAGCGCCGCCGCGACGCCCGTCATCACGCTCGCCCACCGGGCCCTGTTGCTGCGTAGTTGAGCAATTCGAGCTCCGAGCTGCTCGAGACGGGAGAAGATGGAGGAGAAGATGACGCGCCACCGGCGAATTTGACCGGAGAGCCGCCATCGTCGCCGCTGGGTCGCCGTCGTTGTCCACCTTGCCAGAAGCACCACTGCCAAATTAATATGGTCTGTTAGCTTCGCCTTGACCTCGCGAACTCCTTGCACGAGTCAAAGCAGCCCCTTAGTCACCGCTACACCCGACAGCCGTGGCCTCGCCGCCGAAGCTCGTGCGCCGGCAAGGCCAAGCCCCGTGGGACCGC
>CM041639.1:30878858-30963719 GCA_023333625.1 Bothriochloa decipiens | reverse complement strand
GGCTCAGGTGAGCTGAACGGCGGGCAGACATCCTGCTTCAAGATCATCAGACTTAGGGACAAGTGTAAGTGATATGATTTATTATCAACTTAGCTAAGTAATTTAAACTGATTTAATTAATTTAAAACATTTTTATCTATCCAACACTCATTCACAGAATGAAGGATATAATGATAGCCTAGGAGGTCAAATCATCAATTATCCGATAACAGTTGATTACAAAGCCATACATCGAATAAAAGAATACAATAGAGGGGGTTACATAAATTATTACATCGCCACATGGCAGAAACATCAGAGTATCTAGCATCCAGAATAGCTATGGAAGTAGACGGGATATCGCGAAAGCATCTTCTTGCACCATCTTGAGCGTAGGCACGAGACCATCTAATCCTTTTGTGTTTCTAGGGCATCGACTAGCCATCATCCAAACTTGAATCCAAATTTTTAGTACATTTTGTACTGGCCACATCTCCCACCCTATGCTTTGCTTTTGCTATGTAGTATTTGGTGGATGCAAAGGATATATAATCAAAGAGGCCTAATATATGGTTGTAGTTTCCTATGCAAGTAGTGACCAATATTACACAAATATAGTTCATCAAGTTTTTACCCATCTCATCCACATATCCATCCCATCCCATCACCATCACACACATCTCACACTCTCGCACTCAGTCGACAGGTCCAACTCCCTCTCGGAGCCTGTCTCAGCAGCTCACAACCGGAAGGGTAACACCAGGGGGAGAATAGAAGGACTCATCTCACTACTCCCAAGAAGCGTAGGTCAAGGGAAGGGCCATACCGAGGCCACGTACTATATATAGATTCAAAACTCTGCAGAGCGTGTACTCCCGTAACCACAAGATCACAATCATCGGTGGTGTGCTCCACGTATGCTGATTCCAGCTGCTTTCTAACTGGTGCAATACCACCCTACCACATAGTACTAGGACATCCCAGATAAATACCATCGGCACACTGAGATTGTGAGGCGTAGTTACCCGGGCTTCCAAGGTAACCATGCGGATTTAAGGAGGGTGTGGATCCCAAACGCCCATACCTCCCGACACTATCTGCTAACCACCTAGTAGTAGTGGCACTGTCCTAGTTAGTCAGACATCCGTCCCCCACCCATTCAGGGGCGAGCAGTGAGCACGTAGGTCCCAAGGTTTCGGTTCTCAAGAGATATCAGGTCCTACGGGGATCAGACATGATTATCTTCTCATAGGGACTAAAACAGTCTGTGCTAAAACAGCACCTCCTACCCGAGGCTTTGCTCCACAAAGGCTCTCACCCTCAGGATCACGATATACCTCATAATGTGCCCGCCACAAGCACCTCTCACGGGGATGCCTAGAACACATCCCCCGGCAAGACTTGCCCCAAGGCTCGTCATAGAATCCTGTCCAATCGACTCAACCCTCACCACACACCCAAGACACACGCAGCACTCTCCCCAAGTAAAGTGGCACCACATGCCTTAACCATATACGATACCATACTCTCCACCATGCATCACATCATAGATATAAGCGTAGTAGAAGTAAAACATCATAAGTAAATAAGCATGTGTCTAGCCTATCAGCGGGTGTGTAGGAGTAAGGTTGCGTTAAGGTAAAGGCTCATCAAGCAATTCTATCATACAACCTATCATCAAATGATATTCATAAATAAAGCACTAGCAAACTAGATATTATACCATGCGTAATAGGATTCTACAAGGTTGGGTGGGGTGTGGCACCTAAATAGCTATCACTCAAGTCCTCCCTCAAGTCCTTGGTGCGCTCCTAGTCCTCCTCCTCGGGTAACTCCTTCGTGGGATCTGAAATTGAGACATAATGGTCGTGGGAGCGACCCTTATTGATCAATCACAAAGAACCAAATGAAATCCAATAAATCCAAATGTAATTATACACAAGCCTATGATATAGAGCTTATTTTTATGAAAATTTGGACACCTGGTTCATAATTTTCGGAGTTCGTATGGAGAAGTTATGAATTTTATAAGATTTATCCATATTCTAAAAAAGAAAAAGGGAAGTTAAATCTTGGGCTGACACGTGGTAGCGTTGGATTGGTCCACGTGGCGCTGTGGTCCAGAAGTCAAAGCACAGGGCTGACGTCATGCCAACATAATGCTGACGTCATCACTACCAGGTGGGTCCAGGCCAAACAAGTGGCCTACAGGTGGGTCCAGACAGTCCAGTAAATGACAGGTGGGACCAGGGTCAATGGTCAGCGTTGAATGGTAAATGGTTAACGGGGCCCACTCCAAGTTTTGGCGGGCCTGGATAGGGCCGGGTGCGGGCTGGACTCGGCCGGGCCGGCCCGGACACGTCTCGCCCAACGGAACTGGCCACGTGACAGATCTGGTTCCAGTGGGCTGTGGTCTACGGCTTGGCTATCCACGGACTCGGTCCATGGTGGACTAAAGGCAGAGATGCCAGGTGGCTTATCTCCAATGGTCCAGGCTGGCGCAAGAAGTGGACTTGGTCTACACGGGTACAGGGGAAATCCCCTTTCTTCTCCCCGCGCGGGTGCAAGCATGGCGGTGCTGCCACCGGTGGCAAGCGGCACGGCGGCTCCGGCCGGCCTTGCTGCTTAAGAGCTGTGGCTACGACATCGTAGGGCCGTGGCAAAGCCGACTGTGAGGTCACGGTAGGCTGGCGGGGCACTGGCTGGCCGTCGCGCGTGATGCAACGGCGCGGAGCGGCGGTGGCACGGCTGCAGGGCACCATGGTGTGTGGGAAGTGGCTTAGGCTAGCGCTACGGTGGTGCTAGGTGCAGGCGAATGCAACGTCAGGGTCCTAGCGGACTCGCGGTGCTTTGGCATGCTGGCGTAGGTGCGGCGGCGGTGGCGAATGGTGGGGCGGCGGTGGCGAGGCACTGAGGCGCGAGAGGAGTGGCTCTGGAACACGCAATAGCATTGCGAGACTACAGCGAACGCGGTCGTGAGCACTAATTTGGTCAAGAGGTCCCTTACTCGACCACAGACGACGACAGCGGCGGCGGAGAGGACATGGACGGCGATGATGAAACAACGTCCAAAGCTCCGAGTTGACCTCCATCTTCTGATTGGAGCAGCTAGGAGCTCCATAACCTAGCTAACGCAATGGCGCAGGGCATGGCAGGGCGTGCGCGACTGCGAGAGCCATGACGGCGCTCCGGCGGCCCGAGTCCAGGAAGACCGAGGGAAGCAAAGCAGCGCGCCCTCACTGAGGTCCATGCTAGCTCCTAAAAGGTTGCCCTATGGGCGTTCTAGGCGATGTCGAGGCCAGCAAAGGGGTTAATGAAGCCTCTAGCACAACGGAATGACATGAACGCGACGTCGCTCTGGCGACGACCCTGGACGCTCTAGAGCGGCGACGAGCAACAGAGCATGGTGGGAGACAGCGTGATGCTCACCGTGGTGCTGTCATGTAGAGACAGAGTAGAGCAGGGTCACGGAGGCGGTCGTGGTCGCAGGGGCTCGTGGTTCAGTCAGCGTAGCTTGCGCGTTGTGTCCTCGGTGCCACTCGTCACCGAGCTCGTGGCTTGGTGCGGACGTGTCTCGGGCGAAGATGAAGAGGAGGCATGCGCGGAGGGCGGTGTTGCGGTGCCAAGGTGAGGCCGAGGCGCACGCCGCGTGGGCTCGTGATGCTGACGGGCGCGGGCGAGGTGACGGCGGACGGAGCTCTGATCCCCTCCTCCTTCACTTCTCTCTCAGCTTTGGCTTAGACAAGGGCACCATGGGGGCTTACCTGATGGCGGCGTGGCGATGGGGAAACCCTAAAGGGCGTCGAGCTCCTCCTTTTATAGAGCGGCACGGCGGCGGCCATGGAGGATGGACGGTATCGATGGCTGATGCCGATCGGGCGGTTGGGCACGCGCGGGGCTAGCGTTAGGGTTCCACGGCGTAGGCAGGTGGCATGGATGGCTTGGCGTGTGGCCGGGCACAGGCGAACGACATTGGGCGCCATGGACAAAAATGGAGCTTCCGACGTGACAGTGCGGTGGCCATTTGTAGGTGCTGACGGGTGGGGTCCAGCCGTCAGCGAGCGAGCGTGAGTGGGCGAGTGGTGCTGGTGCTGCGCGGCCTTGCTAGGCCACCTGGCTACTTGGGCCACGGCAGCGCAGGCGATGGCAGTTGCTGGGCTGTGCGCTAGCAAGCTGGGAGGCAAAGGCAGGCGTAGGCAGGGCAGGCCGCGTGGGCCAGCGCGCGAGCGGGGAGGCAGGCCGTGGCTGCATGCCTGGTTGGGCTGCTGGCTAGCTATCGTGGGCTGCACGGGGGAGAGAGGCAGCAGGCCAGCTTGGAGAGCTCGTTGGGCTAGGCTGGTTGCCTCATTCTACTTCTCCCCTTTCTCTAATTCCTTTTCTATTTCTTCCCAAGCTCCTAATCAAACCAAGTTAGGATTTGTTAGTGCTAGCAGTTAGTGATCATGATACACACGTCATGATAGGTCCACTAGGGTCTCAAGGGTATGTTGGCACCATTTCCAAGGTTAGTATAAATATATACATACATGTGATAAAAGGTTATTGATTTTATTAGCAATACATAAAATCAAATAAGAAGCAAATCAAACTCTTGTAAGTTAAATGCAAATGATTCACTAACATTAGGTGCTACTTGTGTAACTATTGGATGGTTTTCTACATGACACTCACCAACCAAAGGTTGTTTTAGAAAACAAAATTTTGTTTGTTGTGATTTTTGGTGTTCGAATTTTTAGGGTTGTTACACGATGGACCAAGACAGTTATGTTATGAAATGAATCATATCATTTGTTGATCGTGTCGGTGCATGCGTTGCTTTGCACATTAAAGATGATGGTAGAAATGGAGATGCAAAAGGCAAAGGTATAACCTAGGGCATTTCATTTTACCGGTCATAAGGTGTGTAGAGAAATTGATGACCAAATTTAGGATTGATAAGTCATAATATCAAGAGGAGAAAGCTTGTTTGCATATCGGTCATCTAGTGTCACTTGAGCAACCTAACAATACGACATGCTAGGATCGAGTGGTGTTGTGAGATCAAGAGAAAAACCTTTGAAAATGATTGTGAAAATGCTAACACACCAATTTAGCCCTTTCGAGAAAATAAAGTGTATATCTATTGCGTCGGAGCAGAGGAACACTCGTCGGATGCTAGCCCAGCATCCGACGCATTGTCGGCTGGTCAGCTGGTGGAGCGACACGTCTGGTGCGTCCGACAGTCTAGCAATGGACACGTGACGTCAATGTCCGAAGTTGGTGAGGTTGGCAGCGTGTGCATGAGGTGAACGCGTTGGACGCTGCCGCGGTGCGTCCGACGGTCAGGCGTCACATGTTTGACGATGGTTGTGTTTTGCATCTTCTCTAGGCTGCGTCCGACGGTGCGGAGTAGCATCCGGAGGGCAGCGTCGGACGCATCTGCCGCCTGTGTCTTGAGCACATTTGGGATTTAGCCATTTGCAGTTTACGGTCGAATTCAAAAGGCTAGGACACATGGCAGCTTGTAGAGCGTCAGACGCTGCGTTCCATGGTGGGCGCCTGGCACGTCCGACACTCATGGTTTTTGCCGAGTGAAGGGGCAATGGTTATTTCAGCCCATGGGGCTATAAATAGATGTGTCGGTCGGCTTTGGCCAGTGGTTGAGCACACTACAGCCTTGGTGGCTTGTGTTGTGATGCTTGGATACCCTCTAACTCATATGTGCTTGATAAAGATCATTTGATAGTGTGAGAGAGTGATTCTAGTATGATTGCATTGAGAGATTGCATCGTGTGGCACTAGGTGTTCGTGTTGCAAGCTCATGGGCTTGTTACTCTCAGAGGTTGCCACCTCCTAGATAGCTTGGTGGCAAGGGACTTCGTGAGGCACGCAAAAGATATTGTGTGGTGCTCTGAAGGAGGATTTGTGAGAGGTTTTGTATTCACCTTGAGGAGATCACGAAGAATAGCTCTATTGGATTACTCATGTCATTGAGTTTTGACACTTGTCTGTGTGGGTTCGCTTGTGGTGCCTTTGGGGAAGCGTGCCTTGAGGGACTTGACTTGAGGGCTAAATAACAGAGGAACCACCCTAGGTGTTGGTCAACACAAGAGGACATAGCTTGGTGGCAACCAAGTGAACCTCGAGAAAAATCATCATGTTATCTTGTGTTCACTCTTTGCGGTGGTTTGCAATCTTCTTCACAAGCATTGTATTTACATTCTTATATATCTTGCTTGTGTTGTTCCTCTTAGTGATCAGTTAGCTTGTGTAGCTTCTCATCTTATTCCTTGTGTAGCTAGAAGTACATTCCCTTGTGTTTCTTAGTTTGTGTAACTAGAAGTGTTGTTTTGGAAGGACAATTGGATAGGGAGTGTCTTATGGGATTCCTTTCCAGATATTGCCACATTTGCTCTAAATGAAAATATTTCGGTCAGAGAGGTAGTTGATGCTAGCAGCCTGGAGGAGCTATTTCGACATCCCAATCTTGCATCAGGCAGCGCTCCAACTTCAGCAATTGAATGAGCTAATCCAGGGTCATTCCATTACAGACAGTGCTAATCAGAGGACATTCAGTTGGGGTTCCAACAGTTTCAAAACCTCAAAAATGTATAAATTGGCCTTTGCTGATCTAGAGTCTCCAGAGGTTCTATGTTGGGTATGGAAAAGCAAGGTGACACCTAGAGTAAAGTTTTTTGCTTGGCTCATATTCATGGACAGGTTAAACACTAGAAACATGCTATCTAGACGTCACTTTAATGTACAGCCCAACAGCTTATGTGTTCTCTGTCCTAATAACTGTGAAGAGACCATTGAACATCTCTTCTTTAGCTGCTCCTTTGCCAAGAGGTTCTGGGAGAAAGTTGACATCAAATGGACCCGAGACAGTAACCTCCATACCAGAGTGAGAAGAAGCAAACTAAGGAACCAGAAGGCGTTCTTCATGGAGATATTCTTGCTTTCAGCCTGGGAATTATGGAAGGTGAGGAACAGAATGATCTTCGATGGTGTCCAAGATTCCATTGACAGATGGTTGTTCAACTTCAAACAAGAGGCCTCGCTTCAGTCCCACCGCATCAAAGAGTCAAATAGACCAGTTGTGCTGCTTTGGCTCGATGCTTTGTAATCGGCTCATGTATTTTTTTGATGTTCTGCTCTTCTTCTTTGTCCCTGGTTCCCCTCCCTCCCTTAGTCCCCAGGTAGCTTCCCCCCTCTCTCTTTCTTTTCCTCTTGTATATATGGCCTGTACTTTTGTTCTCTTTTTATAAAATTTCCAAGACCGTGGGGAACTCCCCCACGGTATTTTGCGTCAAAAAATTTCTTGGAAACTCCAAATCAAAGAAATAAACCCCTCACGAGTCAACCACAAAGTATATTCAAGGCATATAATTAATCTAGGAGCTATGGGCCTGCAACACAAGAGATGAATCAAAGATCAAATAAAATCAGCAATTGCCCAAAATACCAGAACCGAACACATCTAGTATTCACGGGTTGGACAGTTGCACCTCTAAACTTGCTCCTTTCGATTCCTATTTTCAATCCAAGCTGCAGATACCTGCTATATATAATATGAATCATAGAGAACCTGCACAATAGGTTGAATACCACAAGAGAACCAAAAATATCAAACGAAGACAAGATGAGACATGATATTTGTTTTACCAAAGTTCGGTCTCCATCGAGACCTAATCTCCGTTGAGGAAGCTGTGGGAGACCCAAAGAGTCAATCTAGAGGATACCACGGAGGTCACTCTAGTGGTAGTCTTTTCCAACTCCTTTACTTTGGGGTTCCCCCTAGAGGACCAAAAAGGATACTCTAGCCGGAGTGTATTCCAACTCCTTTTTCTCCTTCCAATAGATGATTTCTTCCCTTGCGTTGGCGAAATCTAACCATTATAGACTTTTCGAGGCACACAACAATCTCTAGATGTTCTCCGATGACACCTAACCGTCTAGGACCAAAGAGTACAAGAGTAACAAATGAGAATCACGAAATAGACAATATGCTCAAGTGCTCAAGTGGTGGCTTGCTTACAAATTTGAATCTCTCTCAACCCACAAGTTGGATTTGTCGATTTGGATCAATCACTCACTAAGAGAGGGTTTGGGAGAGTTAGCAAGGCTAAAAAATGTGTATTGGAACCAGTAAAAACAGCAGCCCACGAAGGAGAGGGCTTGTGGGTATTTATCGCCACTTTGAAAAAGTAGCCATTTTCTAGTCGTTGGGCTCAGATCAGCAATACCGGACACGTCCAGTATTTCCAGGATAGTCAGTTCCGTAGCCACCGGTAGTACCAGTGAAACACTAGAAGTATCGGTAGGGCAAATCCGTGTGTGTAACATGCGCATCACAAATATCGGACACATCCAGTATTTTCTGTGCAGCTCCCAAATACTGGACACGTCTGGTATGAGTACCAGACACGTCCGGTATTTTTTGCGTAGCACCACTAATTAGTACTTTTCAAAAGATTTTCTTTCAAACTCTCATGGGTACACTTGAGCACTTAAGAATATAAATTAATGAACATAAAACATCCCTCTTAATAGTACGGTTTTCCTATTAACTCAAGATTGAATGAAGAATAAATATAAACCTCTTGAATTGCTTTCTTTTAATCAAAGCCGATTCTTTCAATCATTGTCAAGTGAGGGTGTCAACATGTCAACTTTGATTTCTTCTTGAGCACAACCGTCTTGAGCACGTGACTTGATTACATTCATCAAATAGAGATGATTTCAAATGTACCAAGTCACTTTCATCAAATATTCCAATAGTGATTTGATCCTTCAAATCAATATGACCTTCAACACTTGATTAGTACCTCAACTAAATGCAAGTACTTTCTTCTTCACCCTAACTAGGTTCTTCAGCTGTTAAGCCATAGCTTGCCTTCACCCTTGCTTAATATCTTGAAGTCTTTCCTTACTATCTTCACCATTTGTATAATTATCTCAGAAAAATTCCACATAACCCCCTGAACTATGGCACAGGGTCTGATTTATGGTGTAAAAACCAGGCATGTGGCACATTAAACTTTGATTTGCAGTTCAATTTATCCCCTGGGCTATTTTGTAGGGCGGTATTGGCCAACATGGCGCCCAGCGTGGCAGCCGCGGCCATGCCAGCCCTTGGCCCCACGCGTCAGAAAGCCCATGGGCTGAAATATGCCACCACCTAATCCATTTTTGTCTGCCTCCCTTAGTCTCTGCCCACTTCAACACACGCTCCCATGCCAGCGATACGACAACGACACTAGGGTTCCCATGGTGGAGGAGGAAGCAGCTCGTCCCCCTTCTTGTTCGTGGCCGCTGAGCCGATGGCGCAATTAAGCGGCCGTTCTTCTCGAGGGTCGGCTTCAGCGGCTCATGTTAGCGTCAGCGCTGTCACCGGCTACAGCGGTCTTGGGTCGCCGGTGCCGTACCGCATCGTTCACTGGAGTACATGCCCCCAAAGGAATGCTGGTGTGTGCCACCTGTGAAGGCTTGTAGGTGGATCTCCTTGAGTGACCGGTCCCCTGGCCATAGGTACTAGCGATGCCCAAGGGCTGGGGTAAGTTGTCTTCTCAATCCCCAAATCCAATTCTCATTTTTGATGGAAATGTGCATGATTTGGTGAAGTTTGCAAAGTACAAGGGACTGTGGGTACTATGAATGGGTTGAGGATGATGCACCTGAATGGTACAAGGAGCTATTTGGTGACCTGCATGATGAGGTGTGGAGGTTGAGGAAGCTGATTCAGGATGGCATTGTTGATGATGGCTCTAAGGGTCCAATGCAGCATGTTCAGCAGCTTCAAAAGGTGAATCAGTTCCTACAAAACAAGCTCATGAAGAAGGAATCAGAGATTGAAGCAAAGGACAAGGATTTGCAGAGGAAGGACAAGGAGATAGAAGATTTGAAAGCCAAGTTGAAGAAGAAGTATTGCACTGATTTCTTTGTGTTATTTAGTTTGTTTCTTCTAGGCATTGTTGTTGCCATGGTGTGTAATGGCAAGATTGTGTGATGCCTTACCAACTTATCTTTGTGACTTGTAGGATGAAGCTTTTGAATGTAAGATAACATTTATCTTTGTTGCCTGGTGAAATGAAAATTGTGTGGGCTGTTTGAAAATCTGTCTAATGTTTGTGTGTGTTGTGTTGCCATCATGGCCAGTGCATAATCAGATGACAAATGAAAACTACATATCAAAATGACACATGAAAATGAACATCCAAGGCTAGATAGATATGTTTCATTACATAGCATGTCTGGCATAACTTAGATGCATGAAACATCCTAGGGCAGATACATAAGTTTGATTACATAGCATGTTTGTCATAGAAAGAGTTTCTTTCTCCAAAAGCATGTCTGGTTTGGCTAATGAAACCTAGTACTTGGGTTTCATTACATCAATTTTCTATTTTACAAAAGACTTGCATCATCCAAAAGTTGTGCACATGCTGCCTAGAAACTAGCCTCAGTAGTTATCTCCAAACATGAGATGGGCCAGTCTATTTACACCTCCACCTGCTCTGGCTCATCCACTTCCACCTCCTCTTGCTCTTCTAGTTGATCTTGCTCTAGCTCTTCCACTTGTACTTCCACCTGTTGTGCCAGCTTGACTTGAACTTGCATGTTGGCTTGATGCAGCTCTTGCAGCTTGAGTAGCACTTGTAGTTTTCCTTGTTCTTGCAGCTGGACTGCCTTTGAGTTGGTGCTTGACTTCCTTGGGTTGGAATAAGCTGAGAAGCACTTGTTGTAGCTCTTACAGCTAGACTTGGTCTTGCAGATGGACTTGGTCTTGCAGCTGACCTTGCCTACCCAACATGAGGTCCATTAAATGGATTACAACATAATATAGTACATGTCAATTACAATATGAGAGTAGTAGTAATTCTTACCTTCTTAGTTGTCCCAGCACTTGTCCCAACACCTGCTGCCTCTGCTTCCTTCCTCTTCCTGTTTTTCTCTCTTGTAATGTGAGCCATATCCTTGTTGCCAGCTAGGGGGTTTTTGGGACACCTTCTGGAATTATGATCATTTTTACCACATAATCTACAGCTCATTTTAATCCCAACCTTGCTGAGCTTGATTCCTTTAGGTTGTTCCTGTGCCTTCCTTTTTCTCTGTGTCTTGGGCCTGCCAGGCATCTTCACATATGGTGGTGGTAATGGTCTAGGCATGTCAGCTATTGGCCAATTGGCCTCACCATCTACAGGCATCAAAACATGTTCATAGGTCCTCATGTATGTTGATTTGTTGTAGCATTTAGCAATGTAGTCTTCTAGTTTGTAAGATGCTTTTTAGATTGAGCTTAGGCCATGACAGCAAGGTAGGCCAGACAGTTGCCAATAATCACAAGTGCACTCCCTTGTCATCAACTTCACTATGTATTTCCTATTTTCCCAATCTACCACTTCAAACCCATCAGCACCATTCCACAACACATTACACTTCCTAGACAGGTCAATGTTCATCTTGAGCTTCTTGAAAATATTCGGACAAATATTTCTAATCCACTTCTCAGCTCTTGTTCTGTTCTCTTAAATCCTAACCATTGCCTTCTTCCTTATTGCTTCACACATAGATATGAATGGATAGAATCTAGCTTCCATGATACTATGTTGAAACTATCACACATGTTATCAATTGAGTCACAGTTACTGCCTACCCTAAAGAAAGCTCTGCTCTAGTGCTCTGGTGAGGTGGTCATCATGTCCCTGGCACCTTCTAGAGTGTCTTGAGCAAGGTAAGCTTTGTACATGTTGAATAGAGTCCTACTTGAAGCCTTTGCACACCTCCACCACTTCTTTTGCAGCTTTTTGCCTGTGTACTTCTTCCTACAGTTGGCATAGATGTGCCTTACACACATCATATGCTCTGCATTGGGAACTAATTCCTTTACTGCTTTCAAGAGTCCCTGCAAAGACAATAATGAGTCCAAGTGCACAAAGTTATGCAAATGAAGTGCTTTGCAAATGAAGTTATGCACAAACTTATCTTTTGCTAATCTAAAATTATCACCCACTCTTGGCCTCCATTACTGATGCTGAGGTCCTTCTGCAGCAAAGACAGGAACCACTACCGGGTGTCATAGTTTTCTATTGGAACTGCTACCCAAGCAACTGGATACATCTGGTTATTGGCATCCCTCCCAATGGCACACAATAAATTTCCATTGTTAGCACCCTTGAACTGGCAACCATCCAATCCTATCACTTTCCTACAACCTGCAAGCAAGCCTTTCTTAAGAGCATCAAAATAGACTAGAACCTCTCAAAGACTGCCTTATCTGTAATGTTAGGGTCTAGACATACAACAACTGTACTGCCAGGATTGGACTTAAGTAGCTCAAGATGGTAGTCATATACTTGGCTATACTTCCTAGACATAGCATCAAGTGCCTGCTTCACAATGGACTTAGCCCTCTTGCACTTGGAAATGGAAACATCTGCAAGAAAGTCCTTCAGGACAGTAGCCTGAATGAGAGGAGCAGACCAAGTAGGGTTGTACTTGATCTATTGGTAGTAGTGATTTGCAATCACCCTTGCAGTAACTAGGTTTTGTCCCTCCTGGGTGGGCAAGTGTGCACATCTGAAAATGTCACCACCTTAAACCATTTAGACCTTGTAGTCTTTGACCCATAAATCCTCCAGTTGCACCCAGGCTAGTCACAGAAATCCCTCACCTTTGACTCCTCCTCTTTGTCAAAATGGAGAGACTTGTGTGCCTTCAGTCCATACTTGATAAGGGCATTCTTGAACTGCATGCTGTCAGTGAAAGCCATGCCAAGTGAGAAAACTGGCAGCTCTGCCTTACTATCAAACCTATTCTCCACTGACTTCCACCTTTGAGTTTCCCTATCACTACTCTCCTCATATGAGTAGTCTTCACTTGAATCAAGATATGGACTTCCAGGTCCATCCAAGTTTGGTACTTCATCAACCAAATCCTCTGCTCTGATGTCCCCAATTGGATTGGCATGCATCCCCAACTTATGTGTCCTGATGTTCCTCTTAATCTGCCTTGCATAGTTTCTGAGTTGAATAGTCTCTTCATCATCTGCAAAGCTATCCTCATCTGCTGGCTGCTTGTAGTCTTCATCAGATGAATCATCAGATTCCTCACCATCCACAACCTCTGCTCCATCCTTTGTTACTGCAAGACCCTTGCCTTTATCTTTTGAATCTGACTTTTCCACTTCATCATCAGGGATGTCTTCATAATTGTCTTCTTCTCCACCTCCATCATCACCCTTCCAAATGTCCTAATCATGTGCATTGAGCTCCATACCAACCTCCTCAGCATACATGTCAACACATTTGTAACCAATGTGATGAGAAGCTATGATATTGCATGACTCATCATCAACCAACAACACAAGCCCATTACTTTCATGCTTGCCAGGAATCAACCAGTACAACCTCAGTACACTATCAAGCTTGAAGTGATCAGAGAGGTGGCCGAAGATCTCAAAGTATATCAATCCATGACTCAGCGATGTCTCCATCAACATAGAACTGCGTGCCTCCCACGGTGGTAAAACTCCCACCATAGTGAAATCTAATGCAAATCCGGTCATCCATCCCTGCCATCGACATACACACACTCAGAACAAGAATAGGAAAAGTAGGATTTTTTTTCATAATTTTGTGAACCCTAACACTACATCATCTGTAACAAATAGGCAAAGAACATCACAGAGACATGGCACATACTCAATCGCTTGGCCACAACCACACCTACAACCACAATGAAACCTAATCTCGACGCCAAGAAACCCCCAATTTCCGCCCTAACCAGCACTGTGCAAACTAAACAACAAAAATGACAAGAACTCAAATCGGGTCATAGTGGTAGGAGGTTCAGACCTGATTGATGTGCAGAGGCCCCATCAACGTGTCGTGCACCCGATCATCGCCGTCGCGCCGCCCTAGTCGTTGGAGACAGAGGAGAAAACAAGAGAAGAATTGGGAGACCGTGGGCGGAGGGGGAGTGGAACGGGCAGAGCGAAAGGGAGGCAGAGGGGCGCGTATTCAGCCCGTGGGCTTCCTGATGCGCGGGACCAAGGGCCAGCGTGGTCGCGGCTGCCACGCTGGGCGCCACGTCGGCCAATACCGCCCTGCAAAACAGCCCAGGGGGAAAATTGAACTGCAAATCAAAGTTTAATGTGCCACATGCCCGGTTTTATAGGTTAAGCCATAAATCAAACCATGTGCCATAGTTGAGGGGTTATGTGGACTTTTTCCTTATTTTAATGTAGCAAGCTTTGAATGGGAGACCATTCCATATGCAATGCCTCATGTCTCATTATCTAACTCAACATGCTTGCTTTCTTATGAATGATAGAAATCTCACAACAAATGGTCCTTTGCATGAATTCCATTTGCATTGTTGTCTTGTTCTTGATATAGATTGCTTATATGACAACACATCATTTTGGTCTTATACACTTAATTAAGTACCTGTGAGATAACTAAGTTTTTGTCCAACACTTAACAAATATGTTAGATCTTTAATCGTGTTTATCATTCAATCATCCAAAATTCACTAAAGGGCTAGATGCACTTTTAATCTCCCCTTTTTGGTGATTGATGACAACCCGATTAAAGCTTAAAAAAGGATATAAAATTTATGCTTTTAAATTCAATGATATAGATAGAGCTCCCCCTTATTTTATGCATATGAGTGAAAGTCATATAAATGGCCTCAAATGCCAAGTTGCATAAATTAAGTCAAATGGAAAGGCTCCCCCTATACCACTGCATTCGTGGGGTGCATGTGCGTGACAAGTAAAACCGTGATGCATATGACATGTTATATCACACAAGAATAAATATAAAAGCATCGCACCATACATTTTCACACTAAAAGCATGCATGGTCCTCATAAATGTAAATACAACATTAAAATCACACACATAGCACTCATCACGATATTTCTTAAGTCCACAAACCACTAATAGAGATAAAGATCATGTCTCATGAGATACATCCATTCAGCCACAAAGTCTCATCTCATACATGATACACAGATAATGGCTCAATTCAACAAAAGCTACAGGCTGCAGTACATAAATTTCATAAATTTCAGGTACACATGAAAAAAAAAATCCTGTTTGTCATCTATCTCCATAAAAGGGCATAAAAAATTAACAAAGCACAAGGGAGAGCTGCAAGCTGTAGATCACTCATAATCATCATCATCATAGTCACCATCATCTCTACCATCATCCTCATCATCTGAACGTGGAGCACCAGATGGGTGAGACGAACTCTGACCATGAGCACCAAATCCATAGTCGCTGGACTGTCTCTGACAGAACTCATCATACTTTCTATCATATCTGATCTGCTGCTGCTCCTCTGTCTCAGGCTCACTAGGTTCTGAAATAGGAGATCTTGGAGGTAACATCTCAAGCCGAGCATGAATCAGCTTGAGAGTCCGAGTGTCCTTTCTCCTAGCCTCTCGCTCCTTCGGCTGTGTAGTCCGAACATCTTTGCACATCCCAAAGATAGCACTCAAGAAACTATGACTGGGTATATGAGGACTACTACGGCGTGAAGTGGAACGTGGAGAAGCACGTGGTGGAGGAGAAGCTCTTCCTTCTAGTCCATCTGCCTGTGCTACTGCTCCTCCTGGACCAGGCGGCGGTACTCCAATCTCTGTCAAATTAGCCACAATCTGCAAAACCTTGTGTGCCTCATCATACTCAAATGTGTGTCCTGTTATTTGCTCAATCATGTGCATAATGTAGGGAGCAAAGCCACAGCCCTTGAGGGGGCCTCTCACCAACACTCTGTATCTCACGCCAGATAAAGTCAAAGATACTGAAAGGCTCTGCATCTGGTGCCATCCTGTGGAGAAGGTTTCTGGAATAGTCAGAAATAACTCCCTTCTCACCACCCTTGCAGTCAATAGTTTTTCTGAACATCCTGTCCAGATACCTATAGGTAGGGTGAAGACCATCATGTACACATGCTCAGAGTGAATCTTGTGATTTTTAAGGTCGTCCTTTGGAATGCCAAGATAGAGTGCAAAGGTCTCATAGTCAACACTGTACCAATCACCATCCAACATACAATGCATACGTCTCGGCTCTTCTTCAACAAACAATGTAGCATAAAACTGAGCAATAACCTCTGTATTCCAGTCATGCCTGAACTCCATAAGTTTGTACACACCTGTACGCTGGCAAGCTGTAATAGCATCTTCCAGTCTACCCACTGAGACCTGATCACAATTGGATTTCTAGAGAGTATCACACTAGAGTAAAAATTCATGTGAAACATAGTTTGAAAGCGATGATCATATTTAATCTTGGGCAATTTTCTAGGATCAATCTTCCTTTGTTCTCTAGCTCTCTCAGTCATACCCTTCCTTTTGTAATTAACTCTTTCAACATATTGGGGTAACCTTTTGGGAGAATCTACCTCAAGAAGACCAAAGTTTTTAGGAGAAATGGGCTGCTCTTGCTGAGGTGAATACTGAGCTGTAGGTGCTGGCTCATCATCCTGGATTTCATCATTACCATCAAAGCTAGCATCTTCTGATCCTCTAACAGTGCTCTTCCCCTTTCTTGTCTCTTCTGTAAACTCATCTGTATCTGTGTCAGAGGAAGAACTGCTATCACCATCTCTGTACTTTGGAGTTCCCCTAGCTGCTCTAGTGGGTCTCCTACTGTTGGTCTGCTGCTCACTGTGCTTGGAGTGCATGTCCTGTCTAGCCTTCTTGTTCTTTTCAAAGGCAGGATCATGCTTGGCCTGGGACCGAGGCTCTAACCGTCCATCGTTGGCACGTCGACTTTTCATTGCTGCCCTGTAACCAAATCGATCCCAAATAGATCTTAGAAGCATGTTCAGATAATTTTCTTACGTTACAGTGAGAAGCAAGAATGTAGACTAATGTTGCCATGTTGGTACGAGCACCTTGAGCATATCGAGCTCCTAGGTTCACAAAAACATTTGAATACAAGCAATCCAGGCTCTAACTGTAATTAGTGATTGAATTAAACAAAAGGTGCAGAAAAGAAATCTGCAATGCTGGGAATACCGGACATGTCCGGTATGCATACTGGACACGTCCGGTATATGCGCACAGCAGCCCCAGCCTGGGGACCCTCGATTCAATCTTTCACCAATTCAATCCAAATTTTCACTACGGCTTCAAGACCACCAATGCAGCATCATGACCAACTGATTTTGAAATTGAAGCACTATCCATCAGATCGAACTAAGTTCCAGGATTGAATCCAAATGCAAACGAGCAGGCAATCGATTCTTGATAAAGACAACGATTCAATCCATCTCCCTTCCTTGCCTTCTCCTTGCTCCTTCTCTTTGCTTTGATCACCAATGCAGCAAATTGCGGCAGCTGCTTGTGGGGGCTCTGCGTGCTACTGCTGATACGTACTGGCAGCGCGTTGCAGAGCAGAGGAAGCAGCGCGAGGTGCGGAGGCTATGCAGTGGAGCGGCGACAGTTGCGGCAGAGGGCAGGGTGCGGCTGCGGACACGAGCGGCGAGGAGAGGCGCGGAGCGCTGGTGCGAGGAAGAGAGGCGGCGGTTGCGGATGCTACAGGAGAAGAGAGTTGGCTGCGGACCAAGGCCGAAGGGGTGCCTGACCCTTTTACTCTCGTGAATACCGGACACGGCCGGGTACAATACCGGACACGTCCAGATTTTACGAACTTGCCTTTTTTTTTGCTCCAAATTGACTTCTCTTAATTCCTAAATTCTTAGTCCAAGACAATATCTTTCCTTGATCCAAATGGGCGGTACCGCTTTTCTTATCCAAATTGAAATTTCGAAGTATTTCTTTGCATTTCTTCTTATTTGCATACAATTAATTCTGAAGCCTGAGTTTTCCTTCAGACAGTCACAACATGGAATTTATTCTTGCTTGCAGATCACCAGTTCTTAAGTTTGAGTTCGCACTAATGGTTAGTTCTGCTCTCGGTTGCAATCTTCACGTATCGTTGTCAGAGATGAACTGAAATTTGGCGCTTATCTATTTTTTATAAGTGTGTAGAATTATGTGCTATAATGCTGATTTGTGTGTGAGCAACACGCTCTACTTGCAGCTTTCTTTTGAAGATGACAGATATTTTTTTTTTTGTCGAAGTCTCCTTATCCAATAATCTGTCTTGTGCTTGAGGTACATATGGATTTATTATTACTTCATTCTTATAGAACTTATGTATTCATTTCTTTGCTTGCATTAGCTTCTCAGCGAGGGTTTCTTTGGTGAACTTGAACAATAAAATTATTGTGCTACTTTTATCTATTTGACTTTGACCATGTCTTTTGTTTTTCATGACATATCTATGTGTGATATCTTTCATGCAAATTTTCCTGACATATGAGAGCATCAAGGGAATTGCATCTTAGAATTACTTTAGTGATGTGAAGTTCCTTTACATTCATTAGGTGTGATTATTTAATTCATAACTATTTATGTTAATTTATTACAGTTCAGATCTCATGCCACGACTCTTGCCAAGAGAACAATAATTGTAATTGGTTATCGTGGGAGTTTTCAGACTTTTTTCTTGATCATCGTGATCTTTAGCTTCCACTGATAATCCACCTTCTTACCACTTCTGGATAAATGCAGCGGGGCTTCGTGCATCAAACTTACAGAAAAAACATTGGCTCCATTTTGCAATCTAGGTTAAAGCGTATGGCAAGGTTACATATACACTTCTCAAGTATATGCTCACCTTCCTGATCAGATATTTTTGCAAATCATATGCTATGATCCCTGTAAATTTTTTGCTGAATCAAGTACTTTGATCCCTGTAATTTTGTTGCTGAATCATGTGCATTGATCCTTGTAATGTAACTTTGTTGTTGAACTATTCTTTTATCAGCATGTCAAGTAGGAAGCCAATACGCGATTCACGAGTAGAAACAATGAAACAGAGGTTGGTTAGCATGCGAGATGGGGGATAATAAATTGTTTTCTGGATGGGATAATTTATATCTTGATTACCTGTACATGCAAATGAATCCTACGGCTGGAAACTGCCGCAGGATTAATTTGTTTCGCCACGTGAGCCATCAAGTATGGGCGCACGGGGGAAAGTTTGGGCCGAGGGTCTACCTGAATTTTTCCCCCGATTTTCAGATAACACCAATTACCTCATGGAATTTCAGATAAACATACGGATTTGAATCGTTTATATCTTAACTTTGACATGAGGATTTTCGGATAATACCAATTACCTCATGAAATTTGATATTGCACCTGCAACACATGGATATTGACCTACTCCTTTAATAAAGTAAAACCCGTCAGATTTTTAGTATCCAATTTCGACACACAGCGCACAAACGGTGGAGAGTAACATCATCTAATCGGCATTGAGGGGAGGGAAATGTTACACTATGAGACAGCTAAATTTCCGATGACATGAAAGGAATCGTTACAAATTTTGATGGCATATAAAAAATTTTCTTTTTACATGCAATGGGGCGCAACAGTGCTCGCAGCGTCCGGCCAGGGACGAGCCCGAGCCAAGACAACATGGACGGGGAAGAGACATGTCGAGCATCCTGGCTGGACGATGCGGCGCACGGGCACCGATCATGCTCACCCGTTTTGGAAGACAGTATATAAGTAAAATACATAATAAAAGAAAACGAAACCCGTACTATCCAAACGCAAACCAATTAGGCGACTAATAGTATCAAGCTTCAGAGAAAATATTCCCACAGTAAGATGATACAAGCAAAGACTGGTCCAGTGCCAACTGCCAAGCTAGTGCAGCTGGTGTTTGTGTTTCGCTTCACTGTGCATGGAAAACGTACGCGGACGAGCAGAGCTGTACAGTGTGTATGAACTATGAACCCATATATGTTCAGGACTAATGGAGGTTATAAAGACTACTTCATCTATAACAGATTCCTAACTCTGGATATTATGTACTACTACAGTATAGACTGGAACGCCGCACATGGCGAGGCAATAGCAACCTTAGACCGATGGAGGTAGCAGTTTTCCAAAGCACGTCTCTTCAGACCTAGGAAACAGAAAGAACAGCATTAGAAATTGTACCAGAATATGTACTAGATACTGATGTGCAAGGAGACATGTACTAAATGAGATGCCGAATAGTTAAAATATTTTAAGTGAAAGGCACAATAGACAAATACTAATGAGATGCCGTAAGTTTAAATATTATAAGTGAAAGACACAATACAGCGTATACAAGACAATATGATATATCAGATGTAATCTAAAAATCTAAACATTATGATACTTATCAAGCATGCAGAACTACATGTTCTCATGTTTCTTGTAAATGAGGCTATAATATAAGATTTTAGCCATTCCTTGTACATTAAGGATTGTGCACACAGATTATATTCCAACTTATTGCAAGTGAAGTATTAGAGTGGTGAAATTATAGAGAAGCTTTACAGACAGAATTTGTAAAACATGACAGGCTCCGATTTATACGTCAAATAAAATAGTCTGCAAACACTATTCTATTAAGTTCTGGATTTTCATCAGAACTGCTAAACATTAAATCAGAGGTTTCCTCTCATATACCAAAAAGGTCTAAAATGAACAGAAGCAACCAGAAATATGTGGTTCCTTATATGGTGCATAATGTTACCTGTTAAAGCCCTAAAGTTCCACTTCCATCACCTCCATCCTTGTTATCTGGAACCTCCTTGTCAAAAAGATCCTGCAAAGAACGTCCAAGGAACATGTAAATAATGTGTTACATGTCATCAGTGACTCAATGTTTGGTAATTCGGTTGGCGACTTACCAATAACTCCACAATTGATTGACGTTCATTAGGTCTCGGACTAATCATTCCTTTCAGTATTACCAAGTCACCTCTCCAGTTTTCTAGAATGTCTGTACCGTGCACTGCATCATCCAAGTTGAACCACCTTCCCAGGAGCTCAATGTCTAACTCTCGTGCCTGCTCTCTGATCTTCTCGGCCAGCAGCATCAATTTTTTGTAACTTTGTTGCGCACGTGCTTTGCTCCAAAGCGACCTTCCTCGATGGTGTTTCTTGCGGCAGGGCAAAAAAAAGTTCACAATAAACTATTCCTGATGCGAAAATGTCTACCTAAATAGCAAAGAGAAAAGGGTTCAGAAATATTATGTATGCATAATCAATTAACTCTATGGCTTAACACAATATCAATGCTTCACTATGACTAACCCTCTCATTATGTGAAGTGCACGAATTCCCAAGTTCAGGGGCGCAGTACGGTAACGAAGCATAGGTACCAACAGCAGGTTTAGCAGTTTCCTTAGCTGGAAAAGGAAAAGCTTTGTCAATACTTAATGACGCCAAGAAGGATAAAAACCTCTCAACTCAGATTTAAAATAGGGTCAAGACTCAACTGAAGGCTGGGAAATATTTCATTCATGCTACTGTTATTTGAATGAACAGATAAATACCCTTAATAAGAAAAAGAGAGTTCTGTACTTTCAAACATCCTAATACAATAAAAGGTAGATAGAATTGCATATCATGAGCAAACGAAATCTAATTAACACCTTACCAATGCCAAAGTCAATAAGTTTCACCGTCAGATCTGATTCAAGTAGTATGTTCACAGGTTTGATATCTCTGTGCATGACACCATTTTCGTGCATGAATTTCAATACTTCCAAGATCTGTTTGAAAATATGCACGTTGCTCTCTAAGTCAACTTCTTCTCTTTCATTGAGATATTGCTCTAGTGATCTGGTCAAGATTTTCATTGTTATTGAAGGAGCAATCTAACTAAAAGGATTCTGTGAATTTAGGATTATTACCTTTCACACAACTCCATCGATATAAATGCACAGCCAACAGTAGAAGTAAATCTTGACATACCGACTTCATGCCAAGCCAAATATGGGACCGCAATGTTATCATGATTCAGCAATGAAAACATGGACACCTCTCTACAGGTCACAAATACAAAGAAGAAACATTATAGCAGGAGACTTTTAACATAAAATGGTAAATTGAAAAAGAATAGACAAATACAAAGACACATAATTGCACTTGCATTGCAACACACAAAACATTAAACTTATCCGGGCAATCATGATGACCACTTGTAGTTTGTTATGGAGAATTGGAGAGATCAAAGCAAATCATCAGAAAGTTACCTAGGTTCAGAAGCAGCTGATGTTATAAAGAGATTCCCTAGATCAATCTTCTTGACAGCAGAGGAGTGCGAACCAAATATTGAAAAACACTGAGACACGGTCCCTTCCGTTCCTTGGCCTTGCAATATATTGTAGTAAACATGTTAGCCCTTAAGTTATAAACAGCACATAAGTAAGGGCTACGGTGCAAAGAAATCTCACCAATTCTTCCCTCAACTGTGAAGTCCCTCTTAAAATTCACTTTAAGAGGAGGTAGTGAGACATCAACAGTTGCTTTACCATGATAATACACTGGCTCATTCCCCAACACTAGTATAGGATACTTGTCGGAAGCAACTTCATCTTCAATATCAGAAGCTGTTGAAATATGGCCCAGAAAGTAAAAGCCTGTAGATATCCAAATCATTTGATCTGCATGGTTTAGGTAAACAGCATGTAGTTAGGGAAAGGGAACACCTGTAGTCATCCTGATATTACAATTCACAATAAGTTCGGAGCAGAACATACACCACACAAAACACTGAAAAAAAGAGTACCAGTAACACAATTCAAGAATATACTAGCTTACTTATGCTTATTTTTTTAACGAAGCCTACCTATGCATATGGTATGGTAACTGAAACTCTCAAATCGATTTGCTAGAACAACAACTGAATTATTATATACAGGTTCAGAAACAAGAAAAGGGACACCTCTTGAGGCCAAATAATAATAATAAATATATCAATGGCACTGAAATCAGGCTGTAAGACAAACATCAAATCCACATAAGAATGCAACCCTGTGGAAGTCCTAGTGCTCACTGAGTGTCAACCATCTAAAAGCGAGATTAAGGGTTGCATAGACATTGGATGCTTCTAATAGGAACAAAACATTGAACATAGGTTTTAAGGGACACTGTTTGATACAATAAATGATACATCAGAGGACTAATGGGCACTGAATTCAGGCTATGAGGGCAACATCAAAGCCACCAAACAATTACAACCATGTGGAATTCCTAATACTCATCAAGCTGTCCATATATGAATAAGTAACCTGATGGAGCGCCTCTAACAGGAATATTCACTATTCAGTGCGTCGGATACATTTCTGGTTTGCCCGTACCTGGGTCGATTTCATACAGGCGCAGGGTAGCACGGCCATCATGAGGATAGATTTCCAGCTTGACATACAAATTCCCTTCGACCGCCTGGAGACAATCGGGATCGAACGAGGAGCACTGGGCAAGCGGGATCGAACGAAGCTCACGAGGCGTCATCATCGAACTGAAGATCAAGTAGTTCACCTCGGTAAGGGAAGGCGCGAGGCGAAGCCCCGTGTTCTCTGACGCCGGCAGCGATGCTGCTGGCTCGCCGAGCGTGAGGAACTCGCGTGCTGCCTCAGGCTGCGGAGCAGAGGACTCCCAGCGCGGGATGAGGCGGAACGACTTGCCGCTGCTCGCATTTCTGATAGAAATCTGGTAGAAATCGACTCCTTCCTCATCTCCACCACCCTCCACTGGTGCGCTCTGGAACCCTAGCTCAGCGGATTTGGGGTTAAAAGAGGTGGGGGGTTGGACAAGCGGACGGAAATGATTAGAATTGGTCCTGGCTCCTGGGGAAAGAAGCGGGAAGAGGGAAGGAGAGCTCCCGCTTGGATTTTCGTCCAAGCAAAGTCGGTGGGGTCAGCAGCAGGCGAGCCGTGCCGCGCCGATCCACCCTGTCACCGGGCGCGTGGTGGGCTAAATTGGGCCGGCTGCACCAGGCCTGTTAAATTTGTTAGGTTTGGCTGCTTACCGTCGGATACGAGCGAGTGGTCAGATTTCTCGCAATCCCCATCACGGTTCTACCTTCCTCCGCGCCGCTGAGCTCCGGCCGCAGCCAACGTTCCTCTACCTTCCTCCTCTGTGCTGCGCTCGTCCTCCACGCCGCGCTCCTCGTCCGCGCTAGCGCTGGGCTCGTCTCCGCAGCGCAACCCGGCTCCTCCCCGCCGCCACCAGGCTCATCCTCCGTGCCGCCGCCAGGCTCGTCTCCCTTGCGCTCGTAGTTGTCTCTCTATCCGTTCCGCCCCGCCGCCAGGTTGTTCTCCCTTGCGCGAGGCGAAGAATTTCGTGGCCATCAGGGCCCACGCTGACTCGGATTGCGAGGTGGACGTGCTTGAGGAAGGCTGCTCGAGGGAGAGGAAGGTGCAGCAGAGAGGCAGGCAGGGCGCGCGGTGACCTTGGATTCGCCGGAGGCGGCGGCCTCGAACTCGAGCAACGCGCGTCACCTACGATGGAGAAGACGAAGACGTGGTCGCTTGCAACAATTGCCTGATGACGGTAAATGCTTCAATTTTCTTCGCTTCTTATATTCAGAAAGAAAAGAAAAAAAGGCTTCCAATTGAAGCGTGGCCAAACTATTTATATTCCAAACAGGGCCAAGGCCTAGCAGGCAAAAGTAGAAATAAACCCTAGACCCTCCTTTTTCCTCCAGCCTCTGCTGTCCGTATGCCCTCCCCGACGCCGATACCCTAGACGCGACGGAGGCACCGGAGCTCGACGGGAGCCTGGCACGGGAATCCAGACCAGGGAGGCAGGGGACGCCGGACGCAGTAGGGACGTGGTGACTCCAGTGATACGGCAGGGTCCTTGCAGTGAGGCAGGCACCAAGCCTGCGTGGCACGGTCTGTCTCCGACGAAGTCAGAGAGCCAGAGCGGTGAGTTGACATTATTTTAACTTGTTTTATGTTTTATTATACTTTATACATAGCCAAGATAGATAGATGAAGAAGGATGGCTGTTAATGTTATGGGGTACTCATCCTGTTCACTCCAAATTATGAAGTGATATATAGAAACATGATTGTCTAGGGTATTATGTGCATTGCCCAATCTTACTGTTCCCTTCATGTTTCTCCAGCTCTTTAGCAAATTATTTTGGATTTTACTAAAACCTTTGTGCCACAAGTAATTCATAGATGGGCAGTGGGGATGGGGAATTTAGAAATCCAAAGAATTCTGTTAAGTAAAATTATCATTTTATCTTAACTATTTTGTATGGGAAAATATTCCACGCAAACCACATCTTCTGTGGAATCGTGAAAACCCTCTACTGAAACGTATTTAGAAGTTTCAAATCACCCTTTACAGAAACGTACTTAGAATTTTTTTAAAAAAAACATGGTGTATCTATAGTTGTACATTTTTTTTTTTTGAGATTTCAGGTACCTATGCACTAGAAGATGAACTTCAGGATTTTTGTCTTCTAGTGCATATGCACCAGAATTTTTTTCGTTTTTGTATATTTTCTAGGTTGAGTTTGAATATCAAATTTTGTGACAACTTACATCTATAGATGCACCACGGATGTGCATTGTTTTGAAATTTTGTGAAAACTTTTTTTAAGTATGTTTTTTGTACAGGGTTTTCACGATTCCACCAAAGATGTGGTTTGCATTGAAAATTTCCCAATTTGTATTGATCAAAGTTAACTTCGCCTATGTTGACTGGAAGTTTTTCTTGAGTTGTCTCAACATAGCCGGTCCCAAGCCCGGGTAAAGGAGGAGGGTTGTGTTTAGGTGTGGCGAGCCAGACGTCAAAACCAGCCTTTCTTATGGAGATGAGACCAAATAGACTCCCGTTGGGGCGTAACCCTCTTAGCGACGCGCCATGCCGGATCCCGGGTATGGTGACAAATGAGCAAGGGCTGGGTCGTCACCCCCGTGACGCGCCGTGTCGTGATCTGGGCACGGTGTCAAGAGAGCAAGGATCGGGACGTCGCATCCTTAGTGGCGCGCCACATCGGCGCCCGGGTGTGGTGAAAAATGAGCAAGGGTCTTCGCATCAGCGACGGGTGCGAAGGGTAAGGAAGCTAGTCGAACCCACTAGGATTCGTATAGGTAGCTGGAACGTAGGGTCCCTCACGGGTAAGTTAAGAGAGTTAGTTGATACAGCGGTTAGGAGGCGAGTAAATATCTTGTGTGTCCAAGAGACTAAATGGAAGGGGCAGAAGGCGAAGGAGGTGGACAACACCGGCTTCAAGCTTTGGTACACAGGGACATCTTCCAATAGAAATCGAGTAGGAGTTTTGATTGATAAGAGCCTTAAGGATGGTGTGGTGGAGGTGAGAAGACAAGGGGATAGGATCATCTTAGTTAAGCTCGTCATTAGCGATATGGTCTTAAACGTAATTAGTGCGTATGCCCCCCAAGTAGGCCAGGATGAGAGCGCTAAAAAGCTTTTCTGGGAAGATTTAGATGGCTTGGTTAGAGCTGTACCTAATAGCGAGAAGCTCTTTATAGGAGGGGATCTTAATGGTCATGTAGGTACGTCAAGGGTAGGTTATGAGGCAGTTCATGGAGGTTTCGGTTTTGGCAGTAGGAACCAGGAAGGAGAGGAAGTCTTAGACTTTGCTATAGCCTTTGATCTCATGTTAGCCAACACTTTCTTTAGGAAGAAGCAGTCTCATTTAGTGACCTTTAGTAGTGGCCATCACTCTAGCCAGATCGACTTTGTCCTTACAAGGAGGAGGGATAAACGGGCATGCTTCGATTGTAAGGTGTTACCTGGAGAGTGCGTAGTATCTCAACACAAGTTGTTGGTGGCTGATTTCCGCTTTCTAGTGCAAGCCTGTAGGGTTAAACAACCTAAGATTGCAAGAACAAAGTGGTGGAAATTAGAAGGTGAGACAGCAAAGGTCTTCAAGGAAAGAGTTATTGAAGAGGGCCCTTGGCAGGATGAAGGGGATGCAAACGATATGTGGGAGAAGATGGCAACTTGCGTTAGGAAGGTTGCTTCAGAGGTGCTTGGAGTGACCAAAGGGGGTAGAGGCGATTCAAAAGACACTTGGTGGTGGAATGAAGATGTGCAAAAGACTATTAAGGAAAAGAAGGAATGCTATAAGCGCTTGTACCATGACAGGTGTGCCGACAACATAGAGAAGTACAAGGTGGCAAAGAAGGCTGCAAAACGAGCAGTGAGCGAAGCAAAGGGACAGGCATACGAGGGTCTATACCAACGTTTGAGTACGAAGGAAGGAGAGAAGGACATCTATAGGATGGCTAGGGCTCGTGATAGGAAGACAAGAGACTTCAACCAAGTCAAGTGCATTAAGGATGAGAGGGAGCAGCTCTTGGTGAAGGAGGATGAGATTAGACATAGATGGCGAGAGTACTTCGATAAGCTTTTCAATGGTGAGAGTGAGAACACCACCGTCCAGTTGGACGACTCGTTTGATGACACCAATAGGCGCTTCGTGCGGCGGATCCAAGAATCGGAGATCAGAGAAGCCCTAAAAAGGATGAAAGGGGGTAAAGCAATGGGCCCTGATGGTATTCCAATCAAGGTGTGGAGATGTCTCGGGGATATAGCTATAGTATGGCTAACTAAGGTGTCCAACAATATTTTCCGATCGAACAAGATGCCTGAGGAGTGGAGAAGAAGCATATTGGTACCAATCTAGAACAAGGGAGACATCCAAAGTTGTACTAATTATCGGGGAATCAAGTTGATGAGCCACACCATGAAGCTATGGGAGAGAGTCATAGAGCGTCGCTTGCGAGGAACAACGCGGATATCCATGAACCAATTTGGTTTCATGCCTGGAAGGTCAACCATAGAAGCAATCTTCTTAATAAGACAAGTTATGGAGCGGTTTAGAGAACAGAAGAAGGACCTACACATGGTTTTTATTGATTTGGAGAAGGCTTACGACAAGATACCAAGGAATGTTATGTGGTGGGCTTTGGACAAGCATAAAGTCCCAGCAAAGTATGTTACCCTCATCAAGGACATGTATAACAATGCTGTGACTAGTGTTCGAACAAATGATGGTAACACAGACTACTTCCCGATTAAGATTGGGCTTCATCAAGGGTCTGCCTTGAGCCCATATCTCTTTGCCTTAGTAATGGATGAGGTTACAAGGGACATCCAAGGGGATATCCCTTGGTGTATGCTGTTCGCCGATGATGTAGTGTTAGTTGATGAAAGCCGAGCGGGGGTAAATAGGAAACTAGAGTTGTGGCGGCAGACCCTTGAGTGTAAAGGTTTTAAGTAAGCAGAACTAAAACCGAATACATGAGATGCGACTTTGGCACTGCTGCACAGGAGGAGGGAGACGTGAGTTTGGGAGGTCAAGTAGTGCCTAGGAAAGATACCTTTCGGTATCTGGGATCGATGCTACAGAGGGATGGAGATATTGATACGGACGTCAGCCATAGAATCCAAGCTGGGTGGATAAAGTGGCGCCAAGCTTCTGGCATTCTCTGTGACAAGAGGATACCACAAAAGCTAAAAGGCAAGTTTTATAGAACAGCGATTAGACCCGCTATGCTATACGGAGCAGAATGCTGGCCCACAAAGAGAAGACATGTTCAACAACTGAGTGTTTCAGAAATGCGTATGTTGCGTTAGATTTGTGGTCACACGAGGATGGACCGAGTGCGGAATGATGATATTCGTGATCGCCTAGGGGTAGCAACTATCGAAGAGAAGCTTGTCCAGCATCGGTTGAGGTGGTTTGGCCATGTCCAAAGGAGACCTCCAGAGGCACCAGTGCATTATGGAGTTCTAAGTCAAGATAATAATGTGAGGAGAGGCAGAGGAAGGCCAAAGTTGACATGGGAGGAGGCAATAAAAAGAGATTTGAAAGAATGAGATATACCTAGAGATCTGTGTCTGAATAGGAGTGCTTGGAAATTGGCTATCGACGTGCCTGAACCGTGACCGAGGGTGGTTTGTTGGGTCTCAATTCTAGCCTACCCCAACTTGCTTGGGACTGACAGGCTCGGTTGTTGTTGTTGTGGTATTGATCAAAGTTATCTTGATATATTCATTTTCATCTAACACAATTTGCACATTATCTTTCACTTTTAATTTTATATAAACCTTTGGTTTACTATGGAGTTTTTTTTTGTGAACTTCATACTTTGTCCTAGAAGTCCTGGCCCACGGCTAATATTAAGTTGTAATAATGGCTAATGAATTAATATATTAGTCTATGGTTCAACTATCTTGTTTAAATTTGCAATCATGTGTGTTTTATTGTTAAGTCTGTAGTTCCTTTGTTCCAAAAGTAGAGTCATTCTAGCCTTTTCCTAGGTCAAAACAATCTTAAGTTTGACCAAGTTTATTTATAAAGTACCAATATTAGTGATACAAGATAGATTACTCAAAGCTTGGGTCAGGCAGGTTTAGGGTCGGGTTATAAAACGCCTGACAAAACATAACATGGCCCAAACCCACCCACGGCCTGATGGAGTACACAAAGTCTTGGCCTAAGCTTGCTCTGTCCTGACCCAACGGCCCACTGGTTGACCCACTAACCCCATGTAAAACAGACTGCCGTTCATACAGGAAAGCCATGATTAGATGTGAAAATGGTCAGGATAAATCCTGTTCCGATTTCTACATTTAACCCGCTCAAATTCATATAACGGCCATCCCGATACCAAATAGACCTGTTCAAACCTCAGGTCAGACTGGTTTAGGGGCGGGTTATAAAAAGCATGGACAAAGTATTATGGCCTGAACCTGCCCGTGGTCCAATGGAATACACAAAATCTTAGCCCAAGCCCGTGGCCTGACCTGATAGCCATAGCCCACGGGCTGATCCATGTCCCAATGACCTGATGTATTCTGTATGTACAGGAAAGCCCTGAACCCATGATGAACACAGCCAGCTAATTAGCTATTGCATCACTATAAGGGCCCTGTTTGGCAGATATTGTATCACTATAATAGGGCAGCATTCCGCCCCTATTGCTCGCATTGGCTGGATGGGGCCTTGGCTGCCGCCCTGCTGGTGTCAGTGGTGTCAGCTGGTTGAAGAGGATGAGGATACTTTGAGGGTGAGAGTTGGGGTTAGAGGGGATTCGAGTATACACGATGGTGCTTGTTGGGCTGTCTGGGCCAGCCCACTGGCTAAAATTCAGGCTCACTCTTATTTTACCTAGGGCCAAAATTAATGACCTGTGCCCACCTGATGCCCCTACTGGGTCAGGCTGGTTTTTTTCCAGGCGAGTTGGTGCGTTGTCAGGTTGGGTGGTCCATGATAAGATTTAATACCAAATAAGCATCACTTAATAAAATATGAAATATAGTTTCATGTTATGCTCATTTGTTTTTGTAAATGTTGATGATCTCTTCTATATAGTTTGACCCGGGACAAGGCTAACATTCTTTTTGGGACGGTGGGAATATTTTATAACCATATGTTTGCATGGAAGTCACAATGTTATCATGAAAGATGTAGTAATGACATGTGAATCTGGTGTTTATTCTATAGGGATACAATGGAGATGAGATCTGATGAGAGATTCACAGTTCTGAGGAGCATTGGAGAGGAGTGCATTTACGAGGATGGGCTATGCCAATTGCTAAAGAATAAGCGTGATCCCATCTGTTATGTTTGGTTTGAGCCATCCCCCATGATGGACATAGAGCATGTATAGCAACTAAAAAGAACCCCTATCCACAGCATTCTCACATATTTTTTATGTGGATTTTGAAGATAGAGGTTTATGATATCAGACCCTATACAGCCCCACTTTTCTCTTTCCATAGGACAACCCTCAGTACAACCGAAGCTTAATGCAATCCCACAAACATTGATGCTTCTAGATTTTTTTTAATTTACTTGCATAATTGATGTGTCATAAGATCCCAAAGATTATAAAGTTAATACATTTTTATATAATTACAAAAAAACAGCACCAAACAGGCCACTGATCTGCAAATGTTTCAGAGCTGTTTAGTATTGAACAAATTAATCACAAAATGAGTTGGTGGCATGCTTGCTGCCATTTTTGCAGCATTGCAGGGTATATTGAAGACAATATATGTCAACAAAATGGTTAAAGCTGGTTGTGCAGTTAAAATCCTGATGGCAGATTGGTTTCTGCAGCGGCACCCTAAGATAGGTAGTAACCTAAATAAAATAAGGACCATTGGCTCCTACAATATCGCGATGTGGAAAGCAGCTGGCATGTACATTGACAAAATAGATATTAAATGGTTGTCAGATGAACTGAATCATCATGCACTTGATTACTGGCCACTTGCAATGGATGTCTCAAGAAGATACACCATGAAGAGAATGGCAAGGTATCTCCAATTTACAGATTCAATACATTATTTCAATTGCCAGTTTCTGTTTCAATTGCCAGTTTCTGTTCATTCCACCGTAAAAAGATTTCTCACTATTGCATAACGCATATATATTTGTTATTTGTTTTGCTGCAGTTATTCTTCTTATATGCCCCCCTATGGGCCACAAAGACTGCCTGCCGCTGAAATAATTCACCCTTGTATGCAAGTTGCTGCTCTACTATGCCAGAAGGTTGTATTTTAGTAATGGCTTCATTATATCATTTTAGATAGCATTGATACTTTTATTTTATTTATGCTCATATAAGACAAATTAGGGCTTAAGAATCTTTTTATACAAAACCAGTAATTTCAGAGGCACACAAATGCCCATTGCCCAAGCAGGATGAACATATAGTATAATCTTCAAGTAGGCCACATGTTTCTTTTTCTTCAGATTTGCATTAGTTTTTGCGACCATTTTTAGACCAAAGATCATTTGTGAGCTTTTGTTGGAAGCATAGAAAGTTTGTGTTCTGGGAGCACCACCTTACATTAGGCACTTCCTCTAGGATATAGCAAAACAAAAGGGAGTCAGTTTCATCATATTCTGAGTGTATAATCTTACTCTGCATGAAAAGACTCAACCCTTTGGATTTTATTGTCACAGGCAGATGTATGGCTATTCAGCATGGATCAGCGAGAAATCATCATGTTTGTTGGAGTATATGAGGTTTAGGCCCATGAGGCCCATGTATGTCTATATAGCTACCCTCCCTAGGGTTAGCCCAATGATGGAAAATTATTCACTCTAACAATGTTGGCTAAAGATTATTGTGATGATATTTATAAGGGGAATAAACCAACGATTTTGCTGCACCGTATCCTTATTCAGATCCTCTGTTTTATGTTTGCTTGCTTTTCTGGGTGCTTGCGTGTTATCTAGTTTGTTTATGATAACTTCTTGTGCTTGTACTTTTGTGTTAATAACTACTTATGAAACCTTTTTTGGCACATAGCCCTATCTCAAGTTTTTATCAAACCAATTTGTAGAAGTATAAGTGAATTGCACCCCTCCCCACCAACTTAAGGTTTTCGGATGAATTGGTCGGTGCATGCAACTCAATACAGTCCTATGACTCATGGTTCATGGGAGAAAAGTGAGTTGGTCTTGAGGATTGATGGGGGAGAGCTGCTATTTTTCAGAGTGGTCGTCCGGTCATATGTCCTTAACCTGACTTACAGGTATGCTACCTAATTTACTAGAAGATCCTGACTTCCAGGACAAGAGAGATCCACGGCGGACTATCTTCATGTTAGATGAGGAGGTAACTAGTTTAAGAGTCATCTCACAACAGCAGACAGTCAGTCTCCTTTTGCATTTCTAGTCTGAGCTTGCATAAATTGTTTCATTGTTTCAATTCAATAGTTTTGGAGGACAGACTACGCCTCTTGTAACACACTGGTTATTATGAAGCTACTGTGTGAACATTGAGCCTATACAAATCTTGGAAATGGAGAGCAGACCCACCCCTCTTCCCACAGAGCAGGGTTCTCCTTTATATTTCACTGCCCAAATAAACGATAGTGTTTCTTTTAACAAGGTAGTGCCTAAGGGTCTTTTTTGGCACTTTTAGGAGGTTGTAATCATTAATGGTTGCCAATTAATATGAAACAGAAAATCCTTGTTCTGCATAAAGAGTTCTCAAATTGTTGTAAGGTTTGGCTTCACTAGTTCAATTTCTTACTCTTTGTAAATTCCTTAGGTGAGTGGTTATAAAGATATAAAATGTGTTATACATATTTGGTAGAAATCGATATTCTTTAACTTTTGGGCTACTCTACTTTTTAGCTTTGCTGACCACTGTTTTCTATTCTCAAAAAATGATGATTTCATTATTATTGCAGGATGATGTAAATGAAAAGATAAATAGTGCTTTCTGTCCTCCAAGAATAGCAGTATACAACCCATGTTTGGAGTACATAAAGTCTCTTGTGTTCCCATGGTTTGGAAAATTGGAGGTTGTTCGGAAGGAAGGGAATAACAAGTAAACTTCTCTCACTCAAACTATGCAAAGACCCATTTCAACATACCTATGTCAAACCTGCATTGGCGCCAATTATGAGATACAGAGTCATACTCCAAAGTTTTTTTTTTTGACAACAAGAGTCATACTCCAAAGTTAAGGGTGTTAGGCCAACCCATATGGCTCTAAGAGCATCCCCAGATTTGAGGAGAGGGACGGTGATTTAGGATGCAACTAAATTAGGAGTTGATTTAGGGGGACTGTTGGAGGGTGATTTTTGCTGTTAAAATCTTAAATTTGACCAGGAGGTTATATAGGGGTGCTCTTGCAGATGTTCGAAGAAGCAAGGCACCAAAGATGAGTTCCATCCACAATTTCTCTCAAAACCGTGGAATAGGTCGTTGTGATGTTTTGATAGCAATCATAACCTCTGCTTCTTTTCTACTTCAACCTGTTTGTGAAAAGTCTATTGTGTATGCAAAAGGTCTATTTTGTAAGTCACCTTAGCTAAAGAATTGTATGCTAACAGGTGTTGTAGTATTGAAAGTTTAAATGTTATAACTTGATTATACTTAATTATTAGTTGATTCAGTTACCTTTGTATAGGATATTTTCTAGCATGGAGGATCTTATTGTTGGTTACGAAAGTGGAGGTCTGGATTCTATTGATGTTAAGCTGGCTCTCCAAAAAGCAATAAACGACATATTAGAGGTAACTATTGCTTTATTGTTAGAGTATAAACAACAACACAATGCCTTTTAGTCCCACGCTGCAGTAGACTGCAGTTGGAAGCCAACATGAGTGAGTCACTGACCGAAAAAAGGGAAAGAAAGAAAATGAGAAAAATAAATATACATGAGAAATAGTGATATTATTAGGGGGGTCTAAAGCTTGTTCGTGTCAGGTACACGTGGGTAGCAGCTTTCCATGCACTCCTATCCAATGATGACGGTCCGGGGGGATATATATATAATATTCCATCCTTTCAAGTTCCTTTTTCTTGCCTCCTTCCTTATATTATTGCCATGTCTTGGATTCTGTCTGGAAGTCTTTGATAGACATTGCCCAAACCATCTCAATTGGTGTTTGGACAACTTTTCTTGATTGGTGGTATGCCTAGGCTCGTACATATACCATCGTTTTGCACTGTCTATTCTTGTATGACCACAAATCCAATGCAACATAGAATATGCACATTTCAGCAACGCTTAGCTGTGGAACAAGTTGTCTTTTAGTAGGGCAACATTCTGCACATCATAGGCACCTTCTTATCAAAGAGAACGCTTGGTGCCATTTCATCCACCCGCTTGAATTCTGTGATATCCTTATCTTTCTTTAGCATTGATCCTAACTATCAAAAGTTATCCTTCTCAGGCATTACCTGGCCTTCCAATCTAATCTCTCCTTGTGTCTATTTGTGCCAAACTCACAACTCGCTTTCCTATTTACTCCTGCCTCGTCAGCAAAATGCATACACCGATATCTCCTTGGTATGTCCCTAGATAAGGCCTCAATGCTGACCCTTGATTTACTCCATTTTATTTCCAGAAAAAGTAAATAGATATGGGATCAGGGGAACATTTACAATCTGCAATATTAGCTGGGGATAAGAATTGAAACAAATGTCTTTCCAAAAAAGGGGTAGTTTACATGACATGTTTTTTGCTCACATGTAAAGTTCAGTAGAGTTATTCTAGGTGGCTTTGCCTTAGCCACCTTTTCAATTAATCCTTCCAATTCCAAATGTAAGTCCATCCAGGAAGCTATCACAATTCTTCTCCGTGTGCATCAGCAACCTCATGCACCTTCTTACACCCCTGTATAAATGCGCCTAATCAATTGAATAAACATACTAACCAACATAGTTATAAGCTTCTGACATTTATTGTTGGGAAGTAGGCGTTTTGGCATAATGTTTTCTCCTACGTTTTCTTTATTAATTTATACTTGGAAGTAACATTTTTTTATTTTGTTTTCACCTATCCCCCTTTCTTCAAGCTTGTCGGTGAGTTTTTCCGTGGCAACGTTGAAGCTCAAGCTCTAATTACTGCCCGCAAGGTACAGTTATTTCTTAAATCTACAGTAACTGTTTACCACAATTATTTTATATTGTGTTGGTATATATGTTTATGCTGCTGCTGCTGCTGCTGAAATTGACTTGTTGACTTTCAAGTCCAGAATAATGAGGTGAATTTGCTTTCTAAACATAACAGCTGAATCATTTTCTTTTTACACCTTGTCATGTTTGTCACAATTTTAGCTCAAGGTTCGTGCAGTTTGTGCCAACACAACCAATATCATGCTTGCCAAAACAATCACTGTCTCTTTGTAATGATCTGATTAGGGTCCAATGGTTTTCTTGTTCTTTTTTTTTGTTTGGGGGGGGGGGGGGTGTGCTTACCTCTTGATTGATTTCCAAGTGTATATTTACTGCTTTAAGGAATTCTTAATTTCTTATAGAGAACAGACCTTAAAAGTACAGGTGAAGTGGAAAGCAACCTAAATCAAATTTTGGCGAATGGTGATGTGACGATCAGGTTGTAGGCACCAATCTATTCCATACCTCAATGCTAATAAAATATGAAAAATGTTGCCATCTCCCAAAGAAACGATAAGATAAAATAATGGAGTAATCATTGCCCATTTCTGCAACCAAATATTTTTTAGGGAACCACGTGATTCCATTTTTTTTTTGAGAAATACGTGATTCCATTATATTGAATCTGTTACAATGAAATTAGTCTGCTTAGACAAATTGAAGCACATTAATGAGATAAGTTTTTGTTGTGATTTTTCCCACTGTCTAAATTCAGCTTCAGGATCAAATTACAGCAGACATGCAGAAAATTCTGATGCAGAACGAAGAGTTCGCCAATCTTGTAAGTTCAATGGTCCTTGACTATTTCACATTTACTGTTAGCTGCCTAGTGCATGTATGCAAACCATAAACAAATTACAGATTGTCACTGCTGCTGAATAATTAATAGACTGGAGCAATTTTTCTGACATTTTATCATGTTATGTAGTTACTCATGGTTTCCCCTTTTTTCCCGTGCAAGTAATAAATACTATGCAAGTGATATACCCGGCTGGACGAGGAAGAGTATCATATGGGCAGGGAAGAAACAAATGTAGATTTATTTATTATTCTAGAGACTCGAGAGCATCTTGAATGGGCATTTTACTGCTCCGAACGTACGATGATATGTGGTTCTTTATGTGTAATTATTTGATATAACTATTACTATGATAAGTTAATGTAGAACATTATTATTTGCTATATTATTAGGCGGAACTGGATTCTGTTGAGTAATGTAAAGAGGCAGGGGAATGAAATGTACCAGCGAGCTTTCATTGATCATTAGATAGATATTTATACACAGTAAGAGCATCTCCAAATTTATAAATATAGCTATTGCTAGACAAAAAACGTCTCCAACAGATGCCTTTCCAAATTTAGAAGCTCTATCCTGGAAATCTCGCTAGCTAGACTTGGATACGCAGGGTCGCTAGCTATCCTGCCTCCAACGAGCGCGTGGATTAATGGCGGCAGAGCCTCTTGCACGGACGGAGCGAGCAGCGGCGACCTCCAGGCTCAGCGAAGTTCCTGGTCACGATGTTGTCAAAAAGAAAAAAAAAAAGTTCGCCAGGTAGTGACAGCAGATGGAGCAAGGCAGCGAGTTGTGCCTATCCGAGAGATGAATGTTTTTTCTAAAAAAAAAATCGAGTTACTGATATTTTGAATCAGTGAATCACTATTCACTACAATCAATTTGTGACAATATTAACATAAAAATATATAGACAACCCTGCAAGCATCTTCGAAGAGCGTCGTAGCCGTGGGATCTGTTGTGTATTCCGAGTCCAAAACTGGATGACTCGATTCGACCGTGACGGGCGAAGGTCTAACCTGACATGGACATCGCGCGCTGTAATTCTAGAAGCCATGCGTACGTAGAAGGTTCCAATCCAATCAGGGGTTGATGGGAGCGATTTCTCTTTTTTGCTTTAGTACGTGCACCGTGCGTTCACATGCTGTGAGTGACCAACTCCGTGTCCAGTCACGCTAGTCGACATGCTTATCTTCGTGTGTCCTGTTTGTATGGTTATTTCTAGTTAGCTGATTTTATCTAATGCTAATTTTTTATGATAGAAAAACACTACTAAATTATTGGTTATAAGCGCAGCGCTGATAACAGTAATGGAATTGGAGTTTTTTGATTCCCTGAGACTACTGTCGTTATCGTCGGACTAGAGAGGCAACTTTCTCAAAAAAAGAAAGAGGAACATTGTCGAGTCGAGACACGCCGGAAGCCGTAAATCCGTAATGGTACCAGTACTAGCACGTTTCATCAGCACAAGTTATTTTCAAACACAGCATCAGCATGTATAAATGTTCTATAATCTTTGTCTAGTTATGATGAAATTATGAAACACTCTATATATGTTTTGTGTAGCGTTTGTCTGTCTCTCGCAGGTACTCAGGTCACCACACAGATGGACTCCCACCATCAGCCATGGACGTCGGAGGCTCGCTCTCTATCGCCTGCACAGATGAACCCCGCCGTCGTCCATGGACTGGACTCCGGAGCCTCACTCAAACTCTGGCCAGACGCGGTTATAGTGGAAGGGGTTCACACGGATACACGTTGTGGCAGGGGTTCACACGGATCCACGTTGAGACTCCATCGTTCTACCAGCGCACGGGTCCACGCACCGTGGACACTCGACAGACCGGAGGAGATGGGACTAAGTGGACCCCACCTAGCCACGACCGCACAACCAAGCTCAGAGCTGGCGAGCGAGCCTTGCGTAGCCTGGATGCCTGGGCGGTCCCTGTTGCTGGCTGCCGTCGACCCTTGATGTCGATCCTTCCATGGATGGCGCTCCCAATGTGTTCGAACAAATTAATTCAAAATATATATTTATTTTTCTTCTATTTTTTCGTCCAGAATTTGTACACTGTTGTACTTGGCAATTTCACACCCGACGGAAATTATTTGGCATTCCCTTCTCTTCTTTTATCATTTTAATTTTTTTTTAGCCAATCTCAAACTTTTCATGCTCTGATGAACAAAATGCAAGATGCTGCTTCCTCATATGACCCTCGAGGGAGGATCCAAGGATGGTAACAAAGTGGTGCATGCCAACCACAACAAGCACACACTTAATGTAGCATGTGACCTTTCTATTCATGCACTGCCTAGAAATTGTCATAAACTGAACAATAGTTCGCGTATGGCCAAAGAAATATGAATATTTTCCACTCATACGATGATGGTCAAGATATTACTCCATGAGTATAGAAAATTCCTGGTTATCTATTTATTTCTTTTTCTGCTTTCTGCCGCAAATCCATCTGCTCTCTTCAATTCTAGAATACAGTACATATTACAATTACATAAAGTCACCCGACGGCCGACGGCCGACGCTGCGTACACCGGCGTTGCGCTGCGTGTTCTTCCGCACGACGGCGCCGGCAAGTTTGCTGGAAACAGTCTCACCGCCTCACAGGAACCCGTCTCTGCGGTCTTGCTCCTCGGCCTCCCTGTTCGCCGTCTGCACGGCCTTGAACCACAGAAACGCCTGAAATTTATACAATCAGCGACAAAGGCAAGCGCTGCAATGGAGAGGCATGCGCGGCGGGCGCATATCTGGGATACGTACGGAGGTCGGGATGCCGGTGAAGACGAAGAAACCCAGGATCGGCGCGTACAGGGCGCTGTCGGAGCCGACGATCCCGAACACCGGCCGCTGGTTGGTGTACTCGAAGATGGAGCCGATCTGTGGAGCGCGCAGTTTCGTTCTCGTCAGTAAAGATTCAGCCGGCAGCCAAAAGGAAAATTCGTTTCCAGCAGGCGCAAGCACGCACCGCGGCGATGGCGGTGATCGCGGACGCGAGCAGGTACGCGTAGAACGGGACCTGCCCGGCCTCCCCCGGTCCCCGCGCGGCGCCGCCCTCGCGCGCCCACGGCGGCGGCTCGTCCGCGCCGGGCTTGGCCCACGCGGGGACCTGCTCCTCCGCATCGCCCGGCGGAGGCTTGCCCTTGCCCGACGACGACGCGGCCAAGGCCGTCCGCAGCCTCCGGCGCGGCGACGGCGACGGCCTGCCGCCGAGTAGAAGCGAACGGGCGAGACGGGCCTGGGGCCTTGCGTTCGGACCGCCCCCACTACGCCCTGATGAGGAGGCGCACACGGAGGTGGTGGAGACGGCCACCGCTGTGGCCGCCATGGAGACGAACGAGCGCGGCGACGAGCTCCTTCCGCTCGGCCTCGGCGCTGTCGAGACGAGAGGTGGTGGACCGCGGCAGCTGGGAAAGTGGATAGGAGTCGATCTCATAGGAGGAGGCCCCGTGGCTCGGCGCGCGTTCGTGAGTGGCTGGGACGAGGACGACGTGGCGTGTGGCGGCTGCCAGGCTGGCATAGGCCGAATGGGGATCGAGAATGTTATCTGAGGAGCCCCATCCAGCCCACCTGAAAAGCTCTGCTGACAGGCTTTTGGTGGCCCATATCCAGACTTCCAGAGCAGCCATCAGGCAGTCTCCCCGCAGCCGCCTGGGCATGCAACAAAACGCCGACGCGGCGCCGGCGCAAGATGGTCTTGAAAGCTGTGATCGGAGACATCTTACACGTTTCACAAGCGGAACCAGAATACAGAACTGGTGATGTTAATTTCAAGAATCGGCTGGCCACTGCAACTAGTGCTGTGATAAAAGATAAACTGATAACCATTCAGCAGCACTGCTAGGACGCGTGCATGATCAAGAGCAGATCGAGTTGACATCCTCCTGCCCAACTGAATCCCTCGCGGGCACCGGCGCCCGGCGAGCGAACGGGAACACCGGATCACTTCTTGTCTTTTTTTTTTTCACAGGGTACAATTTAGACGCACACAATCCACACACTCCACACTCACACCACACGCACACAGACGCGTGCGCGTCCTAACACACGCTAAGAAGAAATTGGGAGTCGTTGCCGTCTCTATTGCGCGAGAAACGCGCAGTACCACCGAAAACATATGCGTGCGCACTACAAAAGAGATTAAAACCCCGGGTGCGAAACTCGCGTCGAGCGGCGCTCGAACGCGGGCCGGCAGGCGCTCCACCGAGCGGCCTTACCAACGCGCTACGCGCGCGTCCGCGATCACTTCTTGTCCCTGAGCAGCACCTTGACATAGTCCCTGTAATCGACGCGGCCCTCGCCGCGCGGGTCGGCCTCGCGGAGCATGGCGTCGGCCTCCTCCTCCGTGAGCCGGTCGCCGTGGCTCAGCATCACCTGCCGCAGCTGCTCCGCGGGGATGGACCCGGTGCGCGCGTCGTCGAACACGTCGAAGCACTCGGTGAGGCGCTCCTCCGACTGCCTGGCGCCCATCTTGCGCGCCGCCACGGCCAGGAACGCCGCCAGGTCGATGGTGCCGGCGCCGGCGCCAGCGCCCGCGCCCGCGTCCTCCAGGAAGCGCCGCGCCTCCGCCTCGTCCACGTTCTGGCCCAGGGACCGTAGCGCCGTCACGAGCTCGCCCGTGGCGATGCGACCTGCTTGCGCCCACCGGCACCGGGAGCAACAAAGAACGCCATGTCAGTTGAGGCCTCGGAGCTGGATCGGACGGAGTGGGATGGATGGGATGGTGACTTGCCGTCCTCGTCGGCGTCGAACAGGTCGAAGATTTCCTTGCACTCGTCGACCTGCGCCGGCGTCAGCTTCTCCGCCATGTTGCTCAGTGCTCACCCGAGCTACTCTCTCCACCTGCAACCTCAGCCGCTTCCTCTTGCTATGGTCTATGGATGCTTCTACGATTCTCTCGAGTAGGTGCAAAGCTTTCTCTGATTCTGACTCGATTTCGACAGGTCATCAAAAGAGTAAACAGCAAATTCCGATCTGGCAGGCGAACTTTTCCTTGGTCGTCAGAAAATAACGAAACAATGACCTATCATCGGTGCACCGCACTTAATCAATTCAGTGGCGGCACCCAGTTAGCTTTAAAAGATCCACCTCTGCAGCTATCCAATCTGGGTGCAAAGACAGGCCATGCCTTCATGATCCTCACCAAACCATAGCAATTAGCAATAATCAAACCAGATCCAGCAGCTGGCATTGTTGTAGCACAGGTGATGGTAGCAGTATTATTAGGCTATTGGTAGCACTGTAGCAGGGGACAGGAGCTGAAATGCTGAATCAAAAGCTTAACGCTTATTCTCCACTGTCATCTGCCAAGGCCAACTTGGTTCAACAGCCTAGCAGGCTGGCACCATACCTAAATGCCTTTTCATGGCTTCCTGTTCATGATTCGTTCATGAATAATTAGCGTGCATGTGCAAGGATGAGCAACTCAAAGATCACAGCAGTCAGCAATGCAGAGGATCTGCTGGCACGTTCTGGGTTGCATTATTATCGACTCCGATCCCGACCAGAAGGGGCTCACCAGCAACGAATCCCCATTTTGCATCGTAGTCCACATGTTGTGATTCCAACTTGGCAAATCATACACCACACCTCACCGCTGCAGTGCTCTAACTTTGTATGGAATATACATACATACAGGTTTTATTTTGAGCATAAAGTAGTATCACAGTATACGAACTATGAAACCTCAAGAACTCCAGACGAAATTCCCAGAAGACACACCAGATGTCACATAATAATGGCCGCAGAAGTTAACACAACAATGCAATGCAGGATATAAGACTAGCACAAAAGATCCAAAACCCCGAAATTATGAGCTTCAACAAATCCTAAAAGCTCCAACAGGTGCAATAATGCAAGATAACATCACAATCAAAAGAAACCAGGTATCTGATGTCGCCTACCCATGACTACACCACCTAAACCAACCACTCCTAGACATTACCCACCTGCTAGATACTGATGCATACTCAAATGGGACATGAAAAAGTACAGCTTGTGTGTTCATAGATACTTATTTCACAGGGACCACTCCTCACTTGGCCATCATAACCTTGACGAATTCCTCATAGTTGATCTGGCCATCGCCATCCACATCAGCCTCACGGATCATCTCGTCAACCTCCTCGTCGGTCAGCTTCTCACCGAGGTTGGTCATGACATGGCGGAGCTCAGCAGCCGAGATGAAACCATTCTGGTCCTTGTCGAAGACACGGAAGGCCTCCTTGAGCTCCTCCTCAGAGTCGGTGTCCTTCATCTTCCTTGCCATCAGGTTCAGAAACTCTGGGAAGTCAATAGTCCCATTGCCATCAGCATCAACCTCATTTATCATGTCCTGCAGCTCTGCCTCGGTAGGGTTCTGGCCAAGGGAGCGCATCACAGTTCCAAGCTCCTTGGTGGTGATGCAGCCTACAGAGGGTGAATAAATCAAACTTGGATTAGTGTCGGAAAAAAGCATACAATCTTTTGAAGACTTGTATATAAATAACCACCATCATGACAATACTAGACATGTCACAATGTGACAATTCACTTTCAGCAGCCCAAGGGACATATCAGCTTGCCAACCACTTGCATGCTCTTATTATATTAAGCAAAAAAACTTACAGTAGCATGAAAAAATTGGTAAACAAACATTGCTCCGAAGAAAAGTCACCTAAACAAGCACAACATTGCACTACAACAGAAGGATGAAAGTAATGTCAAACAAATAACATGAGGAAATAGTATAGTGGCAAGCATTTTCACAAAATTTCAATGATGTTGGTCATCTACTATCAAATACAAGCAGTGAGCTTATGGATCTATACCACTTTAGGGACTAAAGTTCCAAACAAACTGACTGAAAAGATACTAAAACAATTTAGTGACCCAAGAGATACTAAAATACTTTTAGTCCCACAAACCTCACATTTTAGTTATTTTGGAGCCAAACACCATGACTAAAAGGGACTAAACCAAACCAAACAGGGGGTGACAAAAGTTTAGTCACTGCTTTCAGTCACTAAAATTTAGGAGGTGAACACTTGGGGAATAATATAACAGAAACCATGATGCATCTAATAGTGGAACATGAAGAGATTAATGCAGTTCACCGCTTTAATAACTCAATCAGTTTTCTGACACTTTAATAAAGGACCATGCTTACCAGCTATTAATGTGTAATCCAAAATAACAATTAACATATAATAGTTAACCCAAAATAAGTACTATAATGTATAATACATGGCAGAAATCATGCACCAGTTCAGCTTATGTCTACAACCTGCTAGCACTAAAGTTCAGAACAGTAAAAAGCTTTCAGAGATTAGTGGTGATAGGAAGTGGCTAATGAGTGCTCCACAATCATGGGTTGGTCTAAGATTACACAATAAGCACTTTACGACCAACTGGAAAGCTACCATATACCAAAACATACATTGATGAAACACAAACAAGAGTGCACTTTCGAAAACAGTAATGAAAATGTACAGAAAAAAAATCTTAAAACAAAAAAATGGCTGCTGCTTAACATATACTACTTATTTCCCTAAGGCATTTAAAAAATGTACAGAAAAAATCTAAAACAAACAAGGCATAGCTCAACTGTAGCATCCACACCCTTATTTCAAAACCAAACAGCCTCAGTTCCAGTACCAAACCATTCCCAGATTATGCAACCACGGTCAACACAAAGCTTAACTAACAGATCATGCTAAAAAACACTATCAGTTCTCTAAAATGTTCCACGAGACATTTGAATTCCAGCCCTACTTAGGTAAGGCAACAAATTCCCGATCCCCAAATCGTTCCCCCGTCATGATTCATAAACAGATTCATGACACCCAAAACCATTTTTGCTGCTCTCCCACCCTACAGGCAAAGTATTACAGTACATAACAAACAGATGATAGCTGCAAATGACGACACAATCAGGAGCCACCGAATGTCCTAATCGACTCAGAGATCACCAAACCCTAAGCACCACAGCGCGCAGCATGCCGGATCTAGAGCCCCGCCAGCAAAGGCTCCTACACAAACCCTATGGCTCGTGCCGGATCGGGCGGGGCAGGAGGGAGCGAGCTCGAGCTCGATCCCGATCCGGGCGCGAGAGATCGACGAGCCTAGCACGGAGAAAAAGGTAGGGGGACCAGGTGGGTACCGTCGCCATCCTTGTCGAAGAGGCTGAAGGCCTCCTTGAACTCCGCGATCTGGTCGTCGGTGAGCTGGTCCGCCATGGCAGAGGGGGCTGCGGCGAGGGCACGGGACGGGGGAAGAAGGGGAGGGGATGGGTGCTCGCGTCACGCTGTTGATTGGCCCGAGCGGATGGGGAATGAGGTGGCCGGTCGTCCGGTCCGTGGGCCGGATTTATAGGCAGAGGTGAGGCGACCGCGAGGGGCAGGATTCCAAGCTCCTACTGCGGTTTTTGTATCCGGTTCTCCGTCCTTTTTCTCCCTGTCTATATATTCCTTCTTTTTTTTTCTTTCCTTTCTTTGGTTTCCTTTTTTTTCTTTTCCCTTTCCTTTGGCGTTAGGCAATCAGGATTCCATTTTCCATATATGATCAGATATTATCGGACTAGCAATGATTGAATTTTTGTTTGGTTGATTGACATGCAATATTTGATGTGGTGGTCTCAAAAAAAAATAGTGGTCGTCTTAATATCGCCCCTAGACCTGCCTAGTACTGTAATTGATAAATTTAATTTAATCGTGAAGTAGCCATTTTAAAATTCAAAATTTTCATTTTGTTTCATCATCACTCCTTATTATACGCTATACTCCATGTTGCCACTAGTCTGATCACCGGTGTTAGCGGGGCTAGATAATTGTTGTTGAGACGCATCAAAAGCTAGAGACGCTAGAACACGCATAAGTGAAATGGTTAGGCCAGGTAACCACAGGTTGTGCACACGGCCGTTTGTGAGAACCTATAGAAGTTGTAAATTACTTGTAGACCATTGTGTTTATTTAAAGAGATAAGGCAACATTTTTGTTAAAAGCCTACAACTTACAAAATACTCTAAAAGTAAGAAAGACAAGAACAGAGAAAAAATAATTAGAACAATTAAAAAGGATTCTTCTGTTGACTGTCAAAATAGATTCTTCCTGTTGATGCTAAAATATCTCTACTATAATTGAAAATTTCTCAAGTCAATTCCGTCCTTTAAAATTAACGACTCACAGCACGTCTATTACGGATGCAACAGCTGACATTAAAAAGTTAGAAACCGCTTCCCACTCTCCTTCACGCCGACTCCACCCCGCGCGTGCTCGACAACCCAAGATCGAATCCCGCCCTTGTCAATTTTTTTTATACTCGGCATTTTCTTTTCTACTTCGGCCGTGTTTAGATCGCCGCCGGAAATGCACTGTGCTGAATCGCTGTAGGTCCTGTAGCGTTTTATTTGTATTTAGTAAAATTGTCTAAACTTTGATTAATTAGGTTCAAAATATTCGTCTCGCAAAGTATAACAATATTGTGTAATTAGTTTTTAATTTTATCTATAATTAGTACTTCATATATTTACCGACGTTAGGAAAACTAAACGAGGCCTTCTTGGTAACCAGAAAAAATCGCTGCAACTCTCGATCCCTAACCTTGCGCAGCCGCCGATGCCGGCCAGATTCCCGATCCGCCGCCGCGCTGGCCTCAAACCCTAGGTACGCCACTCACCCGACGACCATAGCCAGGGCCAGGGAGTCCGCCCGCCCGCCGCGAGTACGTTCGCCGCCGTCGCTGCGAGGACGCCCGCCGCAGCGAGGCCACAAGGACGTGAGTCCGCCCGAAGTGCGCCCGCCCGCCGCACTGACGCGGGGCCGCAACACCGCGAGGAAGTCGGACGCCGCCCCGCGAGGATGCCGGGACGCCGGGACAGCCGCACGCCGCACATCGAGCCGCCGGACGCCGGACGCGGTGTTAAGTGGTCGGCGGCTCCCGGCCGCGGTCCTAGGCGTGCGTGGTAGCGTGGGGTTGCAGCGGCGCGCGGCCGCAGGGCTCAGGTACGAGGGGTGGCAACGGCGGCGGGCGGCTGCGGCCTATGTGTGCGCTGGGCGGCAGTGGACTCCTCCCCTCCCCTCCCCTCCCACGCGCGCAACTCCTCCTCTACCCGCGCCGCCAGGCCTCCAAGGAACTGGCCGCGAGGCAGCCAGGCACCGGGCGCCGGCTGTCAGGGCGCCAGGCCACCGGGGAGCGCAGCCGGCGCAACAGCTTCCACCGCGCCTCCCGTCGCCCAGGCGTTCGCTGCCCACGGCTACAGGAGGAGCTACGACGTGCGCACGCGGCACCACGCAAGGAGCACGCGAGCAAGACGGCTATTGCATTGGCTCCGACGTCGCGTACCTCCCTTGCGCCCCTGTGCTACCTCGCGTGCAAGCCATCGCCCATCCAGTTGCAAGCAACGGCGACTTTGGTGATACCCATCAGTTGCTCGAGGAATTGCCTGCAAGGTGGTCAGTCCTCTTTTCCTTCTCCATCCGGCAGCCACCAGCAGCAAGTCAGCTATTTTTCTGTAATCTCCTTCCGAAGGCAAGCACCAGGATCAGCCCCTGTTTTGCAGTCCAGCCAGGTCATCTGAGTGTTTGTATATAAATAGTACCATGTTCTTGGATTCGATTATGCCATTTATCTTAACATATGTCCTTTCAGAATTGCCAATATTTCCTTTTATATAATTATTTCATTGTATTTTATATATACCATGACCATGATATCCACGTCTTATCTGCTGCATGATTTGATGCTTCTATCCTTTTTGTCTGAATGCCGTGTTTATGGATGAAGGAAGGAGGAGGCTGGACTGAAGAATATATGCATTCTTATACACTGCTGGTCTTGGAATTTCAGTCGGTTACTTTAAAGGAAGGTCATATATGCATTCTTTCAAAAGAAAATGTTCCAAAACTAGAAGCTGGAGGTGAAGAGATGGTTCAGGTATCAATTTGGGCTTTCTGATGTCCATTATTATGAAATATTCTTTTGAAGGAAGGTCAAATATATACCAGGTCAGTGGAGGCCTCTATTGATGTCCATTATTTGTGTATTAGTTCCAGGCCTTTAGTAAGCACAAAATCGTGTTCATGTGTCCCCGTACTGAATTTTATGTATTAGTTCCAGTCCTTCAGAAGGCACAAAGTCAGGTTTTTATTTTTCACTGTTACCTGTCAGGCAACAGCACACTACATACGGGGTGCAGAGAAATATGGTTCATGTGACATCTAGAGGTTTCATTTGTTCCCCAACAATTTTGTACTCACCTTAGCAACTACTATTGTAGCCGAACTGCCAAGATAGAGAGCTGAAAGATTGTAGATTTCTTCACTGGAAAGAGCAAATTGCTTGCTTTACTGTCCCATAAATGCCAACCCGTGAACCTCCATATAGTAGATTGTGATTTTTGGTTGCTTTTGATTTGACTCCATCTCTGTGGTGGCTGCGGGGAAGTGTCCTGTTTGGTTCCGGGTTCAGGGCTCCTGTGATTTAGGGATATTAGATTGTGATTTCTGGTTGTCATACAACATTATGAATGGGAAATTTGGAGTATGGATGGGTTCATATCAGTCATTAAACCAGCTCCTAGCAGTAGTTTTCATATCCATTGAGCAGTCACAAATGCAAAGGTACAAACTTATGGTGATAGACTCATATGGCTTGTGCTAAATCAGATATAGCAAATAGAAAGCCGAAGGAATTGCAAGTTTAAGGTGGAATCTCATGCGGCAAGCCGGCAAGCAGCATTGCATGGTGGGGTTCACATGGGGAGGTTCTTGCTGGCACCTCCTCATCTTGAAGCAAAGTAAAATGCTTGACAAATTTCATAAGCACACCACATTTGGCAGCAGCCTTGATACAGCCGACCAAGCTGCATGTTGACAATCTCTATTTATTTCAGAGCATGAGGATCGTATTTCTGTTTTTTTTGTTTGAATCTGTCCAAGGTTAAGGTGGGGTATGTCTGTATGTGTTTAGCATGCTGTATTTGGCATTGCTAAAGTTATTTTTAAATTAGGGACACATTTGGTTCTTTTTAGTTCTATTAGTTAACTTGCTTCTCGGTCAGATCAAGAGAATTTTGATGACCTTTTTACATCACGAGGTGGCTAATCTCATAGATGGTCATTGAGAAACGATCTGGGGGATGCTTCTTTTTTTAATGATTTGCATCGTAGCTTTCATGCACACAACACAAGGGCAACGGCGGTAGATCGTAGCATTCATGCATCGTAGCTTTTTTTTGGACTTGGTAGAATGTAACTTAGATGGTCATTGCGAGAAATATCTTTATTATGCCTGTTATTCAAAAGTGTTTCCAGGATTGTATACATGCTCAAATACAAATGTGTAAAAGTTTAACTATCAAAAAATCAGGTTGTTTTTGTGCGCACTTCCAAGATTAAGCCGTAGCGTTAGCACGGGCATTATACTAGTAATACAGAAGTTAGAGAAAGGTCTAGAAAATAAAGCGTAAACAAAAAGGTTTGAAAATGATTGATATTTGACTAAATAAGTAAATATGCAAAGAAAAGGCAAAAGCCGGCCAGTCTGTGTTGGAGGCCCTTAGCTGAAACAAAAGTTAAAACCGGCCCAAGCTGATGTTGGAAGTGACATGAGCTGATTTTGATAGCCCAAGTCCAAATCTCGATTTTCTTGTTGCAAACTCCAATCTCACGAGAAAATGTAGATTTCACCTGGAAAACTTATTAGGATAGGACCATGTGGTATTGCTTGAAACTCCTCTAATCTCGCTCTTTCGACGAGTATAAGCAAGATCATTCATAATATTGCAGACATATATTTTTTTTAATGTTTCTCACTTTATTCCATGGCGAAACAGAGCCAATAAATATCTATATATTTGTATGAGTGAGATTACTTTATGCTTGTTTCTGTCGAAGGAGATTAATCTTGTTTTTGGCAAAAAAAACTCTCGCAAGATTACTTGCCACTCCAGTAGACTAGCTATATAAATTACGTCCTTCTGTCCACTTGGTCTATATTCGATTGATTGAAATTATTTGTGCCAAAAAGATTCAATTATTAGATCCCAATTTATAATGGGTTTTATTTTTACGATGTCTCTAATTTGAACCAATATTTGTAATGGAATTTAATTTTACAATGCCTCTAATTTGAAGTTTTATACCACAATGAATATCCTAGAACAACTATAAACCAATGGCAATCTTCGACGGAAAGGTTCGATTTATATAGCCAATATTATTTGTCATCGATGTTAATTTTGTGATGCCTCCAGTTTGAACTAACATTTGTAATGGATTTTAATTTTGCAATGTCTCTGATTTGAACTTTTATACTGCACTGAATCTACTAGAACAATTATACTCCAATGGCAACACTGAACTATTATCTCGTGCTCACAGCTAAAGAGCGAGATAGTCCTCAAAACCGAGAAGAACTCCGTCTCTAGATGTGAAAAAGACATCATTGTCTCAGAAAACTTGGATCCAAGTCTTGACGCAAGCTTACTGACGACTAAGGAGAATGGGTTGTTAAAAGTCTTCTGAAAAAGAAAAAGAAGAAAAACGATATCCTATGATAACTTCGGAGCATTCAGCTTTGGCATTATCGCTATTATTGGTTTGGGCGCAAATATACCCATCACATTCAGAAGCAAACAAAAGTCAGGACCAAAATACTACTACTAATAGTAATGACATCAATGCAAAAATTCCTTGACCATTATGCTGATGATTGCAAGCAATTGAACTACTTACATGACTCCACCAAGTAATTTCTCTATATGAGTTCAAAAAAAAAAGAAGTAATTTCTCTATATAAGGACTGTCTGAACTATATATAATGGGTGCATATATCTAATACTACCATCTTATCTGATAAAACTAAGAAGACGCTACTGGAAGTGTAACTAGCTACCAGCATCTAAACTCGACGAAGCCATATCTAGTCATCTACGGTGACGCTGAAGGAGGTGTAGTAGGCGTCATCGGCGGCTCAGCTTGCATAGGAGGCATTATCGGCGGCACCTGTTGCGCTGTCAATCAAATATGAACGAACATGCATCAGCATCACAAGATTAATCTCCTTCGACAGAAACAAGCATAAAATCTGTGGAATCTCATAATGCGAGGCATTGCATTGTAACTTACAATTGCACGAGAAGATCGTTTGGAGCGGCAGCACGGTGCCGCAGGCGAGCGGGAGGATGAGCATGCGGATGGGGTCGACGGGCTTGGGCAAGAACTGGTTCATGTTGCCGTTCATGCCGTGGCAGAGGCAGATGGGCGCGTCCCTGATGACGGACTTGAGCCCGTCGCAGCACTCGCCGGGGGGCGTCAGCACCGTGATGTTGGTCAGGTAGTCCGTGCACGTCAGCATGCCAACAAGCGGCGTCATGCACTCTGCCGGCTGGGGCGGCGGAGGGGTGGACGACGTGGACGTCAAGCTGGCACCCAGGGCGCCGGCGCCCTGGAGAGGCGGAGACGATGACCCTGGCGGTGGGAGGAGCGGGATAAGGGGCTGCAACATGCCGATGATGGCGCCCAGCCCCGGGAACAGCAGCTCCAGGATGGCGGCCAGGAGGTTTGGAGGTACGCCAGCGGGGATGCCAGGCGCCGGAGGTGTCAATGGGCGTGCCACGCCGCCTGCTGCTTGGTCGGCCACCTTTTCTGCTGCTTCTTGGCCTGCGGCCGCGGGCTTGGATGCTTGATGGACTTGGACCCTCGCCGCTTCCGAGGGCTGCAGCGCCGCCACCGCCATGGCGAAGGCGAAGAACAGGGCGATGAGCTTGGGCGAAGCCATGTCGAATTGGAGAGGCTTGGGAACTAGCTAGTACGTGCTATGGCGCTTTCCTGGTTTGTGTGTTGGAATGCATGACCATCTGGGCTTGGCCTTCAATTTATAGTCTGGCCGGATGGATAGCGTTGAGACAAAGAATCCAGACATTTCTTGTAACGAGATTGGCTTCTTAATCTTAATCCCTTATTGTTACTCCTGATTAATTTGTCCTTCAATTAAAGGAGCCCATGCAGTCTGAGAGTCTGTCTCTGTTTGTCATCATGATGAAGCCTGCACAGAGTCCTGCTTAATCTGATCTTGCACAAAGTTGGATGCGATATGGACGGCCGTAGTCCAGATATACTTAGGAAGCACGAAGAGTGAGTGCATCATGGGCACCGAGGACTCCGGAACTGCTGACTGACTAAAGTTCAGACATTGCAGATTGCAAGAGTCCGACATTTCTGAAACTGAGAGTTTGGTTGGTGTTTTGTCCAAATCCCTGTTGGCCTCGATAGATAAAATTTGAAATTTGCTGTAATAATGATATATGACTCGTTTCTTGGTCATTCAGCTATCCCATTCAGCTACGATACGAAGTTACCAACATCCTGTGGTGTCCCCGACTGATCGCTGTTTTGTCGTCGTCGGGCCTGGGCCGGGCTTCGGTTGGCTCAAAAAGGCCTAAACCGAAAGATTTTTGTTATTATCACTACCAGGCCCATGCCAGTCTAATAAGAAACCCTACAGTACTCCTTTTCTTTTCATTAAAAAATAAAAAAAGCAAGTAAAAGATCTTCCCTAAAAAGAAAAATGGAAGTGGAACATCTAATCCATAGCTCAGGACAAGCAGCTACTGACATCTAGATCCACAGGTATTGACAAGGAGGTCGTTAATTTTTCTCGGTTTCAGAAGATCTGGTGGGGATAGCACTTCTCTGCCCACTGTCGCTGTCGAGCTTTTTGACAAATCCAGGCAGCTCGTGATCGCACGACATTATTATCGTTCTTGTATGGTGAACATCGACATCACGGGCATCCATCAATCTTCTTTACCTGTCCCGGTTAACTACGCCTCCATCAAATCGACACATTTCAGCTTTATCCAAGAGATACATTTTAGTTGCGAACTGATCTGCTAGTGTCGTCATGTTCGTTTTTTCTCGGTGTCTCCACACCAAAGAACAGAGACCAGATATCTGCATCCATTCCATGCGTGACTACAACAATTTCAGGCCACACAAACATTCAGATTTGCACGAAGCATGCATGGTCCTCGCTCCCTTTCCTTTTCGCAAATAGTCAGGCGACAAGAACTAATTTATTAATTACTTCCGAAAGCGAAAGAAAAACAAAAACATGAGCTAGGAGTTCCTGCCTGCATTTCCCTTCTATACAACGCTACAATGTCAGCTACACGCACATTATTCACCTCCATCAGTCCCCTGGCCACCATTCTGTTAATCTTTCACTCACAGTACCATCACCTCTTCAGAGGTTTGTAGAGCACAAAGCTCACATACTTGGACTCAAACCGATGGGTGACGCCGAGGGCCAGCAGCGACTGCGATGCCCACCCTTTCTCGATAAACAGATGGTTGAGGACGACGTGCTGTGGCTTTGAAGCTTGGTTGTCAGTGTTATCAGTGTCCCCAAGGACAGACATGAGAAGCTGGGGTGGAAGGGTGGGCGGCTCCTTGGCGAATTCCTCGTCACCGGGGTATTGAAGGTCATAACTGTGTTCGGGGGATGGGGGTGCCTCAAACTCAGCAACACTGTCAAGGCTCTCTGGAACGTAATCCTGTCCAAAAACAAGTATCTTTTCAGATAAAAGAGGAACCGGCGCTATGGACAACTTTTTAAACAGCTTAGAGCAAAGTACCCTCGTAATTTGCTTCTCTTAGGCTCTTTGCTGTTTAAATTCTCACAAGTTTGAATGCTGAAACAGAAATATAACATCCTTACTGACATGGACATCGAGGAGGTTGGCCACTTGCCCTCTTTCATCAGTTGCATGAGGTTGGTCAGGGATGTATCTCAGCTCCCCATCTACAATAATCCGGTAATGATACACTCCGGATGGCAGAACCAACAAGATGGCGTGATCTTTGCCAGACCTCTCTAATGCCCTCCTGAGATTACACACTGAGTTTATGAATTTAATACTCAAAATGGGATGAAAATAAGGTGTCTAAAGATGCAATGCAAATACTATTTTTCAGGAAAATCATCTACCTCGATGTCCAGTTATCCCATGATCCTTCCAGGAATACCTCATTTCCTCCTTGACTCCATGTAACCAAAGTTGGAATCCCCTTTTCTTGGGAGCGGTGGTCGGTGGATTCACCGGTGCCATTTGTCGGTGAATGGTTGAAAACGGGAGAAAACTCAGTAGGTCTGTGCAGTGGAGTCACTGGTACCTGCAAGGAGCAGTTACATGTCAGTAAGAACAGGACCAGCAACAAATTAAAGCAAATACATGTGACTAGTTCCAATTGAAAACGAGTTAAGCAACATAAAATATGCTTAGTTTACAGGTAATAATATTTTAGAGCAATGCGAAACATGATCCCTTATCTCCCAGTGTCATAGGATCTGAAACGGCCATATTCCCATTAGAAGTAAAGGGCTAACAATGTACAGAAATTTCCATAGGTCAAGATGGAACTTGTGAGGTCATATGGTTCACCCGTATAAGACTATGGTTATGTCTATGTCCAATGGTGAGGGAAAACTAAACACGATATTAAGATGACTATGGTAACAAAAATTACATAGGTCAGCCGGCTTCTATACAGTTTGTTACTAAAAACACAGAGCAACAAAGGTATGGGAGCACAGTTGTTAGGACTATGAATTGTTGCAAGATTCTTTTTTTTTTTCTCGATCGAGTGTTCAGTCTGTTTTCATTAAGAGGATTTGTGAACAGATGTTACAGAAGCGATCATAGATGGTAGCCAGTAGCCAGTAGCCAGTAGCCAGTAGCCAGTAGCCAGTAGCCAGCATCAGATGACCAGGGGCCCTAGCGAGTAGCCAGCATCAGATTGAATCTCCTTTTTAAGAACATGTTGCCCACACATCTACAATATCCATGTAAGCAAAAAGAAAGAAGAAGTGGCATAAATGATCCAATGGTCATCCATTGATCTCATGAATTGCAGGTGATGATGAACTGACTCTGTTGCAGGTCTAACTAGTGGTTACATTGAAGGGGAACTGAATGAAGTGTACTTGTGATCAATCAAATGATTCCTCAACAACTGATCATACTGTTAATCATATTTCTAAAACATGGCAGGTGCCACCTAACATTATTTTGTTCAACGGGGACCATCAAACAACCATGCAATCCATTCTACCATGTGCATCAAACGCTGGCAAACTTTTTAGCAGAGTATGTTTTCAAGGAGACGACATGCCCTCGAAACAAGATCAGGCTGTAAAGAATTTGTCATAACACGGTGCGTGATCACCAAGGAACAAATAAATGATAGAAGCAACAATACTTGCCTCAGGTAGTAGTTTTGAGTACCCGACAGTTAAATATCCATCCCAAAGTTCTCAAAAAAGGGTGTGATCTGAGAAAGGAAGGCCAACTTGTCCACTACAACCAACCCAATCCAAGATTCAGAACTATCAAATCCATTTGCAAAATCAAGGTGCAGCCAAATGCCTAAACCAATCAATTCGTCTTTACTGCGAGCTTCAGCTGCGATGCCCAATTCTTTTTTTTTCAATTTTTTTAAGGATTCACTGGTAAAGTGGTGGGGTCCAGCAATATACTGAACAAGAATAAACACTCCTTTGGAATATCAGAAAAGTGGACAGGCTGCAGTTTAGTAGATCTGTAAGCTACAGCCTATTCCATGTACAGCTTGAAGTTTCAAGCACCATGTGTATCAAATCTGATGACTGAGCGACAGAAATTGACCCACACAAAAGGCATCCAGTTTTCTATGACAAACAAAAACAAGCAATTTCATAGCAGAACTAAATTTGATTGTCAAGGAGGAGCACGGAACAATCCAAGTATGGGTAACTGAAACGAACGCAATTCAACCGAACCAGAGGGTCATCAACAACGCCCCAAAGTTATGTCTCTGTCATTTCCTTTTCTTTTTTTTTTTTTGCATTTTTTAGGACTTTTTCTTGCATTTTCGGGTAATAAATCATCACCTGCGGCGCGAAGAGATAGGGCACGGGCGGTGGACGCTCCAGCATCACGGCGTCTGGCGGCGAGAGCGGCGGCGGGAGTCGCACGGCAGCGCCTCCCGCCGGGCTGCTGCTTCCGCCGCCGTTGTGAGCTGCCGCCATGTGGCCGTTCCCGTTCTCCCCCTCCTTGGCGCTCGCGTTCCCCATGCCCGCCCAGATCGCCGCGCCTCTTCTCCGCAGCTACTCCCCGCTCCCGCCTCCACAACCACCAGTCAAACCCTCGAGGCGGAGGGCGGAGTACACTAGCAGTACTCCACAACCACCTCTCGAACAGCGCCCTAGTAACTAAGCAAGTGTTATGGCAAAGCAAGCGACTAGGCGGAGGAGCCGCGGGAGGCCACAAGGCTACAGCCTTACGCGAGAATGCCACGGGGTTTGGGCTAATTTACGCCGGCGAGCCACCACCGGGCGCCCGGAGCTGACAGAGATGGCGCGCGCGCAGCCACCGTCTGGTCCGGTCCGGAAGAAGAGGGGACTAAAATATAGAGGGGACTAAAATATAGAGAACGTGGCGGCGAGTCACGTGACCAGCACGCCGCCTCACGCGTGTCTTCCGGAAATTATCTCTCGAGTTTTCTCCGCCGTCGGATCTGGGGGCGTCGGGTTCGTCTTGACCGTTGAGGTGCGTGCGTCCGTGCATGCATGCGTCCGTGGGTTTAGAATTACCACGGTGCCCCTGGTAGTCTGCTCTCGGATTAGGTCGGCATATTCTGGTTTATTTACCGGTTTAATCGCTGAGCAGGTGTCTAGGAAGTCAACATTTTGGACGGGTTTTTCAAGAAGGATATGTTCTTGGACGGTGACCGAGAAAACATGTTGACATGGATTGAAGGTGACATGGTAATGGAAGCCACGTTTATTACATAGAGAGTATGAATTTTAAAACTACTACAGTACTTTAAGCTTAACTCGACGATTTGGATGCCCCCCTCTCCCCTTTACCCCTGGTGCTCCCGTTAGGGGTGGCCTGGGGTTAACAGCCGGTGGCCGATTCTGGCCAGATCCGGTCGGCCGAGCCTGCTCCGGTGACGGTGGGTGGTTGGTGTGCTGGTGCCGCGGTTGGGCCCCGATCTACGGTGGTGGTTCGACCTCGTCTGCGGTGCCGTGGTGGCATGGCCGGCCGTGGTTGTGGCGCCCCTGCAGTGCCATGGTGGTGCTGCCGGCGGTGCTGGGCCCGGTGGGGGCTGACCTTCTTCGTCGGGGTTCGCCGGCAGGGTGGAGTGGGGCTGGTGCCGGTGGGGGCGTAGGGGGCGGCGGCGGGGTTCCCTCCCTCTCCGCTCGTCCCCTCCTCTTTCTTGGCGGTGGCCGCTTTGTGGCGGTGGCTGGGTTCAAGCTGGCGTTGGGGAAGCGGTCCTCATCTATGTCGTTCCTCTCCCCTTGACCTTGGCTGCCGCGGCGGGGCGGCCGCTGAATGGAAGGAGGCTTTGGCGTCTTTGGGTTGCTGGTCCGGGGCCCTGCCCCAGTTCCGGTGCCTTTCGGGCAGGGGCGGTGCCCAATCGAGCTCGGTCGACGACGGTGGCCGGCAGCGGCTTCGGCAGGCGGATGGTGGTTGTACATGGTGGCGGGAGGCGGGTGTTCGGCAATGTAACACCTCTGGTGTTATGGTAACTAAAACCTGTCATGTCATCTTATGCACTGCAAAGCATTCATGTTTAGGTCAACCTTGATGTGCATTAACTAAAACAAATTTATATTTCATAGGTTGCTTGTGTTTCTGGAATGTTATGTCACATGAAATCATAAAACCCTACTTTTGAATGTCATCTCAAATACTTAGTTTATACTCTATGTACTTGAGATGTAAACCGTGTTTACACTAGTGTCAAGCATAGTATATAAATATAAGTCCAACCCTTAAAATGAATTCCATATTTGAAGTTGAATTTGGGTTTCAAAGCTTATTCCCAAGTCTTGTGATTCAAATTTAAATTCAAATTGGAAAGCTATAAAAATGATTTTCGAAAGTTAACTTAGTCAACCAAGGGTACTATTGGGTCATTGACCTAAAAATGTCCTTGGATGATGTTTGTGATCACTAATGACCAACCAATTAATTTAGAAACCAAATCGAGTTTGAATTCGGTTTCAAAAACCCTTTATTCCAAAACCTTGTTTTATCCCCTTTTATATAATTCAAAATCTATATAGAATTTAGAGATACTCTCAAAATATAGTTTGTAGATCTTGACAAGATCTATAAAGTTGGTATTTGAAATTTTTCAAGTTTCTAAAAATATTTTCAAATTAATTTGAAAATACATTTTTTCAGCATTTGTCCTCCTTTGATTTTAAAACCATAATTCAAAAAATTATGCATAATTTGGGAAAACTTTATATATGAAAAATGTTTAGTTTGAAAATTTGAACATTTCATAGTTTTGAAGAATTTCAAGTTTTATAGAAAAATCAAAAGTAATTTCAAATATCTATTTCTAGGGTTTAATTTCCCTGTTGAATTTGAATTCATATTTAAAAAATTAAGCAGAATTTCAAAATATTTATTAAATTAAAGATGTAGCTCTTGAAAAGTTATGCAAATGATATTTTGGAACATTTTTAAGTTCCTATGTAATTTCTGGAGTAATTGCAAATTTTCAAAAATGACCTAATCTGCTACAGTATCGGGACCTATGAGCAGCCGCCATCGCCGGCTTCTCAAGCCGCGCTGCCGTCCACCGCCGCACATGCCAGCGTACCGCGGCCGCCAACTCGTCTCGCACGCGCGAAGCTTCACCTTCGACGTGTTACCCGTCCATTCCTCGTTGTGGGCCTATAAATAGGTCGGCCGCCGTCTCTTTTCTTCTTCTTTTCTCCCCGCCGCCATTGCCGACGACCTTCCTCCGCCGCTCAAATTTGCCATCGTCGTGCCATCATTGCCAGCTTGCTCTTGCCAGAAGCTCCGCCACATCCTTGCACTCAGTTTGAGCTAGCTCGCATCGCCCCTCGCAGCCCAAACCGCCTTGACCACCGCCTTCTTCTTCGTGGCCGGCAGTGGAGCCGCCGCGAGCTCGCGACCGTCTACCGCCGCCAGGGTCAGTTATTTATCTTCATTAGCCTCCCAATCATGTTCTCCGTCTTCTCATGCTCCTCATATGCATTTTGGTTCGTTCTCTGGTGCACAGGAGCCGTCTTGACGCAGACCTTGCCGCCGGAGCACCGCCGCCGCAATTAGCGCCGCCGTCTGCAACTCGATTTAGCCCGCCTCCGAGCCAGCTAACGTGCGCATCGTCACCGCGGTGAGCTCCTGCACCTGTCCATGCTCTCAATTTCACCTCTACCGCGCTGTAGTGACCGGCCGCCGTAGCTCGCCGCCGGAATGGTCTTGCCAGCGCCGCCACGCGTGTAGCCATCGGGGCTAGGGGCCGGGAACGACTCCATTTTGTTGCCCATTGCATTCGTGTGAATGCCCCGTGTGTGCCCGTCTGCTTGCCATCGCCGGAGAAGCTCCGGTGAGCTCGGCAGCCGTGCTGCTGCGCCGCCGTGCCGCCATGGCCGCCGGCCAATGCGTCGCCGTCGCCCCGTCGCTCCATTAGCTACCTCAATCGACTCGCCGTGCCGAGCTGAACCTGTAGGGCCAAGTCCCATCGCCGAAGACCTCACCGCCGACGAGGTTTGGCCGGTCAAAATCGCCGCCGCGGTCAACGTCGGGAAAGATTTTCCCTTTTCCTTTTTCTTTTTTAAAAAATGATTTAAATGCTATTTTGTTTGGAAAATCATAGTAATTCATGTATAGCTCCAAAAATTCTGAAAATTTATATGTATGCTTTTTATAGTGTCCTCTACCTAGGAAAAATATGAAATATTAAATTGGAGTAACTTTTGCATATGTTAAAATTAGTCCTTTTAATTGAAAAATGCACATTCAATGATTTTTAATAAATAAAATAATTGGTTTTTTATTCTGAAATTTTTTTATCATCTAATTAGATCAAGATCTTTTCAAAATAAAATTTTGAGCTCAATTAGACAACTTTAATTTTATGCCTTTATTTTATGCTTTTAATTAATTAATTAATCCCTTTAATTAAGTTTAATCATTATAGGATTTGTTTGATTTTGGGATTGATTGATGACCTCGGGTTATTAACCTTAATGACCTTTGGCACTTTAATTAATTATTTATGCTTATCTTAATCATGTCATTAGGGTTTAATTAACGTTATTTTATGTTTTAAATAAACCTCTTTAATGAAGTAGTTAAACATAATGAACTTAGTAGTTGTGTTGGCTTGCAACTTTATCGTGAAGGAAAGTTGTACTCAAGCTCTTAATCTGATCATGCATCCATAAAGCATCATGTTTACTATTCTATCATGTTGAAGCATATCATTTTATCGTGTAGCTTCCGTTAACGGAGAATTTAACGTTGTCAAACCAGATTCCAAGGAAGAGCAGACTCAGAAGTTGGGAGTTGATCCAGAACTCGAGACCGTCTCCCCCGAATACCAAGGCAAGCCTCGATGCATTTAAACCCTTCCTTGATTTTATAAAAGTTTTATCGCTTCAGTTATGAAATGTTGCATTAAGCAACAGGAATTGAGTGAAAACTTACCTATTGCATTACCTGCCTTATTTTCAAATTCCTTGTTACCTGTTATTTAAAAAATGCATAGTAATGCTTAGCCCTGCTTAATTAGTTAGGTTTTCAAAAAGTAAAAGAATGAAAAAGATGAGTATGGCTTAATCTGCGAAATCATGATGATAGTTAATAAATCGAGTTCAGACGGGTAACTTGCATTGGGAATGGAGTTCCTCCGTAGTGTTTTCGTCTGTTGATGCCCTAGGACCCGTCCGATGGTGATCTGCGTGTATCGAGAAACTAGAAAATCCACATGCATGAAGTAATATACAGTGGGCCAGAGTCCCCACGTATGTCATGGAGTGATTTATAGTAGGCCAAAGTCCCCACATATGTCATAGTGTGTTATACTGTGGGTTTAAGTTCCCACGTATATCGGTACACTGGGTCGAAGTGCTCATGTGTATCATGTGGTGATATATGGCTGCGGTTGTTATCCCGGTATATCTGTGATCTGGTATGCATCGGAGTTAAAGTCTTCGGTATCCCAGTGATCTAGGTCCTAACTGGGTATATAAATAGATTCGAATCGCTGTTGCTTCTCGGAGAAGAAGACTCGATCTCTGTTCATCATCGTAGTAACAACTTTAACGATGTTTAAGGTTTAAGGATGAAGTTGGTTGGTAATCTTGAGCTAGAGCAAGACAACTTTTATTTCTGTCAAGCTTTTTTTGCAAAAAAATTTTATCTCCTACAAGCCTTACCTTGTCCCTCTAGCCTGCATTTCCTGAATCTTCACCCCTCTTTTTCGTCGGGTCAGTCTTGTTGAGTACCCTTGTACTCAGGGTTTATTGAACCCTTATTGCAGGTGAGCCTCATGGGCAGGAGCGCTTCGTATCCTGCTGCATGACAGTCATTGTGGAGAGTGACGACGAGTAGGATGTTTGGCTCTTGGGCAGAGCTTATCGCCTGGTATTGTAATAAAGTTATCTATCGCTACTCCACTACTATTATGGTCTGTAAAAATTAAACTTATGGTTTGTAAGGTTTGAAACTAAAAGGTTTATAAACTTATGTTATTGTAACACTTTCACTGTTTTACTCTGATGTATCTTATTTGTATAAAACTGTTATAATACTATAATGTCTCTTTGTAATGATTGATCCTGCTCGGAGAATCATGGATGATTCGGGATTTACCTGACAGACCTTTTAAGTCTTATGAAACACATTCATGGTTATTAAGAGTATGTTTAGACAATAATAATGCATGTGGGCCATATGATTTAGGAGGTTCTGCCACAGGCAGGTGGTCTGGCGGGGTGCTGGCGCAGCTCTACGGCTGCTCGCGTGGCCGGCGCATCAATCCCGGTGAGGCTTCTTATGGATGTTCGGCAACAACGATTTGGTGTCTGGCGGGGACCCGATATCTTGACCACCGTCCGTGCGATGGGTTCTTTGGGCTTTGGCCTGATGACGGCGACACCTGCGGGTGCCGTTCCCCTGTTGAGGGCGTCGTATTCCTAGCACACTCCACGGGCGAAAGCCTTGTCCTTTTTTGGACGAGCGACGGCGGCGCTTGGGCGTCGTGACCTTCTTGAAGGCGTCGCTGTGGATTTTGGCTCGGTCGGGATGTCTTTGGGCAGTGCTAGTTCGTCATCTCCGCCAACGCGTTCGTGGTTGGTGGCAGTGGTGGAGTAGGCTTAGCTTGTTATTAGTTGTTTAGTTTATAGGTTTTTGTTGCTAGCTTTTAGTTGTTTGTTGTGTCAGTGGTGGAGCTCCTAGTGGTTTAAAGTGGAGGCTCGTGTCGACGACCCAATCCGACTGAGTTCTAGTGGTTAGAGGCTTGTGTCGATGTCCCAGTCCGACCAAGTGTGGAGTTGAGTACAGTTGAGTTGGCGCTCTTTGTGGCGCGAGTTGAGTTGAATTGGTATCTAGGTGGGCAGTTGGAGTAGGGTACCCTCCACAATTTATAGTTTTCGTCCAGTTTTCACTTCAAAAAACTGGACGGGGCGCTTGTCTTCTTTTTCTTTATTCTTCTAATAGAAATCGCTGCAAAGCTTTTGCCGTCCTTTCAAAAAAATGATTTATATATATATTTTTATGAAAAACTAGGTCGACGTTATCCGCAGCGAGCAAACGACCAAAGAAACACGGTGGTGTATGTGTGACCACTATTCAGGCTTGCTAGCTAGGCGAAGACTTGAGTCCGATCCACGCTATTTTTGTTTTGAGTTAAATGCACTATAGGCCATGAACTTGTAGCATTGTGTCAACTGGGTTCATCAACTAGAAAATCATATATCTATACCCTTAAACTTAAAAAACCGTTCATCCAGGTCCAAATGGTTAAAACCACCCCGTTTTCCATGCCACATGGACTGGGCCCGTGCAATTTATCAAAAATGCCCCTAGCCTACCCTTTGACCTGTACACCTTCTCCTTCCTCAAGCACAGTACCTATCCTTGTCCAGCACCAGCATTGGCGCCGGCGCGCTCCAGCCGCCGCGAGTAGGAGGCGCGAGAGCAGAGGATGCCCTAGAACACGGCCGGAGCTCGCCAGCGCACACCGCTGTGGCTGGGGTAGAGCTCGCACGCCCGCCGTCGTGGTGGCCGGGCCGGAGAAGCGGCGTGCCATGACACAGACGCGATAGAGTTGCCGGCGCGACCGGACATGGACGATTTCTCGGTGGCGGTGGTGGGGAGAAGAAGAAGGTGGTGGCGGCCGGCGAACGTAGGGGTGGGGGCGAGTTCGTTGGGCATGGAAGGAGGGCCACCTACCATGGTCGCGTCGTGCTCTAGGGAGCGCCTCATGCTGGTGTACGTGTTGCCCGGCACACCGACGGAGGCCGCGCGCGCATCGCCCACGGACGGTGCCACATCGCTCCACCTCGCGGCGGCCGGCGGCGCCCCCAGCGCCGTCGCGGCTGCGCACCTCCTCCTCACCGCAGGCCCGCGCCAACGTCGGGGATCTCCTCCCGCGTGCCAACACCGCCGCCGATAGGGAACGGGCGCGTGTTGAAGGGAACGAGTTATTTTTTATAACGCCGCCGCCGATAGGGAACGGGTTATTTTTGATAAATTACACGGGCCCAGTCCACGTGGCATGAAAAACCGGGATGGTTTTGTCCATTTGGACCTGGATGAACGGTTTTGCAAGTTTGTGGGTATAAATACCTGGTTTCCTAGTTGATGGACCCAGTTGACACAACGTTACAAGTACATGGCCCCACAGTGTATTTAACTCTTTTGTTTTTGACTATGAGTCTCTTATCTTCAACATTATCTGAATACCAATTGTTTCTAATAAATAAATTACATGTACGTTGTACATATGATTGATTTTATGTCCATTCGATAAAATATAGGACATTTGAAGTAGATATAATTGCATTTAGTTTTGTTGCTAGTTAAATAATTACTGACTTAATTAGTTCGTGCTAAAATTCAAAGTTTGCCACGTCTCTAACTTTGGCAAACTGTCACATTCACAAAAGTTCTGCCAAGCAAAAATCAAAAACATACTTGTGACGTAAGTTTGGTTGTATGAAACAATAAGCCAAGAAAGTGTGGCGGTTATACTACCTTGTTTTCTTTTACTTGTCACTAAATTTTTACTGTATCAATTTTGACCATGCGTTTTCTTCTGCAAAAGATTTTTAGATACATCAAGTTTTGACATATATGATTTTTTTTTATTAAACATTCTTCATTAGTGTTATATGCTTTGATGTATCTAAGATTCTTTAAAAGAAAAAAGACGGATGGTCAAAATTGCTACGATAAAAGTTGGGTGACAAGTAAACGCAAACGGAGATAAGTAGTTGTTGCGGCAGCTAATGAAATATAAACTACTACGGTACGAGTAATATCTAACTTAGAGCGTGGCACGTGGTGACCATAAACTAAATAGATAGCCCTGAGTAGTGAGTATTATTGAGAGTATACAAAAGTACTAGTAAGTGCGAGTAGTCATCTCGATCAAAGATTACCAAATGGGACTGTCGAACACACAAGGAAAGGACACAATCGATGATGATAACTTCAGGAGCAAGGGAAGAAGTCATGATCGAGGACGTACTATACCAGTAGCACAGTGCGGGGGAATGGGGCTCTGACTCGAAGGCAAAGCAATTAAGGGGCAAATCGGTAATCCAACCGAAACCCGATTTGAAGAAACTCGAGCCCCTCCGTGCTTCCAGTTGCCCAGCGCAAAAGAAATGAGGAGCTGCTGTGATGAGAATAATAATGATTAAATTAAGTAAGGACCGTGGTGATGATGAACTGATAAGACGGAGGGGCGACAGCCGGGCGAGGATTTGGATAGATTGGTAGGCCCGTGCTTACCCATTATTATCCTCCTGCGCTGCTGTGTCTGCGTTTGGGGGCGACCTGAACTGACCCCCTCCGATCCTCTGCGACGCGTGGCCGTGTGGTACCTCCTGCCTCTGCTCGTGCGTGACGCACGAGGCACGACGCAGTCCCCCCCGCGGGCCAAACGCTGCTGCAGGTAGGCGGCCCTGCGAGACTGCACCGTCTGTGGGCGTATTGTACCGTGCACCTGCGGCTTTGCACCGAAACCGTGCCCGACGAGTGGTGAGCTCCTTTCGGAATTCAACTCGGACACACATATTGACGGTGTGGACGTCGAGGACTCGATTGCAACGAATGGGACGATACGCAAACCACGGTACAGGTTGCTCGTGCGGTCGTGCCGTACGTGGGCGACCTGAGGACGCGACGCGCTGTCCTGATGATCTGATCTCCCCTGCTCATGTGCCCGTGACGCTGCGGCGACCCTGGCGGACGTTGCCGTGCTTATCCTCTACGACTATTTTATTTTAATGGTCTACTCCTGTACATGACGCGGCATTCTCGTGTGCAGTTGTGCCTTTATTTGAGGCGCTGATCGTGTGCATACCAAAGAGACTGCCGTATCTCAGATTCTCAGCGTTGCGATTTGCTGAGAGCTCGGGCGCGGCGTTCCGCTGGATTTAGGATTGGACACCGGCAGTGCCGAGCCAGTATGATCGAGTAGCACACCGGCAGCACTGGTTCAGAAGAACATTAAATTTTGAAGTTCTCTTTCTTCGCTGCACACTGGTCATGTTTCCTGGACCGCTCTCTTTAGTGGCTACTAAGCCATAAGCCCATAAACAGGATCGAGTCAGGATGTTTGGCTACCCGGCTATCACTTTAACTTATTTGTATTGCTTTTGGCAAATTTATGTAGTTGTACTTCCTCTGAGTCGACTCATTTCAAGTTTCATTAAAATTACGAAGAGGATTACAAATATTTATGATATCAAATAGGTATACTATACTATAAAAACATAATTCATGAAGAAAATATATTATTCGGTATTATATATATGCTATTATTTTATTATATAAATTTGATCAAACTTTAGTTGCTTAGACTCTTAAGAAAAGTTGGAATAACTTACATTTGAAATGGAGGGAATATATCAATCTACATGAGTAGAGACAAAATCTAATTTTATTGCCTCCACGTGAGTAGATCTACATAGTGAATACATAATCCAATTGAAATCGTAGCTATGAATTATTCTAATTAATTATAAAAAAGTATAGATTAAAAGCTATATTCAAAATTTTATGCTAAAATATACCATATTATATGTTTACTAAGTAGATCTACTCATATAGAACCCAACAAAATTGAATTTTGCATCTTATAAATTTCTATGATTTATAATGATTTTTTAAAAATTCAACTAAAAAAAATTAAAAAGATAGAACCTCCTTCAAACCCACCCATAACTAGATCAGGGACGTAACATGAATTGTCCTAAAAGGTTATTTTATCCGGTTTTAGAGTTTAGAGATAAAAATGAACTTTCATAGAAGCTGAGGGACCTAAAATAAACTTTTTTCAAAGGGTTATCAAGGGAATGTTTGCATTGCTTCGGTTTAAATTTGACTATGTTTACATAAATGTTTTAAATAAGAGAGGCTGCCAAACTTAGGATAAAAAAATCAAAGAACTTACAATTTAGGATGAAAAAAGTACCGATCAGTTTTATCATTTTTCAGTTAGTCGTACAGTTTATAATTTTTTTTGCACTCTCATCAAAGGTTTTTAACGCGAAACTTATAGCCAATGTAGAATCGACAAGATAATCCATGCTTAATTAACAGCAATAAAATAATAAAAGATCCACCAAACATTTTGAAACGGTAATAAAAACATTAGAGCAACTCCAACAAAATTGGTAAAAGTAAATGGCTAAACCTATGATTTAGCAAACATCTAAAATAGAAAACTTTGTAAAAAAATAAAATAAATTCCAATAACCTTTCTGGGAATAGCATGTAAAAGTAAATGGCTAGCGGCACATACAAGCCGTATTTAGCATACGAGAGTTTAGAAATGACCGACTTGCTATTTTACAAAACAAAATAGCAAGCCGTTGGAGTTTATTTTTTGGAGAAAAAATTATAAAAATAGCCTACGTAGCAAGAATAACACGTCTCTTGGAGTTGCTCTTGCTAACGCGTAAGCTTTATTTTTATGATTATGTGTTTGCAAAAACCATCTAAATCGGAGCTACAGGTAAAAAAGTATTGATTTTTTTAAGTTTAAGCTTTACATTGAAATAAAAATGTTGTACTAATTAATTATTGAACTGTGAAGATTAATTGTGGAGTGGAGTCTGAATCTATCAGACATATTCTGATGGAGCGCACTGTCGCTAGGGCTTTCGGGGATCAAACTAAGACCATCACTGGCGTTAAACTTCCGCCTCTGCACCATGAAACTTGGGTGCAGGACCTGCTGGAAGGAAGAGCTGATATATGCACTCTCGAATTCTCGATGCAACGAAATAGAGGAAGACATGGGGAGCCGGCCGTGCCTGGTAACTGTTCAGTGGGCAGTCGACCTGGCTTTTGATCTGATGCATGCCGGTTCATCTCAAGTTCAGAATGGGAATACAGTAGCAATACCGACCTGAGAGAAACCAAATGAGGGCTGGTTCAAATGCAACAATGACGGAGCGTTCTATGAACAACAGTGGAAAGGAGCAACAGGAGCTACTCTCCGTGATGACCAGGGTGCTTTGTGAGAGGTATTGCTAAGTGGTTGCTCTGACAATGGAGGCGATAGCCTGTCCAGACGGCTTGGTCATCGCACTCCAGTTGGGCGTTCAAAAGATCTGGCTTGAAACGGATTGTCAAGAGGTCATCAAGCTATGGACGAAAGGTGTTCACCTAAAGTCCAGCATTGTGACCATCCTGAAGGAGATTAGGGAGCTTAATTTGCTTTTCCAAGAGTTTTTCTTTTGTTGCTCGTTCTTGTAATTAAGTAACGCATACAACCCCGCAGTGTGGGAGCCTATGGCACTGGGTACACCCTTCTTTTATACACTAGCTAAACAGGTCACAGGCGAAACACGAGCTGGGTGGTGGTAAGTGCTCCGGCTTGTGTCTCGAACATGTTGATCTCAGATTGTAATCCTGCTCCCTCTTGATGAATGAATCTCCTTGATTGCAAAAAAAAAAAAAATCCAAAACTGCTTTCAAAAATGTTGTTGTAAAACTATGCTTTAAAACTCAATCTGCTTAGTACAAGGCAGAAAAAGAAAAGGCGTCCAGGATAAATAATTGGATAGTCTAAGAAACGAATCATGTCTCATTACAGCAAACTTCAATTTTCACCCATCCACGCCAACAGGGATTTTTAGATGGATAGAAAACACAACCCAGGCTCTCAGTTTCAGAAATTTTGGACTCTTGCAATCTGCAATTTCTGAACCTGAAACTAGTCAGTCAGCAGTTCAGGACTCCTCTGTGCTCGATGATCCACTCGTCGTATTTATGATCAACTCAAGCAGAAAGTAGATTATCTGTACTACGCCCATCCTATCGCGTCCATCTTTATCTAAAAGAAGATTACAATTTTTAAGAGCGCATGATCAGATTGAGCAGGACTCTAGGCATGCTTCATCGTTTCTATGCTCTCTTAGACATGACAAACAGAAACAGATCCTCAAACTCCTCCGAGACTCCTTTGATCGAAGGACAAATTAATATGGGATGAGAGATTAAGAATCGAATCTCGTTACACGAAATGTCTGAATTTTTTTTATCTCGAACTCGAAGCTATCCATCCAGACAACTATAAATTTATGGCCAAACCCACGTGGTCATGCATCCAATCCAACACACAAACCAGGCAAAGCTGCATAGTATCCCAAAGTCCCAACCCTCCAACTCGACATGGCTTCGCCCAAGCTCATCACCCTGTTCTTCGCCGTCGCCATGACGGCGGCGGCGCTGCATCCCTCGGAAGCGGCGAGGGTCCAAGTCGTCCAGCAAGCATTCAAGTCCGCGGCCGTAGGCCAAGAAGCAGCAGAAAAGGTGGCCGACCAAGCAGCAGCCGGCGGCGTGGCACGCCCATTGACACCTCCGGCTGGCATCCCCGCTGGCCTACCTCCAAACCTACTGGCAGCCATCCTGGAGCTGCTTTTCCCGGGGCTAGGCAGCATCATCGGCCTGTTGCAGCCCCTGATCCCGCTCCTCCCACCGCCGGGGTCATCGTCTCCGCCTCTCCAGGGCGCCGGCGCCCTGGGTGCTAGCTTGACGTCGACGTCGTCCACCCCTCCGCCGGCAGAGTGCATGACGCCGCTGGTGGGGATGCTGACGTGCACGGACTACCTGACCAACATCACGGTGCTGACGCCCCCCGGCGAGTGCTGCGACGGGCTCAAGTCCGTCATCAGGGACGCGCCCATCTGCCTGTGCCACGGCATGAACGGCAACATGAACCAGTTCTTGCCCAAGCCCGTCGACCCCATCCGCATGCTCATCCTCCCGCTCGCCTGCGGCACCGTGCTGCCGCTCCAAACGATCTTCTCGTGCAACTGTAAGTTACAATGCGATGCCTCGCATTATGAGATTCCACAGTTTTTTATGCTTGTTTCCGTCGAAGGAGATTAATCTTGTGATGCTGATGCGTGTTCGTTCATATTTGATTGCATTGACAGCGCAACAGGTGCCGCCGATAATGCCTCCTATGCAAGCTGAGCCGCCGATGACGCCTGCTACACCTCCTTCAGGGTCACCGTAGATGACTAGATATGGCTTCGTCGAGTTTAGATGCTGGTAGCTAGTTACACTTCCAGTAGCGTCTTCTTAGTTTTATCAGATAAGATGGTAGTATTAGATCAGAAAGTCGTTATATATTTTGAACTCATATAGAGAAATTACTTGGGGGAGTCATGTAAGTAGTTCAATTGCTTGCAATTATCAGTATAATGGTCAAGGAATTTTTTTACATTGATGTCATTATTATTAGTAGTAGTATTTTGGTCCTGACTTTTGTTTGTTTCTGACTGTGATGGTATATTTGCGCCCAAACCAATAATTGCGATAATGCCAAAGCTGAATGCTCGGAAGTTGTTAATTCTCCTTAGTAAGCTTGCGTCAAGACTTGGATCCAAGTTTTCTGAGACAATGATGTCTTTTTCACATCTCGAGATGGAGTTCTTCTCGGTTTTGAGGACTCTCTCGCTCTTCAGCTGTGAGCACGAGATAATAGTTCAGTGTAGCCATTGGATCCAAGATTTATGCTTGTTTCCGTCGAAGGAGATTAATCTTGTGATGCTTGCTTGTTCGTTCATATTTGACAGCACAACAGGTGCCGCCGATAATGCCTCCTATGACAGCAGAGCCGGCGATGACGCCTGCTGCACCTCCTTCGGCGTCACCGTAGATGGTGGTTTCATCGAGTTTGGATGCTGGTAGATCGGTACACCCCAAGCAGTGTCTTCTTAGTTTTAAAGATGGTATTAGATCATATAGTTTAGAAAGTCGTTATAAAGAGTACTACAAGGTGGAGCAGCCTCTGGTGGAGTCAGAGTCTTGTAAGTAGTTCAGTCGCTTGGAATCATCATTGTCATGAGGATTTTCTGCCTTAAGAGTTACCTCGATGTCATTATTTACATTTTATTCTTACTGTGAACTGTGATTGTATATATGTTTCGCCTTTAAAACCAATAGCGATAGTGCCAAAGCTGAATGCTCTAAAGTTATAAGTAATAGGACAGCGTTTTTCTCCTTTTTTTTCAGAAGAATTTTAACAGCCCGTTCTCCTTAGATCATCAAGGAGCTTTCATAAACTAAACAGTTTGCAGGACCAATGGATAGTACCTTACAAACAGCATCTCCAGAAGCTCTGTTATAGTTTAGATCATATAGTTTGCAAGACTTTCTAACAACAACAGTGGCGCCCTGTTGCTCACATACGCTGGATTTTCAGCAAACAACAGTACACACAACAGTTGGAGTCGGGCCAATTGCTTCATTCATCAATATAATAAATGGTTAAGTTGATGCTTTATGCAAAGGCCAGAATAAAACTTAGTTCTTCTTTTAAGAAAATGCTAAATTTATTGCTTTACCTTTACACGTCGCAGCAACTTAGGGCACCTTAAATGGGATTTTCGAGATTTAGTTAAAATTTGAACTAAAATATGAATCTACCCAATCAAGCAGTTCCTTTAGTGTTTAGCATCAATGCCTGTTGAAAGCTTTTTACTGCTATGAGAAAGTGAACATACGTGGGCAGAAGATTACCAGTGCTGCAAGTCTGCAACGCAGGTAGTTTAGACCTTAGGGTGTTCCTGTGAGCAAGTACAAAAGGACAGAATATATGCTTTCCTTTTTTTTTGCCATAACCCCCTTTTAAAGTTTTTTTATCAAATAAGTTATTTGGCAGCACTACAACCGAAATCTTGTATACGACCTAACATGGTACATTCACAAACATATTGCAGCGCTGATAAGTAATGGGAACATTAAAAAACATATTGCCGAGCTGGCTGCACCGTGGATACATAAAACGAAGTCAATATAAATAATGCTGATCAGAAATATACCATGATCTTTTTATCAACATAGCTTCAGGTAGCTCCAGGGGCGTGCCCTCTTCACAGCAAATGTATTGCTTGTAAGCTTGTTCTTTCTTGCTACATGATTCAGCTCAGGGCTACTCCCTCGATGGACATGGTTGCTACAAACTCTGTAACACCATCCTCATAATTACAGGAGTTGTCGATGGATACTACAGTGATAAGAACTGGACGTGGCTGAGCGGATCAGGTGCAGGGTCGAAAACCCATACAACATTCTGTTGTTAAGATGATATATATTCACATGCAAACGATCATCTCATGGAGAGGTCAATGCTGAAAATTTTCTGTCAACGTGAAGTTTGCTATTATGACTTGCTCATACCAGGGTCTGCTTTGAACTCCTCCACTGGGAATGCAACACCACATATGTTTTTCCCACAGATTTCTTGATCCCACGGACCGATCAAGTGCGATTCGAATTCGGGTTGTATTCTATCGCGCTCTGAATCCGGTGATAATGCATCTATCCTTGGTTTCTTGGGAGAAGGCTGCATGCTCTCTGGGTAGTCATCTAAGCTTGGAGGTGAATCCGAAAGCTTCTGATCCTCAGAAGGTTTAATCGATCCACCAAGCTTTTGTTGCTCCTCAATGATCATCTGCAAGTATCTCCCCTGTGCTTCAATTCTTAGTTGCAGTTGTCTTTGAACCTGAATGTTAACTTATTCAGATAAGCAAAAGAGTTCGCAAGGAAAATTTAGATTGATATTGAAGCTAAAAGAACTCATAAACTACAAGAAAAGCCAAAACAGAAGAACTGACAACAAGAGATTATTCACAATTAAGCATTACTACAACCATGAGAAGGAACCACCCTTAGGCCTTAGGTGTAACTTGACAAATAATAAATGAATATTAAGAATAGACCAGAAGATCAACTTGTAGAAATCATCCCAGCTAAGCAAGATTGTCAGTAAACTAAAATGATGTAAAAATATCAGAAATAAATTAGTTTACATCTTTCAATAACAGACCTCGAGTTGCTCATGTAGCCGCTTCTGAACCTCCATTTGCATCTTTAGTGCCTCATTGATTTGCAATCCTCTGAACACATTTCAGAATATTTGTCAACTGCGTAATTCATAAGAACCAGGCACCAGCCAGCATACCAGCTATGCTACAGGACACAACTGAGCAAAGATCACTTACGGTGCAGAATCTGTGTTCGAGAGGGAATCACTTGAATCTTTCTTTTCATCCTTGGAACCTACATGAAATACCATCATAACAAAAGGCAAAAATAGCTGTTTAGTTCCCGTGTTTGACATAAGGGAAGGGAACAACAGAAGCAAAAACTTGAAGGCCACAACAATATTCACCTTCAGCAGGAGATTCCGGTATATACTTTGCAAGGCGATACTTCTACACAAGCCCCAAGGAAAGGAAAATATTAGTTGCAGTGAGACATTATGAAATGTGTTTCCTTTGAAGGAAATTCTTCACCTGCAAATGGCTCTTCACGTGATAAATCGTGATCCCTGGTACACCCATCACAGTGAGAACCCCTTTAGGTGTAGCTCCTGAATAAATATGACAAGAGCCTTAGATGCAGAGTACTTGTAGCTGAAATCCCCAAAACATCAAGTACCCTCATGATAACCTGCTAGCTTATCACAAGTCAAGTTTGCATTAATAGAGTCAGACATGTGCCACATGCAACACTCAAAGCTGTTTCCCATGGACAAGGATTACAGTTCTCAAGGTATAAACATTTTCCAATGTGATAGGATTTAATAACATAGCATACACATTTACAGAAGCTCATATACAAATACTCAAATAGCATGTTCATAGGAATTTCGAGAAGTGTGCATCAATCTGATCCTAAACGTTTACAAAGTCGGTTTAATTGATTTTCCAGTTTGCTACACATATATATATGGCATGTATAATGTGAGCAGTTAATATACAACCCATATATATTATATGATATATACAGATGACCGTTTCAGCAATGCATCAAGTTCAACCACACTGACAAATACTCGCTGAGAACAGAATACTCACTATCTGGTCCACCAAGCTGGGCGATGGCATCCACAAAGCGATTATGAAGATCTGATGTCCATCGTAGGCGTTGTTTCCCACTTCCTACAGGATTAGCAGGGTTGCTTACGTTGGGTCCTCCAATACCTCCAATATTACTTGCATGTTCATTGCTCTGAGCCCTCTGCGGAGCAAAGGGCACAGAAAAATTCTTGGTATGATACATCATGTGAATGCTGCAGGAATTAAAAGGAGATATCATTCATGCAAGTAAGGCCAAGAAAATGAGAACTATAACCACATTCCTGACATTTATTTATATCTAATCAAATATATCAAATTGATAATAAAATGTAAGGAAAAAATCAATAAAATCCTTATATAATTTCATTGTATTACTGTCATAATTACAGGGCTAGAATACTTTGTTTTACAAGGGAATAAAAAGGGCAGAATCAGCGCATTCTAGCGTTATTCGAAATAAAATCAACATGCTTCAAATCTAAGTGTTACAGCTACACATACAAAAACAATTGCAAGCATAGACATGAAAACATATATTCCAAATCACCCAAAAACAAGGCTACAAAAGCCAAGGACGGCCTAATGACTAAGCCCCAAATGGCAGGCAGACCAAGTTTTTGCAAGAAATAGCTCTCACAAATCACAACAGAGTATCAACAATTGAACAGGGAAAACGTGGCAGCTGAATCTACAACCTTGACAGAAAGAAATATAACAAATAACAGAATACTGAGCAGCCAGATGCCTAAGGCTAGAAGTACTTTTGGTGGTCAAAAATGCCCAAAGGATGCTTGAACACCCACCCAAAGGCTGGAGCTCATCCAAGCTGAGGTTTTCAAACAGATTATAATCGCTGAACTGTTGTAAAGCTAAGACGAGAGAGCGTCGGACCGAGCACAATCGAGGTGGAAACCAAACTGGATCAGGAGTTCCGGACGCGATCCTAGGCTGTAATCCCTAAGCCAAGAGGCAGCGCCAGTCCAAACTTCCCAGCATCGAACTGAAGGAAGTCTCCGCATCCGCAGATAAGTCGTAATCCAAAACCATAGCAACTGGAAGGCGCCGTAACGCCGAAACGCCGCAGGACGTCAGAGCAACCGACCGATTCTGAAGGGGTACTCATTCTAAAGCGGCAAGGCACGTCCACGCGGAGCTTCATAGAAATCCAGACCAAAACTACACCCCGCAAACATACATCAGCGTAGCGAAGCTCTAGCTAAAAGACAATCGACCCAAGCTCAGACAGAAAACCAGATACTACCAAGGCACAAGACCCTCCGGCCGGCGCCGCTTGCAAGTCTGCGTATGGCCGGAAACACAGCGAATTCAGCGGTGAACTCTTCTAGTATTATTTTGTTTTTGGGCAACGGGAATTCAGGGGTTGAACCTCGGCGAGAGAAGGGAGGCGGACGGACGGACTCACCGGCGTTCTCGGTCGCGCCGGCCGTCCCCGGGGCTGGCGTGGGGAGGCGGCGTGGTCGTGGGGGCAGGGAATTGAGTGCCGGCGCAGGGCCCCGATGCGGATTCCCAATCGGGGTCAAAAAGGGGCGGAGGAGATGGGCGGCGAGGGGAGGGGAGGGGAGGGGAAAGCGGCAGGTGGTGGTGTCCGGCGAAAGCGACGCTGGGAATTTGGGGATTTTTCACTCTTCGTCCGGTGGTTAGGGTTTGGTTTCGCGCGAACCAAACCAGCATAGAAAGAGCGGGAGGCCTAGGAGTCTAGGACCGTGTCTACTAGAGCTGCAGTAGTCGTTTTTTTCTGCGTCAGTAGTGAGCTGGAGCAAGAACTCGCTGATGAGAGTGAGAGGGCAGGCGGGCATGGGCAAGGGCACCAGTTCTCTCTCTTCTCGTGTCCATTTGTGTGTGGTACGCTGCTATTTTATTTTAGAGAAAGTTTCACTCCAACGGTATAGGGCACGAGGGCACGTGCCCTTATGGTGAAAAAAACCCATGTTCTGCTATTTTATTTACCCCCAGAATCCACGGCTTTTTTTTTCTGATCTGAATGAACAGACAGTGCAGAACAGCAGATACCGTGTCCTTGTGGTTCTACTCCGAATCGATTGACCCCTGTCAAAGTCAGTTCCGCGCACCATGCAATGCATTTCCTTTTCTTTACCTTTTACGGAGTATCCAGTTACTACTGTGCATTGGAGAGAATCCGGGTGTCATTTCAATTTCAAGTTGCGATGCAACTGCTCCGAGCGGCGTGACGTACGGTGAGATCCTCTGGGTAGACGATGGTGCCGAGGAGATGAGATGCAACCCACCACACCGTTTCAGTGCGGGCACGGCCACGGGCACGGGCACGGGCAGGAGATGAGATGCGATGCTCTCAGCTCGTGAGCGCGCGCTGAAAACGACCGAGAGCGGGGAGCTGAGAACCGGCCTGCAATGTGCAACGCAAAGGCTTTGGATGCAAAAGTTGCGGGGGCAACGAGATCAAAGAAGTATGAGCGACGCAAGACATCCCTGGACAATCATGGCCTCGGAGGAAATAAAGGGGAAGCCCGCCCTGCCATCATCGCCTTATCTCGCGGCAAAAGAGGGACGTCCGGTGGAATCATTGCGAGAGAGTGCCTCTCCTGCCTGACGAAGCACTGAAGCAGCGGTGCAGCCAGCCGTTTAACTATAACTGATCGTAACGGATCGGTTTTAGCCGTGACCGGGGAGATACTGTAGATGAGAGTTGCGAGATGTGTCTGCCCTGCTTCAGCGCAGACAGCTAGTACGTAGTAAGTAGTACGTTGGTGGTCAGGGCGCCCGGGCCCGGGGATGGGTGCTGCCGTGCTGGAGTGGAGCGAGGCCGGCCGTGAGGCCAGGGGTCTGTCATCCGCAGCGGCTGCGGCCTGCGCCTGCGGGCGGAGGGAGGGACCCGGGCGTGGAGATTCGACCGGTCGGGACGGCGACGTTACCGGATACAAAAGCGTCGCCATGGAAAGCCGTCTCCGGCGTTGCACTGCGCCTGCACCTTGGACGCACGCACGCACACATGTCCGTCCGTCCCTTTCTTCTGTACAGTACTGTGGCCGGGAGGCTGCTGCCATGCCTTCCACCCAGGCCAGTTTAGATTCTTAAATTCATCCTTAAATTCTATTATGCAGAATTCCTATTTTCATCACATTAAAATACCGGTAAATATATAGAGTATTAAATATAGATAAAATTAAAAATTAATTACACAGTTTTGTTGTACATTATAAGACGAACGTTTTAAGCCTAATTAATCAATGTTTAGACAATTATTACCAAATAAAAATAAAATTACTACAGTACTACACAGTGCGCTACAGTAGATTCGGAAGGTACCGATTCCGGTAACTAAACGAGGCCCCAGAGAGAGAGCCCGATGCGGCGAGGCAGGACAAAACAAGAGTGGACAACCGCGCGCAGATAAGCCAAAGCTACGCTGGACCTGCTTTGCTTAAACAAAAGCTAGCGTTGGCCGTTGGCCGGGGCCGGGCGCGCGAACGGGACAACGGAAAGGTCCAGCGGCGGCGGCTGCCGGGGTTTTGTTGCTTCCGCTGTCGCCTCCAAGCTTATATTGCGCATACATACAACTACGCAGAGAGCAGATCCAAGGCCGACGATCGCCCCGGCGTTTGTCCGCTGCGAAACGGGCGCGGAAGAGCATCGAGGCATCGCACTTGTATGCGGGGCGGACGGACAACGACGGGAGGCCTCGTTGTTCTTTGTGCTTTTGTCTTCGAAGCTCCACGCCTTGCACAGGGCTCAGGACTCGGAACATAACAGGTGCACAAAAGACGTGCGCGGCAGCGCCAGTGCCAGGCAGTGTTGCGGCAGGCATAGTAGGCGTAGGCGTTGAAACTAGCGCGCGCCGGGCGTGCGTGCGTGCGTGAGTTGTCACTCGTCAGCTGTCCGGTCTCTGCGACCATAGGCGTGGGCCGTCGTCCGTCCATCGCCCCTTATCAGAGCCGCATCTACTGCACTGTATTCCCAAAACAGGTGCATCTACTGCACTGCATCCCCTAAACAAAGGACGTACTCCCTATGGCTCATGGAGTTCACGTTTGACAATCCATTTTATTTAAAATATTTATATAAATAATAAAATAAATTAATTAATATTTAAGTATGTAAAAGATGTCATAATAAAATAAATTATATTTATAATTTTTTTTAAATAAGATGAATGACACGGAACCGGTCACCCGTCTCTATGCGAGGCCACGCTGACGACAGATGAGCATGAGCTGAACCGGTTCAGCTCCATAGGGCGTCAGCCAGGGTCGAAGCTGCTGCAAAGCTGCGCGTCAAACACTGGACGTACGTACAGTCTCCAGAAAGAGCGCACACAAGCACGAGTCCACGAACCATCGTACGGAGTACGTGAGACCAAATTCCCCCCTTTTTTTCTTTTCTTTTTCTCGGCAGGAATCCAGAGCCAGCCAACCAGCGAGCCTCCCCTCCTCCGTCTTCCTCCTCGTGAACTTTTGGAATCGATTCCAAATGGATGGACATGGCGGACAGCTGAGACTTCACGTCGTAGGACGAGTCCTAGTACTACCCTCCGGACCGATCGGCCATAATCTGGCGTACAACGACAAGCATCGTTACCCAACACCGGTCCGCGGGATCTTGCACTGCTCTGGTGCTCGAGCTCCAAAGGATAGCCAGCTGCCCACCGGCCAGAACCTGCTCTGCAGGTACGTGGAACCCGGCCCGAAACCTGCCTTAGTCCCCTAGTTCGGGGCGGATGCGATGCAAAGCAAACCGCAGCAGGCCGCGCAAGCGAACGGGGCCGCCACAGGCGGCTCCGCCGGTCCGCCGCCCCAGTCCACCGACGACAGCGACGGCAGCGCGCAGGCGTACCACGGCCGTGCACGATGACGCAGCAAACACGCCAGAATTGGTGGTGGGCTGGTGGGTTTCCGCCAAGAAGCTGCGGACTGGCGCGTGCGAGCCCAACAACTCACGCGGTGGGTGGGGGAGTAGGCTCACGAGTTGGTCCAACAATCGCTCCATCAACCCGCGCGGGCTCGTCAACGAAAGGCCCAGCCCGTCAGAGAGCCTACACAAACCGCCTTTACTGTAGCAACCCGTCCTCTAAAACCGCCGAGGGACTAAATCTGCGCTGTTTTAAAAGTTGAGGGGCGATTTTGTCCGGTTTGAGGGACCAAAAGTAAACTTTTGCGATAGTTCAGCGACCAAAAGTAGACTTTTTCCAGAAAACAACACCCGGCCCTAGCGCGGATCGGAAGCCCTTGGCAACTTGTCTGAGTTGGCATGACCGCATGAAGATCACTGGGCCTTAGGTTAGGATACCAATATACTTGCAAACGGCGCGGCGGCGGGCAGCCCGTGTCCCGTCTACGAGCGCCGTAAACTCGTTTGCGGGCTTCCACGGCGGCCCGTTTTCAGCCGCGTGCGCGTGCGGCGTGCTCGCAGCGGCCGCAGTCCCGTTTGCTTGCTGGCTTGCATGAACGAGAAAAGACTCAAGGCCTACTTGGTTGACGTCCAATTTTTGCCAAACCAAAATTATGGCATACCAAATTTGAGGTCATCAATTGGTTCATTGCCAAAGAATTGGCACTACCAATTTCTATGTCAAAGTTTTGGCAAGTCTCTAGAATGTTCTTAACTACATGTAAAAGAGATATTTGGCAAGCCTTTATTTTGGCAACCAACCAAATGCATACATATATGTACTTCCCTAACTTTGACAACCTTTGATTGGTTAGCCCATGTTTTGGCTTGCCCTGATTTTGGTTGGGAAAAAAATTAGTACCCAACCAAGCAGGCCCTCAGTGTGTGTTCATTTTTCTTATTTACTTCACAATTTTTTCTAGTGATCCATATGTTAACTAAAAAATATACATAAATTACACAAAATACTATCTATTGTTAGGAATGTACGATTGATTTTTTTTACATTTTTTCATAAGAAAAATATGCAGCATCAGAATTTAGAACGCACGAACACAACTGAAGCCTCGGCGGCAACGGCGAGGGCGAGGTGGGACGGATGGCAGGAACCTTGAGGAGGAGAAAGCAGGAACCTCAGCTGCCCTGCCATGGCCAGCAATGGGGTTACGAACATGGGATTTGGGTTGTACGAAGCCGCCCGCTGCAGTGCCCGCGGCAGGGGATGAGCCGCCCGTGGAAGCTGTGGCGGCGGTGGCGAAGTCGCGCCGTGGCAATGGTGGTGGCGGACGATGAACCGCCCGTAGAAATTGTGACGGCGGTGGCGAAGTCGCTGTCGATGAAATATACTCGGCAGTCTATCATGGGATACCCCGAGGTAGTAAATTTACGGTGAGGGCGCGCTAAGACCTATGATCTAGATGTGAGACATAAGACAAATAAGGGTTTATCCAGGTTCATACCGCTCGGAAGCGTAATACCCTATGTCCTGCGTCTCTGCTGCTGTATTAATGAGTACTGGAGTACAATGAACAAATCGGTCCCAGACCACGGAGGTCTAGGTTACAAGAGAGATCAGGGAGATATGCTCCGTATTGAGAGCTAATCCGTAGTAGGATGATCCCGCTAAGGACCTCCGTCCCTCCTTATATATGCCGAAGGGACAGAGTTATACGTAGAATAGCCTATTTGGTACTATTACTAAACCTTGCGGTGCACGTCGTGTGCTGCACGTCTTTATCTTGGGTTGTGCCGTCTTCGATGGTGTGGCCCAAGTATAGCAGCGAGGGTATATGGGGGTCATATCCCCACAGCTAGTCTCCGAGCACTATGTATCTTGAGGGAGTCTCCGTCTTGACCTGTGTTGAGCAGTGAAGATGCAGACCACGTGACGCCGAGCAGTGAAGATGCAGATCGCGTAGTCCGACCAGCACTGATACTGACCACTGGCGTTGTCAGGCTTCTCCTGAGCAGTTCGTAAGTCTGCTCCTGACCATAGCTCCCGTCAAAGAAGGTGATCTGTCGAAAGATGCATGGTGTTCCAAGTAAAGAAAAACAAATTTTACGTCCTAAGACGTGGGCCCACGTTAACACATGACATGAAGTATCACTAGGATGTTAACATGAACCACCCGTAGAGGTAAGGGCACCGAACCAAGAACAGAAGATAGGCCCAAGTCACCGTGAGGTGACGTGGGCCCACGTAGTCCAGAAGCTCGATAGAAGATAGTATATGTTGTATTGAGCTTCCAAGAAAAAACTCGGCAACAAGAAACTGGTCCGTAGACACTGCTAGGTGGCAAGTCAATGCGCAGTCTCCAGGTAAGTTCTGGACGAAGCACAGGCTCGATCAGATCGAGGGACACCAAAAACCGCTGGTCCGTAGACACCTATGGGTGGCAAGTCAAATATGCAGTCCCCAGGTAAGTTCTGGACGGAGCACAGGCTCAATTGGGTCGAGGGACACCGAGAACCGGTGGCTGCTCATCGCTATTATCAGATCCCTGCTGGTCGAGGTAGCTATCTTCAACCTATTTAGCTTTGCCACTGAGGGCCGCTACAAGCTGGTCGATAGCGGTACTGGGCGCAGGTGCGTCATAAGCCTGATCGGGGATCGAAGGCTTGATCAAATCTTCAACGAACACGCCGGGAGGTATCTTGGCGCGAGATGATCCGAGCTTGGATAGCTCATCAGCACCTGTGTTCTCAGAATGAGGTACATCGGTGAACTCTAGTCCGTAGAACTTGTTCTCCAGCTTGCGGATCTCAGCCACGTAGGCATCCATCTTTTTATTTACCACATCCTAGTCTTTTGTTGACTTGTCAGATGACCAGAGCAAAATCTTCATACACCAAGAGTTGTTTTATACCTAGCTCGACTGCAATGCGGAGGCCGTGGCGACGAAGACGAGGTTGTACGGTGCGTGGCACCGAGCCGAGGCGACAATGACGAGTCCCTGAGCAGCACGAGGCCGGAGACGAGGCTGTGCGGTGCGTGGCACCGAGCAATTGGACCAACTAGTTGGACGTGAAGTCCGAGTGCCAGGTGGCGTGACCACTTGGACGATGATCCTCGATCCAGTCCCCCAGCGTACGGAGTGTGCTCGGCAACTGAACTTTGTCCCTGAAAAATAAACATGAAGGGCGGTAGTACATAATGTATAAATAATTGATCTCTATGTCGACAATTAAGTTTTGCTCTCACCCTCGAAGGAAGCTAACTCTGTTAGGTGATATAGGAATACGCTAGTGAACAGCGTAGGACTGCCAGGATCACTAGGTACTTAGTATCGTTAGAGAGCGACTACCGAATCTCCTGGTGCCATGTGGCATGGAGCTATAACACATCGTAAGAGGATCGAAGCAGTGCCTTATCAAGCCGTTCTCGGCGGATAAAAAATAAAATTTAATTGTGACTTATGCAAGGTGCATGTATGACAGATACAATATGTATTTGAAGCTATAACAGGAGAAGATAAAAAAAACTTTATTAATTTTTTAAATAAATTTAGCGTGTTTTTGAAGACGTGGTCGTCGCTGTGGCTGAGCAGATAATCATGGTCGATCTGTCGTCGGCTCGACGCGGTGTTTGCGTCTTGCTGCAAGGGCCGGAGGTTGTCTTGACGTGGTCGGACAGCTTTTTTTGACTGCTCTGATCTCTTGCTTGCTTGGCCGGCACGGATGCTTGTACGGTGACGAGCATAGTTGGGTTCCTGGGTAAAATAGTAACGTACGTATGTAGATACCCAGATGCATCATAGGATATTAATTAGAAAATAAATATGGAACATCGACTTAGCTTTGTCCGGTTGCACGAAACAAATCACGGCGTTTGAAGGGTCGTAGATGTGTTCTTGCTCCAGACTGCTTGCTCTTCGTATATACCAGGCATGTATACACCTGTATATGCAAGTTAGCCTTGCACGTAAATCTTCCTTAGTCTTGTTTTTGCCTACAGACTCGTACTTGTACATCTCTTGGCCCATGCAGGAGTTGGACTCCGTTGCCATCACGTGTGCCGGGCTCAGCAACGTGTCCAGTTTGGACTCCATGACGAGGTCCTATCAGCCCAATGGTGCGACGTGACAGCGAAGATTGCTGCGTTCTTGCGGTGATCGGTCCGCGGCCAGATTTGATATGGGCGATCTGAGTGGTCGGTACGGCTTATATGTCCGCGTCGACAGGGATGAATGGTGGTGAAGTCGTCCTCAGCAGATTAATCTATCTGGATCGATCCGTCAAGGAAGCTACCAACGAGTTGTCAGAGCAGACTTGTCGGCGAGGTGGTTGATGACGATGGTGCAGAAACAGGCTGCACCGCCTCCACGGTTCTGGTGGTTGTCGCTACGTCGGTGGTTGATGAACGCGCCGACGGTAAAGGTCAGACCTGCCTCGAACTTCACGGAAGCAGGGAAATAAACCATCTGGATCGTCTGCTGATCAGATCGCGCACCCTCTATCTGGCGCGTCACTGTGGATAAAATATACTCAGCAGTCTACCACGGGATATCCCGAGGTAGTAAATTTACGGTGAGGACGCGCTAAGACCTACGATCTAGATGTGAGACGCAAGACAAACAACCAAGACAAACAAGGGTTTATCCAGGTTCAGGCCGCTCGGAAGCGTAATACCCTACGTCCTGCGTCTCTGCTGCTGTATTGATGAGTACCGGAGTACAATGAACAAATCGGTCCCAGACCACGGAGGTCTAGGTTACAAGAGAGATCAGGAAGATCTGCTCCGTATTGAGAGGTAATCCGTAGTAGGATGATCCCGTCTGTCTAAGGACCTCTGCCCCTCTTTATATATGCCGAAGGGACAGAGTTACAAGTAGAATAGCCTATCTGGTACTATTACTAAACATTGCGGTGCACTTCGTGTGCCGTACGTCTTCATCTTAGGCTGGGCCGTCTTTGATGATGCGGCCCAAGTATAGCCGCGAGGGTATATGGAGGTCATATCCCACGGTCGCGCCGTGGCAATGGCAGTGGCGGAGGATGAACCACCCATGGAGATTGCGACACCGGCGACTCAGTGGCCCGTGGCGGCGGCGCCCTTTGCTTCATCGCACGTGACGGGTTGTAGCGGCGCCGTTGGGCTTTGTCTATCAGCCGTGTGAACCCGTTACAGATATGCGGGCTCTAGTGCGGGTTATCTCGGTCCCGTGGCGTGGTCTAGCCCAGCGGGCTCGTGGTGTGACCCGCGCCGTTTGCATCTCTAGATACCAAACATTTCTCCTCGATTTTTTATGTGGTCTTCTACATTTTGTAGTTGCCCATTATTACATCTTACATAAGTGATAGGAATGCATTGCTCTTTAATTCTAAGCTTGGTCATACCTAGATTTTATTCCTGTCCTCCGCCACTGTACAGGAGAGATGAGTGTGGAATGTGGATGGATATTATTTGTGCATATCTACGTCTGTGTTGTGTGAGATGCCAAAATAGAAAGACTTGAACACCTAGATTCGAGAAGAACTACATCTTGGAATTATCTTCATTATTGCTCGAGGATGATGCAATTCGTTAGGGCGTGAAGTTTACGTGCCTCTTGATGAAAGCACGAGGCACTACAGCAATCGGGTTTTTTGCCGATTGTCTGGGACACTCGGTAAAGCTTTTGCCGAGTGCGGCATCGCGGTTCCTCAGCAAAAAAAAGGCGCCGTGACGGCCGTTGGCACGGTAACAGCCGCCTTTGCCGAATGTCGCCGTCAGGCACTCGGCAAATTTTTTAATTTTTTAACACTAATCTTTGTCGAGTGTCACCAACCGACACTCGGCAAAGATTTAAAAAAAACACTTCAGGCGTAAGTGGGTGGTCATGTTTTGTGAACAAGACGTTCAAAATTCCAGGTGACTTCCTAGATACGGCCCCAAAATACACTCAACAACATGAATTTTATTTTTTGAATCACTAGATTCCATTATTTGAAGCACCTCTAATTCAATTTTATTTTTTCGAGAAAAATTTAAAAAATATAAATTAAAGAGATATAGCAAAAAAAAACTCAAAAAAGTTCCAAAATTTGAACAAATGCTTCAAGGTGAGGTAAAATATCTACAAAAAAATTAGAGGTAAAATAATAAAAAAGAAAAAAAATCTTTATCGAGTGTCGTACGTGGCACTTCGCAAAGAAAGCTCTTTGCCGAATGTCCCACGTAATACTCGGCAAAGATTGACCCTTTGCCGAGTGCCTAACTAACGACACTCGGCACGGGGTGATGGTGGGTGGTTGCCGTCACTTGAGACCACCTTTGCCGAATGTCCGTCTTTGCCCAGTGTCAGTCTTTGTAAGTGTCATTCTTTGCCGAAAGCCATGCTCTCAGCAAATCAGGCTTTGCCATGTGCCTCCTTCATCGAGTTCCCGAAGTTTGACACTCGGCAAAGATTCAGACACTCAGCAAAGGAGCTGTCTGCCGAGGGAGAGTACTTGGTGGATGAGTCATAATAAAAAAGAATTTAAACAACTAGCTGCCATGCAAATAAATGATCAAGGGCTAAACCTTTCACAGATATATCCGTATTTGTCACCCGAGCCAATCAGAACGTAGCTTACATTTGAAATTAATAAGCCTTGGAGCTTTGCAGCATAATGCTTTCTGTCGTCTATCTTCATAGTAGGTGTTTTCATGGACACTGTGTAGTGTGTACAGTTGAGTCCAGTAATCAAAACCAAAAAGTTGTAGCCATCCATATGTTACCCAAGTAAAATGTAAACACATTATTGGAACTATTTTTCTACCTGTGCAGAATTCTTCCAGAGAGCAGCTCAACGATATCCATCGTACTTCTTCCATCCTAAATTATAAGTAATTTGACTTTTTTAACGTAAAGTTTGACCACTCGTCTTATTAAAAAAATTACATAAAGATAGTTAAATTTAAGTCAAACTTGAAGAACTTTCATTAATAAAGGAAGTCATGACAAAATAAATAATATTGTACATAAAATTTTAAATAAGACGAGTGGTCAAATTTTAAATTTAAAAAATCAAATGACTTACAATTTAAGATGAAAGAAATACATGAAATGCAAACGGCCCTTGAGTTCTTTTTAAAGGAACGAACCAGCAGCGAATGGGAATCAGAAAAGTCCCATTCCTTCAGTTTTCACTTTTCGGTGACGAAATTAATTTAATCCATAAGCATCTCGCGGTATGAAGCAGAGTCATATTCAGTGTTAGAAATTTGTAGAATATTTATTTATACTAATCGGATTACAGTAAACTTGTGTTATAATTAGCAGTATAGGGTTAGGTGAGCTAGGTGTTTGTAACCCGGCCCCTTTATAAAAAGAGGATGGGGCTGTAGTTGTAACAACTCGAGTGAGAGAAGCGACACAGAGTGACAGGTTCGCGGGGGCGCTGCCGTTTTGGCCAGCTCCTCGGGCGGGCGGTGTCGCGGTTCGGGGAGGAGCGCCCGTAAGCATGCCTCCGGGACGTAGGCTTGGCCGAACCCTGTTACCAAACATCGAGTCTCCTGTGTTGTTTGATCTCTCTTGAGCACCTCGCCTAGGTAGAA